>JALAZF010000028.1:19042149-20274298 GCA_022829125.1 Lathyrus tuberosus
CACTTGCCCCAAGTTTCCTGGGTAAGGTTTCCACATTGGCAGACCATCCATTGGGCCATAGTAATTGTGGTCAAAATTGTCTTTCATCGGAGTGTCTTCCTCTAATGAATTTGGCGGAGCACGACATCCTTCCGGATCACAATCTCCATATATCATTTTGACGTCTGACCGTGGTATAAATCTCGGACTCTGTGCGGGAAAGCAAAATGGCGTAGGCACCTCTTCCTGAGACATATAACCGTCCTCGTTGAGGTAGGACTTCCATTCTGCATCCATGTCGGAGGGATTTTCCTCATTAATAGCATGTACTGCTTGAGATACCGGGTGAAGAAAACCTCCACTGTGGAATAAGTTTTGAAAGGGATGAAGACTTTCATCGTTGGCAGCTGTCCGAGTACAAGTTGCAGAAAAACCAAGACCCTTCTTTGTTTTATTGTCAATAAGAATGACAAGCTGTCCCCATCCCGTCGTATCGGTACTCTCGACCGCTTTGATAGCATCGTTGTATGAGGAAATCGAGGTTCCTCCTTTGAACTGATTGTCCTTGCTCACCGACAGTGCTTGGAACTGAGTTCCAATAACCTCCTCGGGTTCTATACCAGTAGACGATGACAAGTTGCTTACAAGCAAGGCTTGTTCTCCAGAGACTGTGACAAGTTGATCGTCCTTGACGAATTTTAGCTTTTGGTGGAGGGTCGAAGTGACCGCTCCAGCCTGATGTATCCAAGGTCTTCCTAATAAACAACTGTACGTTGCTCGGATGTCCATGACCTGGAAAGTGACTTGGAAAGTGTGAGGACCAATAGTTATGGGAAGATCAACTTCGCCGATAACTGTTTTTCTGGATCCGTCGAACGCTTTGACGAGGACCTCGCTGGTTCTCATCGGAGGGCCTTTGAATGATAATTGCATCAAAGTGGACTTCGGCATAACATTCAGGGCTGACCCTGTGTCTACCAGTACGCTAGCTAAAGCATCGTCCTGGCAGTTGACTGTGATATTGAGCGCCATGTTATGACGGCGACCCATTATTGCAGGAAGTGATGTTAGAGACAATACTATCGAACTGTCTGATGGTTACATCCTGTTCCACAAAGGCTTGCTCCAAGACTTTCTGTAGAGCCTCCCTGTGGGCTTCTGAACTGAGTAACAGTGATAATACAGAGATCTTTGAAGGAGTTTGTAACAGTTGATCGACAATGTTGTATTCACTCCTTTGGATGAGCTTCAGCATCTCATCATTATTTTTCAAAAGGTCGGGATTACTGGATTGACCGACTGGTGGATCAAGAGCTTCTATCTGAAGTTCCTTTTCCTTGTTAGGTTCCTCAACCCCTCGGTTGAAGATTCGACCGCTCCGTGTTACACGTCTGATGTCTGCAATATTCACAACGGAGGGTAATGGAATTTCCTTTCCATTTTAAATTGTTGTTGCACCGTATTTGTAAGGGATAGCCTTAGTTGATTCATACGGTGTTGTCCCGGCAGATAGATGACTATGTGAACCTTCTGATTTATCTGACCATCATAATTAATCTCGATCCATTCCTAGTTGGGAACTTTAGATTTGTCAAGTAGAGGGATAATGGCAAAAACATCCCTGGTCCTGTGATGACCAGAGATCGTGACAACATCCTCAACTTGATTGGCAAGGTAGTTCGGCGTCCAGTTGATGGGTCCGGAACCCGGATATGGACGAATCTCTCCACGATTCACCTGACCCTGAAGAGCTGCTCTCACAAAGTAACACCCTTGGTTACTTTCCGAACAGATACTACAACGGTCATAATTGTGTGGTGGCACCTGGCTACGCCCACTTTGAATACAATGTAACCTCACTAGGTTAGCTTCCACAGATCGGACATCCTGACTCTGACACCGAGTGGGGTTTCTGTTATTGATACTAATCTGCTGAGTATCTTCATCCATATAAATTAGCATCCACCAGTGATTTAACAAGTGCTGAAGTGCCTCCTGGACAAGGGTACAACCTCGATCGTTTTCGCAACCTGCTTTACAGCTTTGATAGTCATGTGATGTTAAGAATCCGAGTCGGACCTGCTCAGCATGTAACTCTACCAGGTTGGTATTCATGACGCGAATATCGAAGATCTGAACCATGTTGATTTGATAGGAATTCCTATCATGGTAGTCTTGGATCCATCCAAGATCTATCTGACGCTAGAGAGCCTCTTGTATGAAAGAGCATCCCTGTTTTTTTACCGAGCAAGTCAGACAGGAGCTGTAATTGTGTCGCGGTAGATTATGATACTGGCTTTGCCTTGAGTGCATCGCCACTAAGTTGACATTCATCGCACGGATGTCGTGGTTTTGAATGACGTTAGAATTTGTGTAAACCATGTTAACTCCACGAACTCGGTGCTCTTGGATCCATCCGAGATCCATCTGTTCCTGTAGAGCTGCTTGCACCACAGAACATCCTTGATTGTCTTTAGAGCAGATATCACACTGGTGATAGTTATGAGGTGGCACATGGCCATATCCACTCTGTCTACAATGCATCTTGACCAGATTGGTTTTCAACAAGAGTACATCGTGAATTTGATAGACATCGTTAGTCTCTCCTTCTATCAAATTGACTGCAGCCTTCTCGTGTTGAGGCAGCGGGTTTGTGAGAACATTGAGATTCGTATCTTTGAAGGATAAGACCCCGCTCCTAACAAGTTTTTGCACGTCGGACTTGAAATTGAGACAAGTCTCTATGTTATGCCCTGATCCTCCTTGATGGTAAGGGCAAGTTTGATCCACCTTAAACCAAAAACGCGGATTTTCCGGTACTGTAAGAGGAGATTTAGTCTGAATGTGCCCCTTAGCCAGTAGTAATGGAAACAGCTCTGCGTACAACATGGGTATAGGATCAAACCCTGATGGTCGTGTTGTACGGTTGTTATTATATGGAGGATGAGCCTGCTGAAGAGGTTGTTGTGTCCTTTGCTGATCAGGTTGGCTCTGCGCAACCTGAGGTTGATACGTAGGAATAGGCGCAGGGCTGATAGCAGGAGTTACAGCTGCTACCGACTGATAACGTCGCCTTTGCTTTCCGAGAGAGATATTCCCAATATCTTGCTCTTTTTTCTTAGGGAGAGCACTACCGTATTTTATAGAACCGCTCGTCGATCCAGTGTCTTTTACCAAACGTCCTTCTCAGACGGCTTCCTCAAGACGTACGCCCATGCTGACCATCTCGGTGAAATCACTGGGTGCACTGGCAACCATTCGGTCATAGTAAAATGAGCTTAAGGTTTTTAAGAAGATCTTTGTCATCTCTTTTTCCTCAAGAAGTGGACAACTTTGAGCGGCAATTTCACGCCACCTTTGAGCATACTCCTTAAAGGTTTCCTTGTCCTTTTGCGACATCGATCTGAGTTGATCTTTGTCGGGTGCCATGTCCAAATTGTATTTGTATTGTTGGACGAAGGCAGTGCCAAGATCTCTGAATGTGCTGATCGTGGCACGGTTTAAACCCATGTACCATTTTAATGCGGCACCGGTTAAACTATCCTGAAAGTAGTGAATCAGTAGGTCCTGATTCTCCGTCTGAGCTGACATTCGCTGAGCGTACATCACCAGATGGCTTTGAGGGCAAGAGTTACCCTTGTACTTTTCAAAGTCGGGCACTTGAAATTTGTGCGGAACTTTCACATTTGGGACCAAGCAGAGATCTGCGGCGTCCTTTCCAAATAGATCCTGACCTCGAATGGCTTGCAGCTCCTTCTGGATTTCCAAGAACTGCTCCTGGAATTCCTCCATTCTGTCAAACATAGTTTCCTTCTTACCAGAAGGTGTCTATAGAATCTATCCTTCCGGGATAGTGTGCACCACAGGGGGTGGTACCGTGACTACGGCAGTGAATCTTGGTGTCTCCCGAAGTTTGTAACCTTCAGTAGTATTCAGTATGCCTCTCGCATCTTCGTTTTCCCGAAGTTTGTAACCTTCAGGCCCAGCGGCTTCTGTTGTGATTCCATGATCTTCAGTGATCGACGGGACATATCCTTCCGGGATATAGTTAACAGGCATTCCCCAAGGACGATCTTTCGGCATCTGATACCTAGGATCATACTTCTCCATTATGGGCGTTGAGGTGATCTCTGAGATCACAGTTCATTGTAGCTGAGCTTCTGCCATGGCTTGCATGTCGTTACGAAGCTTTCTCATATCCTCTCTCAGAGCGTCGATCTCTTCTTTCAACTCTTTGTTTTCTTCCTCAAGATCATCCATCTTTTTCAGACGATTGGCCCGAGTATTATAAGAATGAGACAGTTTGACTCTAGAACCGAGACACAAACGTGAGATTCGTAGGTAAGAAGAATACGTGATGTGAGAATGATGAATGCAATGATTATATTAATTGTTTTTTGGTTTAATCAAAATAAACTTTGACAATTAGATTGCAAATATCAAACAGTGGGGAAACCCCTTTTTATTGAAATTCAAAGGATTACAGAAATTGAAATACAGTAGATTACAAGGTACAAAAACAGAAACCTAAACTAACGGGTCCCGAGTCCTCTCTGAAGAGAAATCGGGTGTTGATTCTGGTATCTTCCTTTTCTTTGACCGGGGCTCTTGGGCCGTTGTCGGGTTGTCATTCCTTTGCCAAGTGAAAGGAGCGAGCAAATTCCTTTGGTTTTCCTGATTATCCACAGTATGTTGCTCCAAAATTTCAATCAGAGCATTTTTCTCTTTCAGTAATTATTGTATTTTGATGCACTCTACGTCGAGGGTGCGGTACTTGTTCTTCCAAGACCTTCTCTCCTTTTGAACTTTGTTGAGAGTAACCTGAAGCTTTTCAGTTTCCGTCATGAAGTACATGACAGATTCCCTTGGCGGAAGAATTCTGTGACGAGGATAAGGCATTTTTAGCTTGAGAGCTCTAGTTTGTACCCAATGGAGGTAAGGCTCCACCGAGACACAGTCTGGTTTTCCCAGAGACTCTCGTCCTTTCTTATGAACATGCTTCCAAGCGTGCACTATTTCCATCTTTAGTGCTCTGTCGTTTTCTCCTTCCTTGAAGAAAAGACCTTCTAGATGAACGCCCGTGGGACGTGTCTCATCGGGTATCCAAATTGACGATGAACGAGAACTGGATGATAGTTGATTCCTCCCTTAGTTCCTATGAGGGGTACGTTGGGGAAGTTTCCACAACGATCAATGATTCTGATTCCCTCAAAGATCCTATTACACCAATCTATATCAGAGTTGGTAAGAGACATGATCTTCTGCGACCAACGTAAGGCAATCTTGCAATCCCAAAAAGCAGCAGACTTGGGCAAGTGAGAGATAAACCATTTGTAAAGCATAGGTACACAACATGTGATCTCCCCTCCGCTGTACAAATTTCCCAAGTGTACAGAATGATACGCATCTGCGAGCAAAGTCGGCACAGGGTTTCCAATGAGAAAAACCTTAATGGAGTTAATATCGACGAAGTTATTGATGTTGGGAAACAAAAATAACCCGTAGGCGAGCAAGACAAAGATGCTTTCAAAAGCAGTCACGTTTCCTATATTGGCAAAATACAGGGCTTTCTTTGTCAAGAACTGGGCTGGCAAACCTTGGATGCCACCCTTGGTAGTTAGGTGAGTCCTAACTTCAGACTCGTCCAAATGAATTGCTCTTGCAATGGTCTGATTCTTTGGAATTTCTTCTAGTCCAGAAAATGGAGCTCGATCTGTGATATGTAGATCAATCAGATGAGAATACTCCTCCAGCGTTGGTGCGAGCTGGTAATCCGGGAATGTGAAACAATGATAAACTGGATCATAAAACTGAATGAGCTCATCCATGATTCCCTCAATCACATGGACTCTTAACAGTGGTAGCAGACCTCCGTGCTTGGCTCTGAAAGCCTCTGGGTTAGTGATCATCCTCGCTAACCTTCTCAAATCCTCTAGCTTTGGAACCTTGAAGGTATACCGATGGGTTCTCCTTCTACCGAAATCCATTAGTGCAATCCTTTTCTCTGATATTTGCAATCACAATCTTAGTTTAATTTGAAAAACAGAGAGACTAGAAGAGAAGAATTTTTTGAATGTTTTTAATGTTTTATAAATGAATGCATGAATGCAGCACACAAAAACATAGAAAAAACATGGGGTCAAAGGGTCGTTGTCATGAAGTCAAGGTTCTACCCATCCCCAAAGGTTTATACTAAGGTGATTTTTGTACCTGTACTCATTATCATCAGCTCCTCCCAGGAAAGCAAAACAACAAGCGGATCGCCAGCGAGTTGTAAAGCAATCTTAAAGTAAGTGCCATTCACCGAGAATAGATCACCAGCCTCAAATGAGGGTAGTATCGCGTAACAACTATTCCCCATAGTTTCCGCACTACAAAAGGGTTTGGCTCCTCAGCTTCTCAGACTTAACAATCGGCCCATTGTCTAGGTGAGAGAATGGGTTGCATTGGTCAGCCTCCACTGAGGTTGATGGTCGACCTCGTCGCCATCACTTATCTTAAGTGTATACTCAATCTTTTCACATGCGGCATCACACGCATTTCCATTAGCAGAAAAAATAAACACGTATAGCAATTAGGAAAAGCAGTATATATATTTATCCTAATCATCCTAGACCTTTTAAGCTATGAATCCTAAGTTCCTGACAGAAATTGGGTTCCCTGGCGGAAGCCCCAATCTGTGGTATTCACACAAGAGGTGAAAAGGAAGAAGAAAAACAGAGACGGGCCCCACGGTGGGCGCCATTTTTCTGTGAAAAATGGGGACGACCGTGCCTAGATCTAACTTTGAAAAGCCCCACGGTGGACGCCATTTTTCTGTAGCGAGCGATTTTGGACGCGGTTCTTAAGCGCTGGTCGCTCTCTGCGGTTGAGTTTACTACAGGTCGATTCATTTTTTATACTATTAAAGCTGATGAAGGAAGGGAAATAGATGTCTCCAATTAACCCTGCTTTGCATACTGAGTTTAAACAGCGGTCTGTTAGGTTACGAATGCTATCAATGTGGGGGGGCCTTTGTACTGGTTATTTGTATTTTCGCCAATACGGTTTTCTCTCTTTCTTGGATTTTCTGGCGGGGAACGAGGATTAGGATGTTAGGACTGACGCTTTTGATAGATACATGAGAGTATGGGATTTTGGGTTTTTGTTTAGTGTGCTCGCTAAGATTTTTCTTTCAATCTTATGCCTACGTATTCCTGTTTACCGAAACAGGGAAATCAGAGCGATCGTAGTTCCTCCTAGTCTATGGGAGGAAATGGGTGTTTTTGGTGTCTTGTTCAAAGCTCAAGACGTGAAGCGAAAGGTGATTTATATCTTGTTCAAAGCCCAAGATGTGAAGCTGAAAGGTTTATTTGTATCTTGTTCAAAGCCCAAGATATGAAGCTAAAAGGTTTTGACTTTAGAGAGAATTTGTCATCTCTAAAGAGGGGGTTGTATGTCACAACTGTTGGGTGACTGACTGTAAAGGAGGATTACTTTAACCGGGATGTGTGAATCCGGCAATGCCATAATTTCCTTTATAGGGGATTTTAACCTGAAGGAGAAGACTTTAACTCAGTGTAGAGCAATGCTATCTTTCCTTAGGAATTTCTCATTCTAAAAGAGGGACAGTGGCGTGGATATAGATGATCCAGAGGCTTGCCGCTTACAGCGATATAGATGATCCAGTTGTTTTCTTATACAAAGCCTAAGAGAAGGCTAGTATGTGTCTCGTACAAAGCCCGAGAGAGAGGCTAAAAAGTTTTGACTCAACGATGGGGTCTTTTGGTATCTCTTATAAAGCCCGAGATGGAGGCTATTTGACTCAACAAGAGAGTGATTTGTATCTCGTACGAAGCCCGAGATGGAGGCGAAAGGGTGATCGACTCAACGAGGGAGTCTCTTATGTGTCTCGTACAAAGCCCGAGAGAGAGGCTAAAATTGTTAACTCCGCTGGGGAGAATCATTGTATAAAGCCCAAGAGATAGGCTAACTTCACTGGAGAAGGATCATTATATAAAGCCTAAGAGGAGCCTATGATGACTGTTCAGTTAAGTGACAGGTCCAGTATACTGATTTTAAAGAGAAAATCAGTTCTTATATGAGCAACACTGTACTCAAGGATTTGATTCGAGGATCCGGGCCATTCCTGTTCTTTAAGGAATTGGGAAATCCGAAGGGTATTGAGACTGTCCGAGTCTGCGGGGTTCCTTCCTATTCTTGAAGGGATCACTTGAGAATGTCTTTGAGACTCAAGGAAATTAGACTGTCCAAGTCTAGAGTTTTATCTTTTGTACTATGCTATGAGGAACAATAGTAGACTCTTTGAAAGGACTGTTCTATGCAGATGACTAATTTCTGTTCCTATACCTCTAGGAGGTCGTCAGGACAATTTGTACGAAGCCCAAGAGGAGGCTATCATTCCCGGAGGAAGAGATCATTATACGAAGCCTAAGAGGAGGCTGTGAATACTTCTAAGAAGCCGTAGGGTCCTTGTACTAAGCCCAAGAGGAGGCGGGGTCGCTTTTAGGAAGCCTGTGGGTCCTTGTACGATGCCCAAGAGGAGGCCGATGCTTTTAAGAAGCCGATGGGTCCCCAAACCCCGAGAAATTCAAGGCAAGCTATTCACAAGGAATAGATCAAGTCAGGAAAGTTCGAGAATTTGGAAGAAACTCAAGAGATGCCATTCACGGAGAAAAGATCATCTCTGGGGAATAGAGTTTCTTGGCAAGTGCTTTTAAGAAGCCTGTGGGTCCCCAAACCCCGAGAAATTTAAGGCAAGCTATTCACAAGGAATAGATCAAGTCAGGAAAGTTCGAGAATTTGGAAGAAACTCAAGAGATGCAATTCACGGAGAAGAGATCATCTCTGGGGAGTAGAGTTTCTTTGACAACTTCTACGAGTGACAGTCTATGAAAGGGTTCACCGAGAATGATGCCTTTCATATCTCCATATTGTTTAACCCCAAGAGGAGGGAAGACTGTGTCTGGTAATCCTATGGGGATCTAGTATTGACTATTTCTAAGAGTGAACAAAACGGCGTCACCTAGTTCTAGACGTAGTTGCCGGGGAAACTCTAAATATCTATACTATTATTAAACAGTTGATATGAGTTTATGAAAGAAGACTTACAGCGAAACAACCCCACAATACAGTTATATGTATATGAAAGCGGTAAATGAAAGCGATAACCACTTACTCGGTTGTAGAGCTTCCATGCTGTTTGGTTAGTTGTTCAACAAAGAAAGATTGAAAACAACAGTATATTTCTAAATCAAAGGAGAAAGTGCTTTGAAAAAGAGAGATTTGGGGCTTACAGCTCAAGGAGAGGCCCAAGGTTTTATCAGTGAACGCACTGTTTGAATTTGTACAGAGGGACTTATACAAGTGACTGAGGCCCAAAAAGGTTTTCTGTACAAAGGGATGAGTATTACACTCTCTCAAGAGGCCCAAAAGGTTTAAAGAAAAAGAGTGGGGCTTATAACACGAGGGTAGGCCCAATTGATTTTTCCGTTTGAAATGGCGATCGCGCCGAGATTTTCTTTTAACGTAGAAGGGCTTATACAATAAGTGAGGCCCAAAATGGTTTTGGTTAAAAGGGGGTTGGGTCTTACACTCTATTAGAGGCCCAAATAGTTTTGAATGGGTCTTATAGCTCGAGGAGAGGCCCAGAAGGTTATTTTTCAAAAGGCGACGATCGTGCCGTTTGTTTTTGACGGTATCGGGACTTATACAATTCACTGAGGCCCAAAAATGGTTTGGTCAAAAAAGGATTGGGTCTTACACTCTATTAGAGGCCCAAAAGTTTTGAATGGGTCTTATAGCTCAAGGAGAGGCCCAGATGGTTTATTTTTAAACTGGCGACGATCGTGCCGAATTAAAAAAATGTACAGAGGGACTTATACAATAAGTGAGGCCCAAAATATTTTTTTACAAGTGGGTTGGGTCTTACACTCTAATAGAGGCCCATGAGAGTTTTAAAAATGATTTATGAGGGTTGAATTAATCCAAAAACCCTAATTTATTTTCAAAAATGTATTTAATTGAATAAAAATTCAATTAAAATGATTAAAATTGTTTAACATATAGAAAACAAATTGTGATCTTGGATTAATGCTTCAAAAATTAGGTATTGACCTACAAAATAATTAGAAAGCATTAAAAGTTGCAAAATCAAGGTGGAAAAAATATTTTAAATGTTAAAAACAATTAAAACATTAATTCTTTGCAAAAATATCAATTATATAAAATAAATAATATTTTTGGGATTTTTTGGGAAAATAAAATATTTTAACATTTTTGTGAATTATTAAAAAAAGAATAAACTCAAAATCATTAAAACTCAGAGAGAAATTAATTTTTGAATCAATTAAACAAAAATCACAAAATTCAAATATTCAAATTTCTGAAAATGGCGCCAAGAACACACCAAGAACACGCGCGTGTTCTGAGTTTCCCAGATTTGTGTTTTCCATCCAATCTCACTGAATACTTAACCATATCATGCAATCCACATACCAATCAACTCGTTTCAACCTCATGATCATGTCTATAACACTTAATTTCATTTAAGTTAAACATAAAACATGAAATCACGAAGAAACCTCAAGAACCGTAATTTCTGCATGAAGGCTAGGATTTTTGATACACGATTCAAACAAAGCAATTAATTGAGGGAAAACATTCCATGCATGATTATGAACATATGGCCAAATTATTGTGCAGCAAAAATTGCATGGATCATAGAGTTAGAAGAGCTCATGCTTACCACTTGCAGCTGGTGATCGTGATTTGTGTAGGAGGTGTTACAGTTGTGTTGTGATGATCTGAACAACTTCCCTAGGTGTTATGAAGTGTGTTTGAATGCTTGGACTTGATGGAAATTGGCTGGATCACTTCATGGCATCTCAACTGCACTTTGGTTAAAACCTTGAGCAATTGACTGGTGATTCTGAGAAATCAATGTTCCAGTTGTTGTTTAAGTGTTTGATCAGCTTATATGTGATGTATATGAGGTGTGTGAGTGATTGGTTTGGTTGGAAAAGCTCTCAAACTCAAAACCCGATAGTTACCTTGCTAAGAAAGGTATTTTTGCCAAGAGAAAGAGATTTTGAGAAAGGCAAGTGTTGTAGGCCTTTGGTGTACTTAAACTGAACACAATTGATCTTTATTTATAGTAGAGCAAGTTTGTTTTGCAAGGAATAGTGAATGGCAACTGCTAAGTAGGTTTGGCCAATGTTGGCAAATGAAAATCCAAGTCTCCTCTAGCCATTGACTAGAGGTTAGGGCACAGAGCTTTGGTTCCCTTGGTCTTGGATAAGTCTTGATTGATTTCAGATGAGAATGGCTCAGTCCATGCCACCTTGATGCTTCAATTGAATGCTTCAATCCAAATTTGGAGCCTTGTCCCTATTTTGGCCATTCTAGGTTCAACATGCAATTTCTTGTTCCAAAGACTTTGGAGGCTTGGCTCAGTGATTGTCCCCTTTAGATTCAATCCTCTGAGGTGTCCAAGTGGATAGGAGCATTTGAATTTGGCTGATTTTGGCAAATCGAGCAAAATTGCAAATTCTGCCTTGCCTTTGACAGATTTCAGCAAGGCAACTTGCCAATGTCATATCTCATGGTGTAAGTTGAATTTAGTAATGTTCTTGACCATTTTGGAAAGCCCTTACATGATACAACAACTGTTTGAACATGTTTGGTTTTGATCTCTTTTGAATCCAAGTGAAAAATCCCCCTACATTTGGCAAAACGTAAGGCAAAATTTGACTTAGTGAAATTTTAACTAAGTGTTGGAACAAAGTGTTTTCTCTTGATTTTGATCACTCCATAACTCAAAATCCATGAGGAATTTGGACATAGGTCAGTATGAAGCTTTTGTAGAGGGTAATGTGATCTACAAATCAAGCTTTGAATGGGGCACAATAGCCTTGTGGTTTAGGATTTATGGTCCTCCAAAGTTGGTGCATTAGTGGCACTTTTTCATGACTTAGAAAAATTTCTAAGTTTTATGGTTACCCCTTTTTCAAGTTATCCCACTTTTCTTGATTTTTCTTGATGAATGATGATTCAAATCATACATTAACATCATTTTAGGGCTAAAAATGCATTTTAGTGAAAAATCTCAAAAAGTCAAAGTTGACTTTTGTGCACAGTTGACTTTTTATCAGATGAATTCCAAACTCTGCAATTCTTCAGGAAACCATGTCCTTGACCTAAATCAAACTTGATGGACATGTTTCATGGGTGTCATAGGGTATATTGAGGCATGTCCTGGTCAAAAGTCAAAGTTACAGTTGACTTTCCTCTTAAAACCCTAATTGTGGGGCATATGAAATTGAGACTTATTGCTCAAGCTTCTTGGATTAATCCATTGTTCCAAATGGATCAATATAGTTCATTAGAGACCCTCAAATCATGTCTTGAGGTCTTGGCTCATGATTTTCCCTAAAAGTCAACTTAGGGGTGAATTAGGTCAAGAAACCCTAATTCCTGATTTTTGATGAATGCATCCCCTGAGGTCAAATTGACTTGATGATTGGGTCCATGAGGTTCCATGGAGTATATTAGGTTATGTTTTGGATCATTCGCTTGTGCCCAGATGAAAAATTTCCATCTGGAGGCCCTGGTCGACCAAAACCCTAATTTGGTGACACTGTCGATCTTGAGACTTAATCCACCTAGAAGGGAGCAACCTTGTGCTTAATCCTTGAAGTGGGAGTCCTTTTGATCCATTGTGGATGTTTGAGAGGTTAGACAAGTTGAAGATCATGTCATTCCTTGATTGATCCTTTTTCTAAGCACTCAGAGAGGGCTTGAAACCCTAATTTTGATTGTAGTGAATGCTCACCCATCTTTGGGGAGACTGATGAAGTATGATGGTTCCTCCATATTGTGATGATGATTTGCACAATGATGGGACATCTTAGTGGTCAAAATTTGGGGTATGACATATGTGTTTGCATATTATTATGCAATCTTGATTTAGTTGTTATTTCTCACCCTTCTGCTATGGTTTGTTGATCTATGAGGCAATTGCAGATTTGTATCTTGGGGGCTTTTGTGAAGATTCGTCCCCCGTCCTTTGTCGGTCTGTCTGCTCTGATACGTAACACGGGAGTCGGGGAACACTTTTGTTATATGTATATTTTTGTTGAATATATTTTGTATTACCTTTATATGTATATTTTAATGTTATAAAACAAATTATTTTGTAAAACAATTCAGTTATGGATCTTCCGCTATTCCATAATTGACCTTTCCTTTTATATGGAAAAAGTTTCCCTTCTACATTTATTCCATTTTGTGTTATGTATCAAATAATTGAGCAGAGATTGTGTTTTCTTTCCTTAATTGTGGCATCCTTGTTTCTGTCAGAGAAATAAATTTTTATTTACTCTGATTTAATTATGTATTATTTATTCACGATGGGAATTGGGGTGTTATACTCACCTTGTTTCTGTAGATTTACATTTTCTCACTTTTCTCCATGATTACTCAATGGTTTTGTACAACTCAAGTATCAATCTTGTTCGTTTTTGAACAAGGATCACAACCATATAGATTAATTGCATTTATATTAAGTATGGAGGAAGAAATAAATGGAAATCCTCAAGAACCCTAATTTCAGCATGAACATAATGAAATTCTATACACGATCAATTCATGGCAATTGATTGAGGGTTATCACTCTACATACATGTATAAACAAGATGGTAACTCAAAAATTCATTCATGATGCATGGATCATAGAGTTTGAAGGGTTTAGGCTTACCTCTTGCATCTGGTGATCGAGTTTGATGATGTAGGTGTTGCAGATAGGTCCCAATGATCTGGACAGCTTCCTTAGGTGCCAAGGAGTGTGTTTAAATGCTTATAGTGGATTGAAATGAGCTGGAACTGGTTGTGGTACCTCAACTGCAACTATGTCAAGAACTTGAGCAATTGGCTGGTGATTTGATGAATTTGATGTACCAGATGTTGTGTTAGTGTTTAGATCACTCACATATGATGTTTATGAGGAGTGTGTGTGATTGTTTAGTTGGAATCACTCTCAATCTCAAAACCCGATAGTGACTTGAGTTAGAAGGCAACATTGGAGTGAAATGGAGATTTTGAGTAAAGCATCAGTTTGGGTGCTTTTGTGTACTCAAACTGATCACAAATGAGCTCTATTTATAGTAGAGTAAGTTTGTTTTGGCTGTAATTGTGAATGACAACTGCAGCAGGTCTGTGACAAATGTTGATAAAATGGAATCTCAAGTCTCCTTTAGCCATTGACTTGAGGTTAGAGCACAGGCTATGAGTCTTCTGTGGCAGAGATAAGGCTTGAATGAACTTGGATAACATTGTCTTGATGAATAACACCTCTATGCATCAGTTAAATGCTTGGAAACAAAATTGACCATTTGAAGCATCTTGAATTTTAGGAGTGTCATGCCTAAACATAGATCCATGGACTTGTGAGGCTGGTGGATCAGTGTTTGTCCCTTGGTTGTTCCCCCTTGAGGTGTGCATATGGATAACCATGCTTGTTATTGCACAAATTGATCAATTCGAGCAACAAGGAACAAACCTGCCTTGCAAAAATCAGTTAAAAATGCCATTTTTAATGGATCATATCTTCTTGCTCAAGTTGAGTTATGAGAGGCTCTTGTACTTTTTAAAGAGCCCTCATATGGTACTATCCATGTATGATCATAGTTGGTCTTGAAACTATTTGAATCCAACTGAAAAAAACCCTATGAACTTTGATGTTTAAGGCTGGTAACTTAGGCAGATTTTTACTAGGTGTTGAAAACGTGTCATTTTCTTCATTTTTGTCATTTTGATCACTCCATAACTTAAAATCCATGAAGAATTGGAGTTTGATGTAGTTGAAGCTTTTGTAGAGTGTAGGAAGACCTGCAAATCAGGCTTTGGATCACTCAAAATGGCTGCTTAAATCACAAGTTATGATCCTTGGAAGTTGGTACCAAAATCATTCAATTTTAGTAACTTAGAAAAATTTTCAAATTTTCAAGATTACCCCTTTTACAAGTTATCTTGGTTTCTTGATCAATTCTTGATCAAATGACATTATAAGTCATATTTTATTAAAATATGAGTCATTAGGATCATTTTTGCCAAAAAAGTCATGTTTTGACTTTTGGCTCCAGAGTGGTTCGGCGCGTAAAAATCCTAATTCCCGACTTTTGGGGAATGCATCCTCTGAGGGTGATTTAGCTTTGCAAATGGATCCCTAGGGTTACTTTGATCATATTGAGTCACATGTTGAAGTCTTGGCTCATCCTTTTGTGAAAATCTCACTCTGGAGGTCCCAGTCGTCCAAAACCCTAATTTGGCGACATCGGGTGTTTCGAGGCTCAAAACATTTGGGATGTCACAACTGTGTGCTTGATTTTTGATGTAAGGGTCCTCTTGATCCTTTTTGGGTGTTTTAAGAGGTTAGACAAGTTGAAGATCATGTCATTTCTTGATTGATCCTTTGTCTAAGTGTTCTGAGAGGGCTCAAAAACCCTGATTCTTGATTGTAGTGAATGCTCAACAATCCCTAAGGAGATTGATGAGGTATGATGGCACATACATATTTTGGTATTGGTCCTCACAATGATGGGAAATCTTAGTGGTCAAAATTTGGGGTATGACACCTACGCTGCTTCACTAGTGATTACCCGCACAAATGGGTTGATTCGGTTCCTTGGGCAGAATTCTGTTATAATACCTCTTGTCATACTTCTCTTGGAACCACACCATTTAAGTTGGTATACGGAAGGGACCCACCCCGCATTCTCCAATATACGACTGGGTCCACCCCCTTTGAAGCAGTTGATATGGCTATTCAAGAACGAGATGTAGTCCTCTATGATGCCCGAGCAAGACTCATGCAAGCTCAGCAACCCATGAAAAATGCATATGATTCAGCACATAGAGAAGTGAACTTTGAGGTCGGTGCTTGGGTTTGGTTAAAACTCCATCCATATCGACAAGTATCTGTGTCCAAACAGAAGCATCACAAACTCCTAACAAAGTTTTTTGGTCCTTTTCAAGTAGTCGCCAAGATAGGCTCGGTGGCTTACAAACTTCAGCTTCCTATGGATAGTATAATACATGATGTATTCCATGTTTCCCTCCTCAAGGAATACAAGGGGGCTCCACCAACTTCAGCAGGCATCTTACCCCCAGTGTTCGATGGCAAGGCCTTACCTACACCCAAAACAGTCAGTCGCACACAAATAAATAGAGGAACTAAGGAATTGTTAATCCAGTGGGAAGGATATAGTCCAGAAGATGCAACATGGGAACCGTTTAATCAGTTTTGTGAGGCGTATCCAGAATTTGAGCTTGAGGACACGCTCAATGTTGAGAAGGGAAGTGATGATATGGATGCATTTGTGGGAAAACAATATCAAAAAAGGAAGACCTCTAATTCTGTTGATTAGGATTAATTAGGCTGAGTAGGATTTATTATTTTATTTAATTATTTTTAATTAGTAGCATAGAAGAATTTTAAATCTTGCAATTCAGTATTTTTAGAAAAAGAGTTAGGGATCGAAACAGAATCTACCTATTAACTAGGATTGTTATCATTTAAATTTAAATGATAGTAGTTTTAGGGAAAAGTAGTTATTGACTTAGTTTAATTAGGGATTCTTACTCTATTGTAAGCCTATTTAAAGGCATTCAGATTATCAATGAAAATCATCAATAATTATTACCAAAAATACTTGTGAATTTCAGAAGAGACTCTGTCAAGGACGAGTCCGCTTCTGCCTTCACTATAGGTCGAAAGAAGACATCTACCGCATCTAGGATTGTGTCAACACGATCCCAGACAAGGGACCATAACATTACTTTATGTTCTTACATTTTTAAAAGAGTTTTCTGCAGAAGGAAGGTGAGGAGCAAGATTAAGGATAATTATTTGAAAAAACTAAAGTGATAAGAGAGAAAAGAAAACACACAACACAGTTGATCATGGTTCAATCCAAACCACTTGGTCTACATATACTCCCCAAGAGGAACATCTTTAAATTTTCAATAACATCTAAACTTTTAACATAGGTTCAGCTTGCAACCTTTACATCAAACTTTTATCACAATTTCCACTTGAAGAAACTTTATACTTTACAAATTCAAGAGAAGAAGTTTCTCTTGGTTAATAATAAGATGAAAATATCAGTAAAGATTACAAACAATATCTGTATAGGAGTTTCTCTCTTAATAGTTCACATGTGTATTTTATAAATGATCACCAAAGTCCTTTATACTTAAGTATTTGGTACTTCGATCTTTTATTAGGTTGGTACCAGGTAAATAAGGGGCTCAAGAATCCATTCCCGCCGGCATCTTAGTATATGCCACGACTTCCCTAACCTTTTCTCATATTCCGTAAACTAAATGGATCAAAGGCAAAAAAAAGTAAGAAGTCTAAAAATAGACAAGAGTGCATTCGATCGTATATTCATAGTTGGCATCAGTCTCTTAAAAAGAATAAGCTCGAGAAGGGGTTCTTGCTTTCCCTTTGGATTTTAGTTAATTTTCACTCTGGAACTTCACTTCAACTAAAGAAAGTAACCAAAATTGTAAATACTGAATGAAAAAGTTTCCCCATTCCTATTTCATTTGTAAGGACAACCCTTACCTCATCTCTTCCAACTAGAATGCTTTTATTTGAGGCGTTCTGGTATCTAGAACAAATTTAGTAGGGTTGGTTTTCGATAGGGAAACAGGGGAGTTAGTTAGCTATAGTGTCATACCCCAAATTTTGACCACTAAGATTACCCATCATGGTGCAAGTCATCATCAAAATATGGATGGGCCATCATACCTCATTAGTCTCCCCAAAGATGGGTGAGCATCTGTAGCGAGCGATTTTGGACGCGGTTTTTAAACGCTGGTCGCTCTCTGCGGTTGAGCTTAAACTACAGGTCGATTCATTTTTTATCCTATTGTGAGCTGATGAAGGAAGGGAAATAGATGTCTCCAATTAACCCTGCTTTGCATACTGAGTTTAAACAACGGTCTATTAGGTTACAGATACTATCAATGTGGGGGGGCCTTTGTACTGGTTATTTGTATTTTCGCCAATACAGTTTCTTTCTTTTTATCTAGATAGAAGGTTTCTGGCGGGGAACAAGGGTTAGGATGTTAGGACTGATGCTTTTGAATTACTGCTTTTGATTGATGGAGATATGGGATTTTGGGTTTTTGTTTAGTGTGCTCGCTAAGATTTTTCTTTCAATCTTATGCCTACGTATTCCCGTTTATCCAAAACAGGGAAATCAGAGCGTTCGTAGTTCCTCCTATTCTACGGGAGGAAATGGGTGTTTTTTGGTGTCTTGTTCAAAGCCCAAGACGTGAAGCGAAAGGTGATATATATCTTGTTCAAAGCTCAAGATGTGAAGCTGAAGAAGTATATTTGTATCTTGTTCAAAGCCCAAGATGTGAAGCTGAAAGGTGTTGTCTTTAGAGAGAATTTGTCATCTCTAAAGAGGGGGTTGTATGTCACAACTGTTGGGTGACTGATTATAAAGGGAGGATTACTTTAACCGGGATACGCGGATCCTAGCAATGCCATAATTTCCTTTATAGGGGGTTTTAACCTGAAGGAGAAGACTTTAACTCAGTGTAGAGCAATGCCATCTTTCCTTAGGAATTTCTCATGCTAAAAGAAGGACAGTGGCATGGATGTAGATGATCCAGGGGCTTGCCACTTATAGCGATTAGATGGAGGGGAAGGAGTTGTTGATGTTTGTGTACTGTGAACGAGGCACAACTTTGATACTAAAAGGTTAATTGGATTAACCAGTGGTTTTCTTATACAAAGCCTAAGCGGAGGCTGATATGTGTCTCGTACAAAGCCTGAGAGAGAGGCTAAAAGGGGTTGATCCTACAAGAGGATCTTTTATACTCAACAAGAGAGTGTTTTTTGTATCTCGTACGAAGCCCGAGATGGAGGCTAAAATTTGTTTGGCTCAATAAGAACCTCTTTGTATCTCGTATAAAGCCCGAGATGGAGGCGAAAAGTTTGACTCAACAAGAGAGTCTTTTTGTATCTCGTACAAAGCCCGAGATGGAGGCGAAAGGGGTGATTGACTCAACGAGGGAGTCTCTTATGTGTCTCGTACAAAGCCCGAGAGAGAGGCTAACTTCATTGAAGAAGGATCATTATACAAAGCCTAAGAGGAGGCTATGGTTACTGTTTCAGTTGAGTGACAGGTCCAGTATACTGATTTTTAAAGAGAAAATCAGTTCTTATATGAGCAACACTATACACCAAGATTTGATTCAAGGATCTGGGTTATTCCTGTTCTTTAAGGAAGCGGGAGATCCGAAGGGTATTGAGACTGTCCGAGTCTACGGGTTTCCTTCCTATTTAACGAAGGGGTCACTTGAGAATGTCTTTGAGACTCAAGGAAATTAGACTGTCCAAGTCTAGAGTGTCATCTCTTGTACTATGCTTTGAGAAACAGTAGTAGACTCTTTGAAAGTACTATTCTATACAGATGACTAAGTTCTGTTCCTATACCTCTAGGAGGCCGTCTGGACAATTTGTACGAAGCCCAAGAGGAGGCTGGAAACTTTTAAGAAGCCGACCGGTCCTTGTACGAAGCCCAAGAGGAGGCTATCATTCTCGGAGGAAGAGATCATTATACGAAGCCTAAGAGGAGGCTGTGAATACTTCTAAGAAGCCGTAGGGTCCTTGTACTAAGCCCAAGAGGAGGCGGGGTTGCTTTTAGGAAGCCTGTGGGTCCTTGTACGATGCCCAAGAGGAGGCCGATGCTTTTAAGAAGCCCGTGGGTCCCCAAACCCCGAGAAATTCAAGGCAAGCTATTCACAAGGAATAGATCAAGTCAGGAAAGTTCGAAAATTTGGAAGAAACTCAAAGATGCCATTCACGGAGAATACATTCATCTCTGGGAATAGAGTTTCTTGACAATTCCTAATGAGGACAGCCGAAGAGAAGACTGTATCTGGTGATCCTATTGGGGATCTAGCTGTCTATTTCTACGAATAAACGAAACGGTGTCACCTAGTTCTAGACGTAGTTGTCGGGGAAACTCGAAATATCTATACTATTATTACACAGTTGATATGAGTTTATGAAAGAAGACTTACAGTGAAACAGTCCCACAATACAGTTATATGTATATGAAAGCGGTAAATGAAAGCAATAACCACTTACTCGGTTGTAGAGCTTCCATGCTGTTTGGTTAGTTGTTCAACAAAGAAAGATTGAAAAAAACAGTATATTCAAAATCAAAGGAGAAAGTGCTTTGAAAAAGAAAGATTTGGGGCTTACAGCTCAAGGAGAGGCCCAGGGTTTTATCAGTGAGCGCACTGTTTGAATTTGTACAGAGGGACTTATACAAGTGACTGAGGCCCAAAATATTTTTCTGTTCAAAGGGATGGGTCTTACACTCTTTCAAGAGGCCCAAGAAGTTTAAAGAAAAAGAGTGGGGCTTATAACACGAGGATAGGCCCAGATGATTTTTTCGTTAAAAATGGCGATCGCGCTGAGATTTTCTTTTAACGCAAAGGGACTTATACAATAAGTGAGGCCCAAAATGCTTTTGGTTAAAAGGGGGTTTGGGTCTTACACTCTAATAGAGGCCCAAAAGTTTTGAATGGGTCTTATAGCTCAAGGAGAGGCCCAGTGTTATTTTTCAAAAGGCGACGATCGCGCCGTTTGTTTTTTACGGTATCAGGACTTATACAATACACTGAGGCCCAAAAATGATTTGGTCAAAAAAGGATTAGGTCTTACACTCTATTAGAGGCCCAAGGTGTTTTGAAAATGATTTATGAGGGTTGAGTTAATCCAAAACCCTAATTTGTTTTCAAAAATGTATTTAATTGAATAAAAATTCAATTAAAATGATCAAAATTGTTTAACATATGGAAAACAAATAGTGATCTTCGATTAATGCTTCAAAAATTAAGTATTGACCTACAAAATAATTAGAAAGCATTAAAAGTTGCAAAATCAAGGTGGAAAAAATATTTTAAATGTCAAAAACAATTAAAACATCAACTCTTTGCAAAAATATCAATTATACAAAATAAATAATATTTTTGGAATTTTTTGGGAAAATAAAATATTTTAACATTTTTGTGAATTATTAAAACAAGAATCAACTCAAAACCATTAAAACTCAGAAAGAAATTAATTTTTGAATCAATTAAATATAATCACAAAATTCAAATATTTGAATTTGAAAAAAAGGCGCCAAGAACACACCAAGAACACGCGCGTGTTCTGAGATTCCCAGATTTGCATTTTCTCTCTAATCTCACTGAATACTTATCATATCATGTAATCCACATATCATTATGCTCGTCTCAACCTCACGATCATGTCTAAAACACTTAATTTCATTTAAATTAAACAAAAACATGAAATCACGAAGAAACCTCAAGAACCCTAATTTCTGCATGAAGGCTAGGATTTTTGATACACGATTCAAACAAAGCAATTAATTGAGGGAAAACATTCCATGCATGATTATGAACATATGGCCAAATTATTGTGCAGCAAAAATTGCATGGATCATAGAGTTAGAAGAGCTCATGCTTACCACTTGCAGCTGGTGATCGTGATTTGTGTAGGAGGTGTTACAGTTGTGTTGTGATGATCTGAACAGCTTCCCTAGGTGTTATGGAGTGTGTTTGAATGCTTGGACTTGATGGAAATTGGCTGGATCACTTCATGGCATCTCAACTGCACTTTGGTTAAAACCTTGAGCAATTGACTGGTGATTCTGAGAAATCAATGTTCCAGTTGTTGTTTAAGTGTTTGATCAACTCATATGTGATGTATGTGAGGTGTGTGAGTGATTGGTTTGAGTGGAATTTCCCTCTAGCTTAAAACTCGATAGTTACCTTGCTAAGAAAGGCATTTTTGCCAAGAGAAAGAGATTTTGAGAAAGGCAAGTGTTGTAGGCCTTTGGTGTACTTAAACTGAACACAATTGAGCTCTATTTATAGTAGAGCAAGTTTGTTTTGCAAGGAATAGTGAATGGCAACTGCTAAGTAGGTTTGGCCAATGTTGGCCAATGGAAATGCAAGTCTCCTCTAGCCATTGACTAGAGGTTAGGTCACAGAGCTTTGGTTACCTTGGTCTTGGATAAGTCTTGACTTATTTCAGATGAGAATGGCTCAGTCCATGCCACCTTGATGCTTCCATTGAATGCTTCAATCCAAATTTGGAGTCTTGTCCCTATTTTGGCCATTATAGGTTCAACATGCTATTTCTTGTTCCATGGACTTTGGAGGCTTGGCTCAGTGATTGTCCCCTTTATATTCAATCCTCAGATGTGTCCAAGTGGATAAGAGCATCTGGATTTGGCTGATTTTGGCAAATCGAGCAAAAGTGCAAATTCTGCCTTGCCTTTGACAGATTTCAGTAAGGCAACTTGCCAATGTCATATCTCATGGTGTAAGTTGAATTTGGTAATGTTCTTGACCATTTTGGAAAGCCCTTACATGATACAACAATTGTTTGAACATGTTTGGTTTTGACCTCTTCTGAATCCAAGTGAAAAATCCCCCTACATTTGGCAAAAAGTGAAGGCAGATTCTGACTTAGTGAAAATTTCACTAAGTGTTGGAAAAAAGTGACATTTTCACTTTTCAGCCATTTTGATCACTCCATAACTCCAAATCCTTAATGAATTGGACTTAGGTCTAGTTGAAGTTTTTGTAGAGGGTAATGAGGGCTACAAATCCATCTTTGGATGAGAAAAAATGGCTTTGTGGTTTAGGAGTTATGATCCTTCAAAGTTGGTGCCCTTGTCACTTTATTTTTTAACTTAGAAAATTTTCTAAGTTTTTATGGTTACCCCTTTTACAAGTTATCCAACTTTTCTTGATTTTTCTTGATGAATTATGATTCAATTCATACATTAACATCATTTTAGGGTTAAAAATCCATTTTGGTGAAAAATCTCAAAAAGTCAAAGTTGACTTTTGTGCACAGTTGACTTTTTATCAGATGAATTCCAAACTGTGCAATTCTTCAGGAAATCATGTCCTTGACCTAAATCAAACTTGATGGACATGTTCCATGGGTGTCATGGGGCATATTGAGGCATGTCCTAGGGTTTGGGAGCATGTCCTGGTCAAAGGTCAAAGTTACAGTTGACTTTTCCCTTAAAACCCTAATTGTTGTGCAGATGAAATTGAGACTTGTTGCTCAAGCTTCTTGGATTAATCCATTGCTCCAAATGGATCAATATAGTTCATTAGAGACCCTCAAACCCTGTCTTGTGGTCTTGTTTCATGATTTGTCCCAAAAGTCAACTTAGGGGTGAATTAGGTCAAGAAACCCTAATTCCTGATTTTTGATGTATGCATCCCTTGAGGCCAAATTGACTTGATGATTGGGTCCATGAGGTTCCATGGAGTATATTAGGATATGTTTTGAATCATTGGCTCATGCCCAGACGAAAATTTCCATCTAGAGGCCCTGGTCGACCAAAACCCTAATTTGGTGACACTGGCGATCTTGAAGCTTGATCCACCTAGAAGGGAGCAACCTTGTGCTTAATCTTTGAAGTGGGAGTCCTCTTGATCCATTGTGAATGTTTGAGAGGTTAGACAAGTTGAAGATCATGTCATTCCTTGATTGATCCTTTGTCTAAGCACTCAGAGAGGGCTTGAAACCCTAATTTTGATTGTAGTGGATGCTCACCCATCTTTGGGGAGACTGATGAAGTATGATGGTTCCTCCATATTGTGATGATGATTGACACAATGATGGGAAGTCTTAGTGGTCAAAATTTGGGGTATGACAGATGCCCCTATTTAATCTTCTTGGACCCGAAGGTGTGAATGACAAAGGTATTCGGGCATTCGAGGTGCAAGAGGATTAAATATTGGAATACCCGAAATTTTAATGGTGGTTATGAATGGCAGATCGCATCCATCTTCTTTAGCTAAGCAATGATGCTTAGAAAAGGTAAACTTCCCCTCGATCCTGGTCTTTAGCCAAGGAACTGGTCTTAGTTTCTGAAATAAACTTCCCCTCGATCCTGGTTTCCTACCAAGGAACTGGTCTTAGTTTCTGAAATAAACTTCCCCTCGATCCTGGTTTCCCACCAAGGAACTGGTCTCAGTTTCTGATTTAAACTTCCCCTCGATCCTGGTTTCCTACCAAGGAACTGGTCTAAGTTTCTGATTTAAACTTCCCCTCGATCCTGGTTTCCTACCAAGGAACTGGTCATAGTTTCTGAAATAAACTTCCCCTCGATCCTGGTTTCCTACCAAGGAACTGGTCTTAGTTTCTGAAATAAACTTCCCCTCGATCCTGGTTTCCCACCAAGGAACTGGTCTCAGTTTCTTTTGTCAATAAACTTTACTGACAAGGAACGCTATTTGTAGCGGATTTCCCTCAAACTTCTCGCCGAATTTTCCTGGGGAGATGCCATTTGATGGAAAAAGCTTTGATGTCAGACTTGCTGGAGAACCCAGTCGTCTGAGTTGTAGAGTTGCACAAACTTCTCTGTTGGAGACGCCATTTTTTTATACTAGGGAAAGCGAGTCTCTTGGGATACTGCTGTCGCTTGGGGTCTTTACATCATACTTTTCTCGGAGATCTTCTCGAAGAAATGCCATATGATGTGATCCAATTTTGAGGTGCCGATGACCTTTTCATCGGTGGGTTTTTCGGAGAATGGCAGTTGTACTGCCAAATCTCTGCTTAAGAGGCTTTCTCTGTGGATTCTCCTTAATCCGGGAAAGCAAGGATATCATCTTCAATGGCGAAGAGTGACATTTGTAGAAAGCTTCTCTGGCTTTTCAGAGGTTCAAGTTATCAAAGTGGTCAAAGGCCAACTTCCTCCCAGAAATAAACTGGAGGCGAGGTTGTTCAAACGTAGCGTTTCCTGACGAGGCAAGAACTGATAACTCGATTGAGAGAACTTCTATCACTAGGGGACAAGACCGACTAGAGTGATAGTGATGCAATATGAATGCAAATCAATAATGCATTATGTATGTATGTTTATGCTGACAAAACTGACGTGACATACAAACTAATGGATGAACACGACTGGATATTCGACCATAGCGGGGCGAAGAAGTACGTTGGTTCAAGATAGCAATTCCACCTTGCTTAGGAGAGATAGTCCCTGTTGGGAGCACCGTTGATCGGGCTTAGGAGATAAGAACTCGGCCGAGGTGTGTAAGACGAAACAAGGTCTCTGACACAATTGATCCCTTCATTCAGGCATACTGGGCCTAGAAGGAGTACTTTGATTCTGCACTTTGAAGTTCGCTTACTTTTGGAGAAGCGGTTGATGCTCTTTTGATGTTCAACAGTCAAAAGAAATTGTCGTCTTTATTAAAAAGCTGAAAAAGTTTTAACAAGTAAATTCATTTTTGTTTTATTTCAAGAATCGTTGACCATGTAAAAATGTCGTTCTGTAAAGCTAAAACAAATAAGAATTACAAACAAAAGCATAAAGGCTCAAATTTTATTGATAAGATGGAGATCAGCCAAACGCGTGATTCCAAAGAGTATATACAAAGTTTGAAAATGGTAATTTACAGGGAAAAGGGCTACGTTGAAACATAACGACCACTATCCTTCTACCAACTTTGAATTCGGGACAACCTGAGCTTCTGTCGAAGATGACCTTGACTGGAGTTTTCCTCCGATGGATGGTGTAACTGCTGCTACTGAGAGACTTGCCTCTGTTGAACATAGTTACTTGCCATTTACCCTAATTTTTTCTTGGATTGTACTATGATGTTTCCAATCCATCGGGATGATTCTTTTTCTGTCTCTAGTGTTTTCCTGGACCGCCCTTTCGGGTTTTCAATCCACCAAGACGTTTTTTTTAGTTTAGGAGAAGTATTTCTTGACTACATCAACATTTGTGGGGTAGGAAAATTCCTCTCCGTCCATGGTTGCAAGTCTCAAGGTGCCGCCTAAGAAAGCTTTCATGACCACATAGGGGCCATCATAATTCGGAGTCCACTTGCCTCGCGAATCAGTAAGAAACTGTTGTATCTTCTTGAGCACGAGGTCTCCTTTTCTGAAAACACGAGGTCGAAACTTTTTGTCGAACGCCCTCTTCATTCTCTGTTGATACAATTGACCGTGGCATAGTGCCGTTATTCTCTTTTCTTCGATCAGATTCAGTTTGTCGTGTCGGCTTTGACACCATTCAGCTTCGGTGAGCTTAGCTTCCAGCAATACTCGGATTGACGGGATCTCTACTTCTATGGGGAGCACTGCTTCCATGCCATATACTAGAGAGAAAGGGGTTGCCCTTGTTGAAGTGCGGACAGATGTGCGATAACCATGAAGAGCAAAGGGTAGCATCTCGTGCCAATCTTCATAGGTTACAACCATCTTTTGAATAATCCTCTTGATGTTCTTGTTAGCTGCTTCTACCGTTTCATTCATCTTGGGTCGGTAGGGAGATGAATTATGGTGTTCGATTTTGAACTCTACACACAACTCTCTCATCATCTTATTGTTCAAGTTAGATCCATTATCAGTAATGATCTCGCTTGGAACACCATAACGACAAATGATATTGTTTTTGATAAATCGGACCACCACTTGTCGGGTTACGTTGGCGAATGACGCTACTTCGACCCACTTGGTGAAGTAGTCAATGGCTACTAGGATGAACCGATGTCCGTTTGAAGCCTTGGGCTCAATCATGCCAATCATGTCAATTCCCCATATGGAAAAAGGCCATGGGGAAGAAAGAACTTTGAGATGTGATGGCGGTACATGAATTTTGTCGGAGTATATCTGACATTTGTGACACCTCCTCATGTACTTGTAGCAGTCGGATTCCATTGTCAACCAATAGTACCCTGCTCTTAGAATTTTTCTCGCCATTGTATGTCCGTTGGCATGAGTACCAAAGGATCCTTCATGAATTTCTTTCATCAGCATTTCTGCTTCTGGTCTGTCTACGCATCGGAGCAAGACCATGTCAAAATTTCTCTTATAGAGAGTGTCCCCGCTCAGGAAGAAGTTTCCAGCCAATCTTCTGAGGGTTTTTCTATCTTTTCTGAGTGTCCCAGATGGGTACTCTTGTTTCTGAAGGAAGCATTTGATATCGTGATACCAAGGTTTATCGTCTATGACTGCTTCAATCGTGAAGATGTAAGCGGGCCTTTCAAGGCGCATTATGTCGATCTTAGGTAAGTCATTCCATTGACCTACATTGATCATGGAAGAGATAGTGTCTAATGCATCAGCCATGTGATTCTCCTCACGAGGGATGTGATGAAACTCAACTCTGTTGAAGAAGGGTAGCAACCTTCTTGCGTAGTCCTTGTAAGGAATCAGTCCTGATTGGTGTGTGTTCCAATCTCCTTTTATCTGATTGATAACCAAGGCTGAGTCGCCATATACGTCCAAGTTTTTGATCCTTAAATCAATCGCTTCTTCGAGACCCATAATACAAGCTTCGTATTCGGCCTCGTTGTTCGTACACTTGAACGTAAGTCTGGAAGTGAAAGGAATGTGGGTACCCTGAGGGGTAACAATGATTGCCCCAATTCCGTTTCCATAATGATTAACTGCTCCGTCAAAGATTAGTCCCCATTGGGAACCTGGTTCTGGCCCTTCACTGGGTAACGGTTCATCGTAATCTTTCATTTTTTGATACATGACATCTTCGTCTGGGAAGTCAAACCCGATTGGTTCTTGATCGTCAATCGGTTGATGAGCCAAATGATCGGCTAAAATACTCCCCTTAACGGCTTTTTGAGCGTGGTACCCTATGTCATATTCTGATAATAACATCTGCCAACGGGCAATTCTTCCCGTGAGAGCAGGCTTTTCGAAAACGTACTTGATTGGATCCATTTAGGAGACCAACCAAGTAGTGTGACGAATCATGTACTGGCGCAGACGTTTGGCTGCCCAAGCCAAAGCGCAGCAAGTTTTCTCGAGCATCGTGTACCGAGTTTCGTAGTCGGTAAATTTCTTGCTCAGATAGTAGATGGCAGACTCTTTCCTTTTGGTTTCGTCTTGTTGGCCAAGTACACATCCCATTGAGTCCTCTAGGACTGTGAGGTAAATGATCAGTGGTATACCTTCCACTAGAGGTGATAGAATCGGTGGATTCAACAGATATTCCTTAATGTTGTCGAAGGCAGTTTGGTAATCTTCTGACCAAACGCAATCCTGGTTCTTTTTGAGTAATTTGAAAATCGGCGCACAAGTGGCGGTCATAAGGAATATGAATCTGGAGATGTAGTTCAAACGTCCCAGGAATCCTCTGACTTATTTTTCAGTTTTCGGAGAAGGCATTTCTCGAATGGCCTTGACCTTGTCAGGATCAACCTCAATTCCTTTTTGGCTGACGATGAACCCTAATAGTTTCCCTGAACGGACACCGAAGGTGCACTTATTGGGATTCAAGCGGAGCTTGAATTTTCTTAAACGTTCGAACAATTTTGACAGATGTCCAACGTGCTCACTCTCTATTTTTGATTTTGCAATCATATCATCGACATATACCTCGATTTCTTTGTGCATCATGTCATGAAACAGAGTAGTCATGGCCCTTTGATAGGTTGCCCCGGGGTTCTTCAAACCGAACGGCATTACCTTGTAGCAAAAGGTGACCCATGGGGTGATGAACGAAGTTTTCTCCATGTCTTTCGGCGCCATTTTGATCTGGTTATAGCCCGAGAATCCATCCATGAAGGAGAAAATTTTGAATTTTGCTGTACTGTCCACCAGCATGTCAATGTGTGGTAAAGGAAAGTCGTCCTTTGGACTAGCCTTGTTCAGATCTCTGTAGTCGACACACATTCTGACCTTTCCGTCCATTTTGGGGACAGGTATGATGTTGGCTAACCATTGAGGATATTCAGATGTGGCGAGAAAACCCGCGTCAATCTGTTTTTGTTCCTCCTCCTTGATTTTGATGGCCATGTCCGGGTGAGTCCGTCTCAACCTTTGCTTTACTGGCGGACATTCCGATTTCAACGGTAAGTGATGTTCCACGATGCTGGTATCCAACCCTGGCATATCCTGATAGGACCAAGCGAATACATCGGGGAATTCTTTGAGAAGCTTTATCAAACTCTCTCTGGCAGTTGGACTGAGCAGTGCCCCAATCCTAATTTTTTTCTCTCTTTTTCTGACCCCAAGTTTACCATTTCCAACGGCTCTTTGTGAGGTTCAATGGACCTTTCCTCTTGTTTGAGTAGTCGGGAGATCTCTTCTGGAATTTCGTTGTCATTTTCTTCTTCAGCCCCAAATATCGGGAACCCAAAGTTGGGAGAAGGCATCGAATCGTATGTTTCAACGGGGTTTAAAACAAGCAATCTGCATGACGTGATGATTCGTGTTTAGAAGAGATAGAGAAAATGCAAGTGTGTGCAGTGTTTTATTTTACGACTTGTTTTTATTATTGAATTGTTTTTTTAGGATTACCATTTTCTGAAAAAGCAAAAAGAGAAAACAGCAATTAATGCGGAAATTACAGAACGACGTTATTTTATTAATGAACAAGTCGATCCTTGAAACTACAACCCTATAAAACAAAACTCTATCGCTTCGGGCAAAGTGAAGAGGGAAATTTACAGAAAGCGAGCCCTATCAAAACATCTGTTTCACCTGGGCAGGGAGAAAGGTTAAAGATGGCAATTACTTTGACTGATGAACGATCTTCGGAACCTCGACGGCAACCCATTGGCGGCGAACTCCTCGGTGAATCACAAAGTCTGGCACCTTCCTTGATTTGTCTTCAGAAATGACGCTGATTTCTGGTGGAGCGGGATCATTGGAATCTGTCTCCCAGGCAGAATTGTCTCGTAGGAGAATTCCTCTATTGCATTTTGCATAGCATTTGTTCTCTCAGCTGTACCTCCCCATCCAGTAGGCTGGATATCTTCGAACCTGATACGAGAGCTTTCGGGCGCAGTGTACTTGACCATAAAGTCGTATTTTCCACTCAGTTGTCCCAGGGTGTCCCACACTTCTTTCGAACTGGAGGAGTCATCTCTCTCGATGACGTTAACCTCGGGAAAAACATAGTTGATGAATTCAAGTCCTGCAAACGTTGCGAATTCATCTTCATGTTGAGTAGTTTCTGAATGACCTGAGTGTTGATCCCATGACATGGTGGGGACACAGGTATTCTATTCAATGACGGTCAGTTGATTTTCATTGCTCGGCTGACTTTCTTGCCCCAAGTTTCCTGGGTAAGGTTGCCACATTGGCAGACCATCCATTGGGCCATAGTAATCATGGTCAAAGTCGTCTTTCATCAGAGTGTCCTCCTCTAATGAATTTGGCGGAGCACGGCATCCTTCCGGATCACAATCTCCATATATCATTTCGACATCTGACCTTGGTATAAATCTCGGACTTTCTGTGGGAAAGAAAAAAGGCATAGGTACCTCTTCCTGAGACATATAACCGTCCTCATTAAGATAGGATTTCCATTCTTCATCTGGGTCAGAGGGATCTTCCTCATTGATAGCATGTACTGCTTGAGACACTGGGTGAAGAAAACCTCCATTGTGGAAGAAGTTTTGAAGGGGATGAAGACTTTCATCATTGGCAGCTGTCTGGGTACAGGTTGCGGAAAAACCAAGACCCTTCTTTGTTTTATTGCCAATAGGAATGACAAGCTGTCCCCATCCGGTTGTATCAGTACTCTCGACTGCTTTAATAGCATCGTTGTATGAGGAAATCGAGGTTCCTCCTCTGAACTGATTGTTCTCGCTCACCGACAGTGCTTGGAACTGCGTCCCAATAACCTCCTCGGGTTCTATACCAGTAGACGATGACAAGTTGCTTACAAGCAAGGCTAGTTCTCCACAGACTGTGACAAGTTGATCGTTCTTGACGAACTTTAGCTTTTGGTGGAGGGTTGAAGTGACCGCTCCAGCCTGATGTATCCAAGGTCTTCCTAATAAACAACTGTACGTTGCCCGGATGTCCATGACCTGGAAAGTGACTTGGAAAGTGTGAGGGCCAATAGTTATGGGAAGATCAACTTCGCCGATAACTGTTTTTCTGGATCCGTCGAATGCTTTGACGACAACCTCGCTGATTCTCATCGGAGGGCCCTTGAATGATAATTGCATCAAAGTGGACTTCGGCATAACATTCAGGGCTGACCCTGTGTCTACCAGTACGCTGGCTAAAGCATCGTCCTGGCAGTTAACTGTGATATTGAGTGCCATGTTATGACGGCGACCCTCTTCGGGTAATTCCTCATCACTAAATCCCAAATTATTGCAGGAAGTGATGTTAGAGACAATACTATCGAACTGTCTGATTGTTACATCCTGTTCCACAAAGGCTTGCTCCAAGACTTTCTGTAGAGCCTCCCTGTGGGCTTCTGAACTGAGTAATAGTGATAATACAGAGATCTTTGAAGGAGTCTGTAACAGTTGATCAACAATGTTATATTCACTCCTTTGGATGAGCTTTAGCATCTCATCATTATTTTTCGAAAGGTCGGGATTACTGGATTGACCGACTGGTGGATCGGGAACTTCTGTCTAAGGTTTCTTTTCTTTGTTAGCTTCCCCAACCCCTCGGTTGAAGATCCTACCACTCCGTGTTACACGACTGATGTCTGCAATGTTCACGACGGAGGGTAATGGAATTTCCTTTCCATTTTCAATTGTCGTTGCACCGTATTTGTAAGGGATAGCCTTAGCTGATTCATACGGTAGTGGTCCCGGTAGATAGATGACTATGGGAACCTTCTGATTTTTCTGACCATCATAAGTGATCTCGATTCGTTCCCGGTTAGGAACTTTAGATTCGTCAAGTAGAGGAATAATGGCAAAAACATCCCTGGTCCTGTGATGACCAGAGATCCTGACAACATCCTCAACTTGCTCGGCAAGGTAGTTCGGCGTCCAGTTAATTGGTCCAGAACCCGGATATGGACGAATTTCTCCACGATCGACCTGACCCTGAAGAGCTGTTCTCACAAGGTAACACCCTTGGTTACTTTCCGAACAGACGCCGCAACGTTCATAGTTGTGTGGTGGCACCTGGCCACTCCCACTTTGAATACAATGTAACCTCGCTAGGTTAGCTTCCACTGATCAAACATCCTGACTTTGACGTCGAGTGGGGTTTCTATTACTGATACTAATCTGCTGAGTATCTTCATCCATATAGATTGGCATCCACCAGTGATTTAACAAGTGCTGAAGTGCCTCCTGGACAAGGGTACAACCTCGATCGTTTTCGCAACCCGCTTTATAGCTTTGATAGTCATGTGATATTAAGAATCCGACCCAGACCTGCTCAGCATGTAATTTTACCAGGTTGGTATTCATCACGCGAATATCGAAGATCTAAACCATGTTGATCTGATAAGGGTTCCTATCATGGTAGTCTTGGATCCATCCAAGATCTATCTAACGCTGGATGGCTTCTTGTACAAAAGAGCAACCCTGTTTGTTTACCGAGCAAGTCAGACAAGAATTGTAATCGTGCCGCGGCAGATTATGATACTAGCTTTGCCTTGAGTGCATCGCCACCAAGTTAACATTCATCGCACGGATGTCGTGGTTTTGAATGACGTTAGAATTCGTGTATACCATGTTAACTCCACGAACTCGGTGCTCTTAGATCCATCCGAGATTCATTTGTTCCTGTAGGGCTGCTTGCACCACAGAACATCCTTGATTGTTTTTAGAGCAGATATCACACTGATGATAGTTATGAGGTGGCACATGGCCATATCCACTCTGTCTACAATGCACCTTGACCAAATTGGTTTTCAACAAGAGTACATCATGAATTTGATAGACGTTGTTAGACTCTCCTTCTATCAAATTGTCTGCAGCCTTCTCATGTTGAGGCAGCGGGTTCGTAAGAACATTAAGATTTGTATCCTTGAAGGATAAGACCCCGCTCCTAACAAGTTTTTGCACGTCGGACTTGAAATTGAGACAAGTCTCTATGTTATGCCCTGATCCTCCTTGATGATAAGGGCAAGTTTGATCCACCTTAAACCAAAAAGGTGGATTTTTCGGTGCTGTAAGATGAGATTTAGTCTGAATGTGCCCCTTAGCCAGTAGTAATGGAAACAGCTATGCATACGTTACCGGTATAGGATCAAATCCTGGTGGCCGTGTTGTACGGTTGTTGTATTGAGGACGAGCCTACTGAAGAGGCTGTTGTGTCCTTTGTTGGTCAGGTTGGCTTTGCGCAACCTGAGGTTGATACGTAGGAATAGACGCAGGGTTGATAGTAGGAGTCACAGCTGCTACCGGTTGATAACGTCGCCTTTGCTTTCCGAGAGAGATATTCCCAATATCTTGCTCTTTTTTCTTAGGGAGAGCACTACCGTATTTTTTAGTACCGCTCGTCGATCCAGTGTCTTTTACCAAACGTCCTTCTCGGACGGCTTCCTCAAGACGTACGCCCATGCCCACCATTTCGGTGAAATCACTGGGCGAACTGGCAACCATTCGGTCATAGTAAAATGAGCTTAAGGTCTTTAAGAAGATCTTTGTCATCTCTTTTTCCTCAAGAGGTGGACAAATTTGAGCGGCGATTTCACGCCACCTTTGAGCATACTCCTTAAAGGTTTCCTTGTCCTTTTGCGACATCGATCTGAGCTGATCTCTGTCGGGTGCCATGTCCAAATTGTATTTATATTGTTGGACGAAGGCAGTGCCAAGATCTCTGAAAATGCTGATCGTGGCACGGTTTAAACCCATGTACCATTTGAGTGCGGCACTGGTTAAACTATCCTGGAAGTAGTGAATCAGTAGGTCCTGATTCTCGATCTGGGCTGACATGCGCCGAGCGTACATCACCAGATGGCTCTGAGGGCAAGAGTTACCCTTGTACTTTTCAAAGTCGGGCACTTGAAATTTGTGCGGGACTTTCACATTTGGGACTAAGCAGAGATCTGTGGCGTCCTTTCCAAATAGATCCTGACCACGAATGGCTTGCAGTTCCTTCTGCATTTCCAAGAACTGCTCCTGGAATTCCTCCATCCTGTCAAACATAGTTTCCTTCTTACCAGAAGGTGTCTGTGGAATCTGTCCTTCCGGGACAGTGTGCACCACAGGGGGTGGTACTGTGACTACGTCACTGAATCTTGGCGTTTCCCGAAGTTTGTAACCTTCAGGAGTCTTCAGTATGCCCCTGGCATCTTTGCTTTCCCGAAGTTTGTAACCTTCAAGCCCAGCGGCTTCTGTTGTGATTCCCTGATCTTCAGTGATCGGCGGAACATATCCTTTCAGGATATAGTTAACAGGCATGCCCCAAGGACGATCTTTCGGTATCTAATACCTAGGATCATACTTCTCCACTATGGGCATTGAGGTGATCTCTGAGATCATAGTTCTTTGTAGCTGAGCTTCTGCCATGGCTTGCATGTCGTTACGAAGCTTCCTCATATCCTCTCTCAGAGCGTCGATCTCTTCTTTCAACTCTCTGTTTTCTTCCTCAAGATCATCCATCTTTTTCTGACGATTGGCCCGAGTATTATACGAATGAGACAGTTTGACTCTAGAACTGAGACACAAATGTGAGATTCGTAGGTAAGAAGAATACGCGATGTGAGAATGATGAATGCAATGATTATATTAATTGTTTTTTGGTTTAATCAAAATAAACTTCGACAATTAGATTGCAAATATCAAACGGTGGGGAAACCCCTTTTTATTGAATTCAAAGGATTACAGAAATGGAAATACAGTAGATTACAAGGTACGGAAACAGAAACCTAAGCTAATGGGTCCCGAGTCCTCTCTGAAGAGAAATCAGGTGTTGATTCTGGTATCTTCCTTTTCTTTGACCGGGGCTCTTGGGCCGTTGTCGGGTTGTCATTCCTTTGCCAGGTGAAAGGAGCAAGCAAATTCATTTGGTCATCTTGATTTTCTACAGCATGTTGCTCCAAAATTTCAATCAGAGCGTCTTTCTCTTTCAGTAATTGCTGTATTTTGATGCACTCTATGTCGAGGGTGCAGTACTTGTTCTTCCAAGACCTTCTCTCCTTCTGAACTTTGTTGAGAGTAACCTGAAGCCTTTTAGTTTCCGTCATGAAGAACATGACAGATTCCCTCGGCGGAAGAATCCCGTAACGAGGATAAGGCATCTTTAGCTTGAGAGCTCTAGTTTGTACCCAATGGAGATAAGGCTCCACCGAGACACAATCTGGTTTTCCTAGAGACTCTCGTCCTTTCTTATGAACATGCTTCCAAGCTTGCACTATTTCCATCTTTAGTGCTCTGTCATTTTCTCCTTCTTTGAAGAAAAGACCTTCCAGATGAACACCCAGTGGGATGTGTCTCATCGGGTATCCAAATTGACGGCGAACCAATACTGGATGGTAGTTGATTCCTCCTTTAGTTCCTATGAGGGGTACGTTGGGGAAGTTTCCATAATGGTCAATGATCCTAATTCCCTCATAAATCCTATTACACCAATCTATATCAGAGTTGGTAAGAGACATGATCTTCTGCGACCAACGTAAGGCACTCTTACAATCCCAAAAAGCAGCAGACTTGGGCAAGTGGGAGATAAACCATTTATAAAGCAGAGGTACACAACATGTGATTTCCCATCCGCTGTTATTAATGTTGGGAAACAAAAATAACCCGTAGGTGAGCAAGACAAAGATGCTTTCAAAAGCAGTCACGTTTCCTATACTGGCAAAATACAGGGCTTTCTTTGTCAAGAACTGGGCTGACAAACCTTGGATGCCACCCTTAGCGGTCATGTGAGTCCTGACCTCAGACTCATCCAAATGAATTGCTCTTGCAATGGTCTGATTCTTTGGAATTTCTTCCAGTCCAGAAAATGGAGCTCGATCTGTGATGTGTAAATCAATCAGATGAGAATACTCCTCCAACGTTGGTGCGAGCTGGTAATCCGGGAATGTGAAACAGTGATAAACTGGATCATAAAATTGAATGAGCGCATCCATGATTCCCTCAATCACATGGACTCTTAATAGCGGTAGCAAACCTCCGTACTTGGCTCTGAAAGTCTCTGGGTTAGTGATCATCCTCGCTAACCTTCTCAAATCCTCTAGCTTTGGAACCTTGAAGGTGTAACTATGAGTTCTCCTCCTACCGAAATCCATTAGTGCAATCCCTTTTCTCTGATATTTGCAATCACAGTCTTAGTTTAATTTGAAAAACAGAGAGACTAGAAGAGAAGTTTTTTGAATGTTTTAATGTTTTTTAGATGAATGCATGAATGCAGCACACAAAAACATAGAAAAAACATGGGGTCAAAGGGTCGTTGTCATGAAGTCAAGGCTCTACCCATCCCCAAAGGTTTATACTAAGGTGATTTTTGTAGCTGTACTCATTATCCTCAGCTCCTCCCAAGAAAGCAAAAAAACAAGCGGATCGCCAGCGAGTTGTAGAGAAATCTTAGAGTAAGTGCCATTCACCGAGAATAGATCACCAGCCTCAAATGAGGGTAGTATCGCGTAACAACTATTTCCGATAGTTTCCGCACTACGAAAGGGTTTGGCTCCTCAACTTCTCAGACTTAACAACCGGCCCATTGTCTAGGTGAGAGAATGGGTTGCGTTGGTCAGCCTCCACTGAGGTTGATGGTCGACCCCGGCGCCATCACTTATCTTAAGTGTATACTCAATCTTTCCACATACGGCATCACCCGCATTCCCATTAGCAGAAAAATAAACACGTATAGCAATTAGGAAAAGCAGTATATATATTTGTCCTAATCATCCTAGACCTTTAAAGCTATAAATCTTAAGTTCCTGACAGAAATGGGTTCCCCGGCGGAAGCCCCAATCTGTGGTATTCACACAAGTGAAGAAAGAGGAAATCAGAATTTGGCCCCACGGTGGGCGCCATTTTTCTGTAGCGAGCGATTTTGGACGCGGTTCTTAAGTGCTGGTCGCTCTCTGTGGTTGAGCTTAAACTACAGGTCGATTCATTTTTTATCCTATTGTGAGCTGATGAAGGAAGGGAAATAGATGTCTCCAATTAACCCTGCTTTGCATACTGAGTTTAAACAGCGGTCTATTAGGTTACAGATGCTATCAATGTGGGGGGGCCTTTGTACTAGTTATTTGTATTTTTGCCAATACAGTTTCTTTCTTTTTATCTAGACAGAAGGTTTCTGGCGGGGAACAAGGGTTAGGATGTTAGGACTGATGCTTTTGAATTACTGCTTTTGATTGATGGAGATATGGGATTTTGGGTTTTTGTTTAGTGTGCTCGATAAGATTTTTCTTTCAATCTTATGCCTACGTATTCCCGTTTATCCAAAACAGGGAAATCAGAGCGTTCGTAGTTCCTCCTATTCTACGGGAGGAAATGGGTGTTTTTTGGTGTCTTGTTCAAAGCCCAAGATGTGAAGCGAAAGGTGATATATATCTTGTTCAAAGCCCAAGATGTGAAGCTGAAAAAGTATATTTGTATCTTGTTTAAAGCCCAAGATGTGAAGCTGAAAGGTGTTGTCTTTAGAGAGAATTTGTCATCTCTAAAGAGGGGGTTGTATGTCACAATTGTTGGGTGACTGATTATAAAGGGAGGATTACTTTAACTGGGATACGCGGATCCTAGCAATGCCATAATTTCCTTTATAGGGGGTTTTAACCTGAAGGAGAATACTTTAACTCACTGTAGAGCAATGCCATCTTTCCTTAGGAATTTCTCATGCTAAAAGAAGGACAGTGGCATGGATGTAGATGATCCAGAGGCTTGCCACTTACAGCGATTAGATGGAGGGGAAGGAGTTGTTGATGTTTGTGTACTGTGAACGAGGCACAACTTTGATACTAAAAGGTTAATTGGATTAACCAGTGGTTTTCTTATACAAAGCCTAAGTAAAGGCTGATATGTGTCTCGTACAAAGCCCGAGAGAGAGGCTAAAAGGGGTTGATCCTACAAGAGGATCTTTTATACTCAACAAGAGAGTGTTTTTTGTATCTCGTACGAAGCCCGAGATGGAGGCTAAAATTTGTTTGGCTCAATAAGAACCTCTTTGTATCTCGTATAAAGCCCGAGATGGAGGCAAAAATTTTGACTCAACAAGAGAGCCTTTTTGTATCTCGTACAAAGCCCGAGATGGAGGCGAAAGGGGTGATTGACTCAACGAGGGAGTCTCTTATGTGTCTCGTACAAAGCCCGAGAGAGAGGCTAACTTCATTGAAGAAGAATCATTATACAAAGCCTAAGAGGAGGCTATGGTTACTGTTTCAGTTGAGTGACAAGTCCAGTATACTGATTTTGAAAGAGAAAATCAGTTCTTATATGAGCAACACTGTACTCGAAGATTTGATTCAAGGATCCGGGTTATTCCTGTTCTTTAAGGAAGCGGGAGATTCGAAGGGTATTGAGACTGTCTGAGTCTACGGGTTTCCTTCCTATTTAACGAAGGGGTCACTTGAGAATGTCTTTGAGACTCAAGGAAATTAGACTGTCCAAGTCTAGAGTGTCATCTCTTGTACTATGCTTTGAGAAACAGTAGTAGACTCTTTGAAAGGATTGTTCTATGCAGATGACTAAGTTCTGTTCCTATACCTCTAGGAGGCCGTCGGGACATTTTGTACGAAGCCCAAGAGGAGGCTGGAAACTTTTAAGAAGCCGACCGGTCCTTGTACGAATCCCAAGAGGAGGCTATCATTCCCGGAGGAAGAGATCATTATACGAAGCCTAAGAGGAGGCTGTGAATACTTCTAAGAAGCTGTAGGGTCCTTGTACTAAGCCCAAGAGGAGGCGGGGTTGCTTTTAGGAAGCCTGTGGGTCCTTGTACGATGCCCAAGAGGAGGCCGATGCTTTTAAGAAGCCCGTGGGTCCCCAAACCCTGAGAAATTCAAGGCAAGCTATTCACAAGGAATAGATCAAGTCAGGAAAGTTAGAGAATTTGGAAGAAACTCAAAGATGCCATTCACGGAGAATACATTCATCCCTGGGAATAGAGTTTATTGACAATTCCTAATGAGGACAGCTGAAGAGAAGACTGTATCAGGTGATCCTATTGGGGATCTAGCTGTCTATTTCTACGAATAAACGAAACGGCGTCACCTAGTTCTAGACGTAGTTGCCGGGGAAACTCGAAATATCTATACTATTATTACACAGTTGATATGAGTTTATGAAAGAAGACTTACAGTGAAACAGCCCCACAATACAGTTATATGTATATGAAAGCGGTAAATGAAAGCAATAACCACTTACTCGGTTGTAGAGCTTCCATGCTGTTTGGTTAGTTGTTCAACAAAGAAAGATTGAAAACAACAGTATATTCAAAATCAAAGGAGAAAATGCTTTGAAAAAGAAAGATTTGGGGCTTACAGCTCAAGGAGAGGCCCATGGTTTTATTAGTGAGCGCACTATTTGAATTTGTACAGAGGGACTTATACAAGTGACTGAGGCCCAAAATATTTTTCTGTACAAAGGGATGGGTCTTACACTCTTTCAAGAGGCCCAAGAAGTTTAAAGAAAAAGAGTGGGGCTTATAACACGAGGATAGGCCCAGATGATTTTTTCGTTAAAAATGGCGATCGCGCCGAGATTTTCTTTTAACGCAAAGGGACTTATACAATAAGTGAGGCCCAAAATGGTTTTGGTTAAAAGGGGGTTTGGGTCTTACACTCTAATAGAGGCCCAAAAGTTTTGAATGGGTCTTATAGCTCAAGGAGAGGCCCAGGGTTATTTTTCAAAAGGCGACGATCGCGCCGTTTATTTTTGACGGTATCGGGACTTATACAATACACTGAGGCCCAAAAATGATTTGGTCAAAAAAGGATTGGGTCTTACACTCTATTAGAGGCCCAAGGTGTTTTGAAAATGATTTATGAGGGTTGAATTAATCCAAAACCCTAATTTGTTTTCAAAAATGTATTTAATTGAATAAAAATTCAATTAAAATGATCAAAATTGTTTAACATATGGAAAACAAATTGTGATCTTGGATTAATGCTTCAAAAATTAAGTATTGACCTACAAAATAATTAGAAAGCATTAAAAGTTGCAAAATCAAGATGGAAAAAATATTTTAAATGTCAAAAACAATTAAAACATTAACTCTTTGCAAAAATATCAATTATACAAAATAAATAATATTTTTGGGATTTTTTGGGAAAATAAAATATTTTAACATTTTTGTGAATTATTAAAAAAAGAATCAACTCAAAACCATTAAAACTCAGAGAGAAATTAATTTTTGAATCAATTAAATAAAATCACAAAATTCAAATATTTGAATTTGAAAAAAAAGGCGCCAAGAACACACCAAGAACACGCGCGTGTTCTGAGATTCCCAGATTTGCATTTTCTCTCTAATCTCACTGAATACTTATCATATCATGTAATCCACATATCATTATGCTCGTCTCAACCTCACGATCATGTCTATAACACTTAATTTCATTTAAATTAAACATAAAACATGAAATCACGAAGAAACCTCAAGAACTCTAATTTCTGCATGAAGGCTAGGATTTTTGATACACGATTCAAACAAAGCAATTAATTGAGGGAAAACATTTCATGCATGATTATGTACATATGGCCAAATTATTGTGCAACAAAAAATGCATGGATCATAGAGTTAGAAGAGCTCATGCTTACCACTTGCAGCTGGTGATCGTGATTTGTGTAGGAGGTGTTACAGTTGTGTTATGATGATCTGAACAGCTTCCCTAGGTGCTATGGAGTGTGTTTGAATGCTTGGACTTGATGGAAATTGGCTGGATCACTTTATGGCATCTCAACTGCACTTTGGTTAAAACCTTGAGCAATTGACTGGTGATTCTGAGAAATCAATGTTCCAGTTGTTGTTTAAGTGTTTGATCAACTCATATGTGATGTATGTGAGGTGTGTGAGTGATTGGTTTGAGTGGAATTGCCCTCTAGCTTAAAACCCGATAGTTACCTTGCTAAGAAAGGCATTTTTGCCAAGAGAAAGAGATTTTGAGAAAGGCAAGTGTTGTAGGCCTTTGGTGTACTTAAACTGAACACAATTGAGCTCTATTTATAGTAGAGCAAGTTTGTTTTGCAAGGAATAGTGAATGGCAACTGCTAAGTAGGTTTGGCCAATGTTGGCCAATGGAAATGCACGTCTCCTCTAGCCATTGACTAGAGGTTAGGGCACAGAGCTTTGGTTCCCTTGGTCTTGGATAAGTCTTGACTGATTTCAGATGAGAATGGCTCAGTCCATGCCAACTTGATGCTTCCATTGAATGCTTCAATCCAAATTTGGAGTCTTGTCCCTATTTTGGCCATTCTAGGTTCAACATGCTATTTCTTGTTCCATGGACTTTGGAGGCTTGGCTCAGTGATTGTCTCCTTTAGATTCAATCCTCATATGTGTCCAAGTGGATAGGAGCATTTGGATTTGGCTGATTTTGGAAAATAGAGCAAAAGTGCAAATTCTGCCTTGCCTTTGACAGATTTCAGCAAGGCAACTTGCCAATGTCATATCTCATGGTGTAAGTTGAATTTGGTAATGTTCTTGACCATTTTGGAAAGCCCTTACATGATACAACAACTGTTTGAACATGTTTGGTTTTGACCTCTTCTGAATCCAAGTGAAAAATCCCCCTACATTTGGCAAAAGGTGAAGGCAGATTCTGACTTAGTGAAAATTTCACTAAGTGTTGGAAAAAAGTGACATTTTCACTTTTCAGCCATTTTGATCACTCCATAACTCCAAATCCTTAATGAATTGGACTTAGGTCTAGTTGAAGTTTTTGTAGAGGGTAATGAGGGCTACAAATCCATCTTTGGATGAGAAAAAATGGCTTTGTGGTTTAGGAGTTATGATCCTTCAAAGTTGGTGCCCTTGTCACTTTATTTTTTAACTTAGAAAATTTTCTAAGTTTTTATGGTTACCCCTTTTACAAGTTATCCAACTTTTCTTGATTTTTCTTTATGAATGATGATTCAATTCATACATTAACATCATTTTAGGGTTAAAAATCCATTTTGGTGAAAAATCTCAAAAAGTCAAAGTTGACTTTTGTGCACAGTTGACTTTTTATCAGATGAATTCCAAACTGTGCAATTCTTCAGGAAATCATGTCCTTGACCTAAATCAAACTTGATGGACATGTTCCATGGGTGTCATGGGGCATATTGAGGCATGTCCTAGGGTTTGGGAGCATGTCCTGGTCAAAAGTCAAAGTTACAGTTGACTTTTCCCTTAAAACCCTAATTATTGTGCAGATGAAATTGAGACTTGTTGCTCAAGCTTCTTGGATTAATCCATTGCTCCAAATGGATCAATATAGTTCATTAGAGACCCTCAAACCCTCTCTTGAGGTCTTGGTTCATGATTTTTCCCAAAAGTCAACTTAGGGGTGAATTAAGTCAAAAAACCCTAATTCCTGATTTTTGATGTATGCATCCCTTGAGGCCAAATTGACTTGATGATTGGGTCCATGAGGTTCCATGGAGTATATTAGGATATGTTTTGAATCATTGGCTTATGCCCAGATGAAAATTTCCATCTGGAGGCCCTGGTCGACCAAAACCCTAATTTGGTGACACTGGCGATCTTGAAGCTTGATCCACCTAGAAGGGAGCAACCTTGTGCTTAATCCTTGAAGTGGAAGTCCTCTTGATCCATTGTGAATGTTTGAGAGGTTAGACAAGTTGAAGATCATCTCATTCCTTGATTGATCCTTTGTCTAAGCACTCTGAGAGGGCTTGAAACCCTAATTTTGATTGTAGTGGATGCTCACCCATCTTTGGGGAGACTGATGAAGTATGATGGTTCCTCCATATTGTGATGATGATTGACACAATAATGGGAAATCTTAGTGGTCAAAATTTGGGGTATGACAGCATCCACTACAATCAGACTTAGGGTTTCAAGCCCTCTCAGAGCTCTTAGACAAAGGATCAATCAAGGAATGACATGATCTTCAACTTGTCTAAACCTCTAAAACATCCACAGTGGATCAAGAGGACTCTCACATCAAGGATTAAGCACAAAGTTGCTACCTTCCAAGTGGATTAAGCCTCAAGATCGCTAGTGTCACCAAATTAGGGTTTTGGTCGACCAAGGCCTCCAGATGGAAATTTTCCTCTGGGAATGAGCCAATGCTTCAAAGTATAACCCTAGATACTATAAGGGACCTCATGGACCCAATCATCAAGTCAATTTTACCTCAGGGGAGGCATTTATCAAAAATCAAGAATTAGGGTTTCTTGACCTAATTCACCCTTAAGTTGATTGTTGGGACAAAACATGAGTCAAGGCCTCAAGACATGATTTGAGGGTCTCTAATACACTACATTGATCCATTTGCAACAATGGATTGATCCAAGAAGCTTGATTCACAAGTTTCAAGTTCATCAGAACCACAGTTAGGCTTTCGCGAGGAAAAGTCAACTGTATCTTTGACTTTTGACCAGGACATGCTCCCAAACTTTGGGACATAATTCAATACACCCTATAACACCTATGAAATCAATCCATCAAGTTTGATTTAGGTCAAGGACTTGATTTCATAGAGGATCACACAGTTTAAAATTCATCTGATAAAAAGTCAACTGTGCCCAAAAGTCAAAGTTTGACTTTTTGATTTTTTGATCAATTATGGTCCACTAACCCTAAAATGATGTTAATGTGTGATTTGAATTATCATTCATCAAGAAAAATCAAGAAAAGTGGGATAACTTGTAAAAGGGGTAACCATAAAAAACTTAGAAATTTTCTAAGTTATGAAACAAAGTGGCTAGGGTGCCAACTTCCAAGGATCATAACTTGTGATCCAAGCAACCATTTGGGCTGATCCAAAGATGGATTTGTAGCTCTCATGGCATACTTTAAAAGTGTCAACTACACCTCATTCAAATTCATCATGGATTTTGATTTATTTTTGGATCAAAATGGCTGAAAACATGAAATGTCACTTTTTCCAACACTTAGTGAAATTTTCACTAAGTCAGAATCAGTTTCACTTTTTCCAAAATGTAAGGGAATTTTTCACTTGGACCCAAAAAGTGTCAAGACAAAATATGATCACACATATGTTGTATCATATGAGAGCTTTCCAAAATGGCCAAGAACCCCATGAAATTCCATTTGAGCTAAGAGTTATGACAGTGGCAATATGCCTTGCTGCAACTGTCATAACTAGGCAGATTTGTGCATTTTGCTCGATTTGACCAATTTGTGCAAATGACAAGCATGCTTATCCATCTGAACACCTCAGGGAGGGACCAAGGAGGGACAAACACTGATCCATAAGCCTCCCAAGTCTTTGGAACCAAAAATAGCATGCTAAACCTAAAAAAGCCTAAAGAGGGGACAAGACACCAATTTTGTTTTGGAGCATTCAATGGATGCACCAAGGTGGCATGAACTGAGCCATTTCCAACTGAATGAGTCAAGGATGATCCCTGAACCAAGGGACGATAGGCATGTGCTCTAACCTCTAGTCAATGGCTAGAGGAGACTTGGATTCCTATTGATCAACATTTGCCAAACCTCTGCAGCAGTTTCCATTCACTATTGCAGCCAAAACAAACTTGCTCTATTATAAATAGAGCTCATTTGTGCTCAGTTTAAGTACACCAAAGCACTACAGCACTTGCTTTCCTCAAAATCTCTTTCTCTAGGCAAAAATGCCTTCTTTAGCAAGGTAACACTGAGTTTTTGAGTTAGAGAGCAATTTCATCACAGCTCATGATCCAAACACATCCAATATGTCATATCTAAGTTATCCAAACTCTCACAAGTGACCTGTAACACCAAAATCTCAAAGTCCCTTCTCAAAACCTCAAAATAGGACTTTTTGCATTTTTCACGCCATGTCTTGATTCAGTCACTTTCAAAACCAGATAAAGCCTCAAACACACTCCAAATATCATCCTTGAACTGTCCCAAATGGTTCCCCACATCTGGAACACCATTTGAGAGAGTTGTTATTTTGGTCACTTTTACCCCTTTTGCAAGAAAGGGCAAGTTTCCATTCCTGAGGTTTCCAGCTGTTTCCAATCATCCTAAAAGCTTCCAAGGGATCATTTGAGGGTGTTCAAAGCATCAAAACATTTTTGGAACAAAGCACTTGACAGATTGCCCAAAAAGCTCCTAAAGAGGTAAGCATCTCAACTTGAACTCTTTAGAATATGCATTGCTTTGGAGTCCACTGATCATACACATCTCATACATGTTATATATGTTGTGTTTGAACCAATTCATCATGTGATTCATGCCTGTACCATGAGGTAGCACAGAAAATGCAAATTGAGGCCTATTTCAAAACCACTATCGGGTTTTAAAATGGGGACCTCATCTGAAAAAACCACCACCACCATTGGATTCCTTGTGAAATTCTAGACAGGATAGATCTAAATTTTGTCCCAATCCATGGAGAAATGAGAAAGCTACAAGCTTCACGTTTTTGGCCGAAATCTTGCCTTGCCTTGGCCAGGCCAAAAACAAGGCAATCCTTGTATATTTGTGGCTGGGGTTTGATACACGGATGTATCACCACCCCAGTGGTAGGACATGCGCACTGCACACAAGAGGTCTGGGGTTCGAATCCCCCTCGCCCCAGATCCTCTTTTTTTACCACTTTTTCATATTTTATTATTTTTCTTATTATTTTTTAATGATTTGAAAAATTAATAACTCCCTCAATTTAAATTATTTTTGATTGGTTCTTTTTGAAAAAAATCACAAAAATGTTGAAAAATTTTATTCCACAAAAAAAATCAAATTTATATTATTTATTTAATATAGTTGGTATTTTTATGAATAAATTTATTTTTAATTGTTTTAAACATTTTAAAAGTGAATATTCACCTTGAAAAATCAAAACCAAATGAGTTTTAATTCATCTTGTGATTAAAACCTCATTTTTCAAACCTTAACCAAAAATCACAAGTTTTTTATTCAAGCTTATTTGGTGTTTTATCATTTTTTTATTGATTTTCTTTGAGAATTTACTTTTAAAAATGATGAAATTAGGGTTTTGATTGATTCCACCCTCATCAATCATTTTCAAACACTCATGGGCCTCTAATAGAGTGTAAGACTCAATCCCCTTTTAACCAAAACAATTTTGGGCCTCAGATATTGTATAAGTCCCTCTGCATTAAAAGAAAATTCTTGATGCAATCGTCAGTTCAAAAAATCAAATCATCTGGGCCTACCCTCATGTTATAAGCCCCATTTATTTTCTTTAAATTTCTTTGTGCCTTTAATAGAGTGTAAGACCCAACCCTTTTTTGAAACAAAAATGATTTGGGCCTTAGATATTGTATAAGACCCACTGTGTTTTCAAAACCTCGACGCGATCGCCGTTTACCCTGGGCTTCTCCTTGAGTTATAAGTCCCGTCTCTTGTACAAAAAATAAATCTTTGGGCCTCTAATAGAGTGTAAGACCCATCCCCTTGTACCTAAAAACTTTTTGGGCCTCACATATTGTATAGGTCCCTCTGTAAAGTTTTCAAAACAACGGTGCGATCATCGTTAAAACTTAGGCCTCTCCTCGAGCTGTAAGCCCCAACAATATTTTCAAAGCACTTTCTTCTTTGATTTTGAATTCAAATATCTGTTGTTATCAAAACTTTCTTTGTTGAACAACTAATAAAACAACATGGAAGCTCTACAACGGGTAAGTGTTTATCCGCTTTCATATGTATATAACTGTATTGTGGAGCTGCTTCACTGTAAGTCTTCTTTTCACATCTTTTTATATACGTGTCACATATCCACTGTGTAATACTAGTATAGTTATTTAGAGTTTTCCCTGGCAACTACGTCTAGCACTAGGTAAAGCCTTGTTGGTCACTCTTAAATTCAAACAAAACTAGACCCCCCGTAGGATTCCAGATACAGTCTTCCCTTCTCTTGGGGTTAAACAATATGGAACAAAGAGAAAGGCAGTGTTCTCGGTGAACCTTTTCTCAGTTTGTCACCCTTAGAAATTGTCAAAGAAACTCTAACTCCCCAGAGATGATATTTTCTCCGTGAATGGCATCTCTTGAGTTTCTTCCAAATTCTGGAACTTTCTTGGAATGATCTCTTCTCTGTGAATTTCATTTCTTGAACTTCTCTTGGTTTGGGGACCCAAAGGCTTCCTAAAAGCATCCCCGCCTCCTCTTGGGCATCGTACAAGGACCCTTCAGCTTCTTAGAAGTTCTCATGCCTTCTCTTGGGCTTATTACAAGGACCCTGACGACCTCTTAAAGGTATAAGACAGAACATATTCATCCTTTGCTAGAGCAGTCTTTCCAGCTTCAAAACTCTGGCCATTTTAGGGTTAATACTCATCCCTTAATGCCCGTGCCTCCTCTTGGGCATTATACAAAAGATAAAACTCTAGATTTGGACAGTCTAAACCACCTTGAGTCTCAAAGACACTCTTAAGTTCATTTCAAACATAGAAAAAACACTGATCACTCTGAAACCCAGTCTCTCTCATGAGAGTTCCCCACCCTTGGGCCTGCCTATGGATTTAATCCTCAGTAGTAAGATAGCCTCCTCTTGGGCTTTGTACAATGACTCACCCCAACGGAGCTAACCTTTTCAGACTCTCTTGTTGAGCCAGTCTTCCTTTTAGCCTCCGTCTTGGGTTTAGTACAACACATATAAAACCTACTCTCTTGTTGAGTATAAACGATTCTCTTGTTGAGTCAACTTTTAGCCTCCGTCTTGGGCTTCATACAAGACACATATAAAACACTCTCTTGTTGAGTATAAAAGACTCTCTTGTTGACTCGATCTCTTTTTAGCCTCTCTCTCGGGCTTCGTACGAGACAGCAAAACACTTTCTTGTTGAGTATAAAAGACTCTCTTGTTGAGTCAATCACCTGGTCAAGACTCTTTTGTTGAGTCAACCTTTTTAGCCTCCATCTTGGGCTTTATACATGACAGATAAAAGTACTCTCTTGTTGAGTCAAATCCTTTCAGCCTCCATCTTGGGCTTTATACAAGATACATTCTCCCTAACGGAGTCAAAATCCCTTTTAGCCTCAATCTTGGGCGTTGTACAAGACAAAAAGAACGTTTGCCTCGGAAAAGTCAAACTTCCCGCCTCCTCGTAGGCTTTGTATAAGGAAACCCCGGTTGAGTCAATCAACCTTTTAGCATCAAATTTGTGCCTTGCTCACAGCATACAAACGTCAACAACTCTTTTTTAGAGATGACAAATTCTCTCACGTCCAAAACCCTTTAGCTTCACATCTTGGGATTTGAAAAGGATATAAACCACCTTTAGCTTCATGTCTTGGGCTTTGAACAAGACACCAAAACAACCTTTTTCCTCCCATAGAATAGGAGGAACTACGATCGCTTTGATTTCCCAGTTTCGTTAAACGGGAATACGTAGGCATAAGATTGCAAAAATCTTAGCGAGCATACTAATCAAAAACTCAAAATCCAGTACCTTCATATATCCATCAAAAGCATCAGACCTAGCACCTTACCAGAAACCTAGCCCATAGTCTAGACATTGTTTTTAAGCAAATAACCCTAAAGACAAACCCCTTATTTTGATAGCATATGTAAACAACAGTTTTGACTGTTTAACCTCAGTTTGCAAGCAGGGTTAATTGGAGACATCTATTTCCCTTCCTTAATCAGCTCAACAGGATAAAAAATTAATCAAACTGTAGTACCAAAGCGATAGTGATTCGAAACCACAAAAACCGCGCTACAGAAAAATGGCGACCACGGTGGAAGGCATTCTTTCTAGCCTCTTTTAGGGTGAAGACCTTAAATTCACCAAATACTACAGAAATGGCGACTCTGCTGGGGAGTCATTATCTGTATAGGATCATAAAACTAGAGGTCTAGGATATTAAGACCAATATATATACTGCTTTTCCTAATTGATATCTATGTTTATTTTTCTGCTAATGGGAATGTGTGTGATGTCGCATGTGGAAAGATTGAGTATACACCTAAGATAGGGGATGGCATTATACGGGTAATCTTACGGGGAGTGAATCCCAGTTAAGAGTTCCCGGTCGACTAGTCAGTGGAGACTCCCTTTGCAGATACATTACCTATACGACTTCGGTTGTTGAAAGTAGTGTGGTCGACTGGGTTATCTAAGAAGCTGAGGTTTTAGTAGACTGAAACCATTTTTGTAGTGTGGAAGCTATCAGGAATAGTTATCACGCGATACTACCCTCATTTGAGATCACTCTAAGAAACATCAGCTCGCTGGCGATCCGCTTGTTGTTGTTATCCCAAGAGGGGTCAATGATTTTGCGGACAAGTACAAAAAATCACCAGTATAACCTTTGGGGATGGGTAGAGCCTTGACTTCATGACACCGACCCTTTGACCCCACGTTTTTTCTATGTTTTTGTGTGCTGCATTCATACATTCATTTAAAAAACATTTAAACAAAGAAAAATTTCTCTTATAGTCTCTCCTTTTTCAAATTAAACTAAGACAATGTTTGCAAATATATGAGAAAGAGATTGCGTTATGGATTTCGGTAGAAGGAAAACTCACAAGTATACCTTCAAGGTTCTAAAATTAGAGGATTTAAGAGGTTTGGCAAGGATGATCACCAACCCTGAGGCTTTTAGAGCTAAGTATGGAGGACTGTTGTCTCTGTTAAGGGTCCATGTAATGGAAGGAATCTTGTCTACACTAATCCAGTTCTACGATCCGGTCTATCACTGCTTCACATTCTCAAATTATCAGCTTGCACCAACACTGGAGGAATACTCTCACCTGACTGATTTACATATTAATGATCACGCTCCCTTTTCTGGACTGAAAGAAATTCCAAAGGATCAAACCATTGCAAGAGCAATCTATTTGGACGAGTCAGAAGTCAGGACTCACATGACTATTAAGGGTGGTATCCAGGGTTTGCCAGCCCAGTTCTTGATAAAGAAAGCCCTGTACTTTGCTAGTATAGGGAATGTGACCGCTTTCGAAAGCATCTTTGTTTTGCTTACCTACGGGGTTATTTTTGTTTCCCAACATTGATAACTTTGTAGATATCAACGCCATTAAGATTTTTCTGATTGGAAACCCTGTACCGACCTTGCTCGCAGATGCTTATCATTCAGTACATTTAAGGAATTTGTATAGCGGAGGAATGATCACATGCTGTGCACCCCTGCTATACAAATGGTTCATTTCCCATTTTCCCAAGTCTGCCACATTTTGGGATCAAAAGAGTACTTTACGTTGGTCGCAGAGAATCATGTCTCTTACCAACTCTGACATCGATTAGTACAATCGAATCTATGACTGGATCAGGATCATCGACCGTTGTGGAAATTTCCCAAACGTACCCCTTATAGGAACTAAGGGAGGAATCAATTATCATCCGATTTTAGTTCGTCGTCAATTCGGATACCCGATGAGACATATTCCGCGTAATGTTCATCTGGAAGGTCTTTTCTTCAAGGAAGGAGAAAGTGATAGAGCACTAAAGACAGAAATAGTGCATGCCTGGAAGCACGTTCATAGGAAAGGAAGAGAGTCTCTAGGAAAACCAGATTGTGTCTCGGTGGAGCCTTATCTCCACTAGGTACAAACTAGAGCTCTCAAGCCGAGGATGCCTTACCCTCGTCAGGAAGTTCTTCCATTAAGGGACCCCGTATTTTACTTTATGTCTGATACGGAAAAACTTCAGGTTACTCTCAAGAAAGTTCAGCAAGAGAAGAGGTCTTAGAGGAACAAGTACCGTATTCTCAATGTGGAGTGTAAGAAAATACAGCAACTATTGAAAGATAAATATGCTCTGATCGAAATTTTAGAGAAACATTCTGTAGAGAATCAAGAGGACCAAAGAAATTTACTCGCTCCTCTCACTTGGAAAAGGAGCGACAACCCGACAACGGCTCAAGAGCCCCAGTCAAAGAAAAGGAAAATACCAGAACTAGCACCTGAGCTCTCCTCAGAGAGGACTCAGGATCCATTAGCTTATAAATTTCCTTTTCAACACTTTGTAATCTACTGTATTTCCATTTTCGCAATCCTTGAATTCAATAAAACGAAATCTTCCCCACTGTTTGATATTTGAAATCCAATTGTCGAAGTTTATTTTGATTAAATAAAATGTTAATTAATATAATCATTGCATATCATTCATCATTCTCACGTAACACATTCTTCTTACCTACGAATCTCACGTTTGCGTCTCGATTCTAGATTTAAACTGTCTCATTCGTACAATACTCGGGCCAATCGACAGAAAAAGATGGATGATCTCGAGGAAGAGAATAGAGAGTTGAGGGAAGAGATCGACACTCTGAAAGAGGATCTGAGAACGCTTCATAACGACATGCAAGCTCTAGCAGAAGCTCAGATGCAACAACAAAGGATTGTGATCTCAGAGATCACATCAACGCCCATAGTGGAGAAGTATGATCCTAGGTACAAAATGCCAAAATATCATCCCTGGGGCATGCCTATTAACTATATCCCAGAAGAATATGTTTCGCCGATCACTGAGGATCAGGGAACCGTAGCAGGAACCACTGGGCCTGAAGGTTACAAACTTCGAGAAAGCAAAGATGCCAGGGGCATGACAGCAACTCCTGAAGGTTACAAACTTTGGGAGGGGGAAGGACCTAGAGTCACTGCCATGATGACTATACCACCACCCGTGGTACACACTGTCCCGGAAGGAAAGATTCCACATATACCTTCTGGTGGAAACGAAAGTATGTTCGACAGAATGAATGAGTTCCAGGAACAGTTCCTGGAGATGCAGAAAGAACTGCAGGCCATTCGCGACCAGGATCTATTTGGAAAAGACGCCGCAGACCTTTGTTTGGTCCCCAATGTGAAAGTTCCGGACAAATTCAAAGTGCCCGAATTTGAAAAGTACAAGGGTAACTCTTGCCCTCAAAGCCATTTGGTGATGTAAGCTCGACGAATGTTAACTCGGACAAAGAACAAGGAGCTACTGATTCACTACTTTTAGGATAGTTTAACTGGTGCCGCACTCAAATGCTACATGGGTTTAAACCGCACTAAGATCGGCACTTTCAGAGATCTTGGCGCTGCTTTCGTTCAGCAGTCAAAGTATAACCTGGACATGGCACCAGACAGAGATCAACTCAGATCGATGTCACAAAAGGACAAGGAAACCTTTAAGGAATACGCTCAGAGATGGCGTGAAATTGCTGCCCAGATTTGTCCACCTCTTGAGGAAAAAGAGATGACAAAGATCTTCTTGAAAACCTTAAGCTCATTTTACTACGACAGAATGGTTGCTAGTGCGCCCAGTGACTTCACCGAGATGGTAGGCATGGGAGTTCATCTTGAGGAAGCAGTCCGACAGGGACGTTTAGTTAAAGACGCTGGATCATCAAGTAACACAAAACGATACGGTAGTGCTCTCCCTAAGAAAAAAGAGCAGGATATTGGAAATATCTCTCTTGGAAAGCAAAGGCGACGTTACCAACCAGTAGCAACAGTAACTTCTGCTATTAACCCTACGCCTGTTCCTACGTATCAATCTCAGGTTGCTCAAAGTCAACCAAATCAACAACAATATCAGCAAATGACACAACAGCCTCTTCAGCAGGCTCGTCCTCAGTACAACAACAACTTTACAACGCAACCACCAGGGTTCGACCCTATACCGATGTTGTACGCAGAACCATTTCCATTATTACTGGTCAAGGGGCATGTCCAAACTAGGTCTCCTCTTATAATTCCAGAAAATCTGCCTTTTTGGTTCAAGGCGGATCATACTTGCCCTTACCATCAAGGAGGACCAGGGCATAACATAGAAAACTGTCTCAGTTTCAAATCCGATGTGCAAAAGCTTGTTAGGAGCGGGGTCTTATCTTTCAAAGATACGAATCTGAATGTCCTCACGAACCCGCTACCTCAACACGAGAAAGCTGCGGTAAATTTGATAGAGGGAGAGTCCAATAACAGCTATCAAATTCATAATGTACTCTTATTGAGGGCCAACTTGGTCAAGATGCATCGCAGACAGAGCGGGTATGGCAATATACCACCTCATAATTATCATCAGTGTGATATCTGCTCTAAAGACAATCAAGGATGTTCTGTGGTGCAATTAGCTCTATAGGAACAATTGGATCTCGGATGGATCCAAGAGCATCGAGTTCGTGGGGTCAACATGACTTATGCAAATTCCAACATCATTCAAAACCATGACATCCGTGTGATGAATGTCAACTTGGTGGCAATGCACTCAATGCAAAGCCAGTATCATAATCTGCCGCGGCACGATTACAATTCCTGTCTGACTTGCTCGCTAAACAAACAGGTGTGCTCTTTTGTACAAAAGGCCCTCCAGCGTCAGATGGATCTTGGATGGATTCAGGATTACCGTGATGGAAATCAGTATCAAGTGAATATGATTCAAATCTTTGATATTCGCTTGGTGAATACTAGCTTGGTGGAGTTACACACTACACAGGTCCAACTCGGTTTTCTGACTTCGCATAATTATCTGGACCGCAAAGAGATTCAACAATATTCAGTTTCAAGGTCCATTACTGGACGCCAGACTATTTCGCTGACCAGATCAAAGATGTGGTTGTAATCTCTGATCCTGAGAGGACCAAGGATGTTTGTACCATCATCCCTCTATTGGACGAATCAAAGGTTCTTAGCCAGGAACTGATTGAAGTTACTTATGACAGTCAGAAGAATCAGAAGGCTCCTATAGTTATCTATCTACCGGGACCAGTGTCGTACAAATCTGATAAGGCGATCCCTTACAAATACGGTGCAACAATAATTGAGAATGGAAAGGAAATTCCATTACCCTTCGTCGTGAATATTGCAGACATCAGTCGAGTAAGACGGAATGGTCGAGTCATCAACCAAGGAGTTGGAGAACCTAACATAGAAAAGGAACCTCAAATGGAAGTTCCCAATCCACCAGTCGGTCAATCCAGTGATCCCGACCTTTTAAAGAACGATGATGAGATGCTGAAGCTCATCCAAATGAGTGAATACAACATTGTTGATCAGCTGTTACAAACTCCTTAAAAGATCTTTGTGTTATCTCTTTTACTCTATTCTAAGGCTCACAGGGAAGCTCTACAGAAAGTCTTAGAGCACGCCTTTGTGGAACAGGATGTGTCAATACGACAGTTCGATAGCATCGTCTCTAACATCACTTCCTGCAACAACTTAGGGTTCAGTGATGAGGAATTGCCAGAAGAAGGCAAAAGTCACAACATGGCGCTCAATATCACAGTTAACTGCCAGGACGATGCTTAGGCCAGCGTACTGGTAGACACCGGATCAGCTCTCAAATTTATGCCAAAGTCCACATTAATGCGACTATCATTCAAAGGATATTCGATGAGAGGCAGTGAGGTCGTCGTCAAAACATTTGACGGGTCCAGAAAAACAGTTATCGACGAAGTCGACTTTCCCATAACTATCGGTCCTCACACTTTCCAAGTCACTTTCCAGGTCATGGACATCCGAGCAACATACAGTTGTTTGTTGGGAAGACCTTGGATACACCAGGCTGGGGCAGTCACTTCAACACTGCACCAGAAACTGAAGTTCGTCAAGAACGATCAACTTGTCAGGGTCTGTGGAGAACAAGCCTTGATCGTGAGTAACCTTTCATTATCTACTTGTGTAGAGCCGGAGGAGGTTGTTGGAACTCAGTTCCAGGCACTTTCGGTGAGTAATGAGAATCAATCAGAAAGAGGAACGTCGATTTCCTCGTACAAAGATGCTCTCGAGGTGATAAAAAATAACAATGCAAAAGGATGGGGACAACTTGTCATTCCTAATGACAACAAGGAAAAGAAAGGTCTTGGTTTTTCTTCAAACTGTACTCAGAGTGCTGCTAGCAATGAAAGTCTTCATCCCATTCACGACTTCTTCCGTAGTGGAGGTTTCCTTCACCCAGTGTCTCAAGAAGTACATACCACCAAACTCATTAGAGGAAGACACTCTGATGAAAGACAACTTTGACCACGACTATTATGGCCCGATGGATGGCCTGTCAATCTGGTAGCCGTACCCAGGAGACTTGGGGCAAGAAAATCAGCCGAACAATGAAAATCAGCTGAGCGTCATTCTGAAAAATACTTGCGTCCCCACCATGTCATGGGATCAACACTCAGGTCATTAAGAAAATATCCAGCACGACGATGAATTCGTAAAGTTTACAGGACTAGAATTCATTAACCACGCTTTTCCCAAGGTCAACGTCATCGAAAGAGATGACTCCTCCAGTTCCAAAGAAGTGTGGGACACCTTAGGACAACCAAGTGGCAAGTTCGACTACTTGGTCAAGTACACCGCTCCCGAAAGCTCTCGTATAAGGCTCGAGGACATCCAGCCGACTGGATGGGGAGATTTACCTGAGAGCACAAATACTATGCAAAATAAAACAGAGGAATCCTCCTACGACAACTCTGCCTGGGAGACAGATTCCAATGATCCTACTCCACCAGAAATCAGCGTTATTTCTGAAGACAAATCAGGAAGGTACTAGACTTTGTGATTCACCGAGGAGTTCGCCACCAATGGGTTGCTGTCGATGTTCCAAAGATTGTTCATAAGTCTAAGTAATTGCCATCTTTATCTTAACCTTTCACCCTGCCCAGGTGAAACGGCTGTTTTTATAAGGGCTCACTTTCTGTAAATATCCCTCTTCACTTCGCCCAAAGCGACAGAGTTTTGTGTTATAGGGTTGTAGTTTCAAGAATCAACAAAGTTCATAAATAAAATAACGTTGTTCTGTAATTTCTGCATTAATTTTTGTTTTCTCTTTTCGCTTTTTCAGAAAATGGTAATCCTAAAAAACAATTCAAATAATAAAAACAAGCAGTAAAAAAATACACTGCACACACTCTTGCATTCTCTCTATCTCTTCTAAAAAACAATCACCACGTCATGCAGATTGCTTGTTTTAAACCCCGTTGAAACATACGATCCGATGCCTTCTCCCAACTTTGAATTCCCGGTATTTGAGGTTGAAGAAGAAGTTGATGACGAAATTCCAGAAGAGATCTCCCGATTACTCAGCCAAGAGGAAAGGTCCATTGAACCTCCCATGGAGCCGTTGGAAACAGTCAACTTGGGCTTAGGAGGAGAGAGAAAAGAAATTAGGATTGGGGCACTGCTCACTCCAACTGCCAAAGAGAGTTTGACAAAGCTTCTCAAAGAATTTCCTGATGTATTTGCTTGGTCCTACCAGGACATGCCAGGGTTGGATACCAGCATCGTGGAACATCATCTACCGTTAAGATCAGAATGTCCACCAGTAAAATAAAGGTTGAGACGGACTCATCCGGATATGGCCATCAAAATCAAAGAGGAAGTATTGAAATAGATTGGCGCGGGTTTCCTCGCTACATCAGAATATCCTCAATGGTTAGCCAACATAGTACCAGTTCCGAAAAAGGACGGAAAGGTCAGAATGTGTGTGGATTACAGAGATCTAAACAAGGCTAGTCCAAAGGACGACTTTCCTTTACCACACATTGACATGCTGGTAGATAATACATCGAAGTTCAAAGTATTCTCCTTCATGGATGGATTCTTGGGCTATAATCAAATCAAAATGGCGCCGAAAGATATGGAATAAACTTCATTCATTACCCCATGGGGTACTTTTTGTTACAAGGTGATGTCGTTCGGTTTAAAGAATGTCAGGGCAACCTATCAAAGGGCCATGACTACTCTGTTCCACGACATGATACACAAAGAAATCGAGGTATATGTCGATGATATGATTGCCAAATCTAAGACGGAAGAGGAGCATGTGACCCACCTATCAAAACTATTCGAGCGGTTGAGAAAGTATAAACTCTGCTTGAATCCCAACAAGTGCACTTTCGGTGTCCGTTCAGGGAAACTTTTAGGGTTCATCGTCAGCTAGAAAAGAATTGAGGTTGATCCTGACAAGGTCAAGGCCATTCAAGAAATGCCTTCTCTGAAAACTGAAAAACAAGTCAGGGGATTCCTGGGACGTTTGAACTACATCTCCAGATTCATATTCCTCATGACCGCGACATGCGCGCCAATTTTCAAATTACTCAAAAAAAACTAGGACTGCATTTGGACAGAAGACTGCCAAACCGCTTTTGACAGTATCAAGGAATACTTGTTGAACCCACCGATTCTATCACCTCCAGTGGAAGGAAGGCCACTAATCATTTACTTAACAGTCTTGGAAGACTCAATGGGCTGTGTACTTGGTCAACGAGACGAAACAAAAAGGAAAGAGTTTGTCATCTACTATTTGAGCAAGAAATTCACCGACTGCGAGACTCGGTACACTATGCTTGAGAAAACTTGTTGTGCTCTGGCTTGGGCAGCCAAACGTCTTTGCCAGTATATGATTCGTCACACTACTTGGTTAGTCTCCGAAATGGATCCTATCAAGTATGTCTTTGAAAAACCTGCTCTCACGGGAAGGATTGCCCATTGGCAGATGTTGTTATCAAAATATGACATAGAATACCACACTCAGAAAGCCGTTAAGGGAAGTATTTTGGCCGATCATTTGGCTCATCAACCGATTGACGATCAGGAATCAGTCGGGTTTGACTTCCCAGACGAAGATGTCATGTATTTAAAAATGAAAGATTGCGATGAACCACTACCCAGTGAAGGGCCAGAACCAGATTCCCAATGGGGACTCATCTTTGACAGAGCTGTTAATCATTATGGAAACAGAATTGGGGAAATCATTGTAACACCTCAGGGTACCCACATTCCTTTCACCGCCCGACTGACATTCAAATGTACAAACAACGAGGCCGAATATGAAGCTTGTATCATGGGTCTCAAAGAAGCGATCGACTTAAGGATCAAGAACTTGGATGTATATGGCGACTCAGCCCTGGTTATCAATCAGATCAAAGGAGATTGGAACACATACCAATCAGGATTGATTCCTTACAAAGATTATGCGAGAAGGTTGTTACCCTTCTTCAACAGAATCAAGTTTCATCATATCCCTCTTGAAGAGAATCACATGGCTGATGCACTAGCCACTCTCTCTTCCATGATTAGTGTAGGTCAATGGAACGATTTACCTAAGATCGACATAATGCGCCTCGAGAGGCCCGCTTACATCTTCACGATTGAAGCAGTCATAGACGACAAACCTTGGTATTACGATATCAAATGCTTCCTTTAGAAACAAGAGTACCCACCTGGGGCACTAAGGAAAGACAGAAAGACCCTCAGAAGGATGGCAGGCAGTTTCTTTCTGAGCAATGATACACTCTATAAGAGAAACTTTGACATGGTCTTGCTTTGATGTGTAGACAGACTAGAAGCAAACATGCGGACAAAAGAAATTCACGAAGGATCCTTTAGAACTCATGCCAATGGACACACAATGGCGAGAAAAAGTCTGAGAGCAGGGTACTACTGGTTGACCATGGAATCCGATTGCTACAAGTACATAAGGAAGTGTCACAAGTGTCAGATATACTCAGACAAAATCCATGTATCGCCAACGCATCTCAGAGTTCTTTCTTCCCTATGGCCTTTTTCCATATGGAGAATCGACATGATTGGCATGATCGAACCCAAAGCTTCGAACGGACATCGATTCATCCTGGTAACCATTGATTACTTCACCGAGTGGGTCGAAGCAGCGTCATACGCCAATGTAACCCGGCAAGTGGTGGTCCGATTTCTCAAAAACAATCTCATCTGCCGTTATGGTGTTCCAAGCCACATCATTACTTATAATGGATCTAACTTGAACAACAAGATGATGAAAGAGTTGTGCGCTGAATTCAAGATCGAACACCATAACTCATCTCCCTACCGACCTAAGATGAACGGAGCAGTAGAAGCGGCTAACAAGAACATCAAGAAGATTTTTCAGAAGATGGTTGTAACCTACAAAGACTGGCACGAGATGCTACCCTTTGCTCTTCACGGTTATCGCACATATGCCCGCACTTCAACGGGGGCAACCCCTTTCTCTCTAGTATATGGCATGGAAGCAGTACTTCCCATAGAAGTAGAGATCCCTTCAATCCGAGTATTGATGGAAGCTAAGCTAACAGAGGCTGAATGGTGTCAAAGTCGACACGACGAACTGAATCTGATCGAAGAAAAACGGATGACGACACTATGCCATGGTCAGTTGTATCAGGAAAGGATGAAGAAGGCATTTGACAAAAAGGTCTGACCCCGTGTCTTCAGAAAAGGAAACCTTGTGCTAAAAAAGATACAATCATTTCTCCCTGATTCTCGAGGCAAATGGACTCCGAATTATGATGTGGTCAAGAAAGCTTTCTCAGGCGGCGCCTTGAGACTTGCAACCATGGACGGAGAGAAATTTGGCTACCCCACAAATGTTGATGTAGTCAAGAAATACTTCGCCTTAATAAAAAAAGAAGAAAAAAAAACGTCTCGGTGGATTGAAAACCCGAAAGGGAGGTCCAAGGAAAAATTAGAGACATAATCAAAAATCATCCCGGTGGATTGGAAATCTTAAAGTACAATCCAGGAAAAAATTAAGGATTAATGGCAAGTAACTACGTCCAGCAAAGGGGCAAATCCCCCAGCAGCAGTAATGTCATCCATCAGGAAAACTCCAGTCAAGGTCATCTTCGGCAGAAGCTCAGGATGCCCGGAATTCAAAGTTGGTAGAAGGATAGTGGTCGTTATGTTTCAATGCAGCCCTTTTCCCTTAAATTACCATTTTCTAACTTTGTAAATACTGTATGGGATCATGTGTTTGGCTGATTTCCATCCTATCAATAAAAGTTGAGCCCTAGTGCTTTTGTTTGCAATTATCATTTGTTTTAGCTTTACAGAATGACATTTTAACATGATTAACGATTCTTGGAATAAAACAAAAATGAATTTTACTTGTCAAACTTTTATTTTCTGCTTTTAAAACAAAGACGGCAATTTCTTTTGACTGTTGAACATCGAAAGAACATCGATCGCTTCTCCCAAAGTAATCGAGCTTCAAAGTGCATAATCAAAGTACCCCTTCTAAACCAGTACGCCTGAATGAAGAATCAGCTGTGTCAGAGACCATTTTTTTTCTGACACTCCCCGACAGAGTTCTTACCTCCTAAGCCCGACCAACGGTTGTTCCCTGCAGGGACTATCTCTTCTAAGCAAGGCATAATTGCTATCGTGAACCAGTGATACTTTTCATCTCCCACTGTGGCCGAGTATCCAGTCGTGTTCATCTACTAGTCTGTATGTCGCGTCAGTTTTGTCAGCATAAAAATACATACATCATGCATTATTGATTTACATTCACATTCATATTGCATCACTATCACTCTGGCCAGTCTTATCCCCAAGTGATAAAAGTCCTCTCAATCGAGTTGTCAGTTCTTTCCTCGTCAGGAAGTGAACCATCTAAAAGATCTCCCTCCAGTTTATTTCTGGGTTAAAGTTGGTCCCTTGACCACTTTGATAACTTGAACCTCTGAAAAAAAGAAGACTTGCGACAAACATCACTCTTTGCCATTGAAGATGATATCTTCGCTTTCCCGGATTAAGGAAAATCCCCAAAGAGAGCCTCTTAGTCAGAGATTCAGTAATACAGCAGTTTTTCTCCAAAAAATCCACTGACGAAAAGGTCATTAGCACCTCAAAATTGGATCACATCATATGGCATTTCTCCGGGAAGATCCCGTGAAAATTATGATGCAGTATCCCCAAGCAGAAAGCAGTCTCTCAAGAGACTCGTTTCCCCCCAGTAGAGTCAACGAATGGCATCTCCAACAGAGAAGTTTGTACACCTCTACAACTCAGACGATTGGGTTCCCCAGCAACTCTGACATCAAAATTTTGTTTTTCTATCAAACGGAATCTCCCCAGGAAAATTCGGCGAGAATTTTGAGGAAAACCGCTACGAATAGCATCCCTTGTCAAGAAAGTTTATTGACAAAACAAACTAAGACTAGTTCCTTGGTAGGAAACCAGGATCGAGGGGAAGTTTATTTTAGAAACTGAGACCAGTTCCTTGGTAGGAAACCAGGATCGAGGGGAAGATTATTTCAGAAACTTAGACCAGTTCCTTGGTAGGAAACCAGGATCGAGGGGAAGTTTATTTCATAAACTTAGACCAGTTCCTTGATAGGAAACCAGGATCGAGGGGAAGTTTATTTCAGAAACTGAGACCAGATCCTTGGTAGGAAACCAGGATCGATGGGAAGTTTATTTCAAAAACTTAGACCAGTTCCTTGGTAGGAAACCAGGATCGAGGGAAGTTTACCTTTTCTAAGCATCATTGCTTAGCAAAAGAAGAAGGATGCGCAAACTGCCATTCATAACCACCATCAAAATTTCGGGTATTCCGATATTTAATCCTCTTGCACCCCGAATGCCCGAATACCTTCGCTATAAACACCTTCGGGTCCAAGAAGATTAAATAGGGGCATCTGTCATACCCCAAATTTTGACCACTAAGATTTCCCATCATGGTGCAAGTCATTATCACAATATGGAAAGGCCATCATACCTCATTAGTCTCTCCAAAGATGGTTGAGCATCCATTACAATCAGATTTAGGGTTTCAAGCCCTCTCAGAGCTCTTAGACAAAGAATCAATCAAGGAATGGCATGATCTTAAACTTGTCTAAACCTCTCAAACATCCACAATGGATCAAGAGGACTCCCACGTCAAGGATTAAGCACAAAGTTGCTACCTTCCAAGTGGATTAAGCCTCAAGATCGCCAGTGTCACCAAATTAGGGTTTTGGTCAACCAAGGCATCCAGATGGAACTTTTCCTCTGGGCATGAGCCAATGCTTCAAAGTATAACCCTAGATACTCTAAGGGACCTCATGGACCCAATCATCAAGTCAATTTTACCTCAGGGGAGGCATTTGTCAAAAATCGAGAATTAGGGTTTCTTGACCTAATTCACCCCTAAGTTTATTGTTGGGACAAAACATGAGCCAAGACCTCAAGACATGATTTGAGGGTCTCTAATACACTACATTGATCCATTTGCAACAATGGATTGATCCAAGAAGCTTGATTCACAAGTTTCAAGTTCATCAGAACCACAGTTAGGGTTTTGCGTGGAAAAGTCAACTGTATCTTTGACTTTTGACCAGGACATGCTCCCAAACCTTGGGACATAATTCAATACACCCTATAACACCTATGAAATCAATCCATCAAGTTTGATTTAGATCAAGGACTTGATTTCATAGAGGATCGCACAGTTTGAAATTCATCTAATAAAAAGTCAACTGTGCCCAAAAGTCAAAGTTTGACTTTTTTATTTTTTGATCAATTATGGTCCCCTAACCATAAAATGATATTAATGTGTGATTTGAATCATTAATCATCAAGAAAAATCAAGAAAAGTGGGATAACTTGTAAAAGGGGTAACCATAAAAAACTTAGAAATTTTTTAAGTTATGGAACAAAGTGGCTAGGGTGCCAACTTCCAAGGATCATAACTTGTGATCCAAGCAACCATTTGGGCCGATCCAAAGATGGATTTGTAGCTCTCATGGCATACTTTAAAAGTGTCAACTACACCTCATTCCAATTCATCATGGATTTTGAGTTATGGTTGGATCAAAATGGCTGAAAATATGAAATGTCACTTTTTCCAACACTTAGTCAAATTTTCACTAAGTCAGAATCTGTTTCACTTTTTCCGAAAATGTAAGGGAATTTTTCACTTGGATCCAAAAAGTGTCAAGACAAACTATGATCACACATATGTTGTATCATATGAGAGCTTTCCAAAATGGCCAAGAACCCCATGAAATTCCATTTGAGCTAAGAGTTATGACAGTGGCAATATGCCTTGCTGCAACTGTCATAACTAGGCAGATTTTTGCATTTTGCTCCATTTGAGCAATTTGTGCAAATGACAAGCATGCTTATCCATATGAACACCTCAGGGAGGGACCAAGGAGGGACAAACACTGATCCATAAGCCTCCCAAGTCTTTGGAACTAAAAATAGCATGCCAAACCTAAAAAACCCTAAAGAGGGGATAAGACTCCAATTTTGTTTTGGAGCATTCAATGGATGCACCAAGGTGGCATGAACTGAGCCATTTCCAACTGAACGAGTCAAGGATGATCTCTGAACCAAGGGACAATAGGCCTGTGCTCTAACCTCTAGTCAATGGCTAGAGGAGACTTAGATTCCTATTGATCAACATTTACCAAACCTCTGCAGCAGTTGCCATTCACTATTGCAGCCAAAACAAACTTGCTCTACTATAAATAGAGCTCATTTGTGCTCAGTTTAAGTACACCAAAGCACTACAACACTTGCTTTCCTCAAAATCTCTTCCTCTAGGCAAAAATGCCTTCTTTAGCAAGGTAACTCTGAGTTTTTGAGTTAGAAAGCAATTTCATCACAACTCATGATCCAAACACATCTAATATGTCATATCTAAGTTATCCAAACTCTCACAAGTGACCTGTAACACCAAAATCTCAAAGTCCCTTTTCAAAACCTCAAAATAGGACTTTTTTGCATTTTTCACGCCATGTCTTGATTCAGTCACTTTCAAAACTAGATAAAGCCTCAAACACACTCCAAATATCATCCTTGAACTGTCCCAAATGGTTCCCCACATTTGGAACACCATTTGAGAGAGTTGTTATTTTGGTCACTTTTGCCCCTTTTGCAAGAAAGGGCAAGTTTCCATTCCTGAGGTTTCCAGCTGTATCCAATCATCCTAAAAGCTTCCAAGGGATCATTTGAGGGTGTTCAAAGCATCAAAACATTTTTGGAACAAAGCACTTGACAGATTGCCCAAAAAGCTCCTAAAGAGGTAAGCATCTCAACTTGAACTCTTTAGAATATGCATTTCTTTGAAGTCCACTGATCATACACATCTCATACATGTTATATATGTTGTGTTTGAACCAATTCATCATGTGATTCATGCCTGTACCATGAGGTAGCACAGAAAATGCAAATGGAGGCCAATTTCAAAACCACTATCGGGTTTGAAAATGGGGACCTCATCTGAAAAAATCACCACCACCATTGGATTCCTTGTAAAATTCTAGGCAGGTTAGACCTAAATTTTGTCCCAATCCATGGAGAAATGAGAAAGTTACAAGCTTCACGTTTTTGGCCAAAATCTTGCCTTGCCTTGCCTTGGCCAAGCCAAAAACAAGGCAAGCCTTGTATATTTGTGGCTGGGGTTTGATACACGGATGTATCACCACCCCAGTGGTAGGACGCGCGCACTACACATAAGAGGTCTGGGGTTCGAATCCCCCTCGCCCAGATCCTTTTTTTACCACTTTTTCATATTTTATTATTTTTCTTATTATTTTTTAATTATTTGAAAAATTAATAACTCCCTCAATTTTAATTATTTTTTATTGGTTCTTTTTGCAAAAAAATCACAAAAATGTTGAAATATTTTATTCCATTAAAAAATCAAATTTATATTATTTATTTAATATAGTTGGTATTTTTATGAATAAATTCATTTTTAATTATTTTAAACATTTTAAAAGTGAATATTCACCTTGAAAAATCAAAACCAAATGAGTTTTAATTCATCTTGTGATTAAAACCTCATTTTTCAAACCTTAACCAAAAATCACAAGTTGTTTATTCAAGCTTATTTGGTGTTTTATCATTTTTTGTTGATTTTCTTTGAGAATTTACTTTTAAAAATGATGAAATTAGGGTTTTGATTGATTCCAGCCTCATCAATCATTTTCAAACACTCATGGGCCTCTAATAGAGTGTAATACCCAATCCCTTTTTAAGCAAAACAATTATGGGCCTCAGATATTGTATAAGTCCCTCTGCGTTAAAAGAAAAATCTCTGCGCAATCGCCAGTTCAAAAAATCAAATCATCTAGGCCTACCCTCGTGTTATAAGCCCCATTTCTTTTCTTTAAATTTCTTTTGGCCTCTAATAGAGTGTAAGAACCAACCCCTTTTTGAAACAAATATGATTTGGACCTCAGATATTGTAAAAATACCCACTGTGTTTTCAAAACCTCGGCGCGATCGCTTTTAACCCTGGGCTTCTCCTTGAGTTATAAGTCCTGTCTCTTGTAGAAAAAAAAAATCTTTGGGCCTCTAATAGAGTGTAAGACCCATCCCCTTGTACGTAAAAACTTTTTGGGCCTCACATATTGTATAAGTCCCTCTGTACAGTTTTCAAAACAACGGTGCGATCATCGTTAAAACTTGGGCCTCTCCTCGAGTTGTAAGCCCCAACAATCTTTTCAAAGCACTTTCTTCTTTGATTTTGAATTCAAATATCTATTGTTATCAAAACTTTCTTTGTTGAACAACTAACAAAACAGCATGGAATCTCTACAACGGGTAAGTGTTTATCCGATTTCATATGTATATAACTGTATTGTGGGGCTGCTTCACTGTAAGTCTTCTTTTCACATCTTTTTATATACTTGTCACATATCCATTGTGTAATACTAGTATAGTTAATTAGAGTTTTCCCCGGCAACTACGTCTAGCACTAGGTAAAGCCTTATTGGTCACTCTTAAATACAAATAAAACTAGATCCCCCGTAGGATTCCAGATACAGTCTTCCCTTCTCTTGGGGTTAAACAATATGGAACAAAGAGAAAGGCAGTATTCTCGGTGAACTTTTCTCAGACTGTCACCCTTAGAAATTGTCAAAGAAACTCTAATTCCCCATATATGATCTTTTCTCCGTGAATGACATCTCTTGGGTTTCTTCCAAATTCTCGAACTTTCCTGGAATGATCTCTTCTTTGTGAATTGCATTTCTTGAACTTCTCTTGGTTTGGGGACCCAAAGGCTTCCTAAAAGCATCCCCGCCTCCTCTTGGGCGTTGTACAAGGACCCTTCGGCTTCTTAGAAGTTCTCATGCCTTCTCTTGGTCTTAATAGATGTACCCTGACGACCTCTTAAAGGTATAAGACAGAAATTAGTCATCCTTTGCTAGAGCAGTCTTTCCAGCTTCAAAACTCCGGCCATTTTAGGGTTGATACTCATCCCTTAATTCCCGTGCCTCCTCTTGGGCATTATACAAAAGATAAAACTCTAGACTTGGACAGTCTAAACCCCCTTGAGTCTCAAATACATTCTCAAGTTCCTTTCAAACATAGAAAAAACACTGATCACTCTGAAACTCGGTCTCTCTCATGAGAGTTCCCCACCCTTGGGCCTGCCTATGGATCTAATCCTTGTCGCTCCCGGGATTTTCATCCAAGTAAAAACGCGAAAGTGGCACCGAACAGAGTCGCCAGCAATGTGTATTTATCCCAAGAGAGGGAAAGGAAACACCGCGTAAACCTAAGAGAAAGGAAAAGCATGGTCTTACGACCAAGAGAACTGGGTAAGGGAGTCGGTTACGCGAGAGGAAGGTATTAGCACCCCCTCACGTCCATCGTACCCGATGGGATCCACGCTTGCTTGTCTCGATCAAAGGGTGTAAAGAAAGGAATACTGAGAAAGAACTGAAAAAGGAAAGGAGAAAGAGAAACAAATGTAGGGAAAATAAAAGAAGTGCTCGCATGGGCCCTACCCCACTGCCTACGTATCTCATCGGGAATATGAGAATCAGAGCGACGTAGTTCCCCTCACTAGGGATGAATTGTTTGTGTTTTTTTAGAGAACGGCTGACGTTCTAGCTCAGGTGTTGCAGGCTCGCTGGTCCGAGTGCGTTACCATCTTGCAAGAGAACGAGTAGAAGCGCGTTCGTGCGTTGAGAGTGAATGAGGTGAGAAAAGAATTCCCGAAGGACAGACATTATTGTTTGTTTTTGTCTTTTAAGAGTTTTTCATTTGTTTGCATATGATAGTGTATCTGAATCTTAGTCATTGGAATGTGTACATCCTCACATTCCAAGATGGAATGGGTAAGAAAGCACACTAAGAGTGAAGAAGACCCCCACACTTAGTTCCAATTGTCAAGGTTCAAACACACTAGCATACTTGTGTTTATTAAGTGTTTTGTTGATTAAGAAATGAAGAAGTGTTTTTTATTATTTGCACCTTCAACAAGTATTGCATTTAAGTCCCTCATACAAGATCAAATGTTTAACACATTGACCCAAGATGGGCTATATGCTATACATTCTAAGATTATAAGAGAAGACCCCTTATAATCTTTTCTTTATATGAAAGGCCTAAATGCAATAAATGCCTACCTTTATTATATGTTTTGAATTTTCTTTGAGATGAGAAAAGAGACTCAAGAGAGGAGAAAAGGTAAAACCTATATGGACTAAGACTCAATCCTAATTGATTAGTTAAGGGAGTGATCCTAAGGTTTGTGAGGTTTCAACCTAACGTCTAAAGAAAGAATGAATTAAACAATTCACTTCTAAAGTAGAAGATGAATTGTAATTCACAAAGGGCAAGTGATGAGTTATTAAAAGAAAGCACATAAGTGCTTAACAAAACACAAAATGAAATTGTAAAAGAGAAAGGATAGAAGTTGAATGTGGATTCCTTATCCACACTCAATTGAAACTTACCAAAGCCCCTACATGGTTAGCACAATCACTTACAAGTAAAGTAAGAAAATATAATGAACAAATCAAATTCAAACAAGTTGACAAACAAAGTAAAATGAGATTAAATGCTATACATGCTTCCAAGTCAGAATGTAACTCATATTTACACAACCTAATGTTATCCTAAATGGGCATACTAAATCATGCAAACAAAATCTCAATCCAACAAGAAGCAAAGAAGAAAAGGTGAAGTGATGTGAATGTGGTTCATACTTGTGAAACAAGTGACTTAAAGTGCAAGATAAACATCAAACATGCAAAGATGAAACCCAAATGTCACAATCAGAAGTCAATTAACATGCTATACATCCTCAAACAAAACCACAACTCATGGCACAAGTGCCTTCATGATCAAGCAAACCAAACATGAGGCATGCATTCACAAAATGAACAAGTTAAACTTCATGCTTCAAACAAATAGCAAACATGCTTCAAAAATTATGACTTTCACCAATCAAACACCTTAAACACATGCCATTAACATATCAAGTCCACAAGCAATGAATCAGAACCAAAGTCACTCAACAATTAGGTCAAAGTCTCATGGAAGTTTCATGTATTCATGCTCAAAGCAACACATCAAAAGTCATCCAAAAAAGACTTAAAAATCATCTCATAAATCTCAAACATACCTCAACATATTGTGACCACAATGCAAAAAGAAAGGCATCAAAATCATTTTTTATGATCAAGAACAAAAATGCACAAAATCATATGTCACATTAAGTATGCATACAAATGGAAATTCAAAAGAAATAATGGAACAGGGGCAAAATGGTCATAAAATCAGAAAATAAAATCATGAAAAATTTCCTAAATGTTTTAAGAATACACATGAATTTTTGTAGAATTTTCCAATATGTTTTGGTATTTTTAAAAATTAATTATGAAACGTGTATGTAAAATGAAAATAAAAATAAAATGCAATATGAGAGGGGGGTATGAATATAGCAAATCAGCATGTTCAAATCACATGGGCCTCAAAATTGGGGGTGTGGATAGTATTCTGATTAGGTCCAATTACGCGTAGCACACACTAACTACCATGCATTATCAGTCAAACTAAGTCAAACCATTCACCACCATCAGATCAGGTCAAGGTCAAATCTAGGTCAAGGTAATCAAGATCAACGCGCACACTTGAATGTCCATACACACTACCATGTACCATACCACACAATGTTTAAAAAAAATTCAGAAAATCACACGTGACATGCACATGTATTTTAATGTGCTGTCATCACATAAGCCACACGATTGCGCAAAATGAACGGACGAGATTAAAACAACGCAAACCCTAACAGTTGAAGTCACCGGCCGGAGAATGACCTCCGGTCACCTTCTCCGGCGACCAAGCACCACCTGTAACTCACATTTTTTCCAGAAATTCACAAGCCATATACCAAAAGAAAGCTGAACTCATGCACATTACTAATCTAGCCTTTAAATTCACAGATCAATCACGTACACAGAGAAACGAGCACAAACATTTTTGCCCTAGAAAATAATCTAAGCACCTATAGTGCCTATCACTAGCCAGAACTCACACTGCTTCTATTAAGCCACAAATACCATGAAAACAAGCTAAATTCAGTGAAGAAAGTTTGAGAAGAATGGAACCTGAAGTTGGAGAACTCTTGGATCAACAGAAAACCAGAGAAATGCAATTAACCTTGAGCTTCCTCAGAGCAAAATAAATGCTCAGAATCTTTAGATCTTGAAGAAGATAGTTGGAGATTTGAGAATATAATGTTGCTGCACTTGGAGGATTATGGTTGATTCAGTCTCTTCTTGATCCAGCAATACCAAATAATGATGATGATTGATGAAGATGAGTGATGGAAATGATGAATTCGTATGAGATCAGAGAGAGAGAATAGAGAGAACTTTGAGAGAAAGAGTGAGAATGATTTGAAGTGAGAGTGAAAAATGAGAATCCCCTTCTAATTGTGCAGAGTTTAGCTTATATAGTTGAGGTTAACTCCCAACCAGTTCAGTTAACAGTTAGAACTCTAGTTAAAATGAGTTAGTTAACTGAGTTTGAGTTAACTAACTGAGTTAGGTGGTTAATGGCACGAGTTGGGGAAGTTTGGTTAGAGTGGGGAGTGATTATGAGATGATATGGTGAGGATGAGAGTGAACCAGTGGTGGTGATGTTACTATCAGTGCAGCAGCCTGGCTTGTACCATAAGTTTTCTTATTTCCTCTTTGATGTAAGGCTATGTATGTGTAAGGTGGTGTTTGTTCAAATGAGGCAAAGGTTGGGAGTGTGTTGAGAATGTACGCGTGTGACTTAAAACATGATAACAACAACAACCTTCTGTTTTTTAATTTTGTGACAGTTTGTAACCAATGTAACAATGTAGGTTTGAGGGTGGATTTCTCTCATGTTAGTGGATGGTTTGAGGAACTTTTGATGTTGTTGGAAAGAATGATCACAATACAACAAGTTTGGTTTGAAAATGAAAGTGAAAGGATGCCTCAAACATGCCTAAAAATGACCATAACCAGATGGAAAAACAAACTGATGTATGGTCGAGCAGTTTGTGGCATGGCATGACAAGTTGGCCTAATGACTTTCAGTTGTGTTGACCAAACTTTGAGCTATCTCAACTCCTTATCCTTTGATCACACAAAAAAATCATGAACATCAATCTTGAAGATCTCACATAGATGAACAACTTTCATGTTGAAAGATTTTTCATTTGAAGCCTTTAACCATGAGAAAAATGAGTGGACATTTGGCCCACCAACTGTTTGTTAAAATGATTGCGCGCGTGACCTGAAAATCTTGGTCATGACCTAGTTCTGAACCTACTTTCCTCCAACTTTGATCAATCATATCTCTCTCAATTTTTATCCAATGGAGATGTTCTACACATGGATTTGAAGCTTAAAACAAGATCTTTCATTGAGGCAGAGTGGATTTTTCATTTGGTGCTCCAAATTTAAATGGCCTTGGTTCAAATTCTGATGCAAAATGGCCAAAACTTGCTATTTTTAGTAACCCTACTTCATCCAAAAATGGCAACTTTCCACATCTTGATTTTTTCATGATTCCTTTGGAGTTTCTTGACCAAATTTTGTACATTGGACATATGCAATATGAATTTCATGATTTTGGGCTCAAAAAGTCAAGAGTTGACTTTTTCCTCTGATTATTTGACTTTGCCCCAATTTCTCTGATTCTTGATCTTTCTTCCAATTGAACCACTTCTAAAACCAATTGAGATGCAATCTTCCACACATATACACTTAAGAACATGTAGAATACCATGACAACAAGCTTTGTCCAAAAAATCAAAGATTCCCTGATTTAATGGGAAACCCTAGTTTTGACCCCCTTTGGTTAGGAGGAAATTGCACATCTTCCAAATCCAAATTCCTCAGAGTATGTTGTGTATCCTCTTAAAGGATGATGAGAAATGCCACTTGAGAATGATTTTGAATCAATGAGCTATCTCTTTTGAGGGTTTTCCTTCAATTTTTGAATCTCTTGCATAGTGAAAGATGTAGTGCTTCAATCTTCCATTGAATCTCACTTCCTTGAGGTTTTGGAAGATCAATTGAGATAGTATGAGACATGAGAGACCTCTTAGCTTGTCTAGAGCCAACTTGATTGACCTTTTTATGCTTTGAATGATCCCTTGATTGTCCACCTTCCACCTGATCACATGCCCTGATGGTAAGAAGGATGCCATGCTTCATTTTTCTATGTTAAATGCAATGCAATGCTAATGAGATGGATATGATATGATAAATGATAATGCCATGCTATGATGCCAAAAGGGAAGAGCAAATTTTGGGGTATTACAGCTGCCCCTATTCAAGCGCTGTAGACCTGAATGCCTGAAAGCAATTGCTTTCGGACTTTCAAGGTATATAGTGATTGAATACCAAATATAACCAAAAATTTGCTCTGGATGATGAAGAATAACAGGGATATAAACCCAACGAGACTGCTGGATTGAGTCCTCGATGAAACGTCGGAGAGATCTGTCTTTTGAACGATGCCAGACGACTACTGGCTTGCCACGCTGCTGGTGGACTTTAACAACGTCTTTTGAACGACGCCAGACGACTACTGGCTTGCCACACTGCTGGTGGACTTTAATAATGTCTTTTATGCAACTCCAGACGACTACTGGCCTGCCACACTACTGGTGGACTTTAATAATGTCTTTTATGCAACTCCAGACGACTACTGGCCTGCCACGCTACTGATGGACTTTAATAATGTCTTTTATGCAATTCCAGACGACTACTGGCTTGCCACGCTACTGATGGACTTTAATAATGTCTTTTATGCAATTCCAGACGACTACTGGCCTGCCACACTACTGGTGGACTTTACAGCTTCGTGCCACCCGAAGATGGACTTTTGCCAATCCACTGTTGGACTTTTGCCACCCGAAGACGGACTTTTGCCAATCCACTGTTGGACTTTTGCCACCCGAAGACGGACTTTTGCCAATCCACTGTTGGACTTTTGCCACCCGAAGACGGACTTTTGCCAATCCACTGTTGGACCTTTGCCACCCGAAGACGGACTTTTGCCAATCCACTGTTGGACTTTTGGAATTTTAAAATCGAATTACTCTCTGCCTCTGCGCCAGACATCTCTGCCGACTCTGCTGAGGAACCACAATCAATGATTTAATCTCGGAGACTCCTAAAAGGATAATATCTCTGCTGGCGAATGGATGAACAATCCGTCTGCTTCGAATTGTCAAGCTTGCCAAAAATAAATTGGACTTTAAGATATGAGGGAATGACGACTCTGGCAGGAATTATTCCATCTGTTTGGGGCTGGATTCTGGTCACAGCAACTCCGCTGGGGATGAGAATTTTTAAATGACGTCCTGCTGGGGAAATGAGCCATTAAAACTCTGCTTGGGGATTTATTCAACCCAAGATCCTTTATAGGGATTATCAACCTTCTGACCCGGCTAGGGAAAGGCTGTACCATCCTTGTTGAGGAATAGATTCTGTCGATCTGATAAACCTCTGCGGAGAGAACAACAACTCAGCTGGAAGTTGCTGATACGATTCGATGCTGACCTCTGTGGGGATACCATGACCAGAGATACGATCTTGCTGGGTATCGGGCTACTCTGCCAGGGATATGCAAATCCTGGTTAGAACATTCTACTGCAACTTGCTAGAAAGAGTCCTTAGAGATCTGTTGGGGAAACCCAAAGCAAATCCACAGTAGTCTGCTGAAGAATATGACTGTCAAGCTTAGGATGAGTACCACAATGCCCCATGTTAGGCGAGCTTTCCCTTTGGACAATTCCGTTGGGGATGACGAGTTTATAACAAACTCTGCTGGAGAAAACTGCTTTAAAGCGTCTCGTGTTGGGGAATGCCTTTTGAGAGAATTTTACAGAAGACCAACTGTCCTCAAACTCTACTGGGGGTGACCAACACTTCATGCTGGGGAAACAATCATGCCCCATGCTTGGACAACACAACAAATCGTCCCCGCAAAGGATGTCATAAGAGGATTTTACAGAAGATCTAGCCTCTTCAAACTCTTGTGACTTCGCTAGGGATAATGACCATCAGTTTCGGTGTCGACGAGACCACTCTTTTGGGGAACCTGTGACCGTTATCGATATAGAAAAGCTTGTAGCTGTTGGAAGTACTGAATGGGAGAATCGACTTAATAAGATGCAACGGTACCCAGTTGAACTTAATTCACTGATATCGACCCGTTATGAACAATCGTCGACCGAACGATGAACGCCGATCTCCTTACCCATAATTGCCCCAGTCTTTTGCGTGGGGTGATTTATTGCTGGTCTTGTGCTTAAAATCATCTGCACCTGTTACCTGCAACAAAAGAATATGCCCACATGCCCCGAATATTGCGTGGCTAGAATCCACCATCCGGGAGTATTCAACATTCGAAGTAATTTCAAATATTTTTTTCTGCGCATGTTATTGCAAGGCTGCCATGTTTTCAAATGCAATGTTTTATCAAAAATTAGGACGTTTTTTGCAAACAAAGCAATAAAACAAAAATAGAAAGCTTTTTACTGAAATTCAATTTATTGACTGAGAGCCCAGAATAGGCAATTACATCTGGAAGCAATCCCTGGAAAGAGGTGATCGCTGAAAATTGAGAAAAGAAACTATCCTAATGGCAATGTGAAAACGGAATTCCACTGAGTTTCCATTCTGTTATGACCAGTATGTCTTCAAAACTCCCCGACCTTGCCTTCTGAGGAATGATCAGACCGATTCCTATCCTTCAGAACGTCAGTTGTTCAAACGGTGACAGGGTACAGATAACTCAAACCGTAGTCATTCGCTTAAATCCCTCTTTTGTGTGGACCGCCCTTTCAGGTTTTCGATCCACCAGGATACCCTTTTTTGCCTAAGTTGCCCTTTCGGGTTTTCAACTTACCGGGTGTACAAATTTTTTTTAATTATATCCCTAATTTTTGCCCGAACCTTATTCTGTTTTTGGTTCGCCGGGATGCCCTTTTTTGCCTGGATTTTTTTTATTTTTCTTATCCAGCGGGTCTATTCATGCGAAGTATTTTTTGACTACGTCCGAGTTGACAGGGGATGAAAAGTCTTCGCCATCCATGGTTGTAAGCAATAAAGCTCCGCCCGAAAAGACCTTTTTAACCACGAATGGACCTTCATAATTAGGAGTCCATTTGCCCCTGTGATCTGTATTGGGAGGAAGGATCCTTTTGAGTACCACATCTCCGACTTTATAAACCCGAGGACGCACCTTTTGGTCAAATGCCTGTTTCATTCTGCGCTGATATAGTTGCCCATGACATACAGCCGCCAATCGCTTTTCCTCAATAAGGCTCAGCTGATCAAATCTGGCTCGTACCCATTCAGCCTCATCTAGCTTAACATCCATCATAACTCTGAGGGACGGAATCTCTACTTCAACCGGTAGCACTGCCTCCATACCATATACAAGTGAGAATGGGGTTGCCCCAGTGGACGTGCGTACCGACGTTCGATACCCATGCAAAGCAAACGGCAACATCTCATGCCAATCTTTGTACGTGACAACCATCTTCTGTACAATCTTCTTGATATTTTTGTTGGCCGCTTCGACCGCGCCATTCATCTTTGGGCGGTACGGAGAAGAATTGTGGTGTTCGATTTTGAAGTCCCGGCATAATTCAGCCATCATCTTATTGTTCAAATTAGAACCATTATCAGTAATGATTCTTTCGGGAACTCCATATCGGCAAATGATATCCCGTTTTAAGAAACGAGCGACCACTTGTTTTGTAACATTGGCATAGGATGCGGCTTCAACCCATTTGGTGAAGTAATCGATTGCCACCAAGATGAAACGATGACCATTGGAAGCTGTAGGCTCAATCTTTCCGATCATATCAATGCCCCACATGGCAAACGGCCAAGGCGACGACATGATGCTCAACGGATTTGGAGGCACATGCACCTTGTCTGCATAGATCTGGCATTTATGGCATTTGCGGGCATATTTACAACAATCTGACTCCATAGTCAACCAATAATATCCCGATCTTAACAACTTTTTAGCCATTGCATGCCCTCCGGCGTGAGTACCGAAAGAGCCTTCGTGCACTTCAATCATCAACAAGTCTGCTTCATGTCTATCCACACATCTAAGCAGGACCGTGTCAAAATTTCTTTTATACAGCACGCCATCTTTGTTCAAAAAGAAACTACCAGCTAACCTTCTCAAAGTCTTCCTGTCTTTGGACGATGCCCCTGACGGGTACTCTTGACTTTTCAAGAAACACTTAATATCATGAAACCATGGCTTGTCATCAGACGTCGCATCGACCGCAAACACAAATGCTGGTCTGTCAAGGCGGGATACCTCAATCTTAGGTACATGGTTCCATCCTTGCACTTTGATCATGGAAGACAGGGTGGCCAAGGCATCAGCGAACCTATTCTCATCTCGAGGAATGTGGTACAGTTTCACTGTTGTGAAAAACGTCAGCAATCTCCTCGTATAATCTCTATACGGCACTAGATTTGCTTGGTGCGTGTACCAACTCCCTTTCACTTGATTGATTACCAAAGCTGAATCACCGAATATATCAAGGGTTTTAATCCGTAGATTAATCGCCTCCTCGATCCCCATTATACAAGCTTCGTACTCTGCTTCATTGTTGGTGCATCCGAAAGTTATTCGGGCAGTGAACGGCATATGAACACCTTCCGGCGTGATAAGAACTGCTCCAACTCCGCACCCATTCATATTGACAGCCCCATCAAACATCAGACTCCATTTGGATTCAGGGTCTGGCCCCTCCTCCGGAAGTGGTTCCTCGCAGTCTTTAGCTTTGAGAAACATGATGTCTTCATCAGGGAAGTCAAACTTCATGGGTTGGTAATCATCAATCGGCTGTTGCGCAAGATAGTCGGACAAGATACTTCCTTTGATGGCCTTTTGTGAAGTGTACTGAATGTCATACTCTGTCAAGACCATTTGCCACCGTGCAACTCTGCCTGTCAATGCTGGTTTCTCGAAAATGTACTTGATAGGATCCATTTTTGAAATCAACAAGGTCGTGTGCCTAACCATATATTGCCTCAATCGCTTAGCGGCCCATGCAAGTGCACAGCATGTCTTTTCAAGCATTGAGTATCGGGACTCACAATCATTGAACTTTTTGCTCAGGTAGTAAATAGCATGCTCCTTCCTACCTGTCTCGTCATGTTGACCGAGAACACAACCCATGGAACCTTCAAGCACTGTCAGATACATTATCAGCGGTCTCCCTTCAACTGGAGGCATTAGAATCGGAGGTTCCTGCAAGTATTCTTTTATCTTATCGAATGCCAATTGGCAATCGTCATTCCACCTGACCGTTTGGTCTTTCCTTAACAATTTAAATATTGGTTCACATGTGGCTGTTAGGTGAGATATGAACCTTGCAATGTAGTTCAATCTACCCAAGAAACCACGAACCTCTTTTTCTGTTCTCGGTTCAGGCATTTCTTGTATTGCTTTCACCTTGGCAGGATCGACCTCGATTCCTCTTTCGCTCACAATGAAACCTAGCAATTTTCCAGAACGTACCCCAAACGTGCACTTGTTTGGATTCAATCTTAGACGGAACTTTCTCAACCTTTCAAACAACTTTTTCAGGTTAACCAGATGTTCCTCTTCTGTTCTCGACTTGGCAATCATATCATCTACATAACATTCGATCTCCTTATGAATCAAGTCATGAAACAATGTCACCATCGCCCGCTGGTACGTTGCCCCTGCGTTTTTCAACCCAAAAGGCATTACTTTATAACAATATGTACCCCACGGAGTAATGAACGTGGTCTTCTCCATGTCTTCAGGTGCCATCTTGATCTGGTTGTACCCGGAGAAACCGTCCATAAATGAGAACACTGAAAACTGAGCTGTATTATCGACCAGCACATCAATATGAGGTAGTGGAAAATCATCTTTCGGGCTAGCTTTATTGAGATCTCGATAATCCACACACATTCTCACTTTTCCATCTTTCTTCGGTACTGGCACGATGTTGGCTACCCATGGAGGATACTTTGTCACAGCAAGAAAACCAGCGTCCCACTGCTTCTGGACTTCCTCCTTAATCTTTAAGGCCATGTCGGGGTGAGTCCGACGAAGTTTCTGCTTAACTGGCGGACATTCTTCTCTCAATGGTAGCCTGTGCACGACAATATCCGTATCCAACCCCGGCATGTCTTGATACGACCAGGCGAAGACGTCAACATACTCGCGCAACATTTCCGTCAAAGTTTGCTTCACATCTGCTTGCAAGCTGGCACCAATCCTGATCTCTTTTTTGGCGTCCTTGGTACCAATATTGATGATGTCTACAGTCTCCTGATGAGGCTGGATGACCCTTTCCTCTTGTTTCAACAATCTGGCCAGTTCTTCAGAAAGTTCACAATCTTTCCCATCCCCTTCTTCGGCTTGATAAATCGGATTGTCAAAGTCATACATGGCCATATCAAAATCGTTATCAGTGGTATCCGGAGGATCAAGTCTGCATGAACGGGTTCATGCCTTATTTTAGAATTTATTTTTAAGCAAAACAAAAGAAAATGAAACATTGCCATTTTATATTTTTTGTGCAAAAATAAAAACTGAAAGACAGAGAACAAAATTTGATTGCAAAACGTCCTTTATTAATGATTAAACATTGCAAATGCAACCATGGTGGCCCTACAAATGAATCTATACGCCTTAGGCAGAGCGCAAGATTTTGTCATGCATTATGGTTAGAAAAAACAAAGAAAAATTACTCTGTCTGAAGAGTAACCCGGATGACTTCTTCAACGAACCAGTTCTGCACTTGTTGTCCCGGAGCACGAGGGCGTACCCAGTTGTCCAGGTCACAATTACTGTCAACACTATCCTCCGTGGCTGCACAAGACTGGTCCATGTAGATAATTCCCCCACTATTGAAAGTAATGGGTCCCCTGCTCCCCGCATCTGAAGTTGTAGAGGGATGATAACCAATACCAAATTTGTCTTCCTTCATTGGGGTCTCTATCAACCTGCCCCAACCTTGGGCGTTGCCTGCCCTGACGAATTCGACAGCTTGTTTGTAAGATGAAATGGAGGTACCAGCCCCAACTGGTATAGAAGAAGACTCAGGTGCATCGTCAATATTGACTGCTTCGAATGATTGGCACATCATCTCATGAATTTCCCCATCCATTTCAATGTACTTGAACGTGGACAAGTGACTCACAAAGATGTCTTCTTCCCCACACACTGTCACAACCTGCCCTTCAAACTCATACTTCAGCTTTTGATGTAGAGTAGAAGTAACAGCCCCGGCTCCGTGAATCCAAGGGCGTCCCAATAGGCAGCTATATGCAGGTTGTATGTCCATTACATGGAACGTGGATTTGAATACCTGTGGTCCAATTTGTACGGGCAATTCCACCTCACCAAACACAGATCGTCTGGTCCCATCGAATGCTCTAACCACCAATTCACTAGGCCTTAAGATCAAACCATCAACTTCCAGCTTCATTAATGCCTTCTTGGGCAAGACATTGAGTGATGAACCAGTGTCTACCAGTACATGAGATAACACTGCGCCCTTACACTCCATCGTGATATGCAAAGCCTTATTGTGGTTTCTTCCTTCAATAGTCAGATCTCTGCTTGTAAATCCCAAGCCATGGCTGACATTAACATTGGAGATTACGCCCTCGAGCTGATTAACAGTAATTTCTTGTGGCACGTACGCACTCTTCAACACTTTCAACAACGCCTGTCGGTGCGCATCAGAGCACATCAATAGTGACAAGATTGAAATCTTTGAAGGGGTCTGATTCAGTTGGTCCACAATCTTATAATCGCTTTTCTTGATTATCTTCATAAATTCTTCCATTTCCTTATCAAAAGTAATCTTTGTCTCTGCTTCAGGTGTAGGCGCACTTTCAACCACCTGTTTACCCTTAGCCTTTGCTGCAGCTTCTGCCTCTTTATCACTTCTCAAGGTTGGGGGAGCGAACAACCTTCCACTCCTTGTAAAGCCCCCTACGCCCCCTACGTTATCAACATTTGGGCTGACTGATGACTCAACTTCCTGTTTTTTACCTTCGTAATATACATCTGCCCCATAGTGCCATGGGATAGCTTTCGTGGATGTGAACGGAATTGGTCCTGGCACCGTGATAGTGACAGGACTGGGCCCTTCTGGCGCAACACTCGCCACGGGAACTGCATTGACCGGCATTTGAATCTCAGCGGGAGTGTAATAGATGGTCACGGTTGATATCTCATCAGTGTCTTTCACGACTCTGTCGAACTGTAGACATCCTTCATCGATCAGATTCTGTAAACCCATCTTCAACTTATCACAGCCGTTCTCCTGATTCATACACTCAAAGCAATCTTGATTACAGCCCGGGAACACCTGTCCCTTCAATAAACGATCTTTTACAACCAACAAAGAAGTTTTCACTTGACGGATATCTGTCACCAGATTCAATCTCCTCCCATCTTCAATAGCGTACACATTTGCTGCGCTATGATCAGGCATGGGATGCTGAGTAATATTAGGAGCGGGAGAGAAATTGATGGCTTTAGCATCAATCAAATCTTGTACTTTATGATGGAAAGCCCAGCATTTTTCAATGGAGTGCCCCTGAGCACCTGAGTGGAACTCACAACGAGCATTAGCATCGAAGTTAGGTGGCAGGTTTCCGGCAACCGGAGCTTTCATAGTACGGAGTTCTACCAACTTTAACTCGAGTAGCCGGGGCAACAGCGCGGCATAAGTCATAGGGAGAGGATCCATCTTACGATCCCTCTGTCTAGACCTTTGCTGGAAAAAAGGTTGTTGCTGTTGAACTTGTTGTTGGGGTTGTTGTTTCTGAACAGACGGTGTGGGGATTGTTACAGCATCTACCTGATAATAAGCTCGAGAACGCCCTCTGCCTCGTCCTCTAAACACAGCATTCGTATCACCTTCTCTTCTTTTCTGGTTACTAGCAAACGGTTTCTTCGTCCCCGAAGAGCCAGCCCCACTCACATCCTGGATCTTTCCAAGCTTTAACAGACTTTCTATTCTTTCTCCCGCAATCACAATATCAGCAAATCCAGTTGACGGACAAGCAGCTAATCTATCCAGATAGGCCCCTTGCAAGGTGCCCATGAACATATCTGCCATTTCTCTGTCTGACAAGGGAGGTTGGACCTGGGCAGCCATTTCCCTCCACCTCTGTGCATATTCTTTGAAACTCTCCTTGGCATTTTGGGACAATCCCTGCAATTGGGTGCGGTTGGGTGCCATGTCAATATTATACTGGTATTGCTTCAAGAACGCTTCTGCCAGATCTTTCCAATTCTTCACAGCAGCTCTATTCAACTTCATGTACCAGGTCAAGGATGCCCCAGCCAGACTGTCCTGAAAATAGTGCATCCATAGCTTCTCGTCTTCCGTATGGGCTGAAATCTTCCCAAAGTAAGCTTGAAGATGCGTTTGGGGACACGCATTGCCGTGATACTTATCAAAAGTGGGAGGTTTGAATTTAGGGGGAATTCTGACTCCTGAGACCAGCCCCAAGCTGGTAACATCAATACCCATAGAGTTCTTGCATTCTATGGCCCTGATCTTTTCTGCTAACTCCTCATACCTTCGATCACCTTGATTACCCACATCAGCGTCTAGTAGAGTAAATTGGTCTTCCAGAGTATCTTCAAGAGTAACACCAGCCTGCCTACCATTTCCATTACCCCGATTGTTACCACCAGGAGGAGGGTTGCCACCGGGAGGAGGAATGCCATGTCCCTGTGAATTGTCATGATGATCACCTTCGGGCCCATTGTCGGGACGCTCTACCAGAAGCCTCAGTCTCTCCTGATTTTGCGCCATGCCAGTCATGAGGGTCATGAACTGGTCCATACGCGCCCTCATTTCCGCCAAATCACTTTGCACTTGATCCATGATTCTTACTTGATTCCTTCGCGTCGAATATCGGTGAATATGACTCTCCGCTATACTGCCTGAAACCAAATAAAGGTTAGAGACCCTGCAACGAGTACCTGAAAAGCAAGTAACAAAAATGCAAAATGATATGCAATGCCATGCAATGCTATGTTTGTCATTTCCGAGGTGCTTTATACCCTGATTCCAATCCAACCACAGAAATCTGAAGACCAGAAATTGTGATATAAAGAGACGTGTCGTGGTCATGTGCTTGTGTGCAGCTATCTGATAAGGAATAATTCTGAATAAAACTGCTCATACTCATTCAACAAAGTATTCAAGTACATTTAAGAAAGGCTCATCCGCAAATGCAATACAAGGAAAAATGGATCCATCAACAAGCCTGATGGTAACCATTAATAACAAAATATAAGGAAAAGAACATCAGTCTGACAATTCCACACCCTTCAGCTTATCACTTGAGTATTTGATCTCCTCAAAAAGTATACGGGTACGCTGGTGATTCGGCTTTTCAATCATTTCTTTGATCAAGACATCCCTTTTCTCAAGAGCTTCAGTTAAAGAACCCATGTGCAGCATCAGAGCCTCGTCATCACACACTCCTTTGTGTCTCTTTATGCCGGCTTGCGTCTTGAGTATCTCCCTTTCTATCATGACTTCTTCAAGCTCTTTCTTGGTATTCCTCAGCTCACCTCTAGCTTCTTCTAGCTGTTCTTGACTCTTACCGAGGCTTTCCCGATACTTTCTCCTCTGCTCATGCGCCTTTTCAAGCTCTTCGTCCTTAATCTGCAACTGTTCCTGTAATTCAGCATTCTCTATCCTAACTTCGTCCCAAGCGTGCTGAAACTTTGTTAACTTTTCTTTGGTCTGTGCTAACGCCTGTTTGGTTTGCTTGTGGGCTTGAGTAGCATCATCAGCACCTTTACTAATCTTCCGGAAATGTTGGGCTCTTCCAGCAAAGTCTTTTTCTTTTGCAGTTAGGATTTGTTCAGCATCTTGGGCTTTCCGCTCCAGCTCTTTGTTGGCATGTAGAGCATTCTGAAGACGGCTACTCAACTCGAAATTCTCTCCTTGGAGCTTTTTCACCAAGGCTTGCAACTTGTCAACTTCTTCCACAGTAGCAGTGCTTTTTGCTTTCTCATTCTCCGGATACAAAAGGGGTGCCTTACCAAAAGGCAAGAGAAAATCTTCAACTCTTTTCTTCACCCACTCTTCATATGCTGGATAAACCCGGTTGTTAGGCTTTCCTAGAGTAACTTTCCCCTTTTTCAGTATGCTACCCCAGCTTTCAGAAGCTTTCTGTGCTGCTTCCCAACCATCTGATGTATGAAAATAGAGGGACTCCTCCACATCTCTCTTGATAGGCGGACCTGTCAGGGCATATCCAAATTGCCGAATGGCCAGAGAAGGATTGTAGTTAATCCCACCCAGTCTTCCTATCAGTGGAACGTTAGGGAACTTACCACAGCTGTGGATAATATTCTTGCCAATCAGCCCATGATCTACCCATACGATGTCCTTGGCCACCAATCCCATTAAACGCTGTTTCCACTCTAGAGAATCTTTGGAATCCACAAAAGCCCCTGATTGTGGTAAACGGCCCGCAAACCACTTATAGAATAAGGGTGCACAACAACGAATTATCCCTCCTCTTTTCTTTTCATTTCGGTTGTACAATGAATAGTGAAGATCTCCCAGTAGCGTTGGCACCGGGTTCTTCATCATGAATATTCGTATAGCGTCCGTATCAATGAAATCCGGCTCGTTGGGAAACAACATTATGCCGTATATACAAAGGGCTAGCAAAGCATTAAAAACAAGCCACTTCTCGCCTTTAGCTGCTTCCTGGGCCTTCTTAATCAGATATTCCAGCTTGTAACCACGAAACTTTCCTTTGTTGGAGACATTGTCACTTAACTCTGATTTGCTCAAATACAGAGCACCAGCCAACTTCCCAAAGTCAAGATCCCCCACCGATCCAAAGAAAGGGGGCTCCTCCTTGATAGCAATCCCCAACATGTTGGAATACTCCTCCAGGGTAGGAACCAACACATAGTCTGGAAACACAAAACATCTCAGAGGCGGATCATAGAACTGCATCAACGTATGGAGACCTCTGGCTTCATAATCACTGACATTACGAACCATAGATAAAATCCACCCATATTTCTCTTCAAAAGCTTCTCGTACTGCAGGACTCGCCATTCCCTTCAGCATAACAATAGGGCCCAAAGTAGGCGTAAGGAACTTATAGCTGATGATATTCTTCCTCTCTTTAGTGTTCATCTTTGCAGCGACCTGATGACTGGAATCAAGGGTAATATGCACCTGGAAATGAATAAACATGTATGTTAGGATATGATAATGCAATGCAAAGGGCAATGTGATCAGGTAGTCAGGTGTCTGTGCTGAACTGTGAACGGTGTCAGTGTAGCTCTGAGACTAATATAGAACCATAGATAAGAACCATCTGAATACAATAGGATGAAACTTCCTTTTTGTACAATGATGATAGAAAACCGGGTATGTAGGAGGTCATGGTTACCTGCAAACCTGTAAACAACCCGCCCTTCTCACATGTGGGTACTAGGATGTTCAGTATCCCGGGCTCTCAGGTCGAGAAATGATGATACGTTCACCATTTCTGGTTTGGCATCATCATCAATCGAGGAGGCCTCAACTGATTCTCCAAAACAAAAAGGTCCTCAGCTTCTGGCACTGAGGTCGAGAAGCAATAGTACATTCATCCCTCAGGGTACAGTACTACCGCCAATCGAAGAGTGCCTCCGCTGATTCTCTTTCAAAAAGGGATGTCCTATAGTAAGTTCCCAGCATTGGGTCCTCGGATCGAGAATGTGCAATGGGTTTGCCACGGAATGTGGTCTGCCACTGTCACAACTCGGGAAGAGTGCCGCAACTGAGTCCTCGGGAATGGTCACCAGAGTCGACAGTTCCTCAAGAGAATAACCACTGGCCTGCATAACATGCAGTAGCAGAAAGCTCCTGATAGAACCTCGTCTGGTTGTGGGTCTCATGAACAACAATACGTGGTCACCACCACGCAAGCGTCATGACTATCCACTCTAATACCTATGTATGTACTCAAGCCTTGGTAGTGGGCTTATCTCTCAGAACACCCATCCCGCCAAACAGACAAAACAGTGCAACACCATATAATATGTGATATGTAATGCTAAAATGCGGTAAATACAGTAATGTACAGTAAAACGGTAAATAACCATACAATAAAACAGTAAATACAGCACAACAGTAAACACCCAATGAAAGAAAAGCAGACAAGCGCTAGGATTGACTCGCTAAGGAAACCAGAGTACATGGGGTTTCCCCAGCAGAGTCGCCAGCTGTCGCTCCCGGGATTTTCATCCAAGTAAAAACGCGAAAGTGGCACCGAACAGAGTCGCCAGCAATGTGTATTTATCCCAAGAGAGGGAAAGGAAACACCGCGTAAACCTAAGAGAAAGGAAAAGCATGGTCTTACGACCAAGAGAACTGGGTAAGGGAGTCGGTTACGCGAGAGGAAGGTATTAGCACCCCCTCACGTCCATCGTACCCGATGGGATCCACGCTTGCTTGTCTCGATCAAAGGGTGTAAAGAAAGGAATACTGAGAAAGAACTGAAAAAGGAAAGGAGAAAGAGAAACAAATGTAGGGAAAATAAAAGAAGTGCTCGCATGGGCCCTACCCCACTGCCTACGTATCTCATCGGGAATATGAGAATCAGAGCGACGTAGTTCCCCTCACTAGGGATGAATTGTTTGTGTTTTTTTAGAGAACGGCTGACGTTCTAGCTCAGGTGTTGCAGGCTCGCTGGTCCGAGTGCGTTACCATCTTGCAAGAGAACGAGTAGAAGCGCGTTCGTGCGTTGAGAGTGAATGAGGTGAGAAAAGAATTCCCGAAGGACAGACATTATTGTTTGTTTTTGTCTTTTAAGAGTTTTTCATTTGTTTGCATATGATAGTGTATCTGAATCTTAGTCATTGGAATGTGTACATCCTCACATTCCAAGATGGAATGGGTAAGAAAGCACACTAAGAGTGAAGAAGACCCCCACACTTAGTTCCAATTGTCAAGGTTCAAACACACTAGCATACTTGTGTTTATTAAGTGTTTTGTTGATTAAGAAATGAAGAAGTGTTTTTTATTATTTGCACCTTCAACAAGTATTGCATTTAAGTCCCTCATACAAGATCAAATGTTTAACACATTGACCCAAGATGGGCTATATGCTATACATTCTAAGATTATAAGAGAAGACCCCTTATAATCTTTTCTTTATATGAAAGGCCTAAATGCAATAAATGCCTACCTTTATTATATGTTTTGAATTTTCTTTGAGATGAGAAAAGAGACTCAAGAGAGGAGAAAAGGTAAAACCTATATGGACTAAGACTCAATCCTAATTGATTAGTTAAGGGAGTGATCCTAAGGTTTGTGAGGTTTCAACCTAACGTCTAAAGAAAGAATGAATTAAACAATTCACTTCTAAAGTAGAAGATGAATTGTAATTCACAAAGGGCAAGTGATGAGTTATTAAAAGAAAGCACATAAGTGCTTAACAAAACACAAAATGAAATTGTAAAAGAGAAAGGATAGAAGTTGAATGTGGATTCCTTATCCACACTCAATTGAAACTTACCAAAGCCCCTACATGGTTAGCACAATCACTTACAAGTAAAGTAAGAAAATATAATGAACAAATCAAATTCAAACAAGTTGACAAACAAAGTAAAATGAGATTAAATGCTATACATGCTTCCAAGTCAGAATGTAACTCATATTTACACAACCTAATGTTATCCTAAATGGGCATACTAAATCATGCAAACAAAATCTCAATCCAACAAGAAGCAAAGAAGAAAAGGTGAAGTGATGCGAATGTGGTTCATACTTGTGAAACAAGTGACTTAAAGTGCAAGATAAACATCAAACATGCAAAGATGAAACCCAAATGTCACAATCAGAAGTCAATTAACATGCTATACATCCTCAAACAAAACCACAACTCATGGCACAAGTGCCTTCATGATCAAGCAAACCAAACATGAGGCATGCATTCACAAAATGAACAAGTTAAACTTCATGCTTCAAACAAATAGCAAACATGCTTCAAAAATTATGACTTTCACCAATCAAACACCTTAAACACATGCCATTAACATATCAAGTCCACAAGCAATGAATCAGAACCAAAGTCACTCAACAATTAGGTCAAAGTCTCATGGAAGTTTCATGTATTCATGCTCAAAGCAACACATCAAAAGTCATCCAAAAAAGACTTAAAAATCATCTCATAAATCTCAAACATACCTCAACATATTGTGACCACAATGCAAAAAGAAAGGCATCAAAATCATTTTTTATGATCAAGAACAAAAATGCACAAAATCATATGTCACATTAAGTATGCATACAAATGGAAATTCAAAAGAAATAATGGAACAGGGGCAAAATGGTCATAAAATCAGAAAATAAAATCATGAAAAATTTCCTAAATGTTTTAAGAATACACATGAATTTTTGTAGAATTTTCCAATATGTTTTGGTATTTTTAAAAATTAATTATGAAACGTGTATGTAAAATGAAAATAAAAATAAAATGCAATATGAGAGGGGGGTATGAATATAGCAAATCAGCATGTTCAAATCACATGGGCCTCAAAATTGGGGGTGTGGATAGTATTCTGATTAGGTCCAATTACGCGTAGCACACACTAACTACCATGCATTATCAGTCAAACTAAGTCAAACCATTCACCACCATCAGATCAGGTCAAGGTCAAATCTAGGTCAAGGTAATCAAGATCAACGCGCACACTTGAATGTCCATACACACTACCATGTACCATACCACACAATGTTTAAAAAAAATTCAGAAAATCACACGTGACATGCACATGTATTTTAATGTGCTGTCATCACATAAGCCACACGATTGCGCAAAATGAACGGACGAGATTAAAACAACGCAAACCCTAACAGTTGAAGTCACCGGCCGGAGAATGACCTCCGGTCACCTTCTCCGGCGACCAAGCACCACCTGTAACTCACATTTTTTCCAGAAATTCACAAGCCATATACCAAAAGAAAGCTGAACTCATGCACATTACTAATCTAGCCTTTAAATTCACAGATCAATCACGTACACAGAGAAACGAGCACAAACATTTTTGCCCTAGAAAATAATCTAAGCACCTATAGTGCCTATCACTAGCCAGAACTCACACTGCTTCTATTAAGCCACAAATACCATGAAAACAAGCTAAATTCAGTGAAGAAAGTTTGAGAAGAATGGAACCTGAAGTTGGAGAACTCTTGGATCAACAGAAAACCAGAGAAATGCAATTAACCTTGAGCTTCCTCAGAGCAAAATAAATGCTCAGAATCTTTAGATCTTGAAGAAGATAGTTGGAGATTTGAGAATATAATGTTGCTGCACTTGGAGGATTATGGTTGATTCAGTCTCTTCTTGATCCAGCAATACCAAATAATGATGATGATTGATGAAGATGAGTGATGGAAATGATGAATTCGTATGAGATCAGAGAGAGAGAATAGAGAGAACTTTGAGAGAAAGAGTGAGAATGATTTGAAGTGAGAGTGAAAAATGAGAATCCCCTTCTAATTGTGCAGAGTTTAGCTTATATAGTTGAGGTTAACTCCCAACCAGTTCAGTTAACAGTTAGAACTCTAGTTAAAATGAGTTAGTTAACTGAGTTTGAGTTAACTAACTGAGTTAGGTGGTTAATGGCACGAGTTGGGGAAGTTTGGTTAGAGTGGGGAGTGATTATGAGATGATATGGTGAGGATGAGAGTGAACCAGTGGTGGTGATGTTACTATCAGTGCAGCAGCCTGGCTTGTACCATAAGTTTTCTTATTTCCTCTTTGATGTAAGGCTATGTATGTGTAAGGTGGTGTTTGTTCAAATGAGGCAAAGGTTGGGAGTGTGTTGAGAATGTACGCGTGTGACTTAAAACATGATAACAACAACAACCTTCTGTTTTTTAATTTTGTGACAGTTTGTAACCAATGTAACAATGTAGGTTTGAGGGTGGATTTCTCTCATGTTAGTGGATGGTTTGAGGAACTTTTGATGTTGTTGGAAAGAATGATCACAATACAACAAGTTTGGTTTGAAAATGAAAGTGAAAGGATGCCTCAAACATGCCTAAAAATGACCATAACCAGATGGAAAAACAAACTGATGTATGGTCGAGCAGTTTGTGGCATGGCATGACAAGTTGGCCTAATGACTTTCAGTTGTGTTGACCAAACTTTGAGCTATCTCAACTCCTTATCCTTTGATCACACAAAAAAATCATGAACATCAATCTTGAAGATCTCACATAGATGAACAACTTTCATGTTGAAAGATTTTTCATTTGAAGCCTTTAACCATGAGAAAAATGAGTGGACATTTGGCCCACCAACTGTTTGTTAAAATGATTGCGCGCGTGACCTGAAAATCTTGGTCATGACCTAGTTCTGAACCTACTTTCCTCCAACTTTGATCAATCATATCTCTCTCAATTTTTATCCAATGGAGATGTTCTACACATGGATTTGAAGCTTAAAACAAGATCTTTCATTGAGGCAGAGTGGATTTTTCATTTGGTGCTCCAAATTTAAATGGCCTTGGTTCAAATTCTGATGCAAAATGGCCAAAACTTGCTATTTTTAGTAACCCTACTTCATCCAAAAATGGCAACTTTCCACATCTTGATTTTTTCATGATTCCTTTGGAGTTTCTTGACCAAATTTTGTACATTGGACATATGCAATATGAATTTCATGATTTTGGGCTCAAAAAGTCAAGAGTTGACTTTTTCCTCTGATTATTTGACTTTGCCCCAATTTCTCTGATTCTTGATCTTTCTTCCAATTGAACCACTTCTAAAACCAATTGAGATGCAATCTTCCACACATATACACTTAAGAACATGTAGAATACCATGACGACAAGCTTTGTCCAAAAAATCAAAGATTCCCTGATTTAATGGGAAACCCTAGTTTTGACCCCCTTTGGTTAGGAGGAAATTGCACATCTTCCAAATCCAAATTCCTCAGAGTATGTTGTGTATCCTCTTAAAGGATGATGAGAAATGCCACTTGAGAATGATTTTGAATCAATGAGCTATCTCTTTTGAGGGTTTTCCTTCAATTTTTGAATCTCTTGCATAGTGAAAGATGTAGTGCTTCAATCTTCCATTGAATCTCACTTCCTTGAGGTTTTGGAAGATCAATTGAGATAGTATGAGACATGAGAGACCTCTTAGCTTGTCTAGAGCCAACTTGATTGACCTTTTTATGCTTTGAATGATCCCTTGATTGTCCACCTTCCACCTGATCACATGCCCTGATGGTAAGAAGGATGCCATGCTTCATTTTTCTATGTTAAATGCAATGCAATGCTAATGAGATGGATATGATATGATAAATGATAATGCCATGCTATGATGCCAAAAGGGAAGAGCAAATTTTGGGGTATTACAATCCTCAGCAGTAAGATAGCCTCCTCTTGGGCGTTGTACAACGACTCTCCCCAACGGAGATAACCTTTTCACACTCTCTTGTTGAGTCAGTCTTCCTTTTAGCCTCCGTCTTGGGCTTGGTACAAGACATATAAAACCCACTCTCTTGTTAAGTATAAACGATTCTCTTGTTGAGTCAAATTTTAGCCTCCGTCTTGGGCTTCATACAAGACACATATAAAACACTCTCTTGTTGAGTATAAAAGACTCTCTTGTTGAGTCGATCTCTTTTTAGCCTCTCTCTCGGGCTTCGTACAAGACAGCAAAACACTCTCTTGTTGAGTATAAAAGACTCTCTTGTTGAGTCAAACAGACTCTCTTGTTGAGTCAATCACCTGTTCAAGACTCTCTTGTTGAGTCAAACAGACTCTCTTATTGAGTCAAACAGACTCTCTTGTTGAGTCAATCACTTGTTTAAGACTCTCTTGTTGAGTCAACCTTTTTAGCCTCTATCTTGGGCTTTATACATGACAGATAAAAGTACTCTCTTGTTAAGTCAAATCCTTTCAGCCTCTATCTTGGGCTTTATACAAGATACATTATCCCCAACGGAGTCAAAATCCCTTTTAGCCTCAATCTTGGGCGTTGTACAAGACAGAAAGAACGTTTGCCCCGGAAAAGTCAAACTTCCCGCCTCCTCGTAGGCTTTGTATAAGGAAACCCCGGTTAAGTCAATCAACCTTTTAGCATCAAATTTGTGACTTGCTCACAGCATACAAACATCAACAACTCCTCTTTAGAGATGACAAATTCTCTCTCGTCCAAAACCCTTTAGCTTCACATCTTGGGCTTTGAACAAGATACAAACCACCTTTAGCTTCATGTCTTGGGCTTTGAACAAGACACCAAAACAACCTTTTTCCTCCCATAGAATAGGAGGAACTACGATCGCTCTGATTTCCCTGTTTCGTTAAACGGGAATACGTAGGCATAAGATTGCAAGAATCTTAGCGAGCATACTAATCAAAAACTCAAAATCCAGTACCTTCATATATCCATCAAAAGCATCAGACCTAACACCTTACCCGAAACCTAGCCCATAGTCTAGACACTGTTTTTAAGCAAATAATCCTAAAGACAAATCCCCCTATTTTGATAGCATCTGTAAACCAACAGTTTTGACTGCAGCTTGCAAGCAGGGTTAATTGGAGACATCTATTTCCCTTCCTTAATCAGCTCAACAGGATAAATAATAAATCGAACTGTAGTACCAAAGCAATAGTGATTCGAAACCACAAAAACCGCGCTACATATAGTTGAGACACATTTTTCAGGTGGACAACCTGGTTCCTATAGGTCGTGGTCAACGAGAACTTATAATTGGGGACCGACAAAATGGAAAAACAGCTATAGCTATTGGGGGCTCGCTTCAAAAAGTGGAGCTTGTTGTCTACTAAACGAGCCTTCATTGCCCGTCTGGCCCCTGTCTTTAATCTTAAGTCAAGTGAAGTCAAATCAATGAAGTGAACAGCCCAACCTCTTTGTTTACAGCCGCTAGGTTTAATGATTTGGTGGGATCCACAGATGTAGTGGTCGGTGAACCGCTTCTTCTTCTTCCACGAAGATTCAGACAAAACCTAGCTTGGATGAAACTGAACAAGATTTGGCGAACGAATGCAAAGGTACGAACAAGGTCTTATGGCACGATCAATATCTATTTTATTTTTCTTTATCTCTCCTCTATAGAAAGAGGGGATGATACGTGGCGTGGTATACCTGATCATTTGGTTAAAGAGACGTACGTAAGTTGACATAGCTCCATGTTCTAGCAGCTTTGAGTTCAACTGCATGTCCCCCAGTTAAATAGGTGAAGGAGTGGAAAGGGGCAAGGTCAATGAACCAGCATCTCCATGGATCTCATCGGAAATGTGTAATGCTTCTTGGGGCTTCTTTGGCGACTGTGAAGTCACCAGATGAATTGCTAAGTAGACATGTCATGCCAAGAAGTTGGTGGGCTCATCATGAATTAGGTCGGGGTGGCTGGTGGTTTCAGGATCCCGTAGAAAATGCGTCAGATTCCAACTGACCCATTGCTTGAACCTAAAGTATACTTGACTGAGCAAGCTAGGCAGAAATCACAGTCGTAAATAGACAAGACTATCATACCTTATAGTCAGACGGAAGATAAAGTTAATCCCTACCCTAATACACACCTTCAAATCGAGTGTAGGTCCGCGCGTTCCCTTCTTTTCGGCGGCATCCTTCCGCATTGGCAGCGAATAGAGTGCCACAATCCCATTAATAATTTGTGATCTACATAATCCAAAGCCCATAGCCTTAGCGACGTCTCCGACATAAATGCAAGGAGGATGTATAGCTGATATAGGATCTTGTGGAACAGGATTTGATTCTGCAAGCGGTTCGGTGCGAATGATGAAATTTCGAACAAAAGGATCGGAAGATAAAAGCATCTTTGAAGGATTTCTATTATAATAAGATATTTTCCTATGCTTTCTTAGTTAGAAGAATAAAGTTGGGACGAAGGAGGCTTACGTGGAGATAACGAGATTTACTAATGATTTTATTGGTGTGAAGAATAACCCCACTCCTATATCCTTAAATATTATATTTTAGTTAGCTACTCACTCATTTAGGCCCGACTTGGAACAAGTGGATCCAGGGAACCTGGCTCGGGAACAACTTCTTACTAGTGGGGGCTAATCCAAAAAAGAAGGAAGAGAACGAAAGGAGAAGAGAAGTCCACTTTCGGGACGGTGCCCTACATAAATTGAAGCATCAGGAACAAGTAAAGATGCCACCGGTTAAGAGTTGAAGATTGTGCTTCATATTCTTTATGTAAATTATCCTAAACTTCCTGCTTGGATCCACAACGTGGTACCTTCCACCCTTCATCAATGCTTCAAATACGTTGATGAGAAGGGAGAAAAAGTGCTTTCGCCTTACCTGGAGTTTAAGTTACCATTGGAGGATTTTGAGCTCCAGTCTCAGTAGTGGTCTTCCTTATATATACATGGGAGTAGTTAGTTGCGAGTGTCAGATAAGATAAAAGTGTTTTTTTTTGTTTCGGATAAGAGTGTCCAGCACACAAGGGGAAATTGAATGCCCAATGAAGATTAGCATGGGCATAAGTGATATTTTATTGGATTCCATTCTTGAGCCACTCGCGAATTCCATGGTTAGGCATTTTCATTCAATTGGCACTCACACCAAGACATTTCCACGCCTCAACCCATGTGATTAATGAAAATTTCGTGAAATGGGAAAGAAAAAAAAGAATTATATAATATACTCTATCTATCCGAATATCGAAATAATAATTATTCTAAATAAAATAAGACTAAATGAAATCATTCAAATTGAATATTCATCACTAAAACTAACTAAAGAAATTTACTAAATAAAAAATAGAATACATAGAGAGAATATAAGCGGGTGGCGGGAATCGAACCCGCATCATTAGCTTGGAAGGCTAAGGTTTATAGTCGACGTTTATGAAAGAACGTCTCTAATTCAAAACCGAACGTGAAACTTTTGTTTCATTTAGCTTATTTACAAAATAATTTAAGAGAGCAGCTTCCGCCTTGACAGGGCAGTGCTCTGACCGATTGAACTACAATCCCAGGAAAAAAAAGTTAGGTGTACAGCCTAAAAATTCTTAGATTAGATATATATCATCTTTAATTTCTCTTCATTATTCATATTTTATGATCAAACACCACACCGCCCACATATTGAATCGTGAAATCAAAGAACAACTAAGTTCTTTGTTTCGAAGTGTGCAGTTTCCACTCTCTGCTGCTACCAATATGGAGCAGGTGGTCAATTTATTAACGGCGAATTCGACATCACTCCCCGATCTTTTTAAAACCGCCGACAGCCTTCTTGTTCAGGGGGCAGCGAGCTTTCATTTTGCTCTCGTCTACCACTACATTCTTGCATTACAAAACCCAGAATTTAAAGGCATTATATATCTTTAAGAAGTTAACTAAATCAATTAGGTCATACTATTGGCCGGGTACTTAAACTTAAGATAAGAATTGGCTCTGTCGCTCCGGCAAATTCAGGGCTAGACATTGCTCTACATGATACTTATTATGTGGTTGCACATTTCTATTATGTACTTTCTATGGGAGCCATTTTTGCTTTATTTGCAGGATTTCACTATTGGGTGGGTAAAATCTTTGGTCGGACATACCCTAAAACTTTAGGTCAAATCCATTTTTGGATCACTTTTTTCGGGGTTAATCTGACCCTTTTTCCCATGCATTTCTTAGGGCTTTCGGGTATGCCACGTCGCATTCCAAATGATCCAAATGCTTACTATACCATGGGATGTTGGGTTGGAATCCGTGTGATGGTTCGAGAGTCAAATATTCTTCGCATCCATCTTCGGCCTTGTGTTAGAAATGTCCCACAGGACTGATTTAGTGGTCGAGGTGATTATAGGTACTCTTTTCTTGATCATATGTGGTATTCTCCAATATCTTGGTCATCTGATCAAGGAGCATCACGTTGGCTTTGAAGCAGCTGCATGATACTGGCATTTTGTAAACATGGTTCGAGAAGAACTCACCCTAGATATAGCTTTTTCGTACACGTTCACTTGCATCACATACACAAGTGCTCTCTGAACCGGGCAATAAGGTCAGTATTTGATCTCACCCAATCATGTATGTTATGTTATTTTGAAGACTCTTCTTCCCTTTCTTTAACTTTAAGAACTCATAACTAATAAATTACTAATAATATAAATAATTGTTCTAACTCACGAACTCAAGAAAGTCTTAGAAGTTGTTCCTAGTAAAGATTATGGTTCTCGGGTATCCAATCAATTAATCCCACAAATAGGGGAAGCTTAAGTGGAAAGCCTGACATCTACCTACATCTACATTCGTAGAAGATAGTGACTTGATTGTACTATAGGCAAAGCCATCCCATATGCCCTTCTTCAGTTATATGATTCACAGTTCAACCTATGGTTGAGCTGCCATAAATTCACATATAAAAGAAAATAATGAAAATAGCTTATATTTAGTCCATAATCAATTATTTAAAACAATTTTAGGAAACATTTGATTTGATACACACCATAATCGATTATACAACAATTGTAATTGATTACTGAACGATAAATAAATGCATACTCAATCATAACACATATATAATGGATTATGGGGTGAGACGCATCTCATAATTGATTATGCACATTTTCATACTTAATTATCGAAGTTAAAATCATTTTTTCTCTTTTTCAATTTTTTAAAGATCTGTGTTTTAGAAAATTCTTTTTGTGAGTGTGTGCATATAATATTAAGAGAGATGCATCACTTTTTATAATATGAACTTAAGAAGATAAAAATTCTTGAAATTTTGGATTATATTTCGCTTTTTGATTCAAGTCCATTCTTTAATAATGTTTAGAATATATGATTTTGTTCATAATGAAATTAAGGTGTTCGGGTTAAAACTTTTTAAAAATAAAGAGGGTAGTCTGGATGGTAACATCTGACATTCATGTTTATTTAGAATGAATTTTGGGAATGAAATTTCTGCATATCAACTTCTTAAACTCATTTAGTCATCAACTACCTAACTAAAACTATAAAATGCATAGACACTACCAGATCTACCCTTCTAATAAATATTTAATTAGGATAAATTATGCCTTTCATGGTAATTGATTAATACAAATTCTCCCACCAATGCAAACACTCCAATCAACCATGTGGCGATAGCAAAAGACCTTATATTCCATTTTTCAAATAATTTGTACTTACACATTACACGTTGCTCCACCAAAATAAAATACTCGATGAATACATCCCTTTTATTCGGGCAAAGACTATTCCATTTTTCAAGAATCTGTACTTTCATATCCATCCTTTTACGTTTTACTTCCATGTTCACACTTTCTTTCATCCGAAAACCTTGAACCTGCATCTGTTCTCTCTCATATGTCTTTTATTTGCTATTTTTTCATTTTTGTTTTAAATATTAATATACTGATTTTAATGCATCTATGTTCTAACTTTGTTGCCGATTACCGCTTTCCACTCAACCAGGACAGAAATCGTCCGATATATTTTGAGGTCCATTCTCTCTATCTCTCTCTCTCTCTCTCTCTCTCTCTCTCTCTCTCTCTCTCAGTTCTCACTTTGTTGCTCTATAGTACTTTATGTTCATTCTTTTCATCTATGAAAATCTGATTCAAGTTTATTCCTCTTCACAATATAGAATATGATAACGGTGAGGATGTCGATGTCTGGTGTGGTTTCTGCGTTCAGGTTTTCATGTTCGTGTTTTTATGTCTGGTTTGGTTTATATGAACCTGGATTTTTATTTGTTTTTTTCCATAGTTGAATCTTGATTTTTATATGTTTTTGTTATTAATGCGTTGATGTTCATTGGGAGCTAGACAATGGCATTTACAATGTTATAGAGATCGACAATTGTAAGTTTACCTTTTTCATTATAAATATTCTATTAATTAAAAGACATGGCTGATTTCTCTTGCTTTATTTTGTTTCTTTGTTCTATTGTTATGGTTGCCTCATCTAAATAATACTCCTTACATGGAACAAGATGATTTTGAAAACCTTATGAAATTTCCACGTTGAATCCAACATGAGTCAATTGTAAGTGATGATAATTCATGCTTCTTCTAGATTACGGATGCATCCAGATTTATTGCATTGAGACGAGAATATAAAAAATAGTTGTGAGTATATATTTACCACAAACCAGAATATATACTGCAAATTTATTTCTAGAATTTATTCCATTTGTTATATTTGTATCTTTACTCTAATTTCAAGTAACCAAATTAGAGGATGTACATGTACTGGATATGTTGTACGGTGGATCTATAATTTATAAGCAGTTGCTTTGATAAAACTATGAATGTTATCATTTATGAACAATAATCAAATTATTTAAGAAGAATAATAATAAGAACTCATTTGAACTCTCCTATTAAAGATTTTGGTTTAATCTCAACTTCTAAAAATAAGGAGGGAAAGATCAAGAAAGACTATGTTTTACTCAATCATTTTCTTATGTGTATATAGAAATATGGGAAATCCGAAATCCAAATCATAAGAAAAAGGACTTGAAATATAAACTTCATTTTAATTTTAAATGTAACAAAGATACTACCTCCGGTCCTTTTTATAAGAAACACTTCACTTTTCTAGATTCATTAAATAATTAATGTATTTGGTCTGCAATGCAGATTAGACGCATTAATTATTTAATGAATCTAAAAAGGTGAAATGTTTCTTATAAAAAGGACCGGAGGGAGTATTATCTTATTTATTTCCTTTAAAAAAATTTCAAATCATTTTACTTTTAGCATAGGAATATTGAAAAATCATGGATCGAGGAACTATGACCGGTCTGAATATGATTGTGCTGTTTTAAAAGGTTGGTGCTGGTCTTCCTATGATAGCATCCCTGAATCGCATTATTTCATCTGGAAATCCAGTTCATCAAATTGTTGGAAGTTTGAGTGGTATGATATCTTTCATCACAGTATGTTTACATCACTTAAATATTACTCTTTGTGCTTGAATACAAATTCATATATGGCAATCTTCAACATAAATGTACGGTACTGTTATGTTGATATTGGAATTTATACTACATATTCTTACTAGGAACATTTGGATATGTAATGAGTGAGGTTGAGTATGGAAAACCGCTGAGTCAAGTTGTTAGAGTTGCCAAAAGTTTGTGGTACACTGAACCAGGTTCTTGACATCTACTTTTGAAAGTGTATTATTCAAGCTCCGTTTATTTATTGCTATACAAAAAGTTTTTGATAAAGTACCTTTAAATGTTTGGATTATTTATGGGTATTGTCATGTTGCAGATCCACGTGACAACCTTGGTGGAATGGATGTTGCAAGAAAGGTTTGTTTTTCTTCCGAAAAATTTACTTTTGTAGTAGTTTCTGCTTTATCCAATACTCACAAATCTGTATCATATTTTATCAAATTTCTTGTCGTGTGTTTGGCTAATGGGGCTTAAGTATAATTTTCAAAGTTGTGATATTGGAGTTTATCAACTTTTTAGTTGTCCATTTCTTATCATGAGACTTTCTGCACTACTTTTGGATGAAGATTAATGTATTATTATGAATGGTAATTTAAAATGACTTCAAATCCTAATACACATTCTGCTTTTTGGGCTAATAATTGAAACAGACTTTGATTCTTGCTAGAATACTTAGATGTCGGATTAATATGGATAACGTTCAGGTTTGTATGCCATTTTTCACATTTTACTTCCATGTCTCATCTTTCCTACATTTAATTAGCTTTTTTTCCCTTATGTTATTGATTTTATATATTTCATAAGTTGAGAGGTTGTATCCCAAAGAAATTAGGCATGATGTAATGACCATTGATGACTTTTTAGGTTGTGAGTTATTGTTGCTAGAAGTAGATATTCAAGAGCAAGTTAAGAAGGCAACTTCAAATGGAAATGTTCAAGGTATTTTATTTTTCCTCCCTTCATATTTCATGTTCATTTTAATCTTTGCATTGATCCTGTCATGTTCAGTATTCACGCTTAGCCTAAAGAGAAGCTTACACAACAAAACTAACTGGAAGAAAAGGTAGACAAACAATAGCAAGATGACCTCAAGTATAATTCTGCAAGTGAAGTTCCTAGCGAAGAAACTGTTAGCTATCCCTTATCTGTGAGGAGCACATTATTAGATAACAATGAGAGATTAAGGAAGGTCGATAACTTCAATCGATGGATTACTAAATCACTTGGTGAGGTGGATAATTTGAATATACAATCCTCAAGTGATATTTCATGCAGTACAGATGAATGCAGACATGTGATAGATAATACCTTGCTGAGCACAATGCTTGTGCTGAGTCAGACACTGAGGTACAAATTTCAGGAATAGTACTTTCAATAATAAAGATAATGTAATTATCAGTTTCAACTTTGATATTCTTACTCATTACTTATTTGTTGCTTTCAGATAATGCACTTATATTTCAATTTCTATGCAGATAGTTTCCAACACTTCTCATTGTGATGGTAGATGTACTGCATTGACCATGACATCATATATTTCTACGTGATTCTTTAATGCTACCTACTAGACGTGACATTACTTCCCAACTGTATATGGCATTGTGGCATAAATATTTAAATTTTACCAATACTCAAATTTAAAGAAATCTGCAAAATGAATACATCTTGTCTCAATGTCATATAGGTTGTGAGATTTCAGCTAACATGGTCATGTTATAGTCATTAGCCACAATGTAATAATTTATACATATTTGTTTAATACTGCTACAATAATTTTCCTTTTTATTAATGCATATATGTTTATTGGGAGCTAGAAAGTGGCATTTGCAATGTTATGGAGATCGACAATTGTAAGTTTACTCTTTTCATTATAAATACTCTATTAATTAAAAGACAGGGTTGATTTCTCCTGCCTTGTTTGTTTCTTTGTTCTATTGTTGTGGTTGCCTCATCTAAATAATACTGCTTACATGGAACATGATGATTTTCAATACCTTAAGAAATTTCCACGTCGAATCTGTCATGAGTCAATTGTAAGTGATGTTAATTTATGCATATACTAGATTACTGATGCGTCTAGATTTATTGCATTGAGAAGAGAATATAATAAATAATTTTGAGTATATATTCACCATAATCCGAAATATATACTGCAAATTTGTTTCTAGAATTTATTTCATTTGTCATATTTATGTCTTTACTCTAATTTCAAGTAACCAAATTAGAGGTTATACATGTTCTGGATATGTTGTATGGTGGATCTATAATTTGTAAGCAGTTTCTTTGCCAAAATTATGAATGTTATCATTTATGAAAAATAATCTAATTATTTTAAAAGAATAATAATAAGAACTTATTTGAACTCTCCTATTAAATATCTTGGTATAATCTCAACTTCTAAAAATAAGGAGGGAAAGATCATGAAAGACTGTGTTTTACTCAATCATTTTCTTATGCGTATATAGAAATATGGGAAGTACGAAATCCAAATCATAAAAAAATTACTTGAAATATAAATTTCATTTTAATTTGAAATGTAACAATGATATTATCTTATTTATTTTCTTTTAAAAATTTACAAATCATTTTACTTTTAGCATGGGAATATTGAAAAATCATGGATTGAGGAAATATGACTGGTCTGAATTTGATTGTGATGTTTTTAAAGGTTTGTTCTGGTCTTCCAGTGATTGCATCCATGAATCACATTATATCATCTAGAAATCCAGTTCATCAGATTGTTGGAAGTTTGAGTGGTATGATATCTTTCATCATTGTATGTATACATCACTTAGATTTTACTCTTTGTGCTTGATCACAAATTCACATATGACAGTTTTCCAAATAAATGTAAGGTATTTTTATGTTGATATTAGAATTTATGTTGCTTATTCTTACTAGGAACATTTGGTTATGTAATGAGTGAGGTTGAGTATGAAAAACCGCTGAGCCAAGTTGTTAGAGCTGCCAAAAGTCTGTGGTACACTGAACCAGGTTACTGACATCTACTTTTGAAAGTGTATTATTCAGGCTCCATTTGCTTATTGCAATAAAAATTGTTTTCGATAAAGTACCATTAAATGTTTGGATTATTTATGTGTACTGTCATGTTGCAGATCCACGTGACAACCTTGGTGGAATGGATGTTGCAAGAAAGGTTTGTTTGTCTTCTGCAAAATTTACTTTTGTAACTGTTCCTGCTTTATCCAATACTCACAAATCTGTATCATATTTTAGCAAAGTTCTTATGGTGTGGTTGGCTAATAGGGCTTAAGTTTCATTTTAAAAGTTGTGATATTGGAGTTTATCAACTTTTTAGTTGTCCATTTCTTATCATGGGCCTTTCTGCACCACTTTTGGATGAAGATTAATGTATTATTATGATAGTAATTTAAAACGGCCTTAAACCCTAATACAAACGTTCTGCTTTTTGGGCTTATATTTGAAACAGACTTTGATTCTTGGTAGAATACTTGGACGTTAGATTAATATGGATAGCATTCAGGTTTTTATGCCATTTATTACATTTTACTTCCCTATCTCACCTTTCCTATATTTAATTAGCTTTTTCTTCCCATATGTTAATAATTTTATATATTTTACAGGTTGAGAGGTTGCATCCCAAAGAAATTGGGCATGATGTATTGACCTTTGATGAATTTTTGGGTCGTGAGGTGTTGTTAATAGATATAGATATTCAAGAGCAGGTTAAAAAGGCTGTCTCAAATGGAAATGTTCTGCGATATGTATACGTCATTGAAGGCCCAAAGTATTTTATTTTTCTTCCCTTCATATTTCATGTTCATTTTAATCTTTGCATTGATCTTGTCATGTTCAGTGTTCACGATGAACCAAAATAGAAGCTTACACATCGATGCTATCTAGAAGAAAAGGTAGACGAACAATACCAAGATGAACTCAAGTCTAATTCTGCAAGTGAAGTTCCTAGCGAAGAAACTGTTAACTATCCCTTATATGTGAGGTGCACATTATTGGATAACGATGAGAGCTTAAGGAAGGTCGATAGCTTCAATCGATGGATTACTAAATCACTTGGTGAAGTGGATAATTTGAATATGCAATCCTCAAGTGGTATTTCATGGAGTACAGATGAATGCAGACATGTGATAGATAATACCTCTTTGAGCACAACGCTTGTGCTGAGTCAGACACTGAGGTACAAATTTTAGGAATAATACTTTCAATAATAAAGATAATGCAATTATCAGTTTCAACTTTGATATTCTTACTCATTACTTATTTGTTACTTTCAGATAATGCACTTATATTTCAATTTCTATGCAGATAGTTTCAAACACTTCTTATTATGATGGTAGATGTACTACATTGACCATGACATCATATATTTCTATGTGATTCTTTAATGCTACCTACTAGATGTGACATTACTTACCAACTGGATATGGCTCTGTGACATAAATATTTAACTTTTACCAAAATTCAAATTTAAATAAATCTGCAAAATGAATACATCTTGTCTTACTCTCATATAGGTTTTGAGATTTCAGATAACATGGTCATGTCATACTCATTAGCCACAATGTAATAATTTATACATATTTGTTTAATACTGCTACAGTAATTTTCCCTTTTATTAATGCATCTATGTTCATTGGGAGCTAAACAGTGGCATTTGCAATGTTATGGAGATCGACAATTGTAAGTTTACCCTTTTCATTATAAATACTCTATTAATTAAAAGACATGGTTGATTTCCTTTGCCTTTTTTGTTTCTTTGTTCTATTGTTGTGGTTGCCTCATCTAAATAATACCCTTTACATGGAACATGATGATTTTCAATACCTTAAGAAATTTCCACGTCGAATCCGACATGAGTCAATTATAAGTGATGTTAATTTATGCATCTACTAGATTACTAATGCATCTAGATTTATTGCATTGAAACGGGAATATAAAAAATAATTATGAGTATATATTTACCATAAACCGCAATATATACTACAAAATTGTTTCTAGAATTTATTCCATTTGTTATATTTATGTCCTTACTCTAATTTCAAGTAACCAAATTAGAGGTTGTACACGTTCTGGGTATGTTGTATGGTGGATCTCTAATTTGTAAGAAGTTGCTTTGCTAAAATTATGAAAGTTATCATTTATGAACAATAGTCAACTTATTTAAGAAAAATAATAATAAGAACTCATTTGAACTCGCCTATTAAAGATCTTGGTATATCTCAACTTCTAAAAATAAGGAGGGAAAGATCAAGAAAGACGGTGTTTTACTCAATCATTTTCTTATATATAGAAATATGAAAAATCCGAAATCCAAATCATAAGAAAAAGGACTTGAAATATAAACTTCATTTTAATTTGAAATGTAACAATGATATTATCTTATTTTTTTTCCTTTAAAAAATTTACAAATCATTTTACTTTTGGCATGGGAATATTGAAAAATCATAGATTGAAGAACTATGACTGGTCTGAATTTGATTGTGATAGTTTTAAAGGTTGGTGCTGGTCTTCCTATGATAGCATCCTTGAATCACATTATCTCATCTGGTAATCCAGTTCATCGGATTGTTGGAAGTTTGAGTGGTATGATATCTTTCATCATTGTATGTTTACATCACTTAGATTATACTCTTTGTGCTTGATCACAAATTCATATATGATAGTCTTCCACATAAATGTATGGTATTGTTATGTTGATATTGGAATTTATGCTGCATATTCTTACTAGGAACATTGGGATATGTAATGAGTGAGGTTGAGTATGGAAAAACGCTGAGCCAAGTTGTTAGAGCTACCAAAAGTATGTGGTATACTAAACCAGGTTATTGACATCTACTTATGAAAGTGTAATATTCAGGCTCCATTTTCTTATTGCTATACAAATAGTTTTTGATAAAGTACCTTTGAATGTTTGGATTATTTATGTGTAGTGTCATGATGCAGATCCACGTGACAACCTTGGTGGAATAGATGTTGCAAGGAAGGTTTTTTTTTCTTATGCAAAATTTACTTTTGTAGTTATTCATGCTTTATCCAATAATCACAAATTTGTATCATATTTTAACAAAGTTCTTGTGGTGTGTTTGGCTAATGGGGCTTAAGTTTTATTTTCAAAGTTGTGATATTGGAGTTTATCAACTTTTTAGTTTTCCATTTCTTATCATAGGACTTTCTGCACTACTTTTGGATGAAGATTAATGTATTATTATGAATCGTAATTTAAAATGGCCTTAAAACATAATACAAACATTCTGCTTTTTGGGCTAATATTTGAAACAGACTTTGATTCTTGCTAGAATACTTGAACGTCAAATTAATATGGATAGAATTCAGGTTTGTATGCCATTTTTCACATTTTACTTCCCTGTCCCACCTTTCCTATATTTAATTAGTTTTTCCCCTTATGTTAATAATTTTATATATTTCACAAGTTGAGAGGCTATATCCCAAAAATGTTGCGCACGATGTAATGAATGTTGACGACTTTTTGGGTCGTGAGCTGTTGTTGCTAGATATAGATATTCAAGAGCATGTTAAGAAACAACTTCAAATGGAAATGTTCTGCGATATGTATGTGTCATTGAATGCCCTTGGAATTTTATTTTTCCTCCCTTCATATTTCATGTTCATTTTAATATTTGCATTGATCCTGTCATGTTCAGTTTTCACAATTAGCCAAAAGAGAAGCTTACAAAGCGAAATTATCTGGAAGAAAAGGTAGACGAACAATAGTAAGATGACCTCAAGTCTAATTCTACAAGTGATTTTCCTAGCATAGAAATTGTTAGGTATCTCTTATCTGTGAGGCACACATTATTGTATAATGATGAGAGCTTAAGGAAGGTCGATAAGTTCAATCGATGGATTACTAAATCACTTAGTGAGGTGGAAAATTTGAATATGCAATCCTCAAGTGGTATTTCATGGAGTACATATGAATACGGGCATGTGATACATGATACCTCACTGAGCACATCGCTTGTGCTGAGTCGGACATTGAGGTACAAATTTCAGGGATAATACTTTAAGTAATAAAGATAATGCAATTATCAGTTTCAACTTTGATATTCTTACTCATTACTTTTTTGTTTCTTTCAGATAATGCAGTTATATTTCAATGCCTATGCATATAGTTTCAAACACTTCTCATTGTGATAGTAGATGTACTGCATTGACCATGGCATCATATATTTCTACGTGATTATTTAATGCTACCTACAAGATGTGACATTACTTCACAGCTAGATATGGCTCTGTGGCATAGATATTTAACTTTTACCAATGCTCAAATTTATAGAAAACCACAAAATGAATACATCTTGTCTTACTGTCATATAGGTTATGAGACTTAAGCTAACATGTCATGGTCATTAGCCACAATGTAATACTTTATACATATTTGTTTAATGCTGCTACAGTAATTTTCCTTTTTAATAATGCATCTATGTTCTTTGGGAGCTAGACAGTGACATTTACAATGTTATGTAGATCGACAATTGTACGTTTACCTTTTTCATTATATATATTCTATTAATTAAAAGACAAGGTTCATTTCTCCTGTTTTATTTTGCTTCTTTGTTCTAATGTTGTGGTTGCCTCATCTAAATAATACTCCTTTCATGGAACATGATGATTTTGGAAACCTTATGAAATTTCCACATCGAATCCGACATAAGTCAATTGTAAGTGATGTTAATTCATGCTTCTACTAGATTACTGATGCATCTAGATTTATTGCAGTGAGACGGGAATATAAAAAATAATTGTGAGTGTATATTTACCATAAACTGGAATATATACTGCATATTTGTTTCTAGAATTTATTGCATTTGTTATATTTATTTCTTTACTATAATTTCAAGTAAGCAAATTAGAGGTTGTACATGTTCTAGATATGTTGTATGATGGATCTATAATTTGTAAGCAATTGCTTTGCTATAATTATGAATGTTATCATTTATGAACAATAATAAACTTATTTAATAATAATAATAATAATAAGAACTCATTTGAACTCTCCTATTAAAGATCATGGTATAATCTCATATTCAAAAAATAAGGAGGAAATGATCATGAAAGACTGTGTTTTTACTCAATCATTTTCTTATGCGTATATAAAAATATGGGAAATCTGAAATCCAAATCATAAGAAAAAGGACTTGAAATATAAACTTCATTTTAATTTGAAATGTAACAATGATATTATCTTATTTTTATCTTTTAAAAAATTTACCAATCATTTTACTTTTGGCGTGTGAATATTGAAAAATCATGGATTGAGGAACTATGTCTGGTCTGAATTTGATTGTGATGTTTTTTAAAGGTTGGTGTTGGTATTCCTGTGATAGCATCTCTGAATCGCATTATCTCATCTGGAAAAACCAGTTCATCAGATTGTTGGAAGTTTGAGTGGTGTTCTCGACTGGATCAATGGCTAGGCATGGCCCAATCCATTTCTGCTCCCAGATCGGCCCAATTGCCTAAGTCCAATCCATAAAGGGGCAAAAGTTACCTTTCTGCCCCCAACCGGGCAAGGAGTGCATCGCTCCTCCCCGGTACTGCTGCCTGTTCCGCACTGCTTCATCACTCCCTGAACAGCTAAGGGCATTTGCCCGACATAGCGGCTAGTTTTGGGCACCCTGCCCGACATAACGGCTAGTTGGGGAAGTTACCTATTCTTCGGGAAAAAGGTTATTTCGCTCTGAAAATAGGACAGTTGGCCACGTGCTGGGGGCACTATATAAACCCTCTCACTTGAGAGGGTCAGGTATCGAATAATCACCCTAAGAACTCGTACTTTGTACTTGCCCCTTTTCTCTGACCCTTTCTTACTTGAGCGTCGGAGTGCCTTGCAGGTACACCCCCTCCTCCTCATCTCACGCCCAGCATCACAGACGTTCTTGGTGGCTCATCACAGGATCTAATCAAGCCTTTAAAATCAGTGGTGCCGTCTGTGGGAACTCAGTTCTCCCCGTCTTAACATCCACCTCAGATACTAAGACCAAAACACTTTCATCCAAGATCATCATCATGGTCTCTCAAGATCACATCAAAGGTGCTCTTCAGTCAGATGTCCTCCCCGTCAACAAGACTAATGTTGATGGTCCCTCATCCCTCCTCGGAGACCCCCATTTTCTGAGAGACGGGGCCACAGCCTCTCCTTCCCCCATTCCTGCTGACCACGACAACGATCAGCCCTTACTGGCCATCCAGCCCATTCCTGCTCCACTCAACGTCGACCCGGCCGTGGTGGCCCTTCTTGAAGCGATCAACAAAACTAACCTCCTGATCCTTCAGCAAAACAAAAGGATCGGGGCATTGGAGGAATCCGCCCATCCAAGATCTCCCCTCCAAGGAAAAGCCATCGAGGATCCAAGAGCCCGCAACCCCAGCGAGAAGTCGACCGAAGGCTGCGCCAAGAACCAGAATCTCATGCTTCCCAGAAACACGAAAATGTTTCCCCGTGAAACCAGCACTCTCCCGGTCACAAGAGAACCCGGAGGGACAAACAATCACCCCTGGTCAGGACAAAAGGTCGGGCCCGTACACCTTCTCCCTGAAGAAGTCGCCGTCACGAGCGAGTCATCCGGTCCCCATCACTAACCAGTTCCAGCAGTGATGATGAGCCTCACGGCCCATTGTCCCAAGAAATCTTGGCGACACGCCTCCCCAAGGGCTTGGAGAAGCCCCCGGCATTGGGCACATACGACGGAACAACTGACCCCGACGAACACATCGAAAACATCGATGCGCTGTTGGATTACCGTGGCGTACGGGGCGCCATCAAGTGTCATCTGTTTCCGACCACGCACCGAAAAGGAGCAATGACTTGGTACAAACAGCTGCCCGATGAGTCTATCACTTCGTGGAAGCAGTTAGGCAGAATGTTTTCCAGATATTTCACGGCGTCACGCCTCCACCCCAAGACTGAAGCCTCTCTTGGGGCCATCATCCAAGGGAATGATGAACCTCTCTGGGCATACATCGAGAGGTTTAACAAAGAAGCGGGGCAAGTCCCCACCACTGACGACATGAAAAAATTTCTGCTCGAACAGGGACTCTGCTTGCACTCAGAGTTTTCCAAAGCTGTCGGCCTCGCACCTCTAAGGAACCTGGACGTCTTCCTCTTCAAGGCGCAGTCATACATTCAGTACGAGGAAAAGGAAGCGGCCAACTCTGCCCGAGCCTCCCGCCACCAGGAGAACGCCCGGGCCTCCAGAGGAGAAGAGCCCTCGACATCTCGTCGAGGGGAAAGGAAGCGTGAAGACCATCCTCAGGACTCCCGGTAGAGCAAAGGACCTTCCGGATAATTTCACGACTACACCCCCTGACCGTCTCCAGGGAAAAGATACTGTCCAAATGCGCAAATTCGGAATTCAAACAAGCAGGGGTCCGCTTCCCCAAACAAATACTGGCCAAGCCCAACGCCGACAAATCAAAATATTGTCGTTTCTATAAGAGTCACGACCACACCACCGAAGATTGAATCCATTTGAAGGATGCTATCGAAATGCTGATCAGGGATGGCCACCTGAAATAGTTCACGAAAAAAAAAGATGCTCCTCGGCAAGATGCCAGGAGTCCAAGAAGGAAGAGGACGAGGTGCCTTCCTCGGAAGAGGCCAACATCCAAGTCGCCATGTCCGTATCGCGACCAGAGGACTTCTACGTCCCAGATGAGCTCAGCGTCCTGCCTACTTCGTGGCCCACAGCCTGTGGGAGATGTTCCTCTCCGCCATGGTCATTTCGAGGGGAGGCTTTAATAAAGTCACAGTGGGCTCCGTGAAAAGGAAATTCGAGCACCTGATTAGCACGACCTCCAGCAAGGTGACCACACTCAATCAAGCCCAGAAGGGCTCTATCCCCATCTCCTTCTACCGGGAAGAGCTCCTCAGAGGATCTCCAAACTCGAGCATCCCCCTGCTCGTCATAGCTCGGATGGCGAACTTCGACGTTCGCAGGATTCTCGTCGACCAAGGCAGCTCGGTCGACATCATGTACTCCCAGCTATTCTCAACGCTCCAGCTGGACGAGTCACACCTCACTCCCTATATGGGTTCTGACTTGCAAGGATTCAATGGGTCGGTAACCAAACCCTAGGGATACGTCAAACTGATCGTAACTTTTGGATCAGCGGAGACGGCCAGATCTGTTAAAGTATAGTTTCTAGTAATCAATTGCTCATATCTATACCAGTGCATCTTTGGAAGACCAACCCTGGCCGAGTTGGTAGCTATGCCTTCGACCGTTCATCTCAAGATGAAGTATTACACTTCAAAGGGGATGGTCGCCACCCTTCACGGTGACATCGAAGCCGCACGACGATACTTTGAAGCAGTCACGAAGGGACTCAATGCATCGCGTGCAAGCCGAAGGTATCTAACAAGCCAGCCTTGCCCAGCAGTTCCGAGGAAGCCAAGCCGCTGCCTCAGGTCGACGCCATCGACCTCGACAGTCGCTTCCCCGAAGAGGACGAGAAGGAAGACCAAGCAGCCTCGAGCACCTCGTCTGCCCCAACCAGTAGCAACTCCCATCCGACGCGTCCCATCCCGGATGGCGACTTCGAGCTCGTCTTGTTGGGTAACGACCCCCAGCGAGGAGTAAAAGTTGGAGCGGATCTCCCCGACATCGCAAGGAAGCAACTCAAAGCCTGCCTCCGTGAGAACGCTGATCTGTTTGCCTGGAGCGCCGCCGAGATGCCCAGCTTGGACCTATCTGTTGCCTACCATCAACTCATGAATGACCTAGCCGTCAAAGCAGTAGCACAACGTAGGAGAAAGCAGTCTCCGGAGAAAATGAAGGCTGCAGAAAAAGCTGTAAAAGATCTCCTCGAGGCCAAATTTATCTCGGAAGCCAAGTACACCACTTGGCTGTCCAACCTTGTACTTGTGAAAAAATCTAATGGCAAATGGCAAATGTGTATTGACTATACCGATCTTAACAAGGCATGCCCGAAGGATGCCTACCCCCTCCCCAATATTGATAAACTTGTTGATAACTCTGTCGGTTTTAAATTATTATCATTGATGGACGCCTATTCGGGCTATAATAAAATACCAATGGCAGTGAGCGATAAAAATACATGGCCTTCATGACCGAATTGGGCAACTATTACTACAATGTTATGCCCTTCGGTCTGAAGAACGCCGGCGCGATCTATCAGAGGATGATGAACAAGGTCTTCTAGGGAGAGATAGGCGACATGCTCGAAGTTTATATGGACGATATGATCGTAAAATCCTGCGAGGAAACCGATTATACTGCCCATTTACGAAAGGTCTTCGAACTGGCCATGAAGTACCAGATGCATTTCAACCCAGAGAAGTGCACGTTCGGTGTCCGGGCGGGCAAATTCCTCGGTTTCTACCTAACAGAACGAGGAATCGAGGCCAACCCCAATAAGTTCTGGGTATTCTCCGAGTTTCCAACGCACAAATCGAAGAAATCCATCCAGTCCCTTAACAGGATGATCGCATCGTTATCCCGTTTCGTGGCCAAATCTGCCAAGCACGCCTTACCCTTCTTCAAACTCCTCCGTAAGGAGGCAGCGTTTGAATGGATGGAGGAACGTGACCAGGCTCTCCCCCATCTGAAACGGGAACTCTCAAAGCCGCCGGTCCTCTCTCGCCCGGACAACGGCGAGACTCTGTATCTGTATCTCGTCGTAGCGTCCGAGGTAGTGAGCGTCGCTCTTATCCGCGAAACACCTGACAGGCAAAAACCCATATATTTCACAAGCAAAGCATTGCAGGGACCAGAGCTGAGATACCAACAGATAGAAAAAGTGGCACTGGCCCTCATCAACGCTGCTAGAAGACTGAGATATTACTTCCTAGCCCAGACGATCGTGGTCCGGACAGATCAACCCGTGAAGCAGCTGTTAGGACGACCAGACATGGCCGGCAGAATGCTCAAATGATCGCTAGAGCTGTCCGAATTCGACATCCAGTATGAAAGCAGAAAAGCCCTCAAAGCCCAAGCTTTGGCTGACTTCGTCGCAGAAATGACGTTCGCAGACTCCCCGACCTGCGGGGAGCGCAAATGGACCATTTTTGTAGATGGAGCATCCAGCTCGGCTGGAAGCGGGGTAGGCATCATATTGGAGAATGACGAGGGAATCATCGTTGAAGTATCGTTTACCCTATCCTTCCCCACCTCTAATAACCAGGCTAAGTATGAAGCCTTCCTCGCCAGCTTACGCCTAGCTGAACATCTCGGCGCGGAAGAAGTTGTCATCTGTACAGATTCACAACTCGTGGCCCTCCAAGTTCGAGGAGAGTATCAAGCCAAAACAGAAAACCTGTCCAAATACTTAGCCCTGGTCAAGGAGAAAATGACGAAGTTCACAGTGGTAGAGGTAAAGCATGTTCCCCGCGAACACAACGTCCGGGCAGACATTTTGTCTAAACTGGCAAGCACGAAGAAGAAAGGCGGAAACAAATCCGTCATACAAGAGGTACTTCCTGGACCCAGTATCGAGAAAACTTCCCCGACCCTTGACGTACAAATGATCGGCGATAGTAATTGGTGGATGACCCCCGTTTACAACTACCTCGCTAGGGACGAACTTCCGTCCGACCCCAAAGAAGCCAGCGTAGTTAGGCGAAGAGCCTGCTCCTACGTCCTGGTCGAAGATAAACTCTACATGTGAGGGTTCTCCATCCCGCTACTCAAGTGTATCGAGGAAGAGATGGTCGCCCACATCTTGCGCGAAATTCACAAAGGAATCAACGCCCAACACCTCAGAGGAAGGTCCCTTGCCCAGAAGGCCTTTCGAGAAGGATACTACTGGCCAACCATGCAGCAAGACGCTAAGGAACACGTGAAGAAATGCGATAAATGCCAACGGCACGGGGACATGCACCTAGCTCCACCTAACGAGCTCAAGGCTATGTCCTCCCCATGGCCATTTGTCTGGTGGGGCCTGGACATCCTGGGACCATTCGTGGTAGAATCAAACCAGATGAAATACTTAATAGTAGGCGTGGATTACTTCACAAAATGGATAGAAGTGAAGGCTCTAGCCAAGATAACTGCCCTTAACATACTGATTTTCTACAAACGAAACATCATTGCACATTTTGGCATCCCCCAGGCGATAGTCACAAACAATGGGACACAGTTCACAGACAGGACGTTCTAGGACTTCGTCGCCCAGCTGGGCACAAAGTAACACTTCGCATCCGTCGAACATCCCTAGACAAACAGCAAGCTGAAGCGGCGAACCGAGTCATCCTTTGAGGCCTCAAACAAAGGCTGGACGAAACAAAGAAAGCTTGGGTCGAGGAGCTGCACAGCATCTTATGGGCATACCGCACAACTCCACACTCTTCAATCGAGGAAACACCCTTTCGCCTGGCCTACGGGACCGAAGCCGTAATTCCCATTGAAGTTCACGTACCCTCCAGGCGAACAGAATCACCCCTGGACAAGGAAATGAATGACGAAGCACTAAGGGAGGAACTCGACCTCGTCGAAGAAGTCCGGTCAGGGGCATCCCTCCGTGAAGCCTCGTTAAAAAAAATTGCCATCCGGTACAACGCCAAAGTCATACAACGAGAGTTCGACGTGGGCAGCCTTGTCCTAAGAAGAAAACATAAAGACTCTCGCGAAGGCAAACTAGCCGCTAACTGGGAAGGACCCTATCGTGTCCGGGCAAAAACAGAGAATGGGGCCTGTAGCGAGCGATTTTGGACGCGGTTCTTAAGCGCTGGTCGCTCTCTGCGGTTTGAGCTTTAAACTACAGGTCGATTCATTTTTTATCCTATTGTGAGCTGAATAAGGAAGGGAAATAGATGTCTCCAATTAACCCTGCTTGCATACTGAGTTTAAACAGCGGTCTGTTAGGTTACGGATGCTATCAATGTGGGGGGCCTTTGTACTGGTTATTTGTATTTCGCCAATACAGGTTTCTTTCTTTCTAGGGCTTAATGTTTCTGGTGGGGAATAAGGATTAGGATGTTAGGACTGATGCTTTTGAATTACTGCTTTTTGATTGATGGAGATATCGGATTTGGGTTTCTTGTTGATTGCGCTCGCTAAGATCTTTTCTTTCGATCATATGCCTACGTATTCCCGTTTACCGAAACAGGGAAATCAGAGCGTTCGTAGTTCCTCCTATTCTATGGGAGGAAATTGGTTTTTGGTGTCTTGTTCAAAGCCCAAGACGTGAAGCGAAAGGTGATTTGTATCTTGTTCAAAGCCCAAGATGTGAAGCTAAAAGGTCTATTTGTGTCTTGTTCAAAGCCCAAGACGTGAAGCGAAAGGACCTCGACTTTAGAGAGAATTTTTCATCTCTAAAGAGGGGAGAAGGAGAATTACTTTAACTGGGATACGCGGATCCGAGCAATGCCATAATTTCTGAAGAAAGGGTTTTAACCTGAAGGAGAAGACTTTAACTCAGTGTAGAGCAATGCCATCTTTCCTTAGGAATTTCTCATGCTAAAAGAGGGACAGTGGCATGGATGTAGATGATCCAGAGGCTTGCCGCTTACAGTGATTAGATGAAAGGGAAAGGAGTTGTTGATGTTTGTGTACTGTGAACGAGGCACAGCTTTGATGCTAAAAGGTCGATTGGATCAACCAGTGGTTTTCTTATACAAAGCCTAAGAGGAGGCTAATTTCCGCTAGGAAAATCATTATACAAAGCCTAAGAGGAGGCTATTTTGTGTCTCGTACAAAGCCCGAGAGAGAGGCTAAAAGTTTTTGACCCAGTGGGGCATATCGTTATACAAAGCCTAAGAGGAGGCTAGCAAAGAGTTGACTCAGTTGGAGAATCTTTTATACTCAGTAAGAGAGTGTTTTTGTATCTCGTACAAAGCCCGAGAGAGAGGCGAAATGGTTATTTTGACTCCACTGGGGAGAATTTTGGTATCTCGTACGATGCCCGAGATGGAGGCTATTGTAACTGTTTCAGTTGAGTGACAGATCCAATATACTGATTTAAAAGAGAAAATCAGTTTTTATATGAGCAACACTGTACTCAGGGATTTAATTTGAGGATCAGGGATATTTCCTTCTCTTTGAGGAAACGGGAAATCCAAAGGGTATTGAGACTATCCGAGTCTGCGGGTTTCCTTCCTATTTAACGAAGGGTGCTTGAGAATGTCTTTGAGACTCAAGGAAGTTAGACTGTCCGTGTCTAGAGTTTTATCTTTTGTACTATGCTTCGAGAAACAGTAGTAGACTCTATGAAAGGACTGTTCTATGAGGATGACTAGGTTCTGTTCCTATACCTCTAGGAGGTCGTCGGGACAATTTGTACGAAGCCCAAGAGGAGGCTGGGAACTTTTAAGAAGTCGACGGGTCCTTGTACGAAGCCCAAGAGGAGGCTATCAATCCCGAAGGAAGAGATCATTATACGAAGCCTAAGAGGAGGCTGTGAATACTTCTAAGAAGCCGTAGGGTCCTTGAATAATGCCCAAGAGGAGGCCGATGCTTTTAAGAAGCCCGTGGGTCTATCACCTCCTTTCCATTAGGAGAGATAACTCTTTTAAAGATGAAAACCACTGGTAAACGTGCGAGGTTTACTATCCAACGACTTTTAGCTTTTAAAGAGGGTTCCTTAGTTAAGGTCCAAGATTATGACCGTAGTGGGTACCCAAACCCCGAGACATTCAAGGCAAGCTATCCACAAGGAATAGATCAAGTCAGTAAAGTTCGAGAATTGGGAAGAAACTCAAAGATGCCATTCACGGAGAATACATTCATCTTGGGGAGTAGAGCTTCTTGACGATTCCTAAGGAGGACAGCCGAAGAGAAGACTGTATCTGGTGCTCCTATTGGGGATCTAGGCGTCTATTTCTACGAATAAGTGAAAAGGCGTCACCTAGTTCTAGACGTAGTTGCCGGGGAAACTCGAAATATCTATACTATTATTACACAGTAGATATGAGTTTATGAAAGGAGACTTACAGTGAGCAGCCCCACAATACAGTTTATAATATGAAAGCAGTAAATGAAAGCGATAACCACTTACTCGGTTGTAGTGCTTCCATGCTGTTTGGTTAGTTGTTCAACAAAGAAAGATTAAAAACAACAGTATATTCAAAATCAAAGGAGAAAGTGCTTTGAAAAAGAAAGGTTTGGGGCTTACAGCTCAAGGAGAGGCCCAGGGTTTTATCAGTGAGCGCACTGTTTGACTTTGTACAGCGGGACTTATACAAGTGACTGGGGCCCAAAAAGGTTTTCTGTACAAAGGGATGGGTCTTACACTCTCTCAAGAGGCCCAAAAAAGGTTTAAAGAAAAGAGTGGGGCTTATAACACGAGGGTAGGCCCAGATGGTTTTTATTTTTAAACGGGCAACGATCGCGCCGTTTACTTGTACAGAGGGACTTATACAATGAGTGAGGCCCAAAAAGTTTTTGTACAAGGGGGGATGGGTCTTACACTCTCTCAAGAGGCCCAAAGAGTTTTGAAGAAAAATAAATGGGTCTTACTACTCGAGGGTAGGCCCAGATGATTTTTGAAAAGGCGACGATCGCGCCGTTTGTTTTTTGACGGTATCGGGACTTATACAATAAGTGAGGCCCAAAAATGATTTGGTCAAAAAAAGGGTTGGGTCTTACACTCTAATAGAGGCCCAAAGTGTTTTGAAAATGATTTATGAGGGTTGAATTAATCCAAAACCCTAATTTGTTTTCAAAATGTATTTAATTGAATAAAAATTCAATTAAAATGATCAAAAATTGTTTAACACATGGAAAACAAATTGTGATCTTGGATTAATGCTTCAAAAATTAAGTATTGACCTACAAAATAATTAGAAAGCATTAAAAGTTGCAAAATCAATGTAGAAAAAATATTTAAAATGCCAAAAACAATCAAAATATTAATTCTTTACAAAAATATCAATTATATGAAATAAATAATATTTTTGGGATTTTTTGATAAAATAAAATATTTTAACTTTTTTGTAAATTATTAAAAAAAGAATCAACTCAAAATCATTAAAACACAGAGAGAAATTAATTTTTGAATCAATTAAACAAAATCACAAAATTCAAATATTCAAATATATGAAAATGGCGCCAAGAACAACACCAAGAAACGCGCGTTTTTCAGTTTTCCCAGATTTGCATTTTCCATCCAATCTCACTGAATACGTAATCATATCATGCAATCCACATATCATTATGCTCGCCTCAACCTCACGATCATGTATATGTACTTTAATTTCATTTAAATTAAACATACAACAAGAAATCACGAAGAAACCTCAAGAACCCTAATTTCTGCATGAAGGCTAGGATTTTTGATACACGATTCAAACAATGCAATTAATTGAGGGAAAACATTCCATGCATGATTATGAACATATGGCCAAATTATTGTGCGAGGAAATATGCATAGATTGAGAGATGACCAAGTATGTGCTTACCTCCAAGTCGTGACAGCAAGAGCAGATGTGATTTTGAGTTGGAGGTGTTACAGACAAGTTGTGATGATCTGGACAACTTCCCTACACCATATGGAGTGTGTTTGAACACTTGAATTGAATTGAAATGGACTGGATCAGTTTATGGCATCTCAGCTGCAACTTCACTTTAAACTTGTGTGGATGGCAAGTGATTTTGTGAAATTGATGTTTCAGAAGTTATGTGAGTGTTTGATCAGCTCATATGTGATGTATGTGAGGTGTGTGAATGATTGGTTTGTGCATAATTGCTCTCAAACTCAAAACCCGATAGCTACCTTGCTAAGAAAGGCATTTTTGCCAAGAGAAAGAGATTTTGAGGAAAGCATCTGTTAGATGGCTTTGGTGTACTTAAACTGGCCACAATTGAGCTCTATTTATAGTAGAGCAAGTTTGTTTTGCAAGGAATAGTGCATGGAAGCTGGTAAGTAGGTTTCCTCAATGTTGGCCAATGAGAATGAAAGTCTCCTCTAGCCATTGACTAGAGGTTAGGGCACAGAGCTTTGGTCCCCTTGGTCTTGGATAAGTCTTGACTGATTTCAGATGAGAATGGCTCAGTCCATGCCACCTTGATGGTTCCATTGAATGCCTCATTCCAAATTTGAAGTCTTGTCCCTATTTTGGCAACTCTAGGTTCAACATGCTATTCCTTGTTCCTTGGACCTTGGAGGCTTGGCTCAGTGATTGTCCCCTTTGGATTCAATCCTCTGAGGTGTCCAAGTGGCTTGGAGCAATTGCAATTGGCTGATTTTGGCAAATCGAGCCAAAATGCAAATTCTGCCTTGCTTTGACAGATTTCAGCAAGGCAACTTGGCAATGTTGTATCTCATGATGTAGGTTGAATTTGGCAATGTTCTTGGCCATTTTGGAAAGCTCTAACATGATACAACAACTGTTTGAACAAGTTTGGTTTTGATCTCTTTTGATTCCAAGTGAAAAATCCCCCTACATTTGGCAAAAAGTGAAGGCAAATTCTGACTTAGTGAAAATTTCACTAAGTGTTGGAAAAAGTGACATTTTCACTTTTCAGCCACTTTGATCACTCCATAACTCAAAATCCTTAATGAATTGGAATAACTTGTAGTTGAAGTTTTTGTAGGTGATAATGAGGGCTACAAATCCATCTTTGGATGAGAAAAAATGGCCTTGTGGTTTAGGAGTTATGGTCCTCCAAAGTTGGTACCTTTGCCACTTTATTTTTAACTTAGAAAAATTTCTAAGTTTTAGGGTTACCCCTTTTACAAGTTATCTCACTTTTCTTGATTTTTCTTGATGAATGATGATTCAAATCATACATTAACATCATTTTTAGGGTTAAAAATCCATTTTGGTGAAAAATCTCAAAAAGTCAAAGTTGACTTTTGTGCACAGTTGACTTTTTATCAGATGAATTCCAAACTGTGCAATTCTTCAGGAAATCATGTCCTTGACCTAAATCAAACTTGATGGACATGTTCCATGGGTGTCATAGGGTATATTCAATCATGTATTAGGGTTTGGGTGCATGTCTTGGTCAAAAGTCAAAGTTACAGTTGACTTTTCCCTTAAAACCCTAATTGTGGTGCAGATGAAAATGAGACTTGTTGCTCAAGCTTCTTGGATCAATCCATTGTTCCAAATGGATCAATATGGTGTATTAGAGACCCTCAAATCATATCTTGAGGTCTTGGCTCATGGTTTGTCCCAAAAGTCAACTTAGGGGTGAATTAGGTCAAGAAACCCTAATTCCTGATTTTTGATGAATGCATCCCCTGAGGAAAAATTGACTTGATACATGGGTTCATGAGGTTCCATGAAGCATATTAGGTCATGTTTTGGATCATTGCCTTGTGCCCAGATGAAAATTTCCATCTGGAGGCCCTGGTCGACCAAAACCCTAATTTGGTGACATTGTGGATCTTGAGACTTGATCCACCTAGAAGGGAGCAGCCTTGTGCTTAATCCTTGAAGTGGGAGTCCTTTTTGATCCATTGTGGATGTTTAAGAGATTAGACAAGTTGAAGATCATGTCATTTCTTGATTGATCATTTGTCTAAGCACTCAGAGAGGGCTTGAAACCCTAATTTTGATTGTATTGGATGCTCACCCATCTTTGGGGAGACTGATGAAGCATGATGGTTCATCCATATTGTGATGATGATTTTCACAATGATGGGAAATCTAAGTGATCAAAATTTGGGGTATTACAGATGCCCCTATTTAATCTTCTTGGACCCGAAGGTATGAATGACGAAGGTATTCGAGCATTTGGGGTGCAAGAGGATTAAATATCGGAATATCCGAAATTTTGATGGTGGTTATGAATGGTAGCTTACGCATTCATCTTCTTTAGCTAAGCAATGATGCTTAGAAAAGGTAAACTTCCCCTCGATCCTAGTTTCCTACCAAGGAACTGGTCTCAGTTTTCTTTTGAAATAAATCTCCCCTCGTTCTTGGTTTCCTACTAAGGAACTGGTCTTAGTTTATGATTTAAACTTCCCCTCGATCCTGGTTTCCTACCAAGGAACTGGTCTCAGTTTTCTTTTGAAATAAACCTCCCCTCGATCCTGGTTTCCTACCAAGGAACTGGTCTTAGTTTCTTTTGTCAATAAACTTTCTTGACAAGGGACGCTATTCATAGCGGCTTTCCTCAAACTTCTCGCCGAATTTTCCTGGGGAGATGCCATTTGAGTGGAAAAAGTTTTGATGTCAGACTTGCTGGGGAACCCAGTCGTCTGAGTTGTAGAGTTGTACAAACTTCTTTGTTGGAGACGCCATTTGTTTCTACTGGGGAAAGCGAGTCTCTTGAAAGACTGCTTTCGTTTGGGATCTTTCATCATACTTTTCTCGGGATCTTCCCGGAGAAACGCCATATGATGGGGTCCAATTTTGAGGTGCCAATGACCTTTTCATCAGTGGTTTTTCGGAGCAAAACTGATGTACTGCCGAATCTCTGATCACGAGGCTTTCTCTGTGGATTTTCCTTAATCCGGGAAAGCGAGGATATCATCTTCAATGGCGAAGAGTGACATCTGTTGAAGGTTCTCTGATCTTTCAGAGGTTCAAGTTATCAAAGTGGCCAAGTGCCGACTCTGATCTAAAGATACACTGATGGCGAGATTGTGCAGACGCAACACTTCCTGACGAGGAAAGAACTGACAAACTCGATTGAGAAAACTGTTTATCACTAGGGGACAAGACCGACTCAAGTGATAGTGATGCAATACGAAATGCAAACGCAAATAAAATGCATGAAGTATGTATGTATATGCTGACAAAACAGACGCGACATACAGACTAATGGATGAACACAATTGGATACTCGGCCATCGCAGGGCGAAGAAGTACCGTTAATTCAAAATAGCAATTCTACCTTGCTCAGGAGAAATAGTCCACGCGGGGAGCTATGTCGATCGGGCTTAGGAGATGAGAACTCGGCCGAGGCTGTCAGACGAAACAAGGTCTCTGACACAGTTGATCCCTTCATTCAGGCATACTGGCTTAGAAGGAGTACTTTGATTCTGCACTTTGAAGTTCGCTTACTTCTGGAGAAGCGATCGGTGTTCTTCAGACGTTCATCAGTCAAAAGAAATGCCATCTTTAATTTAAAAGCAGAAAAAGTTTTAACAAGTAAATTCATTTTTGTTTTATTTCAAGAATCGCTGATTAAGTTTAAACAACGTCGTTCTGTAAAGCTAAAACAAGTAAAGAATTACAAACAAAAGCACAAGGGCTCAAATTTTATTGATAAGATGGAGATTAGCCAAACGCGTGATTCCAAAGAGTATATACAAAGTTAGAAAATGGTAATTTACAAGGAAAAGGGCTACGTTGAAACATAACGACCACTATCCTTCTACCAACTTTGAATTCGAGGCATCCTGAGCTTCTGTCGAAGATGACCTTTGACTGGAGATTTCCTCCGATAGATGATGCTGTAACTGCTGCTGAGGGACTTGCCTCGGTTGAACATAGTTACTTGCCATTATCCCTAACTTTTACCTGGATTGTACTATGAGATTTCCAATCCATCGGGATGATTCTTTTTTTTTTTATGTCTCTAACTTTTGCCTGGACCGCCCTTTCAGGTTTTCAATCCACCGAGACGTTTTTTTTTTTAGTTTAGGCGAAGTATTTCTTGACTACATCAACATTCGTGGGGTAGGAAAATTCCTCTCCGTCCATGGTTGCAAGTCTCAAGGCGCCGCCTGAGAAAGCTTTCGTGACCACATAGGGGCCATCATAATTTGGGGTCCATTTGCCACGAGAGTCAGTGAGAAATGATTGTATCTTCTTGAGCACGAGGTCTCCTTTCCTGAAGACACGAGGCCGAACCTTTTTGTCGAACGCCCTCTTCATTCTCTGTTGATACAACTGACCGTGGCATAGTGCCGTGATTCTCTTTTCTTCGATCAAGTTCAGTTCGTCGTGTCGACTTTGACACCATTCAGCTTCAGTGAGCTTAGCTTCCATCAATACCCAGATTGATGGGATCTCTACTTCTATGGGAAGCACTGCCTCCATGCCATATACTAGAGAGAAAGGGGTAGCCCCTGTTGAAGTGCAGACAGATGTACGATAACCGTGAAGAGAAAAGGGTAGCATCTCGTGCCAATCTTTATAGGTTACAACCATTTTTTGAACGATCTTCTTGATGTTCTTGTTAGCCGCTTCTACCGCTCCGTTCATCTTGGGTCGGTAGGGAGATGAGTTATGGTGTTCGATCTTGAACTCTGCACACAACTCTTTCATCATCTTATTGTTCAAGTTAGATCCATTATCAGTAATGATCTCGCTTGGAACACCATAACGGTAGATGATACTGTTTTTGATAAATCGGACCACCACTTGTCGGGTTACATTGGCGAATGACGCTGCTTCGACCCACTTGGTGAAATAATCAATGGCTACCAGGATGAACCGATGTCCGTTTGAAGCCTTGGGCTCAATCATACCAATCATGTCGATTCCCCATATGGAAAAAGGCCACGGGGAAGAAAGAACTTTGAGATGTGATGGCGGTACATGAATTTTTTCGGAGTATATCTGACACTTGTGACACCTCCTCATGTACTTGTAGCAGTCGGATTCCATGTGTCAACCAATAATACCCGACCCTGAGAATTTTTCTCGCCATTGTGTGTCCTTTGGCATGAGTGCCAAAGGATCCTTCATGAATTTCTTTCATGAGCATGTCTGCTTCTGGTCTGTCGACACATCGGAGCAAGACCATGTCAAAATTTCTCTTATAAAGAGTGTCACCGCCCAGGAAGAAGTTTCCAGCCAATCTTCTGAGGGTTTTCCTGTCTTTTCTGAGTGCCCCAGATGGGTACTCTTGTTTCTGAAGGAAGCGTTCGATATCGTGATACCAAGGTCTGTCGTCTATGACTGCTTCAATCGCGAAGATGTAAGCGGGCCGGTCAAGGCGCATTATGTGAATCTTAGGTATGTCATTCCATCGACCTACACTAATCATGGAAGAGAGAGTGGCTAATGCGTCAGCCATGTGATTCTCATCACGAGGGATGTGATGAAAGTCGACTCTGTTGAAGAAGGGTAACAACCTTCTTGCATAGTCTTTATAAGGAATCAATCCTGATTGGTATGTGTTCCAATCTCCTTTTATCTGGTTGAGAACCAGGGCTGAGTCGCTGTATACGTCCAAGTTTTTGATCCTTAAATCAATCGCTTCTTCGAGACCCATGATACATGCTTCGTATTCGGCCTCGTTGTTCGTACATTTGAACGTAAGTCTGGCAGTGAAAGGAATGTGGGAACCCTGAGGGGTAACAATGATTGCCCCAATTCCGTTTCCATAATGATTAACTGCTCCGTCAAAGATAAGTCCCCACTGGGAACCTGGTTCTGGCCCTTCACTGGGTAGCGGTTCATCGCAATCTTTCATCTTTAAATACATGACATCTTCGTCTGGGAAGTCAAACCCGATTGATTCTTGATCGTCAATCGGCTGATGAGCCAAATGATCGGCTAAAATACTTCCCTTAACGGCTTTCTGAGCATGGTACTCTATGTCATATTCTAATAGTAACATCTGCCAACGGGCAATCCTTCCCGTGAGAGCAGGTTTTTCGAAAACGTACTTGATTGGATCCATTTCGGAGACCAACCAAGTAGTATGACAAATCATGTATTGGCGAAGACGTTTGGCTGCCCAAGCCAAAGCGCAACAAGTTTTCTCAAGCATTGTGTACCGAGTCTCGCAGTCGGTGAATTTCTTGCTTAGATAGTAAATGGCATACTCTTTCCTTTTAGTTTCGTCTTGTTGGCCAAGTACACATCCCATTGAGTCCTCTAGGACTGTGAGGTAAATGATCAGTGGTCTTCCTTCCACTGGAGGTGATAGAATCGGAGGATTCAACAGATATTCCTTGATACTGTCGAAGGCGGTTTGGCAATCTTCTGACCAAACGCAATCCTGGTTCTTTTTGAGTAATTTGAAAATCGGCGCACAAGTGGCGGTCATAAGGAATATGAATCTGGAGATGTAGTTCAAACGTCCCAGGAATCCTCTGACTTGTTTTTCAGTTTTCGGAGAAGGCATTTCTTGAATGGCCTTGACCTTGTCAGGATCAACTTCAATTCCTTTCTGGCTGACGATGAACCCTAGTAGTTTCCCCGAACGGACACCGAAGGTGCACTTGTTGGGATTCAAGCGGAGCTTGAATTTTCTTAGACGTTCGAACAATTTTGACAGATGTTCAACGTGCTCATCCTCCGTTCTTGATTTTGCAATCAAATCATCGAATATACCTCGATTTCTTTGTGTATCATGTCATGAAATAGAGTAGTCATGGCCCTTTGATAGGTTGCCCCGGCATTCTTCAAACCGAACGGCATTACCTTGTAACAAAAGGTACCCCATGGGGTAATGAACGAAGTTTTCTCCATGTCTTTCGGCGCCATTTTGATCTGGTTATAGCCCGAGAATCCATCCATGAAGGAAAAAACTTTGAACTTTGTTGTACTGTCTACCAGCATGTCACTGTGTGGTAAAGGAAAGTCGTCCTTTGGACTTGCCTTGTTCAGGTCTCTGTAATCAACACACATTCTGACCCTTCCGTCCTTTTTGGGAACGGGTACGATGTTGGCTAACCATTGAGGATATTCAGATGTAGCGAGGAAACCCGCGTCGATCTGTTTCTGTACCTCCTCTTTGATTTTGATGGCCATGTCCGGGTGAGTGCGTCTCAACCTTTGCTTTACTGGCGGACATTCCGATCTCAACGGTAAGTGATGTTCCACGATGCTGGTATCCAACCCTGGCATATCCTGATAGGACCAAGCGAACACATCGGGGAATTCTTTGAGAAGCTTTATCAAATCTTCTTTGGCAGTCGGACTGAGCAGTGCTCCGATCCTGATTTCTTTTCTCTCTTTTTCTGAACCCAAGTTTACCGTTTCCAACGGCTCTTTGTGAGGTTCAATGGACCTTTCCTCTTGTCTGAGTAGTCGGGAGATCTCTTCTGGAATTTTGTTGTCATTTTCTTCTTCAGCCTCGAATACCGGGAACTCAAAGTTGGAAGAAGGCATCGGATCGTATGTTTCAACGGGGTATAAAACAAGCAATCTGCATGACGTTATGATTTGTGTTTAGAAGAGATAGAGAAAATGCAAGTGTGCGCAGTGTATTTGTTTTACTGCTTGTTTGTATGATTGAATTGTTTTTTAGGATTACCATTTTCTGAAAAAGCAAAAAGAGAAAACAACAATTAATGCGGAAATTACAGAACGACGTTATTTTATTAATGAACAAGTCGAATCTTGAAACTACAGCCCTATAAAACAAAACTCTGTCGCTTTGGGCAAAGCGAAGAGGGAAATTTACAGAAAACGAGCCCTATCAAAATATCCGTTTCACCTGGGCAGGGTGAAAGGTTAAAGATGGCAATTACTTTGACTGACGAACGACCTTCGGAACCTCGACAGCAACCCATTGGCGGCAAACTCCTCGGTGAATCACAAAGTCAGGCACCTTCCTTGATTTGTCTTCAGAAATGACGCTGATTTCTGGTGGAGCAGGATCGTTGGAATCTGTCTCCCAACCAGAGTTGTCGTAGGAGGATTCCTCTGTTGCATTTTGCATAGCATTGGTGCTCTCAGCTGTATCTCCCCATCCAGTTGACTGGATATCTTCGAGCCTGATACGAGAGCTTTCGGGAGCAGTGTACTTGACCATAAAGTCGTATTTTCCACTTGGTTGTCCCAAGGTGTCCCAAACTTCTTTGGAACTGGAGAAGTCATCCCTCTCGATGACGTTGACCTCAGGAAAAGCATAGTTGATGAATTCAAGTCCTGCGAACGTTGCGAATTCATCTTCATGTTGAGTAATTTCCGAATGACCTGAGTGTTGATCCCATGACATGGTGGGGACACAGGTATTCTGTTCAATGACGCTCAGCTGAGTTTCGTTACTCGGCTGACTTTCTTGCCCCAAGTTTCCTGGGTAAGGTTGCCACATTGGCAGACCATCCATCGGGCCATAGTAATTGTGATCAAAGTTTTCTTTCATCAGAGTGTCTTCCTCTAATGAATTTGGCGGAGCACGGCATCCTTCCGGATCACAATCCCCCTAGATCATTTCGACATCTGATCTTGGTATAAATCTCGGACTTTCTGTAGGAAAGCAAAAAGGCATAGGCACCTCTTCCTGAGACATATAGTCGTCCTTGTTAAGGTAGGACTTCCATTCTTCATCTGTGTCAGAGGGATCTTCCTCATTGATAGCATGAACTGTTTGAGACACTGGGTGGAGAAAACCTCCACTGTGGAAGAAGTTTTGAAGGGGATGAAGACTTTCATCGTTGGCGGCTGTTTGAGTACAGGTCGCAGAAAAACCAAGACCCTTCTTTGTTTTATTGTCAATAGGAATGACAAGCCGTCCCCATCCTGTCGTATCGGTACTCTCGACCGCTTTGATAGCATCTTTGTATGAAGAAATTGAAGTTCCTTCTTTGAATTGATCGTCCTTGCTCACCGATAGTGCTTGGAACTGAGTTCCAATAACCTCCTCGGGTTCCACACAAGTAGATGATGATAGGTTACTCACAAGCAAGGCTTGTTCCCCACAAACCATGACAAGTTGATCGTTCTTGACGAACTTTAGCTTTTGGTGGAGGGTCGAAGTGACCGCTCCAGCCTGATGTATCCAAGGTCTTCCTAATAAACAACTGTATGTTGGCCGGATGTCCATGACCTGGAAAGTGATTTGGAAAGTGTGAGGACCAATAGTTATGGGAAGATCTACTTTACCGATAACTGTTTTTCTGGATCCGTCGAATGCTTTGACGATGACCTCGCTGACTCTCATCGGAGGGCCCTTGAATGATAATTGCATCAAAGTGTACTTCGGCATAACATTCAGGGCTGACCCTGTGTCTACCAGTACGTTGGCTAAAGCATCGCCCTGGCAGTTAATTGTAATGTTGAGCGCCATGTTATGACGACGACCCTCTTCAGGTAATTCCTCATCACTAAATCCCAAATTATTGCAGCAAGTGATGTTAGAGACAATGCTATCGAATTGTCTGATTGTTACATCCTGTTCCACAAAGGCTTGCTCCAAGACTTTCTGTAGAGCCTCTCTGTGTGCTTTTGAACTGATTAACAGTGATAATACTGAGATCTTTGAAGGAGTCTGTAACAGTTGATCAACGATGTTATATTCACTCCTTTGGATGAGCTTTAGCATCTCATCTTTGTCTTTTGAAAAGTCGAGATTACTAGATTGACCGACTGGCGGATCAGGAATTTCTGCCTGAAGTTCCTTTTCTTTGTTGAATTCTCCAACCCCTCGGTTGAAGATTCTACCACTCCGTGTTACACGACTGACGTCTATAATATTCACGACGGAGGGTAATGGAATTTCCTTTCCATTCTCAATTGTTGTTGCACCGTATTTGTAAGGGATCGCCTTAGCTGATTCATACGGTAGTGGTCCCGGTAGATAGATGACTATGGGAACCTTCTGATTTTTCTGACCGTCATAAGTAACCTCGATCTGTTCCCGATTGGGAACTCTAGATTCGTCAAGTAGAGGGACGATGGCAAAAACATCCCTGATCTGGTAATGACCAGAGATCGTGACAACATCCTCAACTTGATCGGCAAGGTAGTTTGGCGACCAAATGATGGGTCCAGAACCTGGATATGGACGAATTTCTCCATGATCGATCTGACCCTGAAGAGCTGCTCTCACAAGGTAACACCCTTGGTTACTTTCCGAACAGACGCTACAACTGTCATAGTTGTGTGGTGGCACCTGGCCGCGCCCACTTTGAATACAATGTAACCTCACTAGGTTACCTTCCATTGATCGGACATCCTGACTTTGACGACGAGTAGGATTCCTGTTATTGATACTAATCTGCTGAGTATCTTCGTCCATATAGATTGGCATCCACCAGTGATTTAACAAGTGCTGAAGTGCCTCCTGGACAAGGGTATAACCTCGATCGTTTTCACAACCCGCTTTACAATTTTGATAGTCATGTGATATTAAGAATCCAAGTCGGACCTGCTCAGCATGTAACTCTACCAGGTTGGTATTCAACACGCGAATGTCAAAGATCTGAACCATGTTGATTTGATAGGAGTTCCTATCATGGTAGTCTTGGATCCATCCAAGATCCATCTGACGCTGGAGGGCCTCTTGTATGAAAGAGCATCCCTGTTTGTTTACCGAGCAAATCAGACAGGAACTGTAATCGTGTCGCGGCAGATTATGATACTGGCTTTGCCTTGAGTGCATCGCCACCATGTTGACATTCATCACACGGATGTCATGGTTTTGAATGACGTTAGAATTCGTAGAGACCATGTTAACTCCACGAACTCGGTGCTCCTGGATCCATCCGAGATCCATTTGTTCCTGTAGAGCTGCTTGCACTACAAAACATCCTTGGTTATCTTTAGAGAAGATATCACACTGGTGATAGTTATGAGGTGGCACATGGCCATATCCACTCTGTCTATAATGCATCCTGACCAGATTGGTCCCCAATAAGAGTACATCGTGAATTTGATAGACATTGTTAGACTCTTTCTCAATCAGATTGACTGCAGCTTTCTCGTGTTGAGGCAGCGGGTTCGTAAGAACATTAGGATTCGTATCTTTGAAAGATAAGAGCCCGCTCCTAACAAGCTTTTGCACGTCGGATTTGAAATTGAGGCAAGTCTCAATGTTATGCCCTGAACCTCCTTGATGATAAGGACATGTTTGATCCGCTTTAAACCAGAAAGGCGGATTTTCCGGAACTGAAAGGGGAGACTTAGTCTGAATGTGCCCCTTAGCCAGCAGTAACGGAAACAGCTCTGCGTACGTTACGAGTATAGGATCAAATCCTGGTGGCCGTGTTGTACGATTGTTGTTATATGGAGGACGAGCCTGCTGAAGAGGCTGTTGTGTCCTTTGTTGGTCAGGTTGGCTCTGCGCAACCTGAGGTTGATACATAGGAACAGGCGCGGGGCCGATAGCAGGAGTAACAGCTGCTACTGGCTGATAACGTCGCCTTTGCTTTCCGAGAGAGATATTCCCAATATCTTGCTCCTTTTTCTTAGGGAGAGCACTACCGTATTTTTTAGTACCGCTCGTTGATCCAGTGTCTTTTACCAAACGTCCTTCTCGGACGGCTTCCTCAAGACGCACACCCATACCGACCATCTCGGTGAAATCACTGGGCGCACTGGCGACCATTCGGTCAGAGTAAAATGAGCTTAAGGTCTTTAAGAAGATTTTTGTCATCTCTTTTTCCTCAAGAGGTGGACAAATTTGAGCGGCAATTTCACGCCACCTTTGAGCATACTCCTTAAAGGTTTCCTTTTCCTTTTGCGACATTGATCTGAGTTGATCTCTGTCGGGTGCCATGTCCAAATTGTACTTGTATTGTTGGTCGAAGGCAGTACCAAGATCTCTGAATGTACTGATCGTAGTACGGTTTAAACCCATGTACCATTTGAGTGCGGCACCGGTTAAACTATCCTGGAAGTAGTGAATCAGCAGGTCCTGATTCTCCGTCTGGGCTGACATCCGCCGAGCGTACATCACCAGATGGCTTTGAGGGCAAGAGTTACCCTTGTACTTTTCAAAGTCGGGCACTTGGAACTTGTGCGGGACTTTTACATTTGGGACCAAGCAGAGGTCTGCGGCGTCCTTTCCAAATAGATCCTGACCGCGAATGGCTTGCAGCTCTTTCTGCATTTCCAAGAACTGCTCCTGGAATTCTTCCATTCTGTCAAACATAGTTTCCTTCTTACTAGAAGGTGTTGGTGGAATCTGTCCTTCCGGGACAGTGTGCACCACAGGGGGTGGTACCGTGACTACGGAAGTAAGTCTTGGCGCCTCCCGAAGTTTGTAACCTTCAGGAGTCTTCAGTATGCCCCTGGCATCTTCACTTTCCCGAAGTTTGTAACCTTCAGGCCCAGCGGCTTCTGTTGCGATTCCCTGATCTTCAGTGATCGACGGAACATATCCTTCTGGGATATAGTTAACAGGCATGCCCCAAGGACGATCTTTCGGTATCTGATACCTAGGATCATACTTTTCTATGATGGGCGTTGAGGTGATCTCTGAGATCACAGTTCTTTGTAGCTGAGCTTCTGCCATGGCTTGCATGTCGTTACGAAGCTTTCTCATATCCTCTCTCAGAGCGTCGATCTCTTCTTTCAACTCTCTGTTTTCTTCCTCAAGATCATCCATCTTTTTCTGACGATTGGCCCGAGTATTATACGAATGAGACAGTTTGACTCTAGAATCGAGACACAAACGTGAGATTCGTAGGTAAAGAGAATACGCGATGTGAGGATGATGAATGCGATGATTATATTAATTGTTTTTAGGTTTAATTAAAATAAACTTCGCAATTAGATTGCAAATATCAAACAGTAGGGAAACCCCTTTTTATTGAATTCCAAAGGATTACAGAAATGGAAATACAGTAGATTACAAAGTGCAGAAACAGAAACCTAAACTAATGGGTCCCGAGTCCTCTCTGAAGAGAAATCGGGTGCTGATTCTGGTATCTTCCTTTTCTTTGACCGGGGCGCTTGGGTCGTTGTCGGGTTGTCATTCCTTTGCCAAGTGAAAGGAGTGAGCAAATTCCTTTGGTCATCTTGATTCTCTACAGCATGTTGCTCCAAAATTTCAATCAGAGCATCTTTCTCTTTCAGTAATTGCTGTATTTGGATACACTCTACGTCGAGGGTGTGGTACTTGTTCTTCCAAGATCTTCTTTCCTTTTGAACTTTGTTGAGAGTAACCTGAAGCCTTTCAGTTTCCATCATGAAGTACATGACAGTTTCCCTCGGCGGAAGAATTCCGTAATGAGGATAAGGCATCTTTAGCTTGAGAGCTCTAGTTTGTACCCAATGGAGATAAGGCTCCACCGAGACACAGTCCGGTTTTCCCAGAGACTCTCGTCCTTTCTTATGAACATGTTTCCAAGCTTGCACTATTTCCATCTTTAGTGCTCTGTCACTTTCTCCTTCTTTGAAGAAAAGACCTTCCAGATGAACACCCAGTGGGATGTGTCTCATCGGGTATCCAAATTGACGGCGAACTAATATCGGATGATAGTTGATTCCTCCTTTAGTTCCTATGAGGGGTACGCTGGGGAAGTTTCCACAATGGTCAATGATTCTGATTCCCTCATAAACCCTATTACACCAATCTATATTAGAGTTGGTGAGAGACATGATCTTCTGTGACCATCGTAAGACGCTCTTGCAATCCCAAAAAGCGGCAGACTTGGGCAAGTGCGAGATAAACCATTTGTAGAGCAAAGGTACACATCATGTGATCTCCCCTCCGCTGTACAAATTTCCTAAGTGTACAGAATGATACGCATCTGCGAGCAAAGTCGGCACAGGGTTTCCAATGAGAAAAACCTTAATAGCGTTGATATCGACGAAGTTATTGATGTTGGGAAACAAAAATAATCTGTAGGTGAGCAAGACAAAGATGCTTTCAAAAGCAGTCCCGTTCCCTATACTAGCGAAGTATAGAGCTTTCTTTGTCAAGAACTGGGCTGGCAAACCTTGGATGCCACCCTTAGTGGTCATGTGAGTCCTGACCTCAGACTCGTCCAAATGAATTGCTATTGCAATAGTCTGATTCTTTGGAATTTCTTCCAGTCCAGAAAATGGAGCTCGATCAGTGATATGCAAATCAGTCAGATGAGAATACTCCTCCAGCGTTGGTGATAGCTGGTAATCCGGGAATATGAAACAATGATAAACCGGATCGTAGAATTGAATGAGCGCGTCCATGATCCCCTTAATCACGTGGACTCTTAACAGTGGTAGCAAACCACCGTGCTTGGCTCTAAAAGCCTATGGGTTAACGATCATCCTCGCTAACTTTCTCAAATCCCCTAGTTTTGGAACCTTGAAGGTATACTGGTGAGTTCTCCTTCTACCGAAATCCATTAATGCAATCTTTTTCTCTGATATTTGCAATCACAGTCTTAGTTTAATTTGAAAAACAGAGAGACTAGAAGAGAAATTTTTTTGAATGTTTTAATGTTTTATTAAATGAATGCATGAATGCAGCACACAAAAACATAGAAAAAACATGGGGTCAAAGGGTCGTTGTCATGAAGTCAAGGCTCTACCCATCCCCAAAGGTTTATACTAGGGTGATTTTTGTACCTGTACTCATTATCATCAGCTCCTCCCAGGAAGGCAGACAACAAGCGGATCGCCAACGAGTTGTGTGCAATCTTAGAGTAAGTGTCATTCACCGAGAATAGATCACCAGCCTCAAATGAGGGTAGTATCGCGTAACAGCTATTTCCGATAGCTTCCGCACTACGAAAAAGGTTGGCTTTTCTTAAGTGTATACTCAATCTCACCACATGCGGCATCACACGCATTCCCAGTAGCAGAAAAATAAACACGTATAGCAATTAGGAAAAGCAGTATATATATATATATTTGTCCTAATCATCCTAGACTTATAAAGCTACGATTCTTAAGTTCCTGACAGAAATGGGTTCCCCGGCGAAAACCCCAATCTGTGGTTCCCTGCCTAAGAGATGGACCAGCATAGGTCAATCTTTCTCTTCGGTAGAGTTCCCATTTTCCGTAGAAAACGGGGATGATGCCCTAAGGCAGAAAAGGAGACTCCCCAGCAGAGTCGTCATCTGTGTAAATTTTCACACAAGAGAAGTAGAAAGAAAGGAACGGGCCCCACGGTGGGCGCCACCTTTCTGTAGCGAGCGATTTTGGACGCGGTTCTTAAGCGCTGGTCGCTCTCTGCGGTTTGAGCTTTAAACTACAGGTCGATTCATTTTTTATCCTATTGTGAGCTGAATAAGGAAGGGAAATAGATGTCTCCAATTAACCCTGCTTGCATACTGAGTTTAAACAGCGGTCTGTTAGGTTACGGATGCTATCAATGTGGGGGGGCCTTTGTACTGGTTATTTGTATTTCGCCAATACAGGTTTCTTTCTTTCTAGGGCTTAATGTTTCTGGTGGGGAATAAGGATTAGGATGTTAGGACTAATGCTTTTGAATTACTGCTTTTTGATTGATGGAGATATGGGATTTGGGTTTTTTGTTGATTGCGCTCGCTAAGATCTTTTCTTTCGATCTTATGCCTACGTATTCCCGTTTACCGAAACAGGGAAATCAGAGCGTTCGTAGAATAGGAGGAAATTGGTTTTTGGTGTCTTGTTCAAAGCCCAAGACGTGAAGCGAAAGGTGATTTGTATCTTGTTCAAAGCCCAAGATGTGAAGCTAAAAGGTCTATTTGTGTCTTGTTCAAAGCCCAAGACGTGAAGCGAAAGGACCTCGACTTTAGAGAGAATTTGTCATATCTAAAGAGGGGAGAAGGAGAATTACTTTAACTGGGATACGCGGATCCGAGCAATGCCATAATTTCCGAAGAAAGGGTTTTAACCTGAAGGAGAAGACTTTAACTCAGTGTAGAGCAATGCCATCTTTCCTTAGAAATTTCTCATGCTAAAAGAGGGACAGTGGCATGGATGTAGATGATCCAGAGGCTTGCCGCTTACAGAGATTAGATGAAAGGGAAAGGAGTTATTGATGTTTGTGTACTGTGAACGAGGCACGGCTTTGATGCTAAAAGGTCGATTGGATCAACCAGTGGTTTTCTTATACAAAGCCTAAGAGGAGGCTAATTTCCGCTAGGAAAATCATTATACAAAGCCTAAGAGGAGGCTATTTTGTGTCTCGTACAAAGCCTGAGAGAGAGAGAGGCTAAAATTTTTTGACCCAGTGGGGCATATCGTTATACAAAGCCTAAGAGGAGGCTAGCAAAGAGTTGACTCAGTTGGAGAATCTTTTATACTCGATAAGAGAGTGTTTTTGTATCTCGTACAAAGCCCGAGAGAGAGGCGAAAAGGTTATTTTGACTCCACTGGGGAGAATTTTGGTATCTCGTACGACGCCCGAGATGGAGGCTATTGTAACTATTTCAGTTGAGTGACAGATCCAATATACTGATTTAAAAGAGAAAATCAGTTTTTATATGAGCAACACTGTACTCAGGGATTTAATTTGAGGATCAGGGATATTTCCTTCTCTTTGAGGAAACGGGAAATCCAAAGGGTATTGAGACTATCCGAGTCTGCGGGTTTCCTTCCTATTTAACGAATGGTGCTTGAGAATGTCTTTGAGACTCAAGGAAGTTAGACTGTCCGTGTCTAGAGTTTTATCTTTTGTACTATGCTTCGAGAAACAGTAGTAGACTCTATGAAAGGACTGTTCTATGAGGATGACTAGGTTATGTTCCTATACCTCTAGGAGGTCGTCGGGACAATTTGTACGAAGCCCAAGAGGAGGCTGGGAACTTTTAAGAAGCCGACGGGTCCTTGTACGAAGCCCAAGAGGAGGCTATCATTCCCGAAGGAAGAGATCATTGTACGAAGCCTAAGAGGAGGCTGTGAATACTTCTAAGAAGCCGTAGGGTCCTTGAATAATGCCCAAGAGGAGGCCGATGCTTTTAAGAAGCCCGTGGGTCTATCATCTCCTTTCCATTAGGAGAGATAACTCTTTTAAAGATGAAAACCACTGGTAAACGTGCGAGGTTTACTATCCAGCGACTTTTAGCTTTTAAAGAGGGTTCCTTAGTTAAGGTCCAAGATTATGACCGTAGTGGGTACCCAAACCCCGAGACATTCAAGGCAAGCTATCCACAAGGAATAGATCAAGTCAGTAAAGTTCGAGAATTGGGAAGAAACTCAAAGATGCCATTCACGGAGAATACATTCATCTTGGGGAGTAGAGCTTCTTGACGATTCCTAAGGAGGACAGCCGAAGAGAAGACTGTATCTGGTGCTCCTATTGGGGATCTAGGCGTCTATTTCTACGAATAAGTGAAACGGCGTCACCTAGTTCTAGACGTAGTTGCCGGGGAAACTCGAAATATCTATACTATTATTACACAGTAGATATGAGTTTATGAAAGGAGACTTACAGTGAGCAGCCCCACAATACAGTTTATAATATGAAAGCAGTAAATGAAAGCGATAACCACTTACTCGGTTGTAGTGCTTCCATGCTGTTTGGTTAGTTGTTCAACAAAGAAAGATTAAAAACAACAGTATATTCAAAATCAAAGGAGAAAGTGCTTTGAAAAAGAAAGGTTTGGGGCTTACAGCTCAAGGAGAGGCCCAGGGTTTTATCAGTGAGCGCACTGTTTGACTTTGTACAGCGGGACTTATACAAGTGACTGGGGCCCAAAAAGGTTTTCTGTACAAAGGGATGGGTCTTACACTCTCTCAAGAGGCCCAAAAAAGATTTAAAGAAAAGAGTGGGGCTTATAACACGAGGGTAGGCCCAGATGGTTTTTATTTTTAAACGGGCGACGATCGCGCCGTTTACTTGTACAGAGGGACTTATACAATGAGTGAGGCCCAAAAAGTTTTTGTACAAGGGGGGATGGGTCTTACACTCTCTCAAGAGGCCTAAAGAGTTTTGAAGAAAAATAAATGGGTCTTACTACTCGAGGGTAGGCCCAGATGATTTTTGAAAAGGCAACGATCGCGCCGTTTGTTTTTTGACGGTATCGGGACTTATACAATAAGTGAGGCCCAAAAATGATTTGGTCAAAAAAAGGGTTGGGTCTTACACTCTAATAGAGGCCCAAAGTGTTTTGAAAATGATTTATGAGGGTTGAATTAATCCAAAACCCTAATTTGTTTTCAAAATGTATTTAATTGAATAAAAATTCAATTAAAATGATCAAAAATTGTTTAACACATGGAAAACAAATTGTGATCTTGGATTAATGCTTCAAAAATTAAGTATTGACCTACAAAATAATTAGAAAGCATTAAAAGTTGCAAAATCAATGTAGAAAAAACATTTAAAATGCCAAAAACAATCAAAATATTAATTCTTTACAAAAATATCAATTATATGAAATAAATAATATTTTTGGGATTTTCTTATAAAATAAAATATTTTAACATTTTTGTAAATTATTAAAAAAAGAATCAACTCAAAATCATTAAAACTCAGAGAGAAATTAATTTTTGAATCAATTAAACAAAATCACAAAATTCAAATATTCAAATATATGAAAATGGCGCCAAAAACAACACCAAGAACACGCGCGTTTTTCAGTTTGCCCAGATTTGCATTTTCCATCCAATCTCACTGAATACGTAATCATATCATGCAATCCACATATCATTATGCTCGCCTCAACCTCACGATCATGTCTATGTACTTTAATTTCATTTAAATTAAACATACAACAAGAAATCACGAAGAAACCTCAAGAACCCTAATTTCTGCATGAAGGCTAGGATTTTTGATACACGATTCAAACAATGCAATTAATAGAGGGAAAACATTCCATGCATGATTATGAACATATGGCCAAATTATTGTGCGAGGAAATATGCATAGATTGAGAGATGACCAAGTATGTGCTTACCTCCAAGTCGTGACAGCAAGAGTAGATGTGATTTTGAGTTGGAGGTGTTACAGACAAGTTGTGATGATCTGGACAGCTTCCCTACACCATATGGAGTGTGTTTGAACACTTGGATTGAATTGAAATGGACTGGATCAGTTTATGGCATCTCAGCTGCAACTTCACTTCAAACTTGTGTGGATGGCAAGTGATTTTGTGAAATTGATGTTTCAGAAGGTATGTGAGTGTTTGATCAGCTCATGTGTGATGTATGTGAGGTGTGTGAGTGATTGGTTTGTGCAGAATTGCTCTCAAGCTCAAAACCTGATAGCTACCTTGCTAAGAAAGGCATTTTTGCCAAGAGAAAGAGATTTTGAGGAAAGCATCTGTTAGATGGCTTTGGTGTACTTAAACTGACCACAATTGAGCTCTATTTATAGTAGAGCAAGTTTGTTTTGCAACGAATAGTGCATGACAGCTGGTAAGTAGGTTTCCTCAATGTTGGCCAATGAGAATGAAAGTCTCCTCTAGCCATTGACTAGAGGTTAGGGCACAGAGCTTTGGTCCCCTTGGTCTTGGATAAGTCTTGACTGATTTTAGATGAGAATGGCTCAGTCCATGCCACCTTGATGGTTCCATTGAATGCCTCATTCCAAATTTGAAGTCTTGTCCCTATTTTGGCAACTCTAGGTTCAACATGTTATTCCTTGTTCCTTGGACCTTGGAGGCTTGGCTCAGTGATTGTCCCCTTTGGATTCAATCCTCTGAGGTGTCCAAGTGGCTTGGAGCAATTGCAATTGGCTGATTTTGGCAAATCGAGCCAAAATGCAAATTCTGCCTTGCTTTGACAGATTTCAGCAATGCAACTTGGCAATGTTGTATCTCATGATGTAGGTTGAATTTGGCAATGTTCTTGGCCATTTTGGAAAGCTCTAACATGATACAACAACTGTTTGAACAAGTTTGGTTTTGATCTCTTTTGATTCCAAGTGAAAAATCCCCCTACATTTGGCAAAAAGTGAAGGCAAATTTTGACTTAGTGAAAATTTCACTAAGTGTTGGAAAAAGTGACATTTTCACTTTTCAGCCACTTTGATCACTCCATAACTCAAAATCCTTAATGAATTGGAATGACTTGTAGTTGAAGTTTTTGTAGGTGATAATGAGGGCTACAAATCCATCTTTGGATGAGAAAAAATGGCCTTGTGGTTTAGGAGTTATGGTCCTCCAAAGTTGGTACCTTTGCCACTTTATTTTTAACTTAGAAAAATTTCTAAGTTTTATGGTTACCCCTTTTACAAGTTATCTCACTTTTCTTGATTTTTCTTGATGAATGATGATTCAAATCATACATTAACATCATTTTAGGGTTAAAAATCCATTTTGGTGAAAAATCTCAAAAAGTCAAAGTTGACTTTTGTGCACAGTTGACTTTTTATCAGATGAATTCCAAACTGTGCAATTCTTCAGGAAATCATGTCCTTGACCTAAATCAAACTTGATGGACATGTTCCATGGGTGTCATAGGGTATATTAAATCATGTATTAGGGTTTGGGAGCATGTCCTGGTCAAAAGTCAAAGTTACAGTTGACTTTTCCCTTAAAACCCTAATTGTGGTGCAGATGAAAATGAGACTTGTTGCTCAAGCTTCTTGGATCAATCCATTGTTCCAAATGGATCAATATGGTGTATTAGAGACCCTCAAATCATATCTTGAGGTCTTGGCTCATGGTTTGTCCCAAAAGTCAACTTAGGGGTGAATTAGGTCAAGAAACCCTAATTCCTGATTTTTTATAAATGCATCCCCTGAGGCAAAATTGACTTGATACATGGGTTCATGAGGTTCCATGAAGCATATTAGGTCATGTTTTGGATCATTGCCTTGTGCCCAGATGAAAATTTCCATCTGGAGGCCCTGGTCGACCAAAACCCTAATTTGGTGACACTGTCGATCTTGAGACTTGATCCACCTAGAAGGGAGCAGCCTTGTACTTAATCCTTGAAGTGGGAGTCCTTTTTGATCCATTGTGGATGTTTAAGAGATTAGACAAGTTGAAGATCATGTCATTTCTTGATTGATCCTTTGTCTAAGCACTCAGAGAGGGCTTGAAACCCTAATTTTGATTGTATTGGATGCTCACCCATCTTTGGGGAGACTGATGAAGCATGATGGTTCATCCATATTGTGATGATGATTTTCACAATGATGGGAAATCTAAGTGGTCAAAATTTGGGGTATTACAGGGCCTATTACCTAGAACATCTCAACGGGGAAGAACTTGCTCGACCATGGAACGCCAAAAAGCTAAAGCAATACTGTATCTAAGGCCTTAACTGTCGGACTGATTCGTCAAAACTACCGACCATTATGCACGCCTAGGTACAAGCGTCGCATGTCAGTAAAGTAGAACCCCGCTCAGGAACGAGCCAGGTCCCTGCTCGACAGCGGTCCCTCAATCGAGCACCGCCGTCGTCAAAGTACCACGATAGGTAAAACACCCAGGTCGCGATGGGAGGTTCACACCACGAACTTAGGCCTCAAACGTGACCTGAGCTCAGCTCTCTCGCCCGGACATTCCCTGGCCGTTTGACCAGTACCCCTCACTGCCGAACACATCTACAACGAGCAATTCCCTGAAACTTAAAGCAAATCAAAGTAATCCCTGTCACGTGCACACATGCATATCGAGCAAAAGTACAACACTTAGCAGAAATCAAAATAGATAAAACCATGCAAATCACAAAACTGGCCACGAGGACCGGACACATACATAATTAAAGTGATAAGCGGTCACGAGGACCACGATTATGCTTGTTACATTAGCAGGGGGCACGCTCCCAGATAAAATAATAAGTTACATCAAAAGATACATGGCACGTAGGCCGGACAAATTACAACAAGGATAAAAACACCATCACTCCTCCATCCGCTCAGGCTGCTCGAGGTTGGGCTTCGGCCCCTGGGTCTCCCCGTTCAAAACTCCAGCATGCTCGTCACCACCAAGGAGAGAGTTCGGACTGACTATCCTGCCATCCTCGACATAAGCCAGGTAGTGGGTACCCTCGGTGGAGATCTCAACCCCGGGGTTGACCACCCGCAGTTGGACCACAACATTCTTAAAAGATTCGTCCCCGATGATAATGTTGTCATCCTCGGCCTTCAACATACGAGCAACCAGATCGGCTCTCGTCTACATTTCCCTCACATCCTCAGGTTCATCTTCGATCGGGGCACTTGCTAGCCTCAACTGCTCGATCAGCTCCTCGGCTGCCTTCTTCTCCGCGGCCAGCGTAACATTCTCCTCCCGCAACCAGGTAGCTTCCTCGTCTGCTTTCTTTCGGGCATCACCAGCACTCTTAGCTTCCTCTGGCCTTCCTCGCCGTCTCTTCCAAAGACAACATGGTAGCCCGGGTTGCCCTGAGCTCAGACTTGGTCGAGGAATCCCCTTTAGCATAGATGGCCGCCATTTCCAGGACTCTGACTAGGGCAGAGGCATCCTGTGCCACCAGCGCCCTCTTGCTCGGGCGATCCATGCCCTCCAGCTGGAAAGACTCTGCCCGCGGCACGACCAAGGGCGTCCCCTCGAAGAATCTTCTGTCAAGAATACATGGAGGAATTTTGAATTTCCCTTTCTCTGGCGCCCGGGTGAGATCTACCCCTTCAGCGGCCCTGGACCGCTTGAACCTTGAGGCCAGGGAAAGGGAGATCCCTGGGAAGGAGTAGGCGAAGAGGTCCCTGCAGCAGGTTGAGGAGGAGTAGGAGCCCGCTGGGCAAATCGAGTCTTGGAAGCAGCCGCCCCGGGCTTGTTCCTCGCCATAGCATTCTTTACCATTCTTTCATGAGCGGAAGGCATCTCACCTGCAAAAACAAAACAAATATGTTAGACGACCAAGGAAAAATATGTCGGGTAAGTCAAGTAACTAAGACTACTGAGCAATTTGTAAGCATTCGCAGGAGTCTTGCACTCCAAAAGCGCCTTGGTGTTAATAAAACGATACTCAACCCGTTGGCTACCGTCCTCCTCGAAAATCAGGGACCCCTTCTTCATCCAGTATTCAGCAAGCTGGAAAGAGTTAACATACTTCACCAGTTTCTCATAACCAACCAAATCCTGCTCGTCCAGCATGTGTGGCTGAGCGACATATTCGTTGGGCTCCTTGGAGAAGTTGCCAGGTCCCCAGTGGAAGGGAAACTTGAATTTTCTCTCCCGGATCAGCTTCCCATTTTCGTCGTGCATGTCATTACCATCCTCGTCAACGGACACCGCCCAGACATACGTATAGTCCTGGGCCCTCTCCGACACAGGCTCTATGATATAAAACCTTTCTTTGAACATCTGGATTGACTCCGAAAAGGGCTTGAACAACTTACGGGGCTGTTTCAACGACACCTAGCCGTATCTCTTCCCCGTCAACTTCCGCTGGAGATGGAAGATGATGAAGAACAGAGGAATCCTATATCCAAAAATTCACACGTTAACTCAAAGGCACGAATGAACGCCGGAGAATTGGGATGCAACTGCGATGGGGCCAGATCCAGATGCACGAAAACTGACATCTAAAAATCAGTGAAGGGCAGACTTAACCCCATCTCTTTAAATGTGTATTCGTACATAGCGAACCGCTACCCAAAGTCCGTACAAATCCAGTCATCCTCGGAGGGGAAGTGCACCTTTCATTCCCCCTCTGGCCCGACGACCGTAAAGACATCTCCAAGATAGGTCACGAAAGTAGACACGTGCTCGGCAGGCTCGGCCACCGACCACTCCTCAGCAGAATCCTCGTCGACCTCCTCCCCGACTTCACTGGGGACAGTGGAAGCTTCTGTACTGCTGCTCTCCATGGAGCTCTCCTCGGATGAGTCTATTATAATCTCCCCGTCACGCCCTGTCGCCATATCGATCACCTGAAAAGCAGAGAAAAAAGTGAATTCGACAAAGAATCAAATCCACCCTTCCACCACTAGTCAAGTGAAAGGACGCGCAAAGGCTAAGGACGGCGTCCCCGGCCTAAGCCCTAACATTAGGTAAAAGCTCAACAGCCTCCTGCGAGGAGACGCTCGAGACAAACCACTCCCAAAACGAGGAACCTCCTCGAGCAGCTTCCCAGTTTCTGTTTGAAGCTTCACCGAAAACTGCAAACGCTCACCGGAAACTTATCAAAGCACCAGAAACTGAGTAAACGCGACAGTTACCTATGCGTCACCATCGCGAAGAAGTCGAAAACCGCCCTATTCGCGGGTTATCTAAGAGGTTCCTGCAACCTCGTCGGCGGCAGAAAATGGCTTAGCCACCGTCCACCTCCAACAAACCCAGAAAAGATACCCTTTGTCATCTAAACCTAACCTAGCCACATGCAATCTAAAACCAGCATGAAAAAGATAAAAGAGCACGAGATTAGAGAACTTACGTGGTTAGAAAAGCTGAAAAACGGATGCTCGAAGTTGGTGGCGGTGGTTGAAGCAGCGGACGACGACGGCAAGCAAAGTTTTCTGAGGAGGACGAAGAAGAAGAGAGAGAAGCGAAAGTTCCAAATGGCCTGAGTACTTCTCCTTTTATACTGCTGAGGAGCACGTGCGGAGGCACGCTCACATAGGTCATAATGACTGTAGACTAGCCATCATTGCCTAGTTACTGCAGCACAGGGCTCGAGGCACACGTGGCGCCCCAACGTTTCAATTCTTCCTGACAGTTAGCCTCCCCGTACGAAGGGCAGACCAGACATGGTCATGGATCTCACGAACACCAGGGACCACGTGCACCACAAGACAACCCCATCAGTCACCAAACGACGACTCCACTGTGGTTCCCCGGAACAACGGGCTACCCTTAAGTCATCACTCCCATGCTTGGAAGCAATGACTTGGGGGGCTCCTGTTCTGGACTGGACCAATGGCTAGGCATGGCCCAATCCGTTTCTGCTCCAAAATGGCCCAATTGCCTAAGTCCAATCCATTAAGGGGAAATAGTTACCTTTCTGCCCCCAACCGAGCAAGGAGTGCATCGCTCCTCCCCGGTACTGCTCCCCGTTCCGCCCGGCTTCATCACTCCCCGAACAGCTAAAGGCATGTGCCCGAAACTATGCCTTTTTCCCGACATAACGGCTAGTTTTGGGCACCCTGCCTGACATAACGGCTAGTTGGGGCAGTCACCTATTCTTCGGGAAAACGGTTATTTCTCCCCGAAAATAGGACCGATGTCCACGCGCTGGGGGAACTATGTAAACCCTCTCACTTGAGAGGGTCGGGTATAGAATAATCACCCTAAGAACTCATACTTTGTACTTGCCCCTTTTCTCTGACCCTTTCTTACTTGAGCGTCGGAGTGCCTTGCAGGTACACCCCCTCCTCCTCATCTCACGTCCAGCATCACAGGCGTTCTTGGTGGCCCATCACAAGATCTGATCAAGCCTTTAAGATCAAGTGGTATGATATCTTACACCATTGTATGTTTACATCACTTAGATATTACTCTTTGTGCTTGATCACAAATTCATATATGGCAGTCTTCCAAATAAATGTAAGGTATTGTTATGTTGATGTTGGAATTTATGTTGCATATTCTTACTAGGAACATTGGGATATGTAATTAGTGAGGTTGAGTATGGAAAACCGCTGATCCAAGTTGTTAGAGCTGCCAAAAGTCTAAGGTACACTGAACCAGGTTATTAACATCTACTTTGTAAAGTGTATTATTCATGATCCATTTGCTTATTGATATACAAATAGTTTTTTATAAAGTACCTTTAAATGTTTGGATTATTTATGTGTATTGTCATGTTACAGATCCACGTGACAACCTTGATGGAATGTATGTTGCAAGAAAGGTTTGTTTTTCTTATGCAAAATTTACTTTTGTAGTTGTTTCTGCTTTTTCCAATACTCACAAATCTGTATCATATTTTAGCAAAGTTCTTGTAGTCTGTTTGGCTAATGGGGCTTAAGTTTCATTTTCAAAGTTGTGATATTGGAGTTTATCAACTTTTTAGTTGTCCATTTCTTATCATGGGATTTTCTACACTACTTTTGGATGAAGATTAACGTATTATTATGAATAGTAATTTAAAATGCCCTTAAATCATAATACAAACATTCTGTTTTTTGGGATAATATTTGAAACAGACCCATATTCTTGCTAGAATACTTGGACGTCGAATTAATATGGATAGTATTCAAGTTTGTATGCCATTTTTCACATTTTACTTCCCTGTCTCACCTTTCCTATATTTAAATAGCCTTTTTGCCTTATGTTAATAATTTTATATATTTCACAGGTTGAGAGGTTGTATCCCAAAGAAATTGGGCATGATGTAATGACCGTTGATGACTTTTTGGGTCGTGAGCTGTTGTTGCTAGATATAAAAATTCAAGAGTAGGTTTAAAGGGCAGATTCAAATGGAAATGTTTTGCGATATTGTTGTAACCCGAAATTTGACCTCCCACTTTTGTCTTTTGCATAAACATGTGCATTAGCATCGTCGGCATACACATTCGCACTTTTCTCTGTGTGTTTCTTGTTGCAGGATTTTCAGGTTCTCCAAGCCCGATTAATCACATCCTCACAAGGCCATTACATCATCAAAATAAGCTCAAAATAAAGATTTCCATGTTTATTTATCAAGACAAGAGGTGGAAAATCGAAAGCGGGACTTCAGCATCATTTTTCAACAAAGTTGTGGAAATTTGGCTGAAGTAACCGGTTAGCAGATATGTTGTATCCGGTTACTCAGTGTATTTTTCACCAAAAAGCGCAAGTTCTCAAGCATGTAACCGATTAGCACATATGCTGTAACCGGTTACTCTGGGCAAAATTTCAGTTCCTGCTGTATTATTGGGACAACCTCCTTGCACACTCTTTGGTCATTGATTCTACAATATTCTAGTAGCATGTGGAATATTCTAGACTTCTCTAAGAATTTCAAGGCTATCCAATTCAATCCAAGTGCATTTACTTTAATGCTACACTCCAATTTAAGTGCACCATGTTCCTAGTTTTACAAGCATGCCAACCTTTGGATGATGGAGTTCACATTGGGATTGTTACCGAGTTGGTTCTAACTAACCGAGTTAACCACCTTGACTCAGTAAGTTAATCCCAACTAACTCCAACCCTAACTCAAAACCACCCAAAGCTAAGTCCAAACCTCTCACACTCCAAACCAAAAATCTATATAAGCACACCTTCACTCACTTTTCAAGTCTCTCCATCATTTCCCACATTTCTCAAACAAATCCTTCACAATTTCACTCTCAATTCTCTCACATTCTCTCTAAATATCTCTACTACTACTTCATCTTCATCTTAATTCTCTTCCAAAACCTCACTAAAAGCTCTTAATTCTTGAAGGATAATCACTTTTCACATTGAAAGTGATTATTTCTTGAGCTCAACCTTCATCCTTCTTGCTATTATACTTGGATTTCTGGAGTTATTACAGCTTGTGGAATAATCTCAAGTATTTGCTTCGACATTCAATGGTTCGAATTCGCATTTTGGAGCTTTATCATATTTTGCTCGATTTCGACACGTTTTGTCACCAAAATGAAGATTCCTCTGGTTTTCTTTAATTTTCTGCATCAAGAACACTTTGCAACAATTACCAAGGCACGTCTCCGCCTTGTAGGTTGGTGGATCTCACTAATTTTACTGTTTCGAGCATTTTCGCATCATTCGCGATGTGGTCGATAATTTTGCGTGTAAATTGATTTGGCATTTTTTTATCCATGATATTGATGTGTTAATTGGTTCTATCACTGCTTATTTGCTATTCTCAAGCTCAATTTTCGTGCACAAATTCGTGCCCTAGCATGTGGTGGTTGGCATAAGTGATTAAGTGTTGAAAATCACTTTTGAAAAGCTGTTTTTACTGTTATTTTTGCCTCTGTTACAGTGGTAATCGGTTAGCAGATATACTGTAACCGGTTACACAGTGTAATTTTCACTAAAAACGTAAGTTTTCAAGCATGTAATCGGTTAGCAGATACGCTGTAACCGGTTACACAGTGCAATTTTCACTAAAAACGCAAGTTTTCAAGCATGTAACCGGTTAGCAGATACGCTGTAACCAGTTACACAGTGCAATTTTCACTAAAAACCCAAGTTTTCAAGCATGTAACCGGTTAGTAGATATGCTGTAATCGGTTACCACTGTACATAATGGTCGTTTTCTTGCATATTCAAATGTGTTTGCTATGCTTTGTTCCTTTTAACTTCCATTGATTATCATGCTTGATTTTATGGATGTCTTAAGTGTCATTTCACTTCTGGTTGAGGCATATTCATGAACTTTCGATGCACATTTTCAGTTATTCATTTGTTTCATATTCTTAGCATTGTATGAACATAATCATTCTTGCACTACCTTTATTCACATGATACATGATTTTGGGTTGCATTTTGATGATCACATGGCACTGTTTTGCGCCTTCCATTTCAGTTTTGCATTAAGTTTATTCCTCGTGGATAAGCTTAATCTTGCTTAATCAATAATTCACACCTTTTGCTTTAATGATTTTTCATCCTCTTTGGAAAATTATTAGCATGACTTTTCCCTTTGATTAATTGATCGAAACCATGTTTCGATTAGTTGTTCTTTCCACTTTCCTCTCTTTAGGATCTCTTTAGAGCTTTTTCTCTCTTTTCCCCCCTTGGAGTTGGAGTTTTGCGTTGCGCCCTACATTGGAGCATTGTACAAGTTGGAGCTGTTACGCTATCCGTTTCTTCAAGCGGGAGCACTGTACAACTTGGAGCTGTTGGGTAGTCCGATTCAATTTCTGCATTACACCCTGTGTGTGTTAGAGAAGGAATGAGAAGGGAGAATTCCTACTCTCATTCTGACTACTTCAGGTAGGGGACGAATGACCCTGTGCTTGGCTTAGTCATCTCTATCTCCAGGCAGTAGTGTGCTTTCTTTCCCCAGTCGATTCGATCCTTGATCATTCTTGTCCCTTTGCAATCTCTTTGATCCTCGATCACTCCTATCTCTTTCAATCTCTCTCTTGATCTATCACCATTCTTCTTGGTTAAGATCCTTGGTTCATTGGGTTAGCAAGCTTTCTTTGTTTCAATACCCTATTCTTTTCTTGCGATCTATCAGTGTTCTTTTGATTCCCCTGGAGAGTCTCTCCTCTCTTTCTTCGGTTAAACACATTACTCTTGTTACAACCGAATCCCCTGCGGAGTTCGCAACCTTCTTTTGGTTCTTCTCCCTTCGCTTGGTTAATCACTGTCTGTCAGTTAAAACACCAATGTTTGCGCTCCTTCTCTCAGTTAATCACAGTCTGTCTGTCAACATACTGAGTTTCCTTGGGTTAATCACCTTCTCTCGGTTAATCACCATTTTCTTCAGTTAACCACAGTCCTTATGTTAAAATACTAAACCCCTTTTGAGTTAATAACCTCCTCTATGTTAATCACTCATTTTTCTCGGTTAATCACAGTGTTCTGTTAATCACTGATTCCCCGGCAGTTGGCATCCTTTATTGGTTCGAACACTTCCACCCTTGGGCTAGTAGCCTCTTTTGGTTCAATACCCTTCTTCGTTGGTCAAGTACTTTTTGTTCAGTCAATACCAACACCTCTTTCGGGATACGACCTTCGATCGGTCCTACACCCGTTCTTCTGGTTAATCACAGTTTTCTCTGTTAAAACTAATGCTTTTCTATCCCCACAGAGTGGAAATCTTTGCTTTCCTCGGTTAACCACTGTTTATCAGTTAATAGACCGACACCCCTCAGAGTCTAACAACTTCTCTTGGTTTATCACAGTCCGTCTGTTGACACCAGTCTCTTTTCCCCACCAGGGTCTTACTCTCTTTCTTTGGTTAACCACTGCCAGCCAGTTAGTATATCGAGCATCCTTTCTTCTTGGTTTTGACACCATCCCTTTATTTGGATCCCCAGCAGTTATTTGATCTTTTCTTCCCCAATGGGGTATTTTCTATTCCTTTTGCTCTTTCTTTCTTGGTTTCGACACCAATCCTCTTTGTTATCCCCAGCGGAGTTTTCTTTCATTCTTGGTTTTAACACTATTCTTTATCTAGTTTCTTGTGCAATCGCTCTTACTATGTGGTCCTCTCCAATAGAGTTTTTCTTTCACTCTGCTCTTGGTTTTTACACCACTTCTTTTGTTTTCCTGTTTCTTTCTTGTTTTATTTTCCGTTCGGTTCCCCGAACTACGGAAGCTCTGATTCTGCATTTTTTCGAATGCCAGATACGTAGGCACGAGGCGCGATGTCTTGGCTAGCACACTTCCACCTTTCTTTCCTTCTCCCTTTCTTCTTTTCCTCTCTGTCCCCTGGTTCCATGAACTACGACGCTCTGGTTTCCTCATTGCACTATGAGGGTACGTAGGCACGGGGGTCACAATCCTCCACGAGCACTCTCTTTCTTTCCTTTCTTTTTCCTCTTCTTTTCTCTCTCCTCTTCTTTTAGCTAGAAGCCTTTAGATAGATAACCCATCCAAGCCTAGAAGCAAGTGAAATGGTTCCCGTCGAGTACGACGGATGCGTAAGGTGCTAGTACCTTCCTTTCGCATAACCGACACCCGTTCCCGTTTCTCTTCCCCTTGGGTTTTATCGATATTTTCCCTGTCCTTTGGGACTAAATAAAGTTCGGTGGCAACTCTGTGTTATCTTTGAGTGTTCAATTCACTCAGGATGTAAACCAGCCATCTTCAGCTGGCGACTCTGCTGGGGAGTCCTTGCTTGCAAGTTGGGGTCTCGCCTAGTTTTGTTTGCTCTCTTGCTTGCTTGGGTGTTTATCTTTCGCGCTTTACTCACTTTATTTTACTTGCTTTAGCTTTATGTTTATTTATCGCATTTCTTTACTGCTTTGAATATTCATATGCTGCATATTCTGGATATCTGATATTTTCTGCTGTTGTTGGGATGGGTAGATATTATTGGAGAGAAAGGTCCTAACACCGGGCCTGGTATACACATAGGATAGAACGTGGATAGTCGTGAGGCCTGCGTTTTGCACGTTGGGATATCACGAGACCCACATCCCAGATCGTGATTCGTTTGAGAATACTTCCGTCCTATGATAATTCACTACGGCGGGGGGTTTTCATCCTGAGTCCTATGGGTTTTGCAGGAAAACAAGCCTTTTCATACCTTTGTTCTCTCACGCACGCCAGATTTCTTCACTGACACATCAGATTATGTTGTACCGACACATAATTATATGCAGATATCCGGACTATTCAGACTTGATTATTCGGGCTGTGCTGGCTTGTTGTTGTTGTGTTGCATGTTATTTCATCATGTAAATTAATTTTTGCATGTGCATTTCCAGGTTTTTGAGGACATATCTTTTGTTGGAATTATCATAGAGATGAGTACTGGCTGTCGTGTCATCTTCAGTTACAAATTTATGGAGCCTAAGCTGGGTACTTTGAGAGGTTTGGCATCTTTGTTGGTTGGAGAACACAAAGGGGTTTTCATAGGTACTTGTGGTAATCTGTTGACGATCCTCAACACTGAAGTCAACATCACTGTTATTCACACTCTGGTTCAGTTCTACGACCCTCCATATAGGTGCTTTACATTTCAGGATTATCAGCTAGCACCTACACTTGAGGAGTATGCTTATATTCTGGGGGTTGAGATCAAGAAGCAGGTTCCTTATGTCTATACTAGCGGTTGTCCGAAGTCTCATCTTATTGCTGATGCGCTCTGCATTAGTAAGAAGGATATGGAGGATAATCTCAAGACCAAAGGGAAGGGTATTCGAGGGTTTGCTTCAAAGTTCATGGTTGACAAGGCCACTTCTTTTGCTAAGGATGGAAACTGGAAGGCTTTCAACGCCGTTCTTGCTTTGCTGATATATGGGATTGTCTTGTTTCCGAATATGGAGGATTTCGTAGATCAGGCTGCCATCAGTATCTTCTTGTCCAGGAACCCTGTTCCGACACTTCTTGCTGATACCTATCATTCTATTCATTCCAGGAATGAAAAGAAGAAGGGAACCGTTGTCTGTTGTGCTCCTTTGTTGTACCGATGGTTCATGTTTCACCTTCCACAAAAGGGTCCCTTTGTTGAGAATAAGGGTAATCTCAAGTGGTCTCAGCGAATCATGTCTCTTACTGTTGATGATATTTCCTGGTATTCTCGAGTCTTCGACGATACTATGATCATTCTTAATTGTGGGAAATTCTCCAATGTGCCTCTCTTGGGTACAAAGGGTGGAATTAACTACAACCCGAGAATGGCCTTCCGATAGTTGGGATACCCTATGGTTGTCAAGCCTGATCGTGAGGTAGTGGAGGAGTTCATCTTTCATGAAAGGGCTGATGACATGGGTTTGTTGAAGAGTTTCAGTGCCGATTGGACTCAGATTCATCTCGAAGGAAGAGCCGATTTGGGTAAGAAGAATTGAGTAGCCAAGGAAGCTTACACACTTTGGGTCAAAGAGCGCGTCAAAGAGATCTTGTTGCCATTTTCTCCTGAGCCTTCCATGAATGCCAAGCCTCCTAAACTTGCCATTATTCCTCCATCTGAAGTCGATCAACTCAAGCTGATTATTGAGAAGTTGAAGAAGGAGAATGCTGATCTTCGTCTCAACCTTGATAGAGTCACTTCCGAGAAGGATAGCCTGTAGATTGAGCTCCATCAGAAGCGCGAGCGCATGCTCAAAGAGGTGGAGGTTGAACAGAACAAGCGCAAGAAGGTGGGTGATGCTTTGAAGAGCACCTATGAAGGACTTGCTTTAAATAAAAGATAACTCACCAATGCTCATTATCAAACCTACAAATAAGAGCGGAGCTACAACAAGCAACTTGAAGAGCTTCGAGGGAAGTTATCCGAGTTCAAGGAAAAGTGGCAAAGTGAGCAAGACCGTGCTAATCAATTAGCCAAGGACTTTTCTCAATGTCAAACCCAGTTGGACAAAGTCTTCGGTGAGATTTAGAAGCTACAGGATCAAGCACATCAGAGTCAAGAACAGATTAGTTAGTTCAACACAGAGAGTACTCATTGGGAGCATCAAAGTCGTCATCTACAGAACCTCCTGGATCAGAAAGAGGCCTTTCTTCAGGACATGCTTCAGGGACCTAATCATTCGTTTCTGCGTAACCTCATAAAGGATGCGAAGTACTGGAGTGAGAGGCATGGCCGTCTAGCCAGATTTGCTGAGCATGCATTAGAGGACCTACCTGGGTTGTTGAGGGATGCATATACTGATGCATTGCCACACCAGCTTCCTTGGGTTGTTTTCCATTTCTTGTCTGTGTATAGGGTGGTATTTGATAGGATCCGTGCGGATTTTGTTATAGCCCAAAAGGCAGATATTTGACTTGTGCTTCTTTCCTTTATTGTTAAATGAATGAAGATTCTTGTTCACTCTATCTTTTCTGCCTTTACTTATAAGCTTTATGATTATTGTCAACAAAGATAAGTTTAAGGATTCCTGGAATTTAAAACTTTATTTTTGCATGCATATCATACATTCATTTGCACACATATGCACGTCCCTTCATCCGAAACCGTTGCTCATCCTTGTCCACATTCCTTGTAGCAAGACGACGACTCGACATCGGTATTTTACTCACTCAAACAAATCCAAAATCATGGCTGACTTCGAAGCTGAGAACGCTGCTTACAAGGAAACTCTGGCTCAATTCCAAGGTCTGATGGGTCAGTTCCAGATGAACATGGATGTTATCATGGAACTCCTTCGTGCTCAAAGGGACACCGCTGCTGCTGCCACTATTGTTGCAACCCCTACTAATGCAACTGTTGTCACTCCTATTGTGACTGTTCCTTCTGTTGTTACGGCTACTCCTGTTGTTGTGGTTCCTTCTCCTGCTGTTGTTGAAGTGTCAGTTGAGCCTGTGAATCAGCCTGTTGTTCATCCGACAAATTCTCAGTTCAGTTCGAATCAAATGCCCGCTGGTTTTCCTTGGGGCATGCCTCCGAATTACACTCCTCAGCTTGCAAATAATGGTAGTGCCTTCATGCCGTATCAGCCTTTTGTTGCGCCCATGCCTAATGAGAATGCTGCCGCATATCCATGGGTCATGCCTACTCCAGTCCCGTCTCCAGTGGTGAATGATGATCCTGAGAATCTTCAGGTTCAAACTCACCAAACTTCCGGATTGGCTGACACTGAAACTCCTGATGAAGAAGAGCATGTGTATAGAGGTCCTCCTATTCATGTTCCGGTTTCATCTCAGGCTGCTCAAACTGCTGTTCGGAATGTTCATCCTGGGATGTTCTATCCTAGGGCATCTTCCTCAGCTGCTGTGATACCTCATCCGAATTATCCGTATGGTGTTCAGATGGGTCAGAATGTTGGTCAGATGGTTAACCCGGGTTTGGTGTATCCTTTTCAGTTTACTACTCCGCAAGTATGCGCTCCGGCCGCTTCTCAGCTGCCAAATCCTCAGATTCTTGTCAGACCCACTAATCAAAGTAGATCTGTTGACTACAAGTTGTTGGAAGACCGTATCAGAGCTATTGAAGGGTTTTCTGCTTTTGGCATGAGGCCAAAGATTTGTGTTTGGTTCCAAATGTTGTGCTGCCGCAGAAATTCAAGATACTTGACTTGCCAAAGTATAAAGGTTTGAGTTGCCCGCTTAGTCACATCACTATGTACTGCAGGAAGATGGCATCCCATATTGATAATAATGAATTGATAGTTCATTGTTTTCAGGATAGTTTGTCTGGGGCTTCATTAGATTGGTACATGGGCTTGGACGCAGCAAAATCCGCACTTGGAGGGATTTGTCTGAAGCGTTCGTGAAGCAATACAAATATAATCTTGATCTGGCGCCCACTAGATTGCAATTGCAGAATCAGTCTAGCGCTCAGCTGAAACATTCAAGGAGTATGCACAAAGATGGCGTGAGATGGCATCTCGTGTGCGATCGGCTCTCTCTGACAATGAGTTGGTGACATCTTTATGGGTACCTTACAGGGATCTTACTACGAGAAAATGGTGGGTAGTTCTTCATCGAACTTCGTTGATGTTGTGACGATTGGTGAACGGATTGAGAATGGTTTGAAGACTGGAAAGATTACTGGATCTGCTTCCCAGCAGCTGACCACTAGAAAGTCTCAAAACAGTCAGTCCAAGAAAAAGGAGGGTGAAGCCAACGCTGTGACAGCTCAAGTTTCTCCTCAGTATCAAGCTCCCATGGCTCCCATGCCGTATTACCCATATCCGTACATTACTGCTGCACAGTATCAACAACCTCCATATCAATATCATCCATAAAAACCAGTTCAGAATGCTCAGAATCAGCAACAGAATCAACAGAACAACAAAAATCATCAGAATCATGACTGTCAGAACAACAACAATCAAGGAAACTTTAAGCGTCCGAATTTTGACAGAATTCCAGTGTCATACACGGAATTGTTTCCTTACTTTGTTCACCAAGGGGCAATTGTCCCCAAACAGATTACGCCTGCAATTCCTCCATTTGGCCCGAAGCATAATCCAAATGCATCTTGTGCTTATCATGCTGGATACATAGGACATGCAACAGAGGATTGCTTTGTTTTCAAAACCAAAGTTCAGGAACTCATTGATAAGAAGGTTCTGACTTTAGCTGAGGAAGGACCTAACATTCAGAATAATCTGTTGTCGAATCACAATGGACCTGCAGTTAACATGATTGAGGATAATTCCATGGCTAAATTGATCATAGATGTTGACGAGGTAAAGACCCTGATGGTTGTGGTTTTCAAGAAATTGAATGAACATGGGCTATTGAAAGGATTGCATGGTAAGTGTCAGATTTGTGACGATAATCCCAACCAGTGTCGAAGGCTGAAGGGTTGTGTCCAGATTTTGATGAACCGTGGTGAAGTGCAATTTACCAGATCTAAGCCTATTGAGGAAGTTGCCGCTATCGAGCCATTCACCATCGTCTATAGAAAGGTTCCGGTGGAATCCCCTAAGCAAAAGATGGTTCAACCCATCATTGTTTGTCCACCGAAGTCGTTTCCGTATCAGAATTCTAAGAAGGTGCCTTGGAAGTATGGGTCGACTGTGTTTTCTGGAGGTCAAGAGATAAGGTTCGCCGAATCTGAGATCGTGAATGTTACAGCCGGTGGAGGTATGACTCGTAGTGGACGAGTGTTCGCTCCAAGGGTCACTACAAAGCCTGTTCAAGTTCCAACTGTTGTTTCTCCCAATGAGACACCCACAACTGCAACCCCTGTTGTTCAACAAGAGGAATCTACTGCCATTCTCGTACCGACTATCCCGTCTGAGAATATCTCAAAGAGCAAAGAGACCCTTGATGATCAAGAGTTCCTTAAGTTGATCAAGAAAAGTGGCTTTAAGATTGTGGATCAGCTGGGTCAGACTCCCTCGAGGATCTCTATTTTTTCCTTATTCATGAGTTCGTTTGTGCACATATCAGCTTTGTTGAAAGTCCTGAACACTACTCACGTTATACATGATATATCCGTCGTCGAGTTTGATGATGTAGTGGCCAACATAACTGCAAGTCGGTATTTGGGTTTTCATGAATCAGAATTGCCTCCTGAGGGAACTGCCCACAATAAAGCGCTGCACATATTTGTAACCTGCACAGACATCCTGCTATCTCGCGTTCTGGTGGATATCGGTTCTTCCCTCAATGTGATGTCTAAGGGCACATTGAGTCAATTACTGGTGGAAGGAAACGAGATGAGACCAAGTGCCTTAGCTGTCAGAGCCTTTGACGGGTCTCGAAGGCAAGTCATTGGAGAAGTGCACTTACCCATCAATATTGGGCCACATTTGTTTACCATTACCTTCCAAGTGATGGATATCAATCCAGCGTATAGTTTCCTATTGGGTCATCCATGGATTCACGCTGCAGGGGCAGTTACCTCCACTTTGCATCAGAAGTTGAAGTACATGTTTAATGATCAGCTTGTCATTGTCTGTGGTGAGGAGGATTTGATTGTTATCGAGTTATCATCTTTTCGATACATCGAGACCGAGGAAGGCATAGCTGAGGTGTCGTTGTAGTGTCTCGAGTTCGAAGATGTCAGTTCTGCTTCAACTAGTCAAAGTAGATCACCACAATTGACTTTAGCGTCTGCTAAGAGTGCTAAGGAGACTATCCAGGAGGGTGCTTTGTCAGGCTGGGGGCATGTGATTGATGTGGTTGAGAAACGTAACTGTTTCGGATTGGGTTATCGTTCTGGTCATCAATCTGGTTCCTATGATCAGAAGTAGTACAACTCAATCAAATTCAATAGCGCGGGTTTCCAGCAAGGTGACATCGTGGCAGCTGCTGACGACGCTGGTCCTAGTAATCGGACTTTAAGCTTTGTGTGCAAATGTCCGTCGGGTTTCAAGCTCAACAATTGGACATCTACTGTGATTCCTGTGGTTTTCCCATATAGCATGTAATGCATTTTGCTTTCTCCTTCCCTCGTCCTCGCCTGAGACGAGTGGATAGCTTGTAAAGGGCCTCGCGCTTTTGCAATATTATATGATCAATAAATAAAAGTTTTTGCATTCAAAATCATGCTCTATTTTCTTTCTTTATTTTACTTTTTCACAAATAAATGGCAAAAGTTTCTTTTTTTTTCACTTTTCAAAATAGCTCATTCTATTCATAAACATGCAGAACTAATAAAAGCATTGATAACAACATGGCAAATATCCATTGTAATTCTGGAATTCCAATTAACCAAGCCGAAGAAGATGGTGAGGAAGATTGTGAATTATCGACTGAACTAGCAAGGCTCCTTGAGCACGAGCATAGAGAGATTCAGCCACACAAAGAGCCAGTGGAAGTTGTCAATCTTGGTACTGATGAGGTCAAAAGAGAAGTCAAGGTTGGCGCATCCCTCGCAGAGCATGTACACTCCGAGTTGGTCAAGTTATTGAAAAAGTATGTTGATATCTTCTCCTGGTCCTATCAAGATATGCCTGGGTTGGATACCAACATCGTTGAGCATCACTTGCCACTCAAGCCCGAATGTCCTCCTATCAAACAGAAACTCAGAAGAACCAGACCCGACATGGCACTCAAAATCAGAGAAGATGTGAAGAAGCAGCTTGATGTTGGGTTCCTGGCCACTTCCGAATATCCTGAATGGATTACCAATATCGTCCCGGTTCCTAAGAAGGACGGTAAAGTCAAAATGTGTGTGGATTATCGAGATTTCAACATGGCAAGCCCGAAGGATAATTTTCCTTTGTCTCACATTGATGTCTTGGTAGACAACACAGCGCAGTTCTCTGTCTTTTCCTTCATGGACGGTTTCTCAGGATATAATCAGATCAAGATGTCCCCAACTGTTATAGAGAAGACTACTTTCATCACGCCATGGGGTACATATTGCTATAAGGTCATGCCATTCGGTCTAAAGAATTCAGGGGCAACATACCAACGTGCCATGACAACCCTCTTTCACGATATGATTCATAAAGAGATTGAGGTTTACGTGGACGATTTGATTATCAAGTCCAAAACTGAAGATGATCACCTGGTTCATCTGAAGAAACTGTTTGACAGACTCTGAAAGTTTAGATTGCAGTTGAATCCTGCAAAGTGCACCTTCGGAGTTCGATATGGTAAACTGTTGGGCTTTATTGTTAGTCAGAAGGGCATTAAAGTTGATCCTGATAAGGTTCGGGTAATTCAGACCATGCCGCCTCCCAAAACAGAAAAACAAGTTTGTGGCTTTCTGGGCAGACTCAATTACATCTCAAGGTTCATTTCCCATTTGACGGCTACCTGTGAACCAATGTTCAAATTACTAAGAAAAAATCAATCGGTTGAATGGAATAATGATTGTCATGAAGCATTTGACAAAATAAAACAATACTTGCAAGAACCACCGATCTTAGTACCGTTGGATCCTGGTAGGCCTTTAATCATGTATCTCACTGTTCTCGATGAATCGATGGGATGTGTATTGGGTCAACATGACGACACTGGCAGAAAAGAACATGCAATATACTATCTGAGCAAGAAGTTCACTGATTATGAGAACAGATACTCACTCTTAGAGAAAACTTGATGTGCTCTAGATTGGGTTGCTCGACGCCTACGACAATACATGATTTGCCATACTACTTTGTTGATATCCAAAATGGATCCGATAAAGTACATATTTGAAAATCCTGTTGTCTCTAGAAGGATTGCTCGATGGCAAATGCTGTTAACTGAGTATGATATCCAACATGTTACCCAGAAGGCAATAAAAGGGAGTGTCTTGTCTGACTACCTTGCTCATCAACCTACAGAGGGTTATCAACAGATGAAGTTTGACTTTCCTGATGAGGATGTTCTATTCATCAGAGATTATGAGACTCCAGACCCTGACATAGGACCCGAACCAGGGGCGCGATGGACACTCGTGTTCGATGGTGCCTCTAATTCTAAAGGTCGTGGAATCAGTGCTATCCTCGTCTCTCCAACAGGTTTTCACCTACCCTTCACTTCCAGATTATGCTTTGCGTACACCAACAATATGGCTGACTATGAAGCATGTATCTACGGTATTGAAGTGGATATTGACATGAGAATCAAGATTCTTGAGGTCTATGGAGATTCTGCCTTGGTCATCGGTCAAGTCAGAGGAAATTTTGTGACCCGGGATTCCAAGCTGGTTACGTACCAGCAACACATTGCGAAGTTGATTCCTTACTTTGATGAGATTTCTTTTCATCATATCCCTAGAGAGGAAAATCAACTAGCTGATGCTCTTGCCACCTTAGCATCCATGTTCAAGGTCAAGTGGAAGAATGAAGCTCCTCATATCCGCATTGATCACTTGAACGAACCAGCACACTGTTTAGCAATTGAGGACGAGTCTGATGACAAGCCTTGGTTCTATGACATTAAAAGATATCTGGAAAAACAGGAATATCCCAAGGGTATCACTATCACTGATAAGAAAGCTCTTAGGCGGCTTTGCGCCAAATTTTTCTTAAGTGGTGGTATACTGTACAAGAGGAATTATGATTCCGTGTTGCTCAGATGCGTGGATAGACACGAAGCAAACACGATCATAAGGTCCATACATGAGGGCTGCGAGGGTGTACATGCTAAAGGTCCTGCTATGGCCAAGAAGATCCTTTGGGCTGGGTATTATTGGACGACAATTGAGGTAGATTGTTACAACTTTGCCAAAAGATGTCACAAATGCCAAATCTACGGAGACAAGATCCATGTGCCTCCAACTCTATTGAATGTTTTGACTGCACCTTGGCCATTCTCCATGTGGGGTATAGATATGATTGGAATGATCGAGCCGAAGGCTTCCAACGGTCATCGATTCATTCTAGTTGCTATCGACTACTTCACCAAGTGGGTTGAAGCTGCTTCCTATGCAAACATTACACGACAAGTGGTTGCCAGATTTATCAAGAAAGAGATAATCTGTCGTTATGGAATTCCTAGCAACATTATCACAGACAATGCAAGCAACCTGAATAATAAGATGATGAAGGAGTTGTGTCAAGAATTTAAGATCGAGCACCATAACTCTTCACCATATCGGCCCAAGATGAATGGTGCCGTTGAAGCAGCAAACAAAAAGATTAAGAGGATTGTCCAGAAAATGGTCAAGACTTACCAGGATTGGCATGAAGTGCTTCCATTTGCACTACAAGGTTACCGAACTTCGGTTCGCACCTCTACTGGGGCAACTCCGTATTCGCTTGTGTATGGTATGGAGGCAGTTCTACCCATTGAAGTCGAAATTCCTTCGCTCAGAGTCATCATGGAAGCAGGTCTTGATGAAGCTGAATGGGTTCAATCCAGATATGACCAGCTGAATCTCATCAAAGAGAAGTGCCTTACAGCCGTCTGTCATGGTCAATTGTATCAGAGACACCTCAAGCGGGCTTTTGACAAGAAAGTTCTCCCTCGAATGTTCTGTGAAGGCGAACTCGTGCTCAAGAGATATTCGCCTGTTCACTCGGATCCATGAGGCAAATGGACTCCCAATTACGAAGAACCCTTTGTTGTCAAGAAAGCATTCTCAGGTGGAGCCCTGATCCTCACCACAATGGATGTAGAGGAGTTGCCATCGCCCGTGAACTCCGATACAGTCAAAAAATATTATGCCTGAAAAACATGGATAAGAGACCGCTAGATTGACATCCGCAAGGACAATCTAGGCAAAAATGGACGTCCTGATGGACCAAAAAAAGAGATGTCCATGCAAAAGTTAGGGACAATGGAAAAAAAACAACACTGATAGCCCGCTAAGTTGAAAACCCGAAAGGGAGACTTAGGCAAAAATGGGTATCCCTGTGGACGAAAAAATAAGAAAAAATATGTCCAGGCAAAAATTAGGGATAAAGGCATTGACTGTGAACACTTGAGCCTCTCTTCATCACGGCTAGACCTCAGACGGTGAAAGAACAGTCCAATCATCATCAACTGATGCAAAAGTGTTGGAACCTAGACTTACAGTGGATGGTAGCCAATGTTGTAATCAATGCAAAGCATGATTTCCCATTGCCATTTACACTTGTTTTTCAATTTTATTGCAAATTTCCTCATCAAGGATTTTGCATCCTTGTACACACTTTATGTACAAAATTTTACATTCAATAAAATGCATTTTTTGTTATCTCAAATTGTTTTCATTCCAGTATTTTGTTTGCAAAATAAACAATTATTTGTGATCACATAATACTAAAAAACGTTGAGAATAATAAAAAGCTAAATCAATCGAGAAAGCATTATGCATTGCATGTGTTACTGGTAACGCCTGCAGGATAATCAGTAATATCCATTGGTAAGCCTAACGCCTGGCCGGCAATATGATGGTCCCATGAAGAAATTGTTGTTTCCTCAGCAGTTCCTCAGCAGCGTCATCATTCCCCCCAGCGAGCGCCATTACGATTTGTCGAAAAGCTTGTTTACACATATTTTCTCCGACAGATTTATAATGTCTCTGGGCAGGTTGTTGAAGTGTTCCCAGCAAAGGTACTTTGCCCTCTTTTCCCCAGCAAGGGTTGTACATCAGCTCCAATGATTTGAAACTATCTGGCCCCAGTAGCAGTGGGTTCTCCTCAGCAAAGTCAACATGATTTAGAAAGATGTATTTCCCCACGCAGAGCCAGTCTTGGTAGGATGGATTGATTTGATTCTTTCATCCCCAACAGGGACGGCCATGGTGATTTAGAAACCTGAGATGTTCTCGGTTTCTTTCCCCAGCAGAATCATCATCCCTTGGGAACTCTCTTCTCCAGCAGAGATTGTCTTTATCTGCGGGTCCTCTCCCCGGCCGAAGGTGTCGATGTCGTTTTGCTACGATCTTATACCTAACCCCTTTACACTATGCCTTACCTTGCGCCTTTGCATTGCATGGTACCAAACATCACGTAGAAACGCATACATAGCATATGCATCGATCATACTCCCTCTCTTTTGCCTGACTTATCTCCCAGCAGATTTTCAGCCAACTTTGCACTTATCTGTCCTTCCTTAACACTCTTATTTTGCCGATGTCCGCCAAATTTTCGAGCTACTCTTTTATTTAATCCCCTTTTACCTCGAATCATCGAAAAGCTAGCGCAATTCGTACATTCAGGTCCAAGAGGATTAAATAAGGGCAGCTGTCGTAACCCGAAATTTGACCTCCCTCTTTGGTCTTTTGCATAAGCATGTGCATTAGCATCGTCGGCATACGCATTCACACTTTTCTCTGTGTGTTTCTTGTTGCAGGATTTTCAGGTTCTCTAAACCCGATTAATCACATCCTCACAAGGCCATTACATCATCAAAATAAGCTCAAAATAAAGGTTTCCATTTTTATTTATCAAGACAAGAGGTGGAAAATCGAAAGCGGGACTTCAACATCATTTTTCAGCAAAGTTGTGGAAATTTGGCTGAAGTAACCGGTTAGCAGATATACTGTAACCAGTTACTCAGTGTATTTTTCACCAAAAAGCGCAAGTTCTCAAGCATGTAACCGGTTATCACATATGCTGTAAACGGTTACTCTGGGCAAAATTTCAGTTCCTGCTGCATTTTTGGGACAACCTCCTTGCACACTCTTTGGTCATTGATTCTACAATATTCTAGCAGCATGTGGAATATTCTAGACTTCTCTAAGCATTTCAAGGCTATCCAATTCAATCCAAGTGCATTTACTCTAATGCTTCACTCCAATTTAAGTGCACCATATTCCTTGTTTTACAAGCATGCCAACCTTTGGATGATGGAGTTCACATTGGGATTGTTACCGAGTTAGTTCTAACTAACCAAGTTAACCACCTTGACTCAGTGAGTCAAGCCCAACTAACTCCAACCCTAACTCCAAACCACCCAAAGCTAAGTCCAAACCTCTCACACTCCAAACCAAAAATCTATATAAGCACACCTTCACTCACTTTTCAAGTCTCTCCATCATTTCCCACATTTCTCACACAGATCCTTCACAATTTCACTCTCAATTCTTTCACATTTTCTCTAAATTTCTCTACTACTTCTTCATCTTCATCTCAATTCTCTTCTAAAACCTCACTAAAAGCTCTTAATTCTTGAAGGATAATCACTTTTCACATTGAAAGTGATTATTTCTTGAGCTCAACCTTCATCCTTCTTGCTATTATACTTGGATTTCTGGAGTTATTGCAGCTTGTGGAAAATCTCAAGTATTTGCTTCGACATTCAACGGTTCGAATTCGCATTTTGGAGCTTTATCGTATTTTGCTCGATTTCGACACGTTTTGTCACCAAATTGAAGATTCCTCTGGTTTTCTTTAATTTTCTACATCAAGAACACTTTGCAACAATTACCAAGGTACATCTCCGCCTTGTAGGTTGGTGGATCTCACTAATTTTACTGTTTCGAGCATTTTCGCATCATTCACGATGTAGTCGATAATTTTGCGTGTGAATTGATTTGGCATTTTTTGATCCATAATATTGATGTGTTAATTGGTTCTATCACTGCTTATTTGCTATTCTCAAGCTCAATTTTCATGCACAAATTCGTGCCCCCGCATGTGGTGGTTGGCATAAGTGATTAAGTGTTGAAAATCACTTTTGAAAAGTTGTTTTTGCTGTTATTTTTGCCTCTGTTACAGTGGTAACCGGTTAGCAGATATGCTGTAACCGGTTACACAGTGCAATTTTCACTAAAAACGCAAGTTTTCAAGCATGTAACCGGTTAGCAGATACGTTGTAACCAGTTACACAGTGCAATTTTCACAAAAAACGCAAGTTTTCAAGCACGTAACCGGTTAGCAGATACGCTGTAACCGGTTACACAGTGCAATTTTCACTAAAAACCCAAGTTTTCAAGCATGTAACCGGTTAGCAGATATACTGTAACCGGTTACCATTGTACAGAATGATTGTTTTCTTGCATTTTCAAATGTGTTTGCTATGCTTTCTTCCTTTTAACTTCCATTGATTATCATGCTTGATTTTATGGATGTCTTAAGTGTCATTTCACTTCTGGTTGAGGCATATTCATGAACATTTGATGCATATTTTCGATTATTCATTTGTTTCATATTCTTAGCATTGTATGAACATAATTATTCTTGCACTACCTTTATTCACATGATACATGATTTTGTGTTGCATTTTGATGATCATGTGGCACTGTTTTGCGCCTTCCATTTCAGTTTTACATTAAGTTTATTCCTCGTGGATAAGATTAATCTTGCTTAATCAATAATTCACACATTTTGCTTTAATGATTTTTCATCCTCTTTGGAAAATTATTAGCATGACTTTTCCCTTTGATTAATTGATCGAAACCATGTTTCGATAAGTTGGTCTTTCCCCTTTCCTCTCTTTAGGATCTCTTTAGAGATTTTTCTCTCTTTTCCCCCCGTGGAGTTGGAGTTTTGTGTTGCGCCCTACATTGGAGCATTGTACAAGTTGGAGTTGTTACGCTGTCCATTTCTTCATGCGGGAGCACTGTACAACTTGGAGTTGTTGGGCCGTCCGGTTCAATTTCTGCATTACACCCTGTGTGTGTTAGAGAAGGAATGAGAAGGGAGAATTCCTACTCTCATTCTGACTACTTCAGGTAGGGGACGAATGACCCTGTGCTTGTCTTAGTCATCTCTATCTCCAGGCGGTAGTGGGCTTTCTTTCCCTAGTCGATTCGATCCTTGATCATTCTTGTCCCTATGCAATCTCTTTGATCCTTGATCACTCCTATCTCTTTCAATCTCTCTCTTGATCTATCACCATTCTTCTTGGTTAAAATCCTTGGTTCAATGCGTTAGCAAGCTTTCTTTGTTTCAATACCCTATTCTTTTCTTGTGGTCTATCACTGTTCTTTTGATTCCCCTGAAGAGTCTCTCCTCTCTTTCTTCGGTTAAACACAGTACTCTTGTTACAACCAAATCCCCTGCGGAGTTCGCAACCTTCTTTTGGTTCTTCTCCCTTCGCTTGGTTAATCACTGCCTGTCAGTTAAAACACCAATGTTTGCGCTCCTTCTCTCAGTTAATCACAGTCCGTCTGTTAACATACTGAGTTTCCTTGGGTTAATCACCCTTTTCTTCAGTTAACCACATTCCGTCTGTTAAAATATTGAACCCCTTTTTGAGTTAATCACCTCCTCTTGGTTAATCACTCATTTTTCTCGGTTAATCATAGTGTTCTGTTAATCACCGATTCCCCGGCAGTTGGCAACCTTTATTGGTTCGAACACTTGTACCCTTGGGCTAGTAGCCTCTTTTGGTTCAATACCCTTCTTCGTTGGTCAAGTACTGTTTGTTCAGTCAATACCAACACCCCTTTCGGGTTACGACCTTCGATCGGTCCTACACCCGTTCTTCTAGTTAATCACAGTTTTTTCTGTTAAAACCAAAGTTTTTCTATCCCCACAGAGTGGCAATCTTTGCTTTCCTCGGTTAACCACTATTTATCAATTAATAGACCGACACCCCTCAGAGTCCAACACCTTCTCTTGGTTCAGTACTCTCTCTCTCTCTTGGTTTATCACAGTCCGTCTGTTGACACCAGTCTCTTTTCCCCGCTAGGGTCTTCCTCTCTTTCTTCGGTTAACCATTGCCAGCCAGTTAGTATACCGAGCATCCTTTCTTCTTAGTTTTGACACCATCCCTTTATTTGGATCCACAGCAGTTATTTGATCTTTTCTTCCCTAATGGGGTATTTTTTATTCCTTTTGCTCTAACTTTCTTGGTTTCGACACCAATCCTATTTGTTATCCCCAGCGGAGTTTTCTTTCATTCTTGGTTTTAACACTGTTCTTTTTCTAGTTTCTTGTGCAATCGCTCTTACTGTGTGGTCCTCCCCAGTAGAGTTTTTCTTTCACTCTGCTCTTGGTTTTGACACCACTTCTTTTGTTTTCCTGTTTCTTTCTTGTTTTGTTTTCCGTTCGGTTACCCGAACTACGGAAGCTCTGATTCTGCATTCTTTCGAATGTCAGATACGTAGGCACGAGACGCGATGTCTTGGCGAGCACACTTCCACCTTTCTTTCCTTCTCCCTTTCTTCTTTTCCTCTCTGTCCCCTGGTTCCATGAACTACGACGCTCTGATTTCCTCATTGCACTATGAGGGTACGTAGGCACGAGGGTCACAATCCTCCGCGAGCACTCTCTTTCTTTCCTTTCTTTTTCCCCTTCTCTTATCTCTCCTCTTATTTTTGCTAGAAGCCTTTAGATAGATAACCCATCCAAGCCTAGAAGCAAGTGAAATGGTTCCCGTCGAGTACGACGGATGCGTAAGGTGCTAGTACCTTCCTTTTGCATAACCGACCCCCGTTCTCGTTTCTCCTCCCCTTGGGTTTTATCGATATTTTCCCTGTCATTTGGGATTAAATAAAGTTCGGTGGCGACTCTGTGTTATCTTTGAGTGTGCGATTCACTCAGGATGTAAACCAGCCATCTTCAGATATATATATATGTCATTGAAGGCCCACGGTATTTTATTTTTCCTCCCTTCATATTTCATGTTCATTTTAATCTTTACATTGATCCTTTCATGCTCAGTTTTCACGATGAGCCAAAAGAGAAGCTTACACTGCGAAACCATCTGGAAGAAAAGGTAGACGAACAATAGCAAGATGACCTCAAGTCTAATTCATCAAGGTAAGTTCTTAGCGAAGAAACTATTAGCTATCCCTTATCTGTGAGATGCACGTTATTGGATAACAATGAGAGCTTAAGGAAGGTTGATAGCTTCAATCGATGGATTACTAAATCACTTGGTGAGGTGGATAATTTGAATATGCAATCCTCAAGTGGTATTTCATGGAGTATAGTGTTGAAAAGTATTTTAGGTGGGTTATTTTATTGTAACCGCCTGGATTGTTCTGATATCTAGATGTTTGTCGTTCAATAGTTTAAAGTTCTAAGAAAAGGGTTTTCAAAGAGTTCTTGTTTTGTAACATATGTTTTTGTAGCAAAGAGTAAACTAGAGAAAGATGTTTTGTTTTAAGAAAAGCATGTCAAGATTAGATTTTGTTAACCCCTTTCATACATATCTGATTAATCAAGCATGTGAACGTAGTTTTGATCAACACAATCGCATATCCTCGCGAATCTGTTTATTTCTAAAGCGGCTTCGTGGGTATTATTGTTTTAATCGCTAGATGATTTCTCGAAATAACAATCAAAACAATAAACATAAAGATCGATACAAAGCAAATATTAACTTCCAAATCTATGTCTAGAGTTTTTTTGTTAATAGATGAAGAAATTAGATCCAGACTTGAAAAATCTATGTCTAGAGTGATTCAAATCATACATACACATTAAAAGCAAAGATCTTCATCATATATTGATCATCAACCTTGTTCACATACAAAAGATCAAAAGAAATACATACTAGTAAGGTTAACTACCTCTAATCTTGACACAAAAGGATTTAACTAGCCATCATCATGGTAGCTTGATCAACAAGTAAAAAGGAAAGCTTTGATAACATCAAAGTCGAAGAATCGAAGATTGATGCTCCAAAGTTTTGATTCTCACTTCTCTTGGAATTTCTAAGCTTTTTGCCCTAAAAATCCTCTTACAATCTGAAAGTTGCTGAAAAATGATAGGTGCTCAAAAAAAATCTTCTCAAGTGACTACTTATAGAAAGTACAAAAAGTGCCTATAAGTGGCACCACGCTAAGCGCCATCAGGGGCGCGCTTAGCGCGATCAGCACAAAGGCGGAAAATTCCCAAAAAGCGCGCTAAGTGTGGTAGGAGCGCGCTAAGCGCGGTCAAAGGCCCTTAGCTACCGCCTCTTCTTCAAAGCCACGCTGAAAACCGCGCTAAGCGCGATTTACTGTAAAAAAAAGTTGCGAATTTGATCTTCAATGCCCTCTTCCATTAACCACAGGTTCCAAGCATCAACTTAAGAAAGAAAACCTATCAAAAAGCATAAAAATGATCACAATTTACAATATTTACAATCATAATCAGAAACTTGCATATTTACACTAAAATGTATGCATTTGAAATCGTAGGATATTTTAGTGTTTTATTTTTTTGAAATTTTGTATAACTAATATGGACCAACAATGACCATTATGAAGGTCAATGATAGAAATATAACTTATATGGACCAACAATATTGTATACTAATATATATGATACTTCTAAGAATTCTAATATGTTTTCCCACTCTAACAATGCATGCCGATTCCAATTTAATGTCATGCTTTTCAAATTAAAATGTTATATAACTATAGAAATTGAGGTGTTATTAATATAAATAAGTGTAAAATTCGGTGATTTAATGTCCTAGAATTTGAAGATATCATTGATATGGTTAAATTGATTTTGTTCTAATCAACCTGTTAGAGGGAGCTTCTTAAATCTGTTACCTCCTCAGATGGAAGTTCCAGAGAAAAGTGAATCACAATGATCTAAACTAATACTATTATATCTTACAGGTTTTATAGTAGACCATGACTTCTGATTTGGGTACATTCTTTGTTAGTTTGGTTCTGAAAATTTCTAGTTTTTATGGCTGACTGGGATATTTCTTGTGTAAAGAAATTGTTTAAGATGTTTATTCTTTAATAAAAAAATTTTATATATTTTAAATTTATTTCCAGCTATTTTTATATAATATTTATATAATATTTTATCTTAAAAATATTATTGGAATAGTTCATAAAGTCGCACGGGACACAACCCGTTAAATTCCGCCAAAAAAACAAACATATACATTTCTTTCAATGATGTGACACGAAAGACAATTAGTTAGATTCCATTTTTTCATTGTTATATAAAAAGGCTTATGAAGTGACACGGAACACAACTAATTAGATTCCAACAAGAAAGCATGCATAAATATTGCTCTCAAAATAAAAAATAAAAAATCTAGATTATTATACATTTCAATCTTTTCACTGTAATCCTTAAAATATGATTGAAATACTTCATAAAGTTACACAGGATACAATAAGTTAGATCCAAACAAAAAAACATTCGTAAATATTGCTCTTAATATGCATTTGAATATAGTTCCACTATCAATATATCTAATAATATATCTCATACTTTTTCTCATATTCGTGCGGACGCACGGGCCTTCTACTAATGATCATACAACATTTTTTATTAAACCCTCTAAAAAATTTCCATTCTCATTCAATAATTTCATTCGGAAACACAATTCAATTGTATTTCGACATCATATGTGTATCGTCGTCCAAAGAGTACCATATGGAGCTCCCTCTGAGTGTAATAATGGTGCTTGAATTGTCTTATCTTTCGTTGGTTATAAGTATGGTGCACTCTGATACTATCAACAAATGCACATGATGATGTTCCCTAACCAAGTATTGTACGCATTGATATTGGAAAAGATTTTACCACTATACATGAGCTTACATTATGTAAACATGCTTCAATGGGTGTGTGCAAAAGCTTCTAAATTAGGTTTTAGGATAATCATCGGGAGGTCGAATTCTATTTCTGATAGATGACATGCATTTTCTACAATGAAATACAAAATAAGTGATTAGTATAAAGAACCTATCAAGAAGTTGAAACGTGATGGCACCATAAAAAAAGGATGTCCTTTTAAATTGCGCGGGTACCACAAAACGAATAATACTTGGACATTTAGCATGATTTGTAGTCTATATGATCATGGATTTAGTTCCAAGTTAGTCGGTCATCCGATTGTTTGTCATTATATTATGAAGAGAAGAACTTGTTTCTTATATGACAGTGACCATGGTTCAATCCAAAATATACTCGTAACTTCAAAAGTGTCTCAAATATTAAACAAGTTTATAATATTCATCATAGAAATAGCAAGGTGATAAGGGGTCAAATATCTGAAATGCAACAATTGTTGAAACTATTGGATGAGCATCATTATGTATCTAGGTATATAGTGTGTGAGGATGGAAAAACTATTCAAGATATATTTTGGACACATCTTGATTCCATCAAGTTGTTTAACACATTTCTCATGATATTGATAATTTGTTCAACGTATAAGACCAAAAAATACATGCTTCATCTTCTTGAAATTGTCGGTGTTAATTCTACATAGATGACTTATTTAGTTGGCTTTGAGTTTTTGGAATGTGAAAAAAAGGATAATGTTACATGGGTTTTGTAAATGTGTCGCAATATGCTAACAGACTCAAAAGACATGCCACATGTGATTCTCACTGGTTGTGATACCTCATTGATGAAATGTCTTGCGAAAGTATTTCCAAAATCCTATGCACGATACATCATTAAAAGTGACACTTAACTCACCAATAGGAAGATGAAATGATGATGTATAAAAGGGCCATCTTTAAATTAATATCGACAGAATACCATGGTCAATGTAACCAATTCATGTCCTGCAAACATCCTTAGGTTCAGATATTTCTAATTCTTCCTGAAACCATAACTCATCTACCTACTATGGTTAAACAATTTAATATTTCACGGTGCAACAAAAGTAAATACATTAACATCACTTTAATAATTATAAATATCTTATGACAAATGTTTAAAAGACCATGTAAATAGTTGTTCTATCTCTACTTCCCACACATGAGCAGCGACTTGATTTGCATATAGAGGGAGTAGTGACATTTTCCCTGGGCCTCCGGGAAAACCCCGAGGTGCGGAAAAAATAAATCTGGAGGGAGAAGGTATAACAAGAACATGTATGACAACATCATGTGCATTACCATGAGACCAAGATCTATGACCATGGGACAAAGATTCCTTGGAAATTTCAGATGATTGTCTAACTAAACGGGAATATTTAGCTTTCTCCCTCCATACAGAAGTATGTTGCGAAAATTGACCATGTCTGTACTTCGATTGTTCTCAGCCATTTCTCTATAAATACAACACGAGTAAACAACTAAATAAAATATAAAACCCAAATATAGAAAAATCTCAACATATATAAAAAAATCCTAATCTAATAAAATCTCAACATATCGAGAATCTACTAAAGTCAGTAAACATCTAAGCAAAAGTGAAACCCTAATCTACTAAACAGAATCAAAACCTTAATCTACTAAAATCTCAAAATATGTAATAAAATAGGCATGTTACGTGTCCAAACAACACTATCCGAATGGGTCCGAATAACAATCTCTGGACATCTTTGCACCAGACACAAACAAAATCAAACCATAATCAACTAAAATCAAAACAGTGAAAGACATGCAAAAGTTGGATATAAAAGAAGCAATAGATGTGATATCAAGAATGAAGTAGATATGACATCAAAAGTAAAAATATAATGATATAATCTTACTCAACGAAAGTAATGTGAGATGTCAAATGGTGAAAGATATCGATTGTCCTTCAAATTCTGCAACCTCAATCAGAGTAATGTCAAAAATTGATTATTGAAGTTGATTTGAATGAACATGTGTTTGCGAATTCAACTGTAGATGTGATTATATATGTTGTATAGGCACCTATGAATTCAACCATTGTTTTGATGACAAAAGAGAAAAACAAAATAATCATGAACATTATAAAAAAAGAGAAAAAAAATTGATGTTGATAAAAAAGAAAAGTTAATAAGGTAAAGAAATTTAAATGCTAAGATCAACATCAAAAGAAGTGAGGTCTTTAAAAGCTCATTTGATCCCGTACCTTAGTGTATTTTTATCTATATAGGATCAATAATGTGTAATTAAGTGTGAGTAGCTCTCAAGATACCAAAGTGATGCACACACACAGACACAAACATAAACACAAACACAGACACACACATGCTCTCAACCCCCCTCCCTCATACATACACACACTCATAATTTCTTAAAACTCATTTATGGTCATCTTTTATTCGATTAGGAAACGTTATAATCAATTAGGAAAGTGAAACTCGCACTTTAATATATTATAACATGCATCTAATTGATTGTGGAGCAAGCTCACCATGTAAACGATTAGGAACCCTCTTAATCAACTAGGATTTGAATCTGTCTAGTTTGTTTCTAAGTTAGCGTTGTAGCTTAATCGATTAGAGAGAGGTCTTGACCCATGGGTTCTTTTCTTTTTTGGCCAAATTTATTCTCATATCTAAAGGAGACCATGTGCTCTCTTCTAATCATAAAAATATGATTTTATACTCTTCTTTCTGACTCACTCTCTTCTTAAAAACTGATTTATATACTTTTCATTATTTTAGTTTTGAGATAGCGAAAAGCTTAAAGAAAGAGTTGTATAATTTGTTATTTGACCAGACCGTGTTGTAACTGTAAATCAAGAGTCTTGTTTTCTTGTGACATTTTAATTGATATAAAGGATGTAAGATGAACATGAGTAAAAGCTTGGTGTAAGGAGTTTATGAGTTGATTATGTGATAAAAGTTTAAGTTGATAGTGGAACTCTCTAAAGGAAACTCTTGGGGATTGGAGTAGTCCGCGTGGTTTAAGGATAAACCAATATAAATCTTGATGTGTTATTTCTAACTCTTCTCCTTCAAACCTTCCATATCTCTCTTCTTCGGAAACCTAGTAACACAAATAAATAGAGAAGCAAAGAAATGTTTTAAAATGTTACCTTGAAGAAGATGAACTTACTGACTCACACGTTGTATGCTCCATAAGAGGAGGGGGCACAAGTGCATAAAAAAGATAACCAACTAGAGAATATTGACGAAGATGAAAGAATTCACAAACCCAAAAGAAGAGCTCCCAATACTCACGAATGACTAAAAAGGATATAGTAATGCCAGGAATCCTCATATATCCTCCATTGAAGACGAGATTGCGATCTATAGTGGTAGATGTTGGGAAGCGCAAACCAGCGATGATTCAAATCTTGTCTTAGAGTGTTTAGAACACTTGAATACTCTAGTACTGGTATACATCATCGTTATCAGGCGTAGGGTCACTAATCGAGAGTCCTCTGCGATACGTTTGCTAATTACGGGAGATATATTTAATGCTTATATTCTTAATGTTATTGATGTCCTGTAAAGGCTCATCCACATCCTTCCACAAGAGGTTGAATTGAAGACATATGTAACAAGCCCTTGCTCCATGAGTAAGAACAAGAGTTTGAGGGATAACTATTTTGGATTACTCCCCAGGCCTGCAATGGAAGACCCAACAACAACCATCACACGAAAAAACGTGCAGAATAAGTGTGACCCCACCTCAACTAAGGACTAGGGGTGGAAAAGAGGTATGTCCCGCAAAAGTCCGCAAAAAATGGGACGGGACGGACATAGTTGAGGATGCGGGTCTGAAACTTAGACCCGCCCTGAAAAAACTGGGGGTGGGGTGGGCAAAGCCCGCGGGCACTGCATCTTTTAAGCCTAAAAATGCAAAAATTTATGTAAATGCTTGTGCCCGCAATAGCCCGAGAAGAAAATGGGGGCGGGGCGGACACATTAAAGGGTGAGCGCCTAAACCCTTGGCCCGCCCCGCACTAAAGTGCGGGCAAAACGGACATACCCAACGGACCAGACCTATTTTGCTACCCCTACTGAGGACATGTGATTTCGGTCTCCAACATAAGTCTCGCCATTAGATTTGATTGGGAGACAACCCCGCATAAGATGTTGTATCCTACGAAGGCGGTTTCAACCGTCCATACTAAATAAAATCGTAAATTTCTTAACACACCACCCAACCTTCTTAGGCACCTAGTGCGCTGACGAAAATACCCCTGCGTTCCGGATGTGCAAATTCGGACGCACCGGTTATTTAAAATTTTTCAATTTTTCCCGTATGTGCACATCCGGTAAATGTTCGTATTTGCAAATCCGGTATAAAACCTTATGCAGAACACCAAAAATCCAACAATGTTTCTCACATTCATAAAATAAAATCGGGATTACATTGAGAAAATCGCCATGACATCGACAGAAATTTAAATATTACAAGATCAATAGCCCGGTGGACGCTTGCACATCTCTAAGATGTCATCGACCGTTCTTCAGATTTTGACGGTCGCTCGAACTCGAGCCGGAATCGTTCTTCGTAGCCGAAAAAAGTTAGCCGCATCGCTCTAACATCCTCTTGATTCTTGAGCTCAACAAGGCTGTAAGCGACGTTCCCTTCGTTATCAACGAAAGGTGAACGATACTGAAGCTTCGCAACCTTCCATTTGTCTCTGTAAGGTAGGAGATGTTCGATATCGTCAATGATCTCGCCGATTGAGATATCCCTCGTTAACTTATACTTGCGACCGATTATTAGGCCGTCGGTATAGGAGACAGTTGCGACATACCAATGAATCTTGATATCATACAATTAAGACATTTAGTGTTTGTGTGAATGATATCAAATGAAACCCCTAATTTATAGAAAAGTTAGGGTAAAGTTATTTTTGCCTAAGTTCGTTCCGGATGTGCAGATCCGGACGAACCCTACAAATATTGGTTCCGGATGTGCATATCCGGAAATTTTCTGGATGTGCAAATCAGAATGTTTTACTGATACAATTTTAAAACAGAATTGAACAGCTTATGCAGCCACTTGGAATACTTTCAGTGCAATAAAATTCATAAGTGTATTAAAAAGACATATGGATAAAATACAATATATTTCACTTCAATAATGTACGTTGGGTCGTATGATTATACAAAAGAGTTAAAACAAAACTCTCCGTCTAAATCTATTGGAGCTAGAACTTTCGATTTTTCCGCATTTGATGCCTTTTCAATTGCGTGCAATCTTTCGAATTCAAGCATCCTTTCGACAAAACTATCCGGCCAAGACTCGACAATTGCGGTTGCTTGCATCACCCATTGCGGTGATTTAGGTGGTATCGGGCATCAGGGTTTCAAGATAACTTGTACGAAATGTCTTGATTTCGCAAGCCATCCGATACACATGATGCGATCATTTGGATTCGACGGAGGTGCGGTGTGGAGTGGAAAAAAGGTTTCCGAAAATCTGTATCTCGTCAATGAAATACACACCATATCGTAGGCGCTTGCTATAAGATGACCCGTCTCGGGGAAGCTCATCCATTTTGATACCGGTGTCGGACCACTCAACCACGGAACAAGTGACTCGTGAACCTTGTTGTAATTTTCTTGATTTTCATAGAGACGCAAGTATGCTTCTTTATGGGCCTCCAACTCTAGGATAAGTTGATGACGTACAAGTGCATGGCCTTCCTCTCCTTTACCGAGTAGTGCCGACACAGCTCGGTAACCGCAATTACCATCCCCTACAACATCGATTATACCGTCGATATTCTTGTGTATAAAAATTGGCTTCTCGTCAATAAAGGAAATCATACGTGTAGTTGGAGTCGGAGTCGGAACTCTTGGAATCGGTGTCGGAGCCAGTTTGTAAATGCGAGCTCCTTTCATGACACTTTGTAGAGATTTAGGAGTCGGAGAGTTCGGAAAGATTTGGTCAACGTGCTCATAATACGAAGGATACCGAGTTGTTGAGTTGTCATTTGGTGTAGGCTTCAACTTCTTTGGAGCACCCTTTGTCTTAACCGGTTAAGACGGAGGTATCATTGCGGTTGTTTCGGGGAAGGCAATCTTCCTCAACTCTTCTTTGATGTGTAGCTTCATATTGTCGTCGGCCTTCGAAAATCTCTTTTGAATCGCTTCCAATTCGGCCAAAATAGAGATATCCGATTTATCTCCTTCCTTACAACCATCATCATCATAACTAAGTCTCATCCAATGAGGGAAAACTTCGTCAATTTGTATTGGCTCACCTAGTTTCAACTTTTTAGCAATGGCACAAGCATAAGGAAGACCGTAGGTTTTCACAATAGTGCAACCACACTTTGCACTATCGAAACCTACCGTTTCGGCTCGGTTGGCCTCGTGAAAAATATAGTTCAACCCCGCCCGAGACATGTTTCCGATCAAATGAGAGTAGAGGAAGTTACCTTTAAACCGATGTTCCAAAACCGTGATGCTCCGACCGAAAGTGGTTTGTATCTCATTGTGTTGGTTTTTTATCATTAGATACACGGAGTCCCAATCCCGACATAAATCCCCCTTGCTATTCCCCAACCAATTCTTCAAAGTGGCATGTGCCGACTCAACTCTATTGGTGGTAGTGTTTCCAAGATGTCGTACGTTATCGGTCCACGCACAAACAATCTTTTCTTTCACTTGATCAAGAATGGTGGATTCAACATATTTCAACAAAGCGGGGTATCGTTCACACACTTTCCGGAATTTAATGACCGAATCGGCATATAATTCCGTTGTGGAAGAATTTAGAATATGAGTCCATGCATCCATAATTTTCTCTACAATGACACCCGGCTTGACCACTTTTCCGTCTTCCGACTCCACTTGTTTCGCACCCACCGCGGTCTTAACCCGACTTCGCACATTCTTTGTTATGTGAAATCTACAAAGTAGTGCATTGGAAGAAGGAAAGACCTTTGCAACCGCATTCATCAAGGCGTTGCCGCGTTCTGTAATAATTGCTTTTGGCATTTGAACATGTTTCTTCAAAAGTGACTGACACGTCTCCAACGCCCACGTGAAATTGTCCTCTTTCTCACACTCCAAAAAGGCAAAGCCGATGGCGTATGTCTTATCCGTAGACGTAACGCCAACCATCTCAAACAATGGAAGACGATACTTGTTTGTCTTGTAGGTGCTATCGAGAATGAGCACTGTCGAGAACGTGTTGAACAACTTGATGGAATCCAGATGAGTCCAAAAAATATCTCAGACCGTAATTCCATCATCGCGATATATGTACCGAGACACGTAATCGTTGTCCTCCAACACTTTCAACAGTTGTTACATCTCACTCCTATCTCCCCTAATTGCCTTATTCATTTGATACCTGTTAGTTCTTTAATTTTAAGGGTTGGCATGAATTTTGTAAAACAAATAATAACAGCAATATGTTAGATAGGATGTTTTATCTTGCTGAAGAAGAACAGGTTGAGCAAGAAGTCCTAGTGTGCAATGGAACATGTTGAGCTGAAGTAGTTTCAACATCTAGAACAACATGTCGTATCAAGATGTCCCATGCAGGACCATTCGACATCGCGCCAGAACTGAAGTGAATCAAAGTTTCTATTATGTGTTAACAGATGCAGAAGATTCAGGGAGTAATATGCAAATCCTATGTGGTGCTGAATTAAAAGGGCTGAAGATTCAAATCTGTAATTAAGATGATTAGAAAATATACACTTTCTAAATATGGAGATATTTTAGGATGTTATAAATTGAAGTCCTAATTTGTAGCAGAAGTTTCTGCTGACTTGTAGCAGCTCATTTGCTGTGTTTTTGGTAGGCCCAAATCCAGTTGAGAATAGGTTATATATAGATGCTTTGTAACCTAGTTTTGTAACCGAACCATAGATGTAAAAGTTCTAGTATTAGGGTTGGTTCCTGTACCACTCGACATGTGAGTTGGACAGTTTGTTAGTGTGATCCTCAAAGCTGTAAAGTAAGAGGAGTATTGTTCTTGGAGGAAGCTTATAAGTAACTCTAAGTTGTGTCTTGGAAGTGTGTCTTCGTTGATGAATTGTTGTATAGGTAAAGAGCCGTTGATGCAGTGGCGGATTATCGACTGCTAGACATCATTGCGATGATTGGGAGTGAGAAGAGTTTCTCATAGCTAGAGAGGATCTAGGTAGAAGGGTCATTGGGTGGTGATTGAGTGATAAGCTGTAAACAGAGAGTTTAGCTTTGAATTGATACTACTGATAGTGGACTTCATCCCTGGCTTGGTAGCCCCCGGAGTAGGTGTGTTAAACCGAACTGGGTTAACAATTCTGTGTGTCTTTTTTTTATGTTTTCAGTACCATGATTCTTGTTATATACCTTGCCATTTATGTTCATGTCAGACCAGATGTCGAATGGCATGTTATAGGACATCTGAACTCTGCACATGTGCCAGAATTTCAATTGGTATCAGAGCAGGTCATTATGTTCTGTATGTGGATGAGATCCGAGGGAAGATACTTTCTGGTTCATGGTCAAGGTAGAAGCTTTCTACTGAAAAGTTGTTTGAACTTGGAGAAGTTCATATATGTGTGAGAATGGTCCCTAGAAGTGGAGGATGGATTGTTCGTGACAGGTAGTGGCATGTGCTGAAGGCTTGGAGGTTTGATTGAAAAGCTGTTGTGTTGTGGTTATGTTAGGTTCAAACCCGTGGTATTGAGGTGTCACCTGGATTATGATGCTAGGGCTGATATGTGACATCTGAAGGTTTTGAGGAGTTTGTGTTTTGATCTGCTGCGTATCTATCTGTAAACTTTTGAGGTTGTAGCTGAGAAGGTTGTTCTTCTCTGAATGCATATCCTATGGTGATGGGATATATGCAAGACTGCTTCAACTTACTTTGTCAACGATACTTGAAGATTATTGTTCAAGTCCACTCATAAAGCCATTGATAAGTGAAGTTGAGATCTAAAGATAGTGAGAAGTAATCTACTTTTGCTTCTTTTCCTAAAAGGGCTAATCTCCAGTCTTTGATCTCTTGATGTGTTCCTTGGAATGATGTCCTATCTTGTGTTAGAACATCACGTCAGAATTCTGTTGTCTGAAGGAATGGCATAGCAGATGCTCTGGGTGCTAAACTAATGTGGTTTGATCACATGGGTTTAGAACCTACTCCTGATCTGGAAGAGGAGGCGTCTGGGTGGTATGTCTAAGAAATTTCTGGCCCTAGAACTTATCTTAGATGTGTGAGTTAGTCAAGGTGTGATCAACATGCTATTTACTCCTGAGGTCAGTTTATTTCTGGTCCTTGCTGCAGGAGTAGAGAACCTGAGATTCAAGAAGTATTATCTCTAGCAGACTTCTTGGACATGAAGGTAAAGATACTCATCAACTGATCAGAATGATAGGGAATGATTGCCTTTGGAGAGTTGGATGAGAGAACACTGTTCTTGTGTTCTTGTGATCTTCTGTGATGTGATGGGTTATGATGGTGGTTTCTGGTCCCGAGGCTTAAAGGGGGAAGCTTGGAGATTCTGTTTTGGAATGTGGTGTTTATCTTAGTGCAGCTGGACTCTGTTCATGTTGTCAAGACTGATGTCTTAACATCTGTTGACAAAATATTCTGTTCAGAATGTTATGGTTTTTGTCTCCTGAGATCACAAGCCTCTACCTATTCTATGTACTGATGTGAGGGTCAAAGTAGTAGGTGAATGTGTTCAGCAGGTGTGTTGAACAGAGGGTGCGCTCTTGAAGACATGAAGATGAGTCTCATGTTCTCCATTCATTTAAGGTGTTCTTCTTGCAAAGGAGTACTGGTGGTCTTAGATAGAGAAAAGTTGACCAGATTGGGATCATGTGAGTATTGGTACAAGGGATGATTGTGTTCAACTTGTGAGTTGAACAAAGAGTGCACTCTTGAAGACATGAAGATGCGTCTTATGTTTTCCTTTCTTCAAGGTACGAAGAAGCACATGTTATTCTTGATAGGGGGAGAGTGTCAAAACTTTATGCAGCTGGACGTATGATGGGAGTTTGTTATTGGTACTTATCGTGGTTAATATATGTCTAAAGGGATGTTGCGACTTCTGTTTTCTGCTGTTGCATTTTTTTATGTGTTTTGACCAGAAGCAATTTAGGAAGTTGCATTAAGTGTGTTGGGATGTGGTTTGTGCAGTTGTGATCCTTATTGCACTTGTTTAGTGTAAATGGAACAGAATTAAGACAAAATTTTATTGCACTGCTGAAAGCATACAAGATTAGAAAAAGCAACAAACAAAGAGTCTAAAGATTATCCCAACCCCCAGAATCAAGAAATGTTTTCCAATCTTCGTCCCATTCATCATCAGAAGCTTGAAGTTGCACTGAAGGTTTTTTGATGGGCTTCATCCTTGTCTCTGATGTTTTTCTTGTTCTTGTTGCTCCTGAAGTTGCCCCAGCCGTGGACAGTGGTTTGTCCTTCAATTTCTGTGGATCTGGTTTCAACACTTCCTGCATGTGTCTCTTCTCTGCATCCTTGCTAGACTGACTCATGGCTCTATCCGTGATGCGATGTTAGAAGCTAGGAAGCTTGGTTTTTATACTGCATAAAGAGATCTTGTTTGTATCGCCTGACCAGTCAAAGTGGTCTTTGGCTTGGGAACTTGCCTTCTTGGGAATCAGTCACATTGGATACCAGAACTTCGTGTTTGGTGCCTTGGTAGAGGTTGTCCTTTTTGTAACTAAAAGGATGTGCCTAGGTCATGTCTAGTTGTCTGGTGTGATTCCCTTTAGTTTGCTGTCGGTATAGCTGCTGGTGCTGGTTGTTATCAAGTGGTGTGTTTATTTGTCTTATGCTGATGTCCTAAATACTGTTGCAACATCGTTGTTTGTTGTATATCATGCTTGTGGAGTTGGAAGAAGCAGCATAATTTCTTAAAACTCATTTATGGTCATCTTTTATTCGATTAGGAAACGTTATAATCAATTAGGAAAGTGAAACTCGCACTTTAATATATTATAACATGCATCTAATTGATTGTGGAGCAAGCTCACCATGTAAACGATTAGGAACCCTCTTAATCAACTAGGATTTGAATCTGTCTAGTTTGTTTCTAAGTTAGCGTTGTAGCTTAATCGATTAGAGAGAGGTCTTGACCCATGGGTTCTTTTCTTTTTTGGCCAAATTTATTCTCATATCTAAAGGAGACCATGTGCTCTCTTCTAATCATAAAAATATGATTTTATACTCTTCTTTCTGACTCACTCTCTTCTTAAAAACTGATTTATATACTTTTCATTATTTTAGTTTTGAGATAGCGAAAAGCTTAAAGAAAGAGTTGTATAATTTGTTATTTGACCAGACCGTGTTGTAACTGTAAATCAAGAGTCTTGTTTTCTTGTGACATTTTAATTGATATAAAGGATGTAAGATGAACATGAGTAAAAGCTTGGTGTAAGGAGTTTATGAGTTGATTATGTGATAAAAGTTTAAGTTGATAGTGGAACTCTCTAAAGGAAACTCTTGGGGATTGGAGTAGTCCGCGTGGTTTAAGGATAAACCAATATAAATCTTGATGTGTTATTTCTAACTCTTCTCCTTCAAACCTTCCATATCTCTCTTCTTCGGAAACCTAGTAACACAAATAAATAGAGAAGCAAAGAAATGTTTTAAAATGTTACCTTGAAGAAGATGAACTTACTGACTCACACGTTGTATGCTCCATAAGAGGAGGGGGCACAAGTGCATAAAAAAGATAACCAACTAGAGAATATTGACGAAGATGAAAGAATTCACAAACCCAAAAGAAGAGCTCCCAATACTCACGAATGACTAAAAAGGATATAGTAATGCCAGGAATCCTCATATATCCTCCATTGAAGACGAGATTGCGATCTATAGTGGTAGATGTTGGGAAGCGCAAACCAGCGATGATTCAAATCTTGTCTTAGAGTGTTTAGAACACTTGAATACTCTAGTACTGGTATACATCATCGTTATCAGGCGTAGGGTCACTAATCGAGAGTCCTCTGCGATACGTTTGCTAATTACGGGAGATATATTTAATGCGTATATTCTTAATGTTATTGATGTCCTGTAAAGGCTCATCCACATCCTTCCACAAGAGGTTGAATTGAAGACATATGTAACAAGCCCTTGCTCCATGAGTAAGAACAAGAGTTTGAGGGATAACTATTTTGGATTACTCCCCAGGCCTGCAATGGAAGACCCAACAACAACCATCACACGAAAAAACGTGCAGAATAAGTGTGACCCCACCTCAACTAAGGACTAGGGGTGGAAAAGAGGTATGTCCCGCAAAAGTCCGCAAAAAATGGGACGGGACGGACATAGTTGAGGATGCGGGTCTGAAACTTAGACCCGCCCTGAAAAAACTGGGGGTGGGGTGGGCAAAGCCCGCGGGCACTGCATCTTTTAAGCCTAAAAATGCAAAAATTTATGTAAATGCTTGTGCCCGCAATAGCCCGAGAAGAAAATGGGGCGGGGCGGACACATTAAAGGGTGAGCGCCTAAACCCTTGGCCCGCCCCGCACTAAAGTGCGGGCAAAACGGACATACCCAACGGACCAGACCTATTTTGCTACCCCTACTGAGGACATGTGATTTCGGTCTCCAACATATGTCTCGCCATTAGATTTGATTGGGAGACAACCCCGCATAAGATGTTGTATCCTACGAAGGCGCTTTCAACCGTCCATACTAAATAAAATCGTAAATTTCTTAACACACCACCCAACCTTCTTAGGCACCTAGTGCGCTGACGAAAATACCCCTGCGTTCCGGATGTGCAAATTCGGACGCACCGGTTTTTTAAAAATTTTCAATTTTTCCCGTATGTGCACATCCGGTAAACGTTCGTATTTGCAAATCCGGTATAAAACCTTATGCAGAACACCAAAAATCCAACAATGTTTCTCACATTCATAAAATAAAATCGAGATTACATTGAGAAAATCACCATGACATCGACAGAAATTTAAATATTACAAGATCAATAGCCCGGTGGACGCTTGCACATCTCTAAGATGTCATCGACCGTTCTTCAGATTTTGACGGTCGCCTCGAACTCGAGCGGGAATCGTTCTTCGTGGCCGAAAAAAGTTCGCCGCATCGCTCTAACATCCTCTTGATTCTTGAGCTCAACAAGGCTGTAAGTGACGTTCCCTTCGTTATCAACGGAAGGTGAACGATACTGAAGCTTCGCAACCTTCCATTTGTCTCTATAAGGTAGGAGATGTTCGATATCATCAATGATCTCGCCGATTGAGATATCCCTCGTTAACTTATACTTGCGACCGATTATTAGGCCGTCGGTATAGGAGACAGTTGTGACATACCAATGAATCTTGATATCATACAATTAAGACATTTAGTGTTTGTGTGAATGATATCAAATGAAACCCCTAATTTATAGAAAAGTTAGGGTAAAGTTATTTTTGCCTAAGTTCGTTCCGGATGTGCAGATCCGGATGAACCCTACAAATATTGGTTCCGGATGTGCATATCCGGAAATTTTCTGGATGTGCAAATCAGAATGTTTTACTGATACAATTTTAAAACAGAATTGAACAGCTTATGCAGCCACTTGGAATACTTTCAGTGCAATAAAATTCATAAGTGTATTAAAAAGACATATGGATAAAATACAATATATTTCACTTCAATAATGTACGTTGGGTCGTATGATTATACAAAAGAGTTAAAACAAAACTCTCCGTCTAAATCTATTGGAGCTAGAACTTTCGATTTTTCCGCATTTGATGCCTTTTCAATTGCGTGCAATCTTTCGAATTCAAGCATCCTTTCGACAAAACTATCCGGCCAAGACTCGACAATTGCGGTTGCTTGCATCACCCATTGCGGTGATTTAGGTGGTATCGGGCATCAGGGTTTCAAGATAACTTGTACGAAATGTCTTGATTTCGCAAGCCATCCGATACACATGATGCGATCATTTGGATTCGACGGAGGTGTGGTGTGGAGTGGAAAAAAGGTTTCCGAAAATCCGTATCTTGTCAATGAAATACACACCATATCGTAGGCGCTTGCAATAAGATGACCCGTCTCGGGGAAGCTCATCCATTTTGATACCGGTGTCGGACCACTCAACCACGGAACAAGTGACTCGTGAACCTTGTTGTAATTTTCTTGATTTTCATAGAGACGCAAGTATGCTTCTTTATGGGCCTCCAACTCTAGGATAAGTTGATGACGTACAAGTGCATGGCCTTCCTCTCCTTTACCGAGTAGTGCCGACACAGCTCGGTAACCGCAATTACCATCCCCTACAACATCGATTATACCGTCGATATTCTTGTGTATAAAAACTGGCATCTCGTCAATAAAGGAAATCATACGTGTAGTTGGAGTCGGAGTCGGAACTCGTGGAATCGGTGTCGGAGCCAGTTTGTAAATGCGAGCTCCTTTCATGACACTTTGTAGAGATTTAGGAGTCGGAGAGTCCGGAAAGATTTGGTCAACGTGCTCATAATACGAAGGATACCGAGTTGTTGAGTTGTCATTTGGTGTAGGCTTCAACTTCTTTGGAGCACCCTTTGTCTTAACCGGTTAAGACGGAGGTATCATTGCGGTTGTTTCGGGGAAGGCAATCTTCCTCAACTCTTCTTTGATGTGTAGCTTCATATTGTCGTCGGCCTTCGAAAATCTCTTTTGAATCGCTTCCAATTCGGCCAAAATAGAGATATCCGATTTATCTCCTTCCTTACAACCATCATCATCATAACTAAGTCTCATCCAATGAGGGAAAACTTCGTCAATTTGTATTGGCTCACCTAGTTTCAACTTTTTAGCAATGGCACAAGCATAAGGAAGACCGTAGGTTTTCACAATAGTGCAACCACACTTTGCACTATCGGAACCTACCGTTTCGGCTCGGTTGGCCTCGTGAAAAATATAGTTCAACCTCGCCCGAGACATGTTTCCGATCAAATGAGAGTAGAGGAAGTTACCTTTAAACCGATGTTCCAAAACCGTGATGCTCCGACCGAAAGTGGTTTGTATCTCATTGTGTTGGTTTTTTATCATTAGATACACGGAGTCCCAATCCCGACATAAATCCCCCTTGCTATTCCCCAACCAATTCTTCAAAGTGGCATGTGCCGACTCAACTCTATTGGTGGTAGTGTTTCCAAGATGTCGTACGTTATCGGTCCACGCACAAACAATCTTTTCTTTCACTTGATCAAGAATGGTGGATTCAACATATTTCAACAAAGCGGGGTATCGTTCACACACTTTCCGGAAGTTAATGACCGAATCGGCATATAATTCCGTTGTGGAAGAATTTAGAATATGAGTCCATGCATCCATAATTTTCTCTACAATGACACCCGGCTTGACCACTTTTCTGTCTTCCGACTCCACTTGTTTCGCACCCACCGCGGTCTTAACCCGACTTCGCACATTCTTTGTTATGTGAAATCGACAAAGTAGTGCATTGGAAGAAGGAAAGACCTTTACAACCGCATTCATCAAGGCGCTGTCGCGTTCTGTAATAATTGCTTTTGGTATTTGAACATGTTTCTTCAAAAGTGACTAACACGTCTCCAACGCCCGCGTGAAATTGTCCTCTTTCTCACACTCCAAAAAGGCAAAGCCGATGGCGTATGTCTTATCCGTAGACGTAACGCCAACCATCTCAAACAATGGAAGACGATACTTGTTTGTCTTGTAGGTGCTATCGAGAATGAGCACTGTCGAGAACGTGTTGAACAACTTGATGGAATCCAGATGAGTCCAAAAAATATCTCGGACCGTAATTCCATCATCGCGATATCTGTACCGAGACACGTAATCGTTGTCCTCCAACACTTTCAACAGTTGTTACATCTCACTCCTATCTCCCCTAATTGCCTTATTCATTTGATACCTGTTAGTTCTTTAATTTTAAGGGTTGGCATGAATTTTGTAAAACAAATAATAACAGCAATATGTTAGATAGGATGTTTTATCTTGCTGAAGAAGAACAGGTTGAGCAAGAAGTCCTAGTGTGCAATGGAACATGTTGAGCTGAAGTAGTTTCAACATCTGGAACAACATGTCGTATCAAGATGTCCCATGCAGGACCATTCGACATCGCGCCAGAACTGAAGTGAATCAAAGTTTCTATTATGTGTTAACAGATGCAGAAGATTCAGGGAGTAATATGCAAATCCTATGTGGTGCTGAATTAAAAGGGCTGAAGATTCAAATCTGTAATTAAGATGATTGGAAAATATACACTTTCTAAATATGGAGATATTTTAGGATGTTATAGATTGAAGTCCTAATTTGTAGCAGAAGTTTCTGCTGACTTGTAGCAGCTCATTTGCTGTGTTTTTGGTAGGCCCAAATCCAGTTGAGAATAGGTTATATATAGATGCTTTGTAACCTAGTTTTGTAACCGAACCAAAGATGTAAAAGTTCTAGTATTAGGGTTGGTTCCTGTACCACTCGACATGTGAGTTGGACAGTTTGTTAGTGTGATCCTCAAAGCTGTAAAGTAAGAGGAGTATTGTTCTTGGAGGAAGCTTATAAGTAACTCTAAGTTGTGTCTTGGAAGTGTGTCTTCGTTGATGAATTGTTGTATAGGTAAAGAGCCGTTGATGCAGTGGCGGATTATCGACTGCTAGACATCATTGCGATGATTGGGAGTGAGAAGAGTTTCTCATAGCTAGAGAGGATCTAGGTAGAAGGGTCATTGGGTGGTGATTGAGTGATAAGCTGTAAACAGAGAGTTTAGCTTTGAATTGATACTACTGATAGTGGACTTCATCCCTGGCTTGGTAGCCCCCAGAGTAGGTGTGTTAAACCGAACTGGGTTAACAATTCTGTGTGTCTTTTTTTTATGTTTTCAGTACCATGATTCTTGTTATATACCTTGCCATTTATGTTCATGTCAGACCAGATGTCGAATGGCATGTTATAGGACATCTGAACTCTGCACATGTGCCAGAATTTCAATTGGTATCAGAGCAGGTCATTATGTTCTGTATGTGGATGAGATCCAAGGGAAGATACTTTCTGGTTCATGGTCAAGGTAGAAGCTTTCTACTGAAAAGTTGTTTGAACTTGGAGAAGTTCATATAGGTGTGAGAATGGTCCCTAGAAGTGGAGGATGGATTGTTCGTGACAGGTAGTGGCATGTGCTGAAGGCTTGGAGGTTTGATTGAAAAGTTGTTGTGTTGTGGTTATGTTAGGTTCAAACCTGTGGTATTGAGGTGTCACCTGGATTATGATGCTAGGGCTGATATGTGACACCTGAAGGTTTTGAGGATTTGTGTTTTGATCTGCTGCGTATCTATCTGTAAACTTTTGAGGTTGTAGCTGAGAAGGTTGTTCTTCTCTGAATGCATATCCTATGGTGATGGGATATATGCAAGACTGCTTCAACTTACTTTGTCAACGATACTTGAAGATTATTGTTCAAGTCCACTCATAAAGCCATTGATAAGTGAAGTTGAGATCTAAAGATAGTGAGAAGTAATCTACTTTTGCTTCTTTTCCTAAAAGGGCTAATCTCCAGTCTTTGATCTCTTGATGTGTTCCTTGGAATGATGTCCTATCTTGTGTTAGAACATCACGTCAGAATTCTGTTGTCTGAAGGAATGGCATAGCAGATGCTCTGGGTTCTAAACTAATGTGGGTTGATCACATGGGTTTAGAACCTACTCCTGATCTGGAAGAGGAGGCGTCTGGGTGGTATGTCTAAGAAGTTTCTGGCCCTAGAACTTATCTTAGATGTGTGAGTTAGTCAAGGTGTGATCAACATGCTATTTACTCCTGAGGTCAGTTTATTTCTGGTCCTTGCTGCAGGAGTAGAGAACCTGAGATTCAAGAAGTATTATCTCTAGCAGACTTCTTGGACATGAAGGTAAAGATACTCATCAACTGATCAGAATGATAGGGAATGATTGCCTTTGGAGAGTTGGATGAGAGAACACTGTTCTTGTGTTCTTGTGATCTTCTGTGATGTGATGGGTTATGATGGTGGTTTCTGGTCCCGAGGCTTAAAGGGGGAAGCTTGGAGATTCTGTTTTGGAATGTGGTGTTTATCTTAGTGCAGCTGGACTCTGTTCATGTTGTCAAGACTGATGTCTTAACATCTGTTGACAAAATATTCTGTTCAGAATGTTATGGTTTTTTGTCTCCTGAGATCACAAGCCTCTACCTATTATATGTACTGATGTGAGGGTCAAAGTAGTAGGTGAATGTGTTCAGCAGGTGTGTTGAACAGAGGGTGCGCTCTTGAAGACATGAAGATGAGTCTCATGTTCTCCATTCATTTAAGGTGTTCTTCTTGCAAAGGAGTACTGGTGGTCTTAGATAGAGAAAAGTCGACCAGATTGGGATCATGTGAGTATTGGTACAAAGGATGATTGTGTTCAACTTGTGAGTTGAACAAAGAGTGAACTCTTGAAGACATGAAGATGCGTCTTATGTTTTCCTTTCTTCAAGGTACGAAGAAGCACATGTTATTCTTGATAGGGGGAGAGTGTCAAAACTTTATGCAGCTGGACGTATGATGGGAGTTTGTTATTGGTACTTATCGTGGTTAATATATGTCTAAAGGGATGTTGCGACTTCTGTTTTCTGCTGTTGCATTTTTTTATGTGTTTTGACCAGAAGCAATTTAGGAAGTTGCATTAAGTGTGTTGGGATGTGGTTTGTGCAGTTGTGATCCTTATTGCACTTGTTTAGGGTAAATGGAACAGAATTAAGACAAAATTTTATTGCACTGCTGAAAGCATACAAGATTAGAAAAAGCAAGAAACAAAGAGTCTAAAGATTATCCCAACCCCCAGAATCAATAAATGTTTTCCAATCTTCGTCCCATTCATCATCAGAAGCTTGAAGTTGCACTGAAGGTTTTTTGATGGGCTTCATCCTTGTCTCTGATGTTTTTCTTGTTCTTGTTGCTCCTGAAGTTGCCCCAGCCGTGGACAGTGGTTTGTCCTTCAATTTCTGTGGATCTGGTTTCAACACTTCCTGCATGTGTCTCTTCTCTGCATCCTTGCTAGACTGACTCATGGCTCTATCCGTGATGCGATGTTAGAAGCTAGGAAGCTTGGTTTTTATACTGCATAAAGAGATCTTGTTTGTATCGCCTGACCAGTCAAAGTGGTCTTTGGCTTGGGAACTTGCCTTCTTGGGAATCTGTCACATTGGATACCAGAACTTCGTGTTTGGTGCCTTGGTAGAGGTTGTCCTTTTTGTAACTAAAAGGATGTGCCTAGGTCATGTCTAGTTGTCTGGTGTGATTCCCTTTAGTTTGCTGTCGGTATAGCTGCTGGTGCTGGTTGTTATCAAGTGGTGTGTTTCTTTGTCTTATGCTGATGTCCTACATACTGTTGCAACATCGTTGTTTGTTGTATATCATGCTTGTGGAGTTGGAAGAAGCAGCATTATCGTCCGAAGTGGCAGTTCTGACATAATGTGGATTAGAATGGGCAGATTCTGATCTTGATGGTGGGTAGTTCTGGTAATACATGACTACTCTCATGTTGAAGACTGAATTAGGGTGTTATGAATGTAAGGACAGAAGGCTGTTGCGAGTGGTGCAATCTGATCAGAATGGCTGAAGATAAGGAGGTTCCTTCTAATACAAGTAAAAGGTGGTGGCAGTGCTTATCTTGTGTTGCAAGAATATGTGAGAAATTTCAAATCAAATGGGCCTTTGTGTATTGGACTTGGCAGACCATGTATCTAAAATCACCATGGCGAGGTCTTACTCAATATATACCAGATTGTGGCAATATCGCTGTGATAGCATAAAGAGCATTGATTGTTAAGGCTATTGTCTATAAGCCTATTGCTGCAAGTGTGCTGATTTCTGTGTAGCCTGTGGGCTGTTCAAGTTTGTGCAGTGTGATGTCAAACATCTTGATGGGACATATCATAGCTTTGTGAAGTTAGTGCTTATGCAGGAGAGGTCTGAAAAGCAGAATTGGTGTATCTGGGTGACTTTATTTTTCTCTGCTGTTTTGAAGGAATCTAGAAGGGATTATGAGAAGTCGTCTCAGTATCCATTAGATAAGAAGATGTGCTTGAGGAGTCTTGGGTTGATATGTTTATGAGCTAGCAAACAACTAGTTGGTAAGATGTCAGAACATGGTACAGGACATGTTTCTCTTAAGCCAAACAAGGAATTATTCTGGTCGGCAGTGCAAGGATAAGGTGAAATACGTGTCTCTGCCTATGCATGGAGCATTATTGGCCTAATTTATAGTAAGATTCAGTTGAGAAACATTAAAGGCAGTCAAGGCTGTTTTGGAAGGTAGGCATTGAATTGAATGGAGTTTTTTTTACCTAAAATAGCGTTTCTTTGACCAAGAACCTTGACATATTCAAAGCTCGTTAATTCCAAAGCCACTGGTCAGCTATTTATAGGGGTTGTTCTCTTCTCCTTCAGCCAAGTGAGTGTACTTGTTTAACAAAGTCTTATGGCGTTTGTTCGTATTTCGGTAAGCATTACTTGGGTCTGGTTCTGTGAGGGCCTTCTTTGCCAATTTTTGGCTAAAAAGGGGGAGAAAGGGTGTGTGAATGGTTTGTGCAGATGCCTTGTCTGGAGTCTGCAGTTCCAATTGTGTGCAGAGATGTCGAAGAGGGTGTTATTTCCGTGAGTTGGTGTTGAGTCTTTGTGACTTGTGTCCTGAGTTATGAACACAGTTGTGACTTGTGTTCTGAGTTACCTGGGTTGATAGATTGATACTTCTTAAGTTTCATCTTATGCCGCAGGTCGACTAGGGGCGTCTGATCAATTAAGGTGTGCAGAAATCTCTTATGCCACCATTGGTCCTTTGTGTCAAGACAGACGTTTCTTTTCTGGAGGAGTCTTCTACAATTAATCCAGGTCTGAGCTGGAAGGAAAAAGAAATGTGTTGTATTAAGGGGGAGTGTCGGATATCTTCTTCCTCATGTGCACCAAATGACTTCAGGACTTTCCACTTCTAAGGTCCTAATGTGCTGCCTGAAGTTATTGTGATGTGGTGCTCGAAGGTGATGTTTTGGAGCTCATAGATTATGCTTGAAGAATTGTCAAACATGATGTCCTAACATCATCCAAGTATTCCCAAGAAAATGATTCTCCATGATTGTTGTTCTCAGTAGCTACTGATGGCTACTGTTAGGTTCAGTAGTTGCTGATGACTACTGACAGTAGTATAGAGTTGTGATTGATGCTGTAATCTGAGTTGTAATGTTTATGTATTTATTTTAGCCAAAATTTGCCAAAGGGGGAGAATGTTAGTTCTTTAATTTTAAGGGTTGGCATGAATTTTGTAAAACAAATAATAACAGCAATATGTTAGATAGGATGTTTTATCTTGCTGAAGAAGAACAGGTTGAGCAAGAAGTCCTAGTGTGCAATGGAACATGTTGAGCTGAAGTAGTTTCAACATCTGGAACAACATGTCGTATCAAGATGTCCCATGCAGGACCATTCGACATCGCGCCAGAACTGAAGTGAATCAAAGTTTCTATTATGTGTTAACAGATGCAGAAGATTCAGGGAGTAATATGCAAATCCTATGTGGCGCTGAATTAAAAGGGCTGAAGATTCAAATCTGTAATTAAGAAGATGATTGGAAAATATACACTTTCTAAATATGGAGATATTTTAGGAAGTTATAGATTGAAGTCCTAATTTGTAGCAGAAGTTTCTGCTGACTTGTAGCAGCTCATTTGCTGTGTTTTTGGTAGGCCCAAATCCAGTTGAGAATAGGTTATATATAGATGCTTTGTAACCTAGTTTTGTAACCGAACCAAAGATGTAAAAGTTCTAGTATTAGGGTTGGTTCCTGTACCACTCGACATGTGAGTTGGACAGTTTGTTAGTGTGATCCTCAAAGCTGTAAAGTAAGAGGAGTATTGTTCTTGGAGGAAGCTTATAAGTAACTCTAAGTTGTGTCTTGGAAGTGTGTCTTCCTTGATGAATTGTTGTATAGGTAAAGAATCGTTGATGTAGTGGCGGATTGTCGACTGCTAGACATCATTGCGATGATTGGGAGTGAGAAGAGTTTCTCATAGCTAGAGAGGATCTAGGTAGAAGGGTCATTGGGTGGTGATTGAGTGATAAGCTGTAAACGGAGAGTTTAGCTTTGAATTGATACTACTGATAGTGGACTTCATCCCTGGCTTGGTAGCCCCCAGAGTAGGTGTGTTAAACCGAACTGGGTTAACAATTTTGTGTGTCTTGTTTTTATGTTTTCAGTACCATGATTCTTTCTATATACCTTGCCATTTATGTTCATGTCAGACCAGATGTCGAATGGCATGTTATAGGACATTTGAACTCTGCACATGTGCCAGAATTTCAATACCGAATGTTATACACTTGCTTTATGTTTGCAACATTTTAGGATTCTTTCCGTTTCAACGTCGCAAGTATATTCTTCGGTTGGACAAGGTTCAAGGTCATGTCGGCTATACATGTCTTCTCTTCCACCTTGAGCTGACATACACTTGGATGGCCTTGAAGCTTTGAGCACATTTCGTGGTTATGTATACCACAACGAACGGTAAATCTCTATTTCTTGGAAACTAACATGTAACCACCAATCTTAAAAGGGCACCCACATCTTCTAGTACCAGTCTCGTCTTTCTTTAATTTTCGTAGAGGTGCTTGATATTTGCCGCTTCTTTCGCAACCCAAAATTACAAAAGCTTTTCTTCTATCCGACCCATTATCCGATCTCCCGATATTTACACCGAAGTCAAGCTCAATAGCCGTCCTACGAATGTATGTGATCATGCTTTCACGGTCATCAAAGTCTTGCTTGTTGTTAAAGTCACCGCCGACATCAACCGACTTTACGAGCATGCCTTTATCTTTCGGAAAAATCGGCGAAACTAATTCTTTTGACATGTTATCGAGGTGCACTATATCTATTTATAAACAAGAATAGAACAATTAATATGTATAAATAAAATATATTCGAAATTTGCTGAAAATTTAAATTAATTAGTTTCAGGCACTTTTTTTAATTTGCACATCCGGAAATGTTCATGCTTAATTCGTTCCGGATGTGCACATCCGGAAGTAGTGTAACTTGTTTTTTACAAAAAAGTAGATCGATAATGTGGGCAATGTAGAGGATGAAGTTGAATATTTACCTGAAATTCAGTCTTTTCTTGCTCCCTTTGATTTGTTGCACCAATAATTTGAACTTTTTGAGTGAGAAATGGGATTGATGAAGTAGGGTTTTTTGAGTTGGTGGGAGTGAGTGTAGTAGAAGAAATGTTGAGAATGGGAAGGGGAAGTGATCATGCAGCTTCAAATATATCAGTCATGCTTCTGAATATACAGATTCGGAGGCCTACCGGATATGCACATTCAGAAAAAAAAAATTTATAAGGATACGGTGCGTCCAGATATGCACATCTGAAATTAAGGGGCAAAAAAATAATTTCACGTGGTACCTAAGAAACTTAGGTGGTACATTAAAAAATGCTCATAAAATCCAACACGCACAATTTTCAAGTATATTCTCATTCATACACTCATACTTTCTCGCTCCTTCATTAATTTGAGCATTGAAATATTAACTTTGTAAATCCACTCGTTTTGTCGTACCGAAAACTCACTTCACCGCTTCTGAACTCTGTTTTATTCTATCTCCGCTTATTTTCAGTTATAGGTCAAAACAAATTTATATGGTTGAAAAGAAAGGTCACATAAATATAAATGTTATAATATTACAATCACATGCCACATAGGAAAAAAAAAACTTTCGAGTAATTATTCTATGTTATGTGAGGTGGGTGAAACTTTTGAGCGGAAAGATATTCCGATCTTAGAACAAACAGACATAGAATTTCAAATAATAAATTAAATAGAAGTATTAACACCAATTAAATATAATGTAAACAACTTTCTAACATATTTATAAGTTGTTTTCGACTTTTTTTCCCCATAAACTCCCTATGATAGATTATGAAAACAGCTTATATATTGATAAATAATGAATTTATTTAATACTTTATTATGGAAATAGAATATGTATAAACACTTATATGATAAGCCCTTTTACCATAATTAAGTAGTCTATCTAACTAAACATGCTAAAGGGTAAGAAAATTGATTTGAACAATAAAGGGTGCAATTGCCCTTGCTATCTACCTTTGTAATGATTAGCTAAATGCATAATTACATGACAAAAACACATAGCTAAACAAGCCTACCAAACTAGTTAACTAAATAAGCACACAAAAATATGAGACAACAACTATGTTCTATTCTCACTAGAATTATTATGCTTTTGGCCTTTCACACTCTCCCATTGCTTCACAACTTCACTATAAGCCTCTGCAGAATCATAAGCAAAATCTGCTAATGAGCTTATAGCAACAGACATTCCAGCACAAAGCACTTTAATAGCAACTTCAGCAAGCTTTTCAGGTGCCATAACCTCTTCTTCTTCCACATGACCAACTTCAACCATTTCCATATTCCCACCATTTTGATTCGTAGTTCTATATGAACTCGACCTCGAATCTTGTCTCAATTGATGTGCATAGAGTGATCCCATCCCGGCTGCAAAAAAGTCCATACCGTCAAGCACTGCCTTTTCGCGCACTCCGTCCAGACGCCTTGACCACTGAACAATAAGTCCGAATAACGGGTGAGTGTTGCTTAGTCTTTGAGGAGAGCAGGGTTGCAAGTTTGGTACGTCGTCGGGTTCGGATCTCACGCACCGGAGAAGCCATCCAGTTAGTGCTTGAATGTAGGATCTTTGAGAAGTGATCCATGACTCGAAGGTGTTTCGCCAGTTTCGTAGCTCAGTTTCGAGAATTGAGGCTGATCGGGCGAGCCTATTTGGATCAGTCATTGAGATGGAAGGCTGTTGTCTTCTGGAATGCGATTTAGAAGGTGTGCCAGCTAGAAGAATCTTAGCTTCGTCTAAGGTTCTCTTCTGTGTTTGATGACATTCTGCCATCACTTTCCACATCTTTTCAAGCCTGTCATTATTTGCATATAAATTGAAGAATCAGCAAGAACAAAATGATGAAGACTTTTATACAATGATGAAAAACACTTCGAAATCTGACAGAAAAGGTTTAGCTTTGTTCGGATAAACAATGATGTGCGATGAAGACTTTTATACGTACCCTTGTACCAATTCAAGAAGTTGAGGATGCAACTCTTCGTCCCTTAGAGTTTCGATTCTCCTGGAAATAGCTTCAACTGAGTGTATTGAAACTGTTATCTGGGTGTCTAGATCTCTAATGGTTGCTCTTGTTTTATCTGCAGAAGGATCCTCTCCTTTTACTTCATAGTTGCTTAATTGCTTGCATTTTTTCTCATACGCGATTCGGACTCGTTCTCCACACTATTGAACAAGAAAGTTAACATAGTAAGTTTCCAAATATTATCCTAACTGATTATTCAATGAATCTAAAAAACAAATTTTTTCTTATATTAAGGACCAGAGGGAGTATTGTCATAAGCATCTAATTGGAAAGCCTACGATACCTTGACTTCCTCGTAGAGCTTCTTCTCCCATTCATTTAACTTGTCCAATGTAGATTGGTGACTACCAGAAAGCCTACACTGTTCCTTTGGGATATCCTTACCTAACTTGTCCAATGTAGATTGGTGACTACCAGAAAGCCTACAATGTTCCTTTGGGATATCCTTACCGCCCTCGCATCTTTCCTCCCTAGTGGTTGAAGAATTCACTAAAAATCTTGATGAAGAAGAGCGCGAAGAAGCTGACCGGAACAAAGCGACCGGATTCAATAACTTCGATGCTGCAAATGAAACATACTTTAAATTTCAAAGTCGTATTCTAGAAATATTAAGAACGAGAAACTCAATTGCTAGCGTGGCCGAGTGGTCTAAAGCGCCAGACTCAAGTAAAACCTTTCGAAAAATACATGACAATCAAATTTTATAAGAGTTTTTAGATTGGAGCTTGTTATCAATTGAACATGAAAATAAACTTGCGGCAAAGTGAAAATAATGATAAATTGAATGATTCCGTTAAACCTGAATGTTCATTAGATGTTAGCAAATACTGAGCTTTCTTCGCCTCTAACAAAACTGAGACATCATTGGCTGCGTTGCACACGGTTTTGAATTGAGCTTCAAGATCATTGATCACTTCTGCCATGCTTGTCGGTCTTCGGTTTACATAAACCGTAAAACCTGCCATTTCTTCCTTAGGTTCTTGTTTACCGATTTCCATTTCTCTACGGCTGGATTCAATATGACCCGCAGCTTGATTTTTCGATACTTCAAAGCTTGCATTTCCGTGACTTTGTTGTGAATCTTTGGCATCGTGCTCAGTTTCGGTTTCGATTTCGTCGTCTGTTCCCACTTCTTCATCCTCCTCTTCCTCTTCCTCTTCTCCATCTTCGTCGTCATCCTCATCATCATCATCGAGATCTTCAACTAAAACTTCTTCTTTGGAGGGGTTTATATCATTTCTAGTTCTTTCTTCTACTATATTTCTCTTCACAACATAATCTTCATGTTCAGTTTCATCTTCTTCAAGTTCCGGAATCCCCTCTTCTTCTCGAACCTGCCTTAGTCCTCTGTATTCATCATCCATACCATTTTGATCGTGGCTGCTTCGGTTCGGATAACCATAGTAATCCAACGAGGAAAAAGGGTTCCAAAAGAAATCCCATTGAGCATTTTGCGGCGAAGGTGGACGTATATTAGACCTAACATTCGGAGGAGAATAAGGAAAAATCGATGGATTCATCGGTGGTGACGATTGCATTGCAAAATAACCATCAATTCCATACTGCGGCATTGGAGCATACGTTTCCATTCGGACAATTTCAGGTGACGGAGGCCTTTCCTCAACTAAAACCGCCGGATTACCACCTGGCCTAAGATAATTCATTCTCAAAGTAGAATTCGGTCCAACTCCAAATTCAATCGGCGACGGTGTAAAAGAATTCGGTCCAACTCCAAATTCAATCGGCGATGGCGCGAACGATTTTGCCGATATGGGAACAAATCCATTGCCATTGCCATTACCATTACCATTACCATTTCCATTACCATTACCATTACCATTACCATTACCATTACCATTACCATTGGCAATCCTAGGCTTAGTTTTCCTCTTCACCGGTGTAAAAGGCGGCGTAACAACCGAATCTAACGAAAACTCGCGAGGCTCGTCACCTTCAATATAATCACGAAGAGCAGCCGAAACCCTTTTCATAGATTCAACATAAGCTATATGACCGGTCGCAAACCGAGTTCTTTGCTCAACAGCTTGTTTGATGAACTTCTTCCTATCTTTACAAAGCTGAACTGACTCTTCATCATCCAGCTTTGATTGTGAACATCCCATCTCTCACTCTCTCCCTACGAATAACAAAATCCTAACTTTTCATCACAACCAAACAACAACCCTTCTTCATATTTCACTAGATTCATAAAAGAAACCCCAAATCTAACACCAAAAACAAAACAAAAATTCATCATTTAGCATCATAGTTGAACTAACTAAACCAAACAATGCAAATAAAGTAAGATTCTTTTCTTTCTCCACACAGAAGCTAGTAATGTAGATTTGTCAAAAACATTTTTTTTCTTCCTAAGATTACATTAACAAAGCATGCAACTTTTCATATATGAAATTTTCTAAAAAAAAATTTTAAAAAAAAAAAACAACCTTAATTTCCAAGAAAAAAAAACCCATTCCTTAAAATGAAAAAAAAAACAATAAAGTATCAATTATGAAAAAATTAGAAGAAGAAATGTAAGATTATTTCACATAGATGAAGAACATGTTAAGGAAGAAGAAACATACCTAAGAATGGTGTTTGAGGAACAGGAACAAAACAGTGCTTTTGATGAATGACAGAGTGTAGAAGGAATCAGAGAGAGAAAGAAAAAAAGCATGAGAGAATGAACAGAGAAAACGTTAACAAAAAAAGCAACGGTCAAAACAAGACACAAGGAAGAAGAAAATAATATAAAAAAATGAGACAGAAAAAAAAAAGACAAAATTAAAAGCTTAGTTTTCATGTTAATAAAGGAAGAAGATGAGAATATGAGAACCTTAGTAATATAGGACTTCATGTTGGGGTTATTTACGATGTTGCCACTGGTGTTTATTTATTTTGTTTTCTAGTTGGGAAATTTTGTCATGAAAATGACTGGTCAAAATTTGTTATTAAGGGGACCCCGACTATGATATGGTGAATGATTTTGTGTAAGTGTGGAAAAATTTATTGTGCTTGGAACTTGGGTTAATTTGGATTTACTTAATTATTAGGTCTAGGTTAGATTTGAGTTTGTAATTTTGTATAAGCAAATATTGATACATGAACTTAATGTGATTTACATTTGAAAATTTTAGTTATTAATAAATTGAAAATTTTACTATTGAGTATAAGAAATGAAAGCTTATGACCAAAGGAAATTAAATATGACAATAAATTGTGTTGACTTGTATGAATCTTAAAGTGGGAAATTAATGAACCATAAAATGGAATGAAAGAATAGAAACAAATTTTTATAAGTTAGCATAGTAATTGATAAGAAATGTTGGTTTTATAAATAAAAAATCATGAATGCATCACAAGTGGCATGGCACATTTAAAGTTGAACTTATCAATTTAATGGTGAATAATGTTGTAGAATGCGTCAATAGAGACTAATGCTTTAGTACATAAGAAAGGGAAACGTCACATTTGCATCTAAAATTTTAAAATGTTAGATAAATATGTCATCTTTTTTATACATTTAACATTCACTCATTCATAAACAATGTATAATTTTAACCACTCACAAAGACATCTAATAAATATTTCACTACATCCTTAATCCTTAATTTAAGATGCATCTAATCATTTATGATGAGAGATTCAAATCTCACATATCAATAATATATATATAACGTATCATATAATAATGTCATTTTTATGTAAAAATATGAGAATGAATCTGAACCGTTAGATTTTAAAATAAATGGTAGATATTATGTGTCAGTTTTTTTCTCTCTCCTCCATCATTTATTTTAATAATGGAGGAGAGAGAAAAACAAAAACCACACATAATCTCCACCATTTATTTTAAAATCTAATGGTTCAGATTCATTATCATGTTCTTACATAAAAATTGCATTCTCATAGGATATGAACCATATATATATATAAGTGGGGATCAACTTACTCCAAGAGTAAGTTTTTATAACTTACTCCATAGTCATAGAGTTTAAATTAGATTTAATCGAATGGTTATAAGTAAAAATGCTAATTTAAACACCAGATTAGATTCAATTTAAAGACTATGATTTGGAGTAAGTTAAAAAAACTTACTCTTGGAGTAAGTTGATCCTCAAAAAAAAAAAAAAAAATATATATATATATATATATATATATATATATATATATATATATATATATATATATATATAAAATCTCACCCATCTTTTTTTCTGATATATCTTATCCCCCTTTATCTCGAATCAATTTTCACCACTTCATTAATCTTTTTGAATAAACAACAACACCATTTTCTTCATTTTCTTTGATTTTCTTTAATACCGTTCTCAAAATAATGCAAGAAAAAAAATTCAAATATAATATTTCAAACATTTAACATGAACCCAAGATAATAAAAAAGAAAAATATATCTAGAAATAAAGAAGATAAAAGTAAATTTTAGATGGACGAAAATGAAAGAGAGAAAATGGTATTATAATAAGTTGATTTCAAGAACAATGATCCTTATTTTTAATTTTGATGATAATTATATAAATTAATAATTTTATCCGGTAATATTTATTACTTATATAGAAAGTTATTTAGAATATTGTAAAGATCTAATGATAGATTCACATAGAAGGAAGCTCTTGTTAAATATGTAATTCTTCGTTTTAAGCATGTTTGTAAGATGCATGATTCAATAGAGTCGAATTCGAATGTATTTGACAGGGTAATAGTTGAACATAGTTTGTAATAGTTGAATCTGCATGTATTTGACAGAGAGTCGAATGAGACTAGTCGTAGTCGAAGCAGCATGTATTCGACAGAGTTGAATAACAACTTGTTGAAGTTAGTTAGTTAGTTTGAAATCGTGTTACGGGTAAGAAGTCTCATTATGAATAAGGATGTACCCTATATTTATAATGTGAGACGAGTTAGAGAGAATTCACAGTTGCGAACTTAGAAAGAGAGAAACTCTGTATTCAATGGCATTAATAAAACACATTCTTCATCTCTTTTCCTAAAACCCTAATTTTCTCATTTGTCTTTCTCTTTTCTCTTTAAATATTTCCTCTCTTTTTTCAAATTATTATGCAGTGGAATTGTCTTTTAACCAATGTGTGGTTGAATCACTCGAGTGAAGAGTAAAAAACGATAATCTTGAATCAATTAAGAAAATGATTGAATCTTGTTCTATTAAGATCAGTTCCAACATCTAGTATCTAGAGAGCTGGTTGCGATTCTTAGGAAGCATATAACAATGACTTTTCATCCAAACGGGAATTTTCTAGCAAATCTTCCCATCCTAAATGGAAATAATTATGATAATCAGTGTAAGCAGATGAAGGTTATTTTCTACTATCAAGACGTTTGGGATCTTGTGAAGAATGAAGTAACACCATTTGGCGAGAATGCCACAGATGAATAAAAGGTTGCACATAAAGATTTAAATAAGAAAGATTATAAGACTCTCTTTATAATTCAACAGTGCGTTAATTCAGACAACTTTGAAAAAATTGGTGATGTGGACTCATCGAAGGAAGCATGGGACATCCTGGAGAAATCTTTTGGAGGTGTTGATAAGGTGAAAAAGGTGAGGTTACAAACTCATAAAAGAACTTATGGTTTACTTCAGATGGAAGAAAGTGAAAGTGTGGTTGATTTCTTCATTAGGGTAACAAGATTGGTGAATCAAATTAAAATGTGTGGAGAAGTGTTGACATTAAGATATATAATTGCAAAGATCTTGAGGCCATTGCTTTCAAAATTCAATCACGTTGTTGTAGCCATAGAACAATCGAAGGGTTGTCAAGCATGACAAAAGAAGAGCTTCAAGGAACGCTTAAATCTCATGAACAAATAACTATTGAAATATCTGCAAGCAAGACGAAATGGGATGTAGCTCTGCAGACACAATCGGCAAAAGATAAGAAAGACATAGGAATATGGAACAACAATAAAGGTAAAGGAGGTTACAATAATTGAAATGATAGGAGTTACTAACAAAAAGGAAATTCGTTAAACTAGAGACAATCCATAAACCAAAATAGTCACATAGGTGGTGTTGTAGGTAGAGGAATAGGTGGTGGAAGGAAACTTGATAAAAGTAATATTCAATGTTTCAATTGTCATAAACATGGTCATTATGATAGTGATTATCCTGAAAACAAGATAAATTATCGAGAAAGTGATGCAATACTTGCAAAACATGAAGAAAAAGAATTGTTGTTGATGGTCACAACAAAAGAAGAAGAAAGATTCAAGGATCAATGCTACTTAGACTCGGGCTTCTCATCACACATGACTAGAAGGAGAGATTGGTTCGTCAACATCAGACCCTCGATAAAGAACAAGGTGAAATTTGCAAATGACAATACCTTAGTTGCTGAAGGTATTAGTGATATTTCGATAATGAGGAAAGATGGCAAAAGTTAAGTGATTTCCAATGTATTGTACATACTAGGCATGAAAAGTAATTTTCTCAGCATAAGGTTAGTCTTGAAGGCATAAGTGATTTCCAATGTATTGTACATACTAGGCATGAAAATGTTGATAGAAGGTAAAATGATGAGATTACTCGACTCAGGTGGCAAGTTAGTCTTGAAGGCATCTATGTCTCAAAACATAACCTTGAAGATTGAACTTGATGTGATGGAACATAAGTGTCTCATACTAGGCATAAGTGATTTCCAATGTATTGTACATACTAGGCATGAAAATGTTGATAGAAGGTAAAATGATGAGATTACTAGACTCAGGTGGCAAGTTAGTCTTGAAGGCATCTATGTCTCAAAACATAACCGTGAAGATTGAACTTGATGTGATGGAACATAAGTGTCTGGAAACTGCAGCTAAAATGGATGAATGACTATGGCACTACAGACTTGGTCATCTTAATTTCAAAGACATCAGCAATCTGAAGAGAAGAAACATGGTTTCAGGCCTACCATAAATCCATATTCCAAATGAGGTGTGTGAAGAATTTGTTTAGGCAAAGCAAAACAAAAACAACTTTAGAAAATATGTAAGATGTAATTCAAAAGCCACTCTTGAGATCATATACTTAGATATTTGTGGTCCTCTTCAAGTAGATTCGATTGGAGGTAACAAGTAATTCGTTACATTCATAGATGATTTCTATCAAAAATTATAGACATACGTAATCAAGAAGAAATGTGATCTACTTGAGGTGTTCACAAAGTTCAAAGCTATGGTGGAGAGACAAAGTGGCCACAAGATCAAGACTTCGAGGACTGATGGTGGTGGAGAATATGTGTTGAGAAACTTCGATGCATTATGTGAAAGAGAAGGGATTGTGCATGAGGTGGTGCCACCATACACTACTCAATAAAATGGTATTGTTGAAATGAAGAACATGAATATCATGAACATGGTAAGGAATATAATAAGAGGCAAACACTTGCCTAATGAGTTATGGGGTGAAACTGTGTCGACTGCAACCTAGATCTTGAACAGATGTCCAACGAAAAAGCTAGACGGAATCACACCAGAAGAATATTGGTCTGGTTTCAAGCCTAGCTTAAGTCATTTGAAGGTGTTTGGACCTATAGCACATAGACATGTGCCTGATCATTTGAGAAGAAAACTTGATGACAAGTCGAGTCAGATGATCATAATAGGATATCACTCAATGAGTGGATACAAACTATTCAATCCCTTGAATAAGCAAGTTGTGATCAGTTGAGATATTATCATACATTAGCTGAAGGAGTAGGATTGGAATGATGATGTTAAAAGGGATTCATTAAGAATCCTATGTGATGAACCAGCTAGTGAAGCTAATAGTGGAATTTGACCAGAAGGAGGTGGAGTTAAAGCATGCACAAGCAGACCTTAAATGATAAGAAACATGCTTGCAAGGCTGCATGAATGTGTGTGTTAGAATAAGATTTGTTCATGACATATTCTCTTTTAGTTTTGATGATGACAAAAGTATTGAGAGAATAATGGTTTATTTGATGTGTGTTTTATTTATGCAGGTTCTTGTACATAAATAATCAGAATCTGTTTTACTTAGACACACTTGGGAGTTGCTTCATTGCTAGCTTCTGGTGGTAGAGTCTGAAGAACAATTACTAGTGTGGCTTAGCGCAGACTCTGAGCTGAAGGCCTCAGTATTCAAACGAGTTACTACACTTGGTAATTATATAGCAGAATCTGGTACCATTCAGAGTTAGAGATAAAGTTGTGGTTGTCCGTATTGTATAAAGCAAGTTGTATTGTCTTATCAGCTTGTCAGCTAGAGTCTATAAGATTGCAAGGCTCAAAAAAGGTTGGCATGTTCTACGGATATCTACTCTCAAGGGCTCTATCAGTACAGAACCTCTTGAAGACTCAAAGGTTAAACATGTTATTCACTAGATTCAAAACCTGTTGTGTATCAATCTTCAATGACTCATGTACTATGAAGTAAAGGGAAAGACACTTGATCAAGTTACCTTTTTCAACAACTAGTTTCTGCAAAGGCTATAAATATCGCAGAAGATTCAAGTTTGAATCTTAACAAGGATTCTCCAGTAGAAGGAGTAGCAAGATCAAGCAATTATCAACTCTAATGTAATATGCAGATTTTCTGTTATAGGTTGTAATTGTAAAAGCCTTAAGATTTCTTACCATTGAATATCTTAAAAATCTTAAGAGCTTTAGGTCTTTGTTATGGTGATTTCCAGTACCTCTGATGCTTGTATCATATATACCTTATTCTCTATTCTGCTGAGCCTTCAGTAGTTTAGATCAAAGTCTCTTGCTATGTGTTTGAGCAAAAGTCTTGTCTCATTGGAATTCTAGCAACAAGTCTTAAGTCAAGATGCTTAAGTCACGTAAGTCTCATTGCTTAAGTGCTTGAGCTATGAAAGTCTTATTCAGCTAGTCTAATTGGTCAAGGGAAAGTCTCCGTCTGAGGGGCGTCAACAGGAAGTCTCAAGTGTTGTTTGAGCAAGGAAGTTTCAGTATGGATGGCCAGAAGAGCAGGTGGCTCAGTCAGAGGATGTGAGCAAAAGTCTTATACATGTTCTCTAAGCAAGGGTAAGTCTCAACCAGAGGACCTTTAGAGCAGTTGGCTCAGTCAGAAGGTGTGGGCAAGAAAAGTCTTAGACATGTGCTCTAAGCAATGGTAAGTCTAAATCAGAGGACCTTTGGAGTAGTTGGCTCGGTTAGAGGGTGTGAGCAAGGAAAGTTTTAGACATGTGCTCTAAGCAAGAAAGTCTCAGATAGTTGGTCTAAGCAAGTTTAAAAGACTTATGCAGAAGTATAAGCGATTGTAATCATGAAGTGGTTATAATAAAAATCTCTTGTGAGGCAAGGAGACTAAAGTACTCTCACTTAGGGGAGGAACCAGGATAAATATTTTGTGTCTTCTGTTGTTATTTGTTTACTTCTGTTATATCTGTTGCCGATGAATTAAAACAGAATCTGAACACCAGTTCTGATTCTGAAACTCTGATCAGAAGTTAAATTAAAGAAAATACGAAACACAATTCAACCCCCCTTCTTGTGTACTTTTCACACCTTCAATTGGTATTAGAGCCTGGTATGTGCTTAACACTTAACAGTGGCGCAGATAATGGTCCAATAAGAAATGTATAATTATTCTTCAAGAAGTAATCAAGATCCACATGAAAAATATCATACGGCTTTTCCTACCATATTCAAAGGATGATTCCACTGGATTTAAATGATGGAAAATCTAAACATATTTGTAACTTATTGGTCTTGATAAAGGGTAGCTGAAGGTCTATAGAATATCCTTGAAAGAGGTATTACTATATAAGTTGATGGTGTAAAGCTGATCATCTTGAAAATCTCTTTCACCAGCTCAGAAAATGCATATTGAATATCTTCAGAGGTAGTTGCATTCTGGTAAATGCTCTATCTCACTTCTAAGTATATCAACATCATTAATATGTCTGATGCTTGGACTATCTTTGAATTCTTGTGCTCTGATTTGTAGGGATCAGTTTTTCAAGCCTGAACTATTACATTTCATCTAATCTTTTCAAGCAAATTCATATAAGATTGCTCTTTGACTTAAATCTAAAGTCATGGTTATTCAGGAAGTTTATTACTTGAATCTGCTGTGTTCTGAAGATTTGTATTGCAGACCTCAAAGGAAAGAAATGAAGTTAGATGATGAAAGACTATTCAACAAATCACTCTCTCAATAAAGCCCAGTTCCTTGGAATGACTGATGATGAGAAACTTAGGTTTCTTGTCAGAAGAACTTCTCTACTGGCCGAATGGATTGTGATATTTATTGATAGAAGAGTAACTTCAGATGCTTCTGAAATACTTGTATTTCAACTAATTTCCCAGATCTAAAAGCAAAAAGAAACACTACCAGAACCTAATATCACATGCTCTTCAATGTCTAATATTTTGAAGTTGATATTAGTGTAGGATGCAGATGAAAAGAAGCATCTGTGTTCTGAAATAAAAATAAAGTATTGAAAAGTAAGAGATGGTGTTAAAGCTATCTTGCTTCAAAATATTTGATAATGTGGAGTCTGTTCTTTAAGGTGATATCTTAAGAAACTCCATTGCTTCTTGATTGAGGATCATCATGAAAGTTGTTTTAAAAGACATTTCTATGAGAAGACTTCGATTTCTCTTTGAGTTCTGTCAGTCGTACTAAGACAGTATTTTGATTTGCTTTGTGTCAATTTCTAATAGGTGACACCATCTAGTTCTGAGCTTGTCAATGATTTCAGAGTCAAAAGATTTAATCCTAGACAATGAGATTAGTGGCTCTACTTAGAACGAGATTTTGTTCTTATCATATCTCATACTAGACTTATACTCTGGAGTGACTTATGATTTTGCTATTAGATTGAAATATAAGGTAAAGAAGAGTCTGTTTGTACTTACATGTATAATCTTATAGAAATATGAGTATCATAATGTATATTCTACAGATATCAAGGAAAGAAGCAGAGGCATCTTCCATAAAGTTGTTTACAACATTTATTGGAGGAATAGCCAACAACCCGGATTTAAGTACCGGTGGTACTAAATTTAGTGAGAGTCGTGGAATCAATGGTTAGACAACCATTGAATTAGAATCCACTCATAGATGTGTTATGACTCTATTGATCAAGTCTGAATACTGAATCGAGTTTGGCCAACAAAAAAAAGGGTATGCTTGTTCTTTTCTGGTTTATCTTTTGATTCAATGAAACATTTGTATATATGTAAATACAAAGTTTTTGTTAGACTTCTAGAGAAGTTCTTTTGAAAAGAAGAACTTCAGAAATCTTTAAGAGGAAACTCTGTTGTGTTTGTCAATACTAAATGTCTTATTAAGCCATATGATGATCTTATTTATGGAAACAATTTCTTCACCTTTTGTGTTGTTACTGCTATGTGTTAGCTGTCTAGAATTTAATTCAATATTCATCTATCACTCACGAATCTTGTTTCCAGATAAAGTGCTAGTTCTGAATAGAATCTTAGAGACTTATGACTGACAGATGATATCTCTGTCTAAGTCTAGATCTACTAGACTCTGATGGATGATAGCTTTTGAAAGTTGTCAGTTTATGAGATTCAGAAGAAGATTCCTTATGTCTGACATAACAGTTAAAGTAAAAAAATTTGCAAAAACTTTTATAATACTTAAATTTTCATAAGGATGAAACTCATATAGTGGAATTGAAATATTTGTTGGATAAAGAACCTCCGGGTAATGATGTTCTCTCTTTTAGTACTTGTTGTTACTATTCCCAGTCTTGTGAAACATCATTGTGTCCTTTCTCTGACAAGATTCTTATTCTTGTAGGATTCTTGTTCAGTTCTTCTTATTCTTCTTCTTCTTTTCTTCTTGTTTATGTGCTAATCAAACCAAAACGGATATGAGTTCTTCAATTTATTCTCCTTTAAATCAGCTGGTTGTCATCAATAAAAAGTTTGTGGATTTTGATGAGTTGCTTAAGATTGGTTTCAACTTCTGGAAGAATGTGTCTAAACAAGATTAGAATGGCTACTTTGAGATGCTCTGTGGTTTCACTTATCCAAGTCTTGTCAAAGAGTTTTGGACTAATGCCTCCATTGTTGAGCTGAATTCTGAGTATGTTATTCTGTCTAGAGTAACTGGTGTTTCTATTACAGTAACCTCTAAAGTAATTGCAAATGTGATCAATTGTGAGGATATTAGAAAAATCCCATGAGCTCTTATTTGGGAACACCATCTTCCTACTTGCCGTATCTTTGTAGATCCATCTAATACATTAGAGGTCTCAAATCTTCGTTTTGATGTTGTTGTTTGGAATCAGATTCTGAATTTAAACTTACTTCCTAAAGATAAGAATTTAGACCAAGTGGACCCTATTGAAAAAGATCTGCTTTTACTTTTTAATTCAGATTTGAAGATTGATCTTCCTTAAGTTATGCTTGATCATCTGAAGAGGTCTCTTTCTTCTTTTTAAAAGAGAAAGACCTTCTCCATTCCTTATGGACGAGTTATTTCTGAGATACTTGTTCAGCAGGGGGTTAACATAAGTTCTGAGGCTAGTCCTTCTAAGATTTGGAGAGACAAGTTTGAAGTTATCTATGAAAGATTTTGATGTTAGATTTCTGCATAGTTATGCTTTGTATTTTGTTGAAATCCTTGTATTAAGCTTCTTATTATTAATTCAAAGTTTGTTCATGCTTGTGTTCAGTTTTAAACTGTTGCATATTTATTCTATATTGTTTATGAGAATCTAAAATAACTAGGTAAAAGTACTCAATGTTTGCAACTTATTTCATTAATGGAAAGGAAGTTATTACAACACAATTGGATTTCGTAGTCTTTTGGATTGACCCTAAGGAATTCCCTAAGATCATCTGACATGTCTATGTTATCTAAGAAATCTTGTCATTCTTCTTTAGAAAACTCCAAAGCCTCCTTTTTCAGTTGGTTTCTATGTCTGGATCCAGAAGATCTTCTTCTTCTGAGTGTCTTCACAAAGGATGCTAAATAAGAGAACACTTATGAAGTTGTCTGCTTGCTTGCAGATCCTTCAGCTGCTACTTTGCCTTGGTTTGCTTGAGTTGTTGCATTCAGTAATGCTGCCTTCCTGAAATCTCTCTTTGGAATCCAGATTTACTTTTACTTGTACATCTTGCTCTTTTAGGGATTAAGTGATGATGGAAGAAAGCTTACTTGAGTTCTTTTTATAGACGTGTTACATACATTGCCTTGAGTTTAATATTATTTAAGTATTGGTTAAATCTTATATGTACTCTAATAATAACTCTTGGAAATGTTATCTAACAGTCTAATTTATTTAAGATTCTCTAAACAGCTATGAGTTAATGTTTGATTAGTTTTACCGATGTTTTTGTGTAAGTCTCATTTGTTAATTTACTTTCAGAAAATCTAAAGAAAAGTTACTAGAATGTACTTGCATGCTGAAGAAATCTTGGTCAAAACAACTACTTCATTAACATTAAACATCTGGATTACAAAATTAAAAAAAAAAAAAAAGGACAAGATGTTTCTAATAAAGATCCCTAGCTAGAGCATCTTGTACCAAACGACATCTACTGTTGTTATAATCCACTTCTTCGTCTTCAGAGTCAATTTCTTCTTCCTAATCTATGACTGGGAGTGATCGATAAAATCGCTTGTTGACCCTTTTTTTTCTTCTTTGACCTTTTCATACTTATTCTCTTTGGCTTCAGAGCAGCTAATGAAGAAGCTCCTTGTGAAGGTTGTTCAGGAACTGCTGAAGTTCCCTCTTTAGAAGTAAGTGTTGCTGAGGGCAATTGAACTTCTAAACTTGTAGAGCTCTCTGTTACATCTGTTATGACGGATGTATTATGACTCTCAGTTCATGACTCCATATCTCTAGGAAGATGTAGATGACAATGACTTAGAAGTTGGGTGCTTTTATAATGGCTTATGTGTATACCAAGAGTCTGAAATTCATCCTTGCTTAATTCTTGGAATAGTAATGACCACTAAAAACTTTAAAGCATGCACTTTACAAACCTTAATGATTCTTATTACTTAATTACTTTTCTTTCTTGGAAACTGATCAAGTAATAATGATCTGATTTGCATTAATAGTGAAAAAAAAATTCTTTTCCTTCTTTTCTTAATTTTCCTTCTTTTATTTTATTCTTTTTTATGTGACAAAAGGGGGAGAAATAATAGTAAGTATTAAAGTGGAAACTGAACCCATTGAGTACCTATTCAGTTGTACATATTGGTCATTTATTTTATTATCATTTATTATCTATTTTTATGGTTACCTTGCCCAGGGCGTATTTCAACTTTCTTGTACATAGGTCTAAGGAAGAGCTTACAAACCTCTGACTTAGCCTATTTAGACTCAGAAGGAGCTTACGAACCTCGTATTCTGATGTTGCCAAAAGAAGTTAAAATGTTATTATTTTGGTTTTCTTAAATATGGAACTAAGGGAGAGCTTACAAACCTCAACCTTGGAACTGTTTGACTAAGGGGGAGCTTGCAAACCTCCGACCCTGATGTTACTAAGAAGACTGATTTATTTTTTCTTGAAAAATAGTTCTTAGTGTTAGAGTCAATAGGACTCAGCTGTGGACTATTAGACTCGGGGGGAGCTTACGAACCTCATACCCTATTGTTGTAGAGAAAATTAAATGCCCAACATTGTCCTTTAAATACTTGAGTCTGTCATCCTAAAAATGGAGGATATTATTAGAACAAGATTTGTTCATGACATATTCTCTTTTAGTTTTGATAATAACAAAAGTATTGAAAGAACAATGGTTTATTTGATGCGATTTTTATTTATGCAGGTTCTTGTTCTTGTACATAAATAATCAGAATTTGTTTTACTTAGACACACTTGAGAGTTGCTTCATTGCTAGCTTCTGGTGGCAGAGTCTGAAGAACAATTGCTAGTATGGATTGGCGCAGACTCTGAGCGAAAGGCCTCTGTATTCAGACGAGTTACTACACTTGGTAATTGTATATCAGCATCTGGTACCATTCAGAGTTGGTGATAAAGATGTGGTTATCTGTACTGCAGAAAGCAAGTTGTATTGTCTTATCAGCTTGTTAGCTAGAGTCTATAAGATTGCAAGGCCTAAGAAAGGTTGGCATGCTCTACAGATATCTACTCTCAATGGCTCGATCAGTACAAAACCTCTTGAAGACTCAACGGTTAAACACGTTACACACTGGATTCAGAATCTCCTATGTATCAATCTTCAACTGCTCTTGTACTATGGAGTGAAGGCAAAGACACTTGATCAAGTTACCTCTTTCAATGGCTAGTTTCTGTAAAGGCTATAAATATGGCTGAAGATTCAAGTTTGAATCTTAACAAGGATTCTCTAGTAGAAGAAGTAGCAATATCAAGCAATTATCAACTCTAATGTAATATGCAGATTTTGTGTTATAGGTTGTAATTGTAAAATCCTTAAGATTTCTTAACATTGAATATCTTATAAATATTAAGAGCTTTAGGTCTTTGTTATGGTGATTTCCCGTACCTCTGATGCTTGTATCATGTACACCTTATTCTCTATTCTGTTGAGCCTTCAGTAGTTTAGATCAAAGTATCTTGGTATGTGCTTGAGCCAAAGTCTTGTCTCATTGGGATTCAAGCAACAAGTCTTGAGCCAAGATGCGTAAGCCACGTAAGTCTCGTTAGTTAAGTGCTTGAGCTATGAAAGTCTTATTCAGCTAGTCTGATTGAGCAAGGGAAATTCTCCGTCTGAGGGGCGTGACCAGGAAGTTATAAGTGTTGCTTGAGCAAGGAAGTATCAGTCTGGATGGCTAGAAGAGCTGGTGGTTGGGTCAGAGGATGTGAGCAAAAGTATTAGGCATGTGCTTTAAGCAAGGGTAAGTCTCAACTAGAGGACCTTTGGAGCAGTTGGCTCGGTCAGAAGGTGTGAGCAAGGAAAGTCTTAGACATATGCTCTAACCAAGGGTAAGTCTCAACCAGAGGACATTCGGAGCAGTTGGCTCGGTCAGAGGGTGTGAGCAAGGAAACTCTTAGACTTGTGCTCTAAGCAAGAAAGTCTCAGACAATTGGTCTGAGCAAGTGTAAAAGACTCATGCAGAAGCATACGCGATTGTAATCATGAAGTGGTTATAATGCAAATCTTTTGTAAAGCAAGGGGACTGGAGTACTCTCAGCTATGGGAGGAACCAGGATAAATCTTTTGTGTCTTCTGATTTTATTTGTTTACTTCTGTTATATCTGCTGCCAATTAATTAAAATAGAATCTGAACACCAGTTCTGATTCTGAAACTCTGATCAGAAGTTAAATTAAAGAAAATGCTAAACACAATTCAACCCCTCCCCCCATTCTTGTGTACTTTTCACACCTTCAGTGTGATCACATCAGATGATATGGTAAATGATGAAGGTGAACTGGTACACTATGTTTTCTATGAAGATACTAAACGAGTTAATGTAACTGAGGCATTGAAGAACTCGTAGGGGATGCAACCCATAGTGGAGGAACTGAAGTTCATAGAAGTTAACAAAACATGGTCACTTGTCGAATTTCCACAAGGTAAGAAGGTAATTGATGTGAAGTGGGTTTATAAAATAAAGTGGAATCCAAAAGGATAAGTAACCAGACACAAAACAAGACTTATAGCCAAATGATTTCTTCAGAGATAAGGAATCAACTTTGATGAAGTTTTTACACCAATTGATAGGATCGAAACAGTCAGGTTGGTTGTTGGCCTAATAAATATGTACAAGTGGTATATGTGTCAAATGGTTGTGAAATGTGCCTTTTTTCAATGGTCCATTAGATGAAGAAGTTTATGTAGCACAACAGCTGGTTTGGGGAAGCAAGACTAAGAAAAAAAGGTATATGGGTTTCATAAAGCCCTATATGGACTCAAACAATCACCAAGAGCTTGGAATAAGAAGATAAATGGCTTTCTAAGAGAGAATGAGTTTTTAACGTGTACAATTGAGCATGGTGTATATGTTTGAAGAAACATGAGTGAACTGCTCATACTTTATCTTTATATAGATGGCATGTTGATAATAGGTGGTTGCAAGAAAGAGATCAAAAACTTAAAAGTGACATAAGCAATGAATTTGAAATGTATGACTAGGGTAAAATTTCATATTTCCTTGATATTGAATTCTACAAGAGTAATAGAGGTTTGATGCTGCACCAAAGAAGATATGCAAGTGAGATACTAAAAAGACTTGAGATGGAAGGTTGCAATTCAACTTCGACACCAGTTGAACCAATATTGTAGCTGACAAAGGAACCATACAAAGATGAAATCGATCTAAATCAATATAGAAAACTCATTGGATCATTAAGATGCCTTTGTCACACAAGGCCTGATCTAGTATACAGTGTAGGTACTATGAGTAGATTCTTGCAAAAGCCAAAGGTATCCCATCTTGCAGCCATAAAAAGGATACTGAGGTATCTCAATGGAACACTAGATTATGACATTTTTTATCCTACAGCAGATGAAGGAAAAGAATGCAAACAAGTGGGATACACTGACTCAAATTTATATGGTGATGCTGAGGATAGAAAATCCACAATTAGTTATGTGTTTATGCTAGGTGGTGCACCTGTTGCTTAGAGCTCAAGAAAATAACCAGTAGTATATATGTCATCATGTGAAGCTGAGTATATAGTTGTCTCTCTTTGTGCATGTTAAGCAACATGGATGGTAAATTAGATCGAAGAGATTACAAGTGAAAATCATGGAGCAATGATCATGAAAATCAAAAACATTTATGGCATCATTTTGGCCAAAAACCGATAGCACATTAAAGAAGCAAACACTTTGAGATGAGATTTCATTATCTTAGAGACCAAGTAGAAAATGAGAATTTTAACTTAGAGCACTGCAGAGTTGAGAATCAGATTACAAACATCATAACGAAGGTTGTGCAGGTGGAATCGTTCAAAAGATTGAGAACTATGATGAATGTAGATAACTTAGACATAATGAATTAGGTGTTATGCTAAATATGTAATTCTTTATGTTAAGAATGTATGTAAGATGCAAGATTCGATAGAGTTGAAATCAAATGTATTTGATAGAGTAGTAGTCGAACATAGTTTGTAATTGTTGAATCTTCATGTATTCTATAGAGAGTCGAATACAACTAGTCGTAATCGAAGCAACATGTATTTGACAAAGTTGAATAACAACTTGTAAAAGTTAGTTAACAGTTTGAAATTGTGTGATGTGAAAGCACTCTCATTATAGATAAGGAGGTACCATGTATTTGTATTCTGAGATGAGTTTGAGAGAATTTATAGTTATAAACTAAAAAAGAGAGAAACTTTGTATTCAGTAGAATCAATAAAACACATTCTTCTTCTCTATCATAAAATCCCAATTTTCTCTCATTTCTTCCTCTTTTCTCTTTAAAGATTTCCTCTCCTTTTTTTTTTCAAATCAGTGCGGTGGAATCGTCTTGTAATCAAGGTGTGGTTAAATCACTCAAGTGAAGAGTAAAGAACGAGAATCTTGAATCAATCAAGAAAGTGACTGAATCTTGTTATATCAAATTTGGTTCCAACAACTCTGACATTTTCTATAGAAGGTCTTCTAAGATGCATAAATTTGATTTTCCTTTGTGATAAGATCACCAATTGTAAGAAGAGAATCAACATTAGGCTTGATTATAAGGACATATTCTAAGATTAAATATTTTCTCTCTTTGTTGATTTGAGCTCAAAACGGAATTGACACACACACATGCTTTCATAAAAGGGTTGAAGTGTTTGTCAAATTTGTCCCAAAAGTCGTAAACATATTTGTATCACTACAAGAATACATGTAATTAGCTAGGGGGTTATCCCCTCACTAAGCCAAAAAAGCCATCACAAAACATCATTTTGCGAAGGGGGGGGGGGGGGGGAACCCCTAGCAAATCAGGCCATCGCAAATTATTAGCTAGGGGATAAGCCCCTCGCAAAAGTGGCTAGGGGATTAGCCCCTCGCAAAAAACCAGCAAAAAAATTTAGCCTGCTCCACTGCAGGTATAGACACAGCTAGTGGCACAGTGGGAACAGACGTGTCAGAAAATTTGCGAGGGGTTAATCCCCTAGCCAAAATAGCTACGTATTGCCATTAGTGAGGGGTAAACCCCTAGCTACCTATGTCATACTTTTTGCGAGGGGTTCCCCCCTAGCTAAAAAAGCTGCGTATTAACTTTAGTGAGGAGTTATCCCCTAGCTATTTGTGTCAGAATTTAGTGAGGGGCTCCCCCCTAGCTAAAAAAGCTGCGTATTAAATTTAGTGAGGGGTTATCCCCTAGCTATTTGTGTCAGAATTTAGTGAGGGGAGAACCCCTAGCTAGTTGCACTATGTTATAAATTTGCGTGGAGTTAGCCCCTAGCTAATATATAATTATATTATTTTAATTATATTATTATTAACTAGAATAATATAATAATATAATAAATTTTTATATAATTAGATAATAAAATATTAAAATTTAAAATTATATTAATAATTAGAAAATTTTAATTATATAACAAATAAATATACATATTTTAATATAATTTTATAATAAATAATTATATATTTTTAAATTTTGTAAAATATAATAATTTATAAAAAATGCATTAAAATTAAATATTCACATACATCACCAAATATTCACATACATCACCAAATTAAATATTCACATACATCACCAAATAAAAAGTGCATTAAAATTAAATATTCAGATACATATTAAAAGTTTCATATTTCAACAATTTAAAGTTAATCATCTTCATCATCCTCCTCATCTTCCTCATCTCCCCTAGCACCTTGGTTCATATGCGCGGCCATAAATTGTTCAAATTTTAATGCGCGCTCATTTGCAATCCGCATTGCATCCTCATACTCTGCTGTTTTCCTCCTCAATTCTTCCTCCATCTCAGCTTGTCTTCTCCTCATTTCCTCCATCTCTGCTTGTCTAGCTGTTGCCTCACGTGCTGCCTCGGTCTGCGCCAAATTTCTCACAGTTTCAAGCATATCAGCGGTTAATATAGGTGGACGTGATGATCCTTCTCCATCATCAAGTCTCATTCTAAAACTCCTATCACGCCGCTTAATTGTTTTGGCATACCCTCCAGCACCATACACCCTCCCATTTTTCCTCTTCCCGTGAGCAGTGTCATACCAAGTCCGAAAACCTAGACAAGGATCAACAGGATATTCCTGTGGCGGTGGAGGTAACTCAGGATGCTCCGATAAAGCAAGTGCAAGTTTTCTGTCATACTCCTCCTATAAAAAATAAATAAAGTTAGATTGTTATGATAATTTAAATAAGATATAGGTACATAAAAGAAATAAATAAAATGACTAATTTTTAGCAAAACTTACTTGAGTGTCTTTTGAGCATTTATCGACAAACTCCCCATTTTTCTTAATATGAGTCTCTAGATGGATCTCATTAAGCATCGGAGTTCTACCCAACTCTTCATGCTATTAAAATAAAACATAAGTGAAAAAATAGTTAGTTTTAATATAAATTTTCATTGAAAATTTAAGTAAAAACATAATAAAATTTACCAGTCTGTGTGCAATTTCAGCAACACTAATACTGCCTGCTGCGTAGTTGCAGCCACCAACTTCAGATGCCCTGTTTTTTTTTGCTTTTTCGGAAACTTGCTGAAAGTTTTCCGAATTCCAATGGTCAATAAGCTGCTGAAATACATCATCACCTATCCAACAGGGACGTGTTCCTTTAGTTTCCCATTTAATTCGAACAAGCCTAAGTGTGTCGGATAATCGGGCAGCACATTTTGAATCAAAATTTTCTCTTACTTGGTGGTCCTCTGTAAAATGCCAAACACATTTCTCCTACATTGTTTTATGAATTAAAAAATAAATATATAATGTGTAATCATGAAATAAACTAAAAAAAATATAAAGGATATTAAAATAATAGTTACTTTTTATACCTGAAATAAACTAAACCAATCATCCTTATCATCATCGAGAAGTGATCTATACGTCGGCCAAAACTTTTTATATTTTTCCTTAATGACTTCTGTTATACACGATACAGCTTGGTGTGATGGTATAAGGCTAAACAAAAAAAATCTTGAGTTAGTATTTACATTAAAAAAACAACTCAAATTTTAATTTTAAAAAAATAATATGTAAAACATACCTTCCTCCATCGCATCGAATGACATATCTGCCCTTGTATTTCCTAACTGTTTGGGGCTTTAAATTTCTCAGAATGTGCATCCACCTTCGCTCCTCATTAGTACTGTCAGGAGCACTAGTATCTCCATGATCATAAGAACTGGTACCTCCATGACTATGAGCACTAGTATCATCCTCATCATCCTGCTCATCATGCGTAGAATGCACGGGTTCTGAACGAGGCATGCTAGATCCACCAGCCTCCATATATGGCATAGAATGCTGCACGGGTAATGAACGTGGCATGCCAGATCCACCAGCCTCTGTATATGGCATAGAAAACTGCATGGAAGGCATCGGAAAGCTAGGCCCGCTCGACTGCATGGAAGGCATCGGAAAGCTAGGCATGGGATGCATAATAGGTGCATATCCAGGAGGACTAATAAAGGCCGACGCAGATATCGGTGGGAGTGAAGAAAAATCAGGTGTGGATAATAATTCGGTAAAAGATCCACCAGACATGGGTGAAGTCTGCATAGGCGGTGGAGTACGGTGAACAGGCTGCGGAGTGGGGTGCACCTGACTCGAAAGTGGCATAGGAACAAACATAGAAGAATCAGGAACCTCTTCTACGATGAACCTTGTATGGCGAGCCTTACCCTTACCCTTTTCCTCTCTTCGGGGTGGCATTTTCTGAATATTTCATAAAAACATAAAAGTAAATTAATTCAAGCAATTACAACAAGCCTTACAGACTGCTTTTGCTTCTTGTGGAGTAAGAGTGTAACAAGCCTTGGGTTTTAACAATTTGCCATTTGGTTGAGGTTTTAACTCCAACTCTTTTCGATTGCACAAAAGTTCCAAATCCTTTCTAGCCTTCTCATTATCTTTTGTCTTGCCTTGGATATCCATCACTGTGTTAAATGCATTATCAAAAAAATTCTTCTCAATATGCATCACATCCAAATTATGTCGCAACAAATTATCCTTCCAATATGGGAGGTCCCAAAAAATACTTCTTTTTGTCCAATTGTGAGTGTCCCCATATCCTGGAATTTTGCATGCTTTACCATTATCTGTGAATTTTGGTAGGTCACAAACATTATTCCATACTTCAGTCGATGACAGACGAGGGGGAGGAAGATCTGTTACTTTTATTCCTTTTCTAAAAGAATTCTTATTTTTTCTAAAAACTTGGTTCATACGTAAGAATCTACGGTGACAATCAAACCATGAACTTTTACCACCCATTTGCAAAGTAAACGCTTTTGTGTGTCCCATGCAATGCGGACATCCCATTTTGCCATGCGTACCCCAACCAGACAACATACCATATGCAGGAAAGTCATTAATTGTCCACATCAAAGTAGCTCGCATATTAAAGTTTTGTCTGCGAGACACATCATAAGTCCATTCTCCGATCCACAACCTCTTCAGATCATCAATTAAATGTTGCAAATAAACATCTATTCCCACTTTTGGACTGGACAGTCCGGGAATGAGGCATGTCAAAAACATGTAAGGTTTCGTCATGCACATCTCAGGAGACATATTGTACGGGGTAATGATAACTGGCCAACAAGAATAGGCAATTGCTGAAGATTGGATATAAGGAGTAAAACCATCTGAGCATAATCCGAGCCGGATATTTCTGGGTTCTAATGCAAAATCTGAATGTACTCTATCAAAGTGTTTCCATGCCTCGCCGTCAGATGGGTGTCGCATCATGCCTGAACTATTGGAATTTGTATGATGCCATGACATTTGGCTTGCACTATGAGTTGACGCAAACATTCTTTGCAATCTGGGAATTATTGGCAGATAGAACATGGACTTCACTGCAACTCATTTTTGTTTTCGATCAATGCCTTTACTGCAAATTAAATACCTCGAACTCTGACAAAACTTACATTCCTCCAATCCCCCATCATTTGTACCAAACTCGTTATCATAAAACAACATACAACCTCCTATGCAACAATCAATCTTTTTCACTTTTAGTCCCAACTTCGACACCATTCTCTTCGCATCATAATAACTTGTAGGCATGTTTTCTTTCACAGGAGTCGCATCCAACATCATTTTTGCAAAGAATTCCAAACACTGATAAGGAACATTCCAATTTGACTTCGCAGCCAAGAGTCTCACACACATGGATAACATAGAGTCAAAAGATCCCTCAAACAGTGGTATATTTATTTCTTTCAGCAGTTGATAAAACTTTTGCGCTTCCTCGTTCGGGAGCTCATCTGCATCAAAATCTTGAGGTTCCTCATAAGTCACATTCACCCTTAATGCATCACCAACCATATCATCCATGAGATTAAATTGTTCTTGGTCTGGCAAATGTGGTTGACTGCTTGATGCCTCTCTACCTATCTCAACTCCAACATGTGTTTGACTGCTTGAAGCCTCTCTATTCATCTCTGGCACTACTTCTCCATTAGAATACCACACCCAATAATTTGGCCTAAAACCATCTTTCTCCAAGTGACGTTTCACTTCATTTGGGTCACTAATTATATTTCTGCAACCACACTTTAAACACGGGCATCTTACCCCTCCTTCGCTTCGACAACATTCTTGAGCAAACGCATATGTAAGAAACGCAGCAACTCCTTCTTTAAAATGTGGTTTAAGCCCACGTCTTCCTGGATACGTTCTATCATACATCCAACTACGATAGAACTGATAATATTCCATACTGCACGTGTAAAGTTGTTCATTTATAAATTCAAATTTAAGAAAAGGGGAATTTATCTATCGACAAACATATGACTATATTCATCTAACAAATATGATATTATATGTTTCTAAAAATTTACATCATTTAAATTATATATTTCTTATAAATATATTACTAAATTATATTAATATTTTAAAAAATATATACTCTATAAATAAAAATGTATACTTTCAAAATAAAAAGTCTACATATTACAAATTATATACTTTATATAAAAAGTGCGTATATTACTTAAATATATTACAAATTATAGATTTTTATGATTTAAATCATACTTTTTAAATAAAAGTGTATATTAATATATAATCTATTCTTTTACAAAAATAATATATATTTTGTTTTTTAAACAATATTTTCTATACAATACTATTTTCAATAATATGTTTAATATATAATCTATTTTTTAAACTATATTTATTATACAATACTATTTTTAATAATATGTTTAATATATAATATTCATTTTCAAAATCTAATTTCTAAACATTATTTAGTATACATTTAAATATTTTCTTATAAATATATTACTAAATTATATTAGTATTTGAAAAAATATATACTTTATAAATAAAAATGTATACATTCTAAATAAAAAGTGTATATTTACAAATTATATACTTTATACAAAACTGTTTATATTACTTAAATATATTACAAATTATAGATTTTTATGATTTAACTCATACTTATTAAATAAATGTGTATATTAATATATAATCTATTCTTTTACAAAAATAATATATATTCTGTTTTTTGAAAAATATTTTTTTATACAATACTATTTTCAATAATATGTTTAATATATAATCTATTTTTTAAACGATATTCATTATACAATACTATTTTTAATAATATGTTTAATATATAATATTCATTTTCAAAATCTAATTTTTAAACATTATTTAGTATACTTTCAAACATTTTCTTATAAATATATTACTAAATTATATTAGTATTTGAAAAAATATATACATATACTTTATAAATAAAAATGTATACATTCTAAATAAAAAGTGTATATATTACAAATTATATACTTTATACAAAACTGTATATATTACTTAAATATATTACAAATTCTAGATTTTTATTAAATAAATGTGTATATTAATATATAATCTATTCTTTTACAAAAATAATATATATTCTGTTTTTTGAACAATATTTTTTTATACAATACTATTTTCAATAATATGTTTAATATATAATCTATTTTTTAAACGATATTTATTATGCAATACTATTTTTAATAATATGTTTAATATATAATATCCATTTTCAAAATCTAATTTTTAAACATTATTTAGTATATTTTTAAACATTATTTCATATATATATATAAGTGTTTTTTAAAATCTGTTTTATAAATATTTTAATAAATCTGTTTTATAATTTTTATTACAAATCTGTTTTATAATTTTTATTACAAATCTGTTTTTAAATTTTATTTTTAATATCTGTTTTATAATATAAACTAAATATAATATAATCTATTTTATAATATAATCTGTTTTTATAATTTTTTTAATAATATATAATCTGTTTTAAAACAATATCTGTTTTTAATCTATTTTATATAAACTAATTTTTTTCAAACATTTTTTACAAATATTTTAAAATCTGTTTGTTTTTTACTTAAAATCTATTTTTAATAATATTAACAACATAAAATTAAAATCTGTTTTTATATTCTATTTTTAGTAATATAAACAATATTTATAAATATTTTTACAATCTATTTTAAAACAACATTTTGGCCTTCGAATTAAAAAAACAACATTTTTTACACTTTTTTTTAATAAATATTTAAAAACTGTTTTAATATAAATCTGAAAATTATAAGAAATAAAAATAAAAGTTTTAAATATATATTACTAAAAATAAATACAGAAATTTCGAAATAAAAAAAATTATATATTTTATAATACCAGCAACACACCAAAATCAACATATTGATATCAATTACACCTAAAATATTTAGAAAAAAAAAAATAAATGTGTACCTTTAGAAGCTCCCTTAGATTTGTAATCCTTTCTAGATGAAAGTTGAATGCTTTATTAATTGGATATATGCAATATAACAAACAAGTAAAAAAATTAATTAATAAAATACATGCAACAAAACTAATTAACCAATACTTAAAACTGTTAAAGAAAATATATGAAATGGATGAAAAATATTACCTGGTTGAAAGAAAATGAAGAAGATGAAGAAGGAAATGCTAGAAGAATGTGGAGAAGGTGAAAACGTGAAGAAGATGAAAGATGTATTATTAAGTTAGAAATATATATTAAGTGAATCAGACTTTGGAAAGTGCGAAAAGCAGTTAATGATGTACTATTTACGAGGGGCTACCCCTAGCCACCCCAACGGTTCACTTTTGCGAGGGGATACCCCGTAGCAAAAATTAATGCGTCAGATGAAACCGTGCATGTGTGGCACGTGGACAATACTTGCGAGGAGCTTCCCCCACGCCATCTTTTGGATAAAATTTGCGAGGGGTTTCCCCCTAGCCATGTGTGGCGTGTTTCAGTCCCTCCCCTAGTCATGTGCCAGCTTTATCAGATTGATTTGACAATGGAATCATTTAGTGATGGCCTGCCCCTCGCAAAATCACAATCAGACTGTAGTGAGGAGTCGCCCCGTCGCAAATTGTGCACATACATCCTTTTTTGGCGCTGAACCCTACTAAATACAAACTTCAAAATTCAAATTTTTTTTCCCATTATTTGCGAGGGGATAACCCCTAGCAATTGCTTTTGTTTTATTTGTTTTCTATTTTCTTCTTTGCGAGGGGTTTAACCCTAAGCAAGGTACATTTTTTAGTGAGGGGTTTTCCCCCTAGCTAATTCCCCTAGCTAAATATAGTTTTTCTTGTAGTGTATGCAAAAAGCCCTTTGAAGCATTAGTTGAAAGATCGTGGAAAGAAATTAGATGAATAAGGCTTAATCCGACACAATCAAGGATTCATAGTCAACATAAACGAATTCAGTTTGACGACCAAATTTGTTCTTGAATTTAGGTGAAATTTATGGATTTACAACAAATTTATGCTTCTTGTTGGTAAGAATTACACCTTTAACATGTTAATTCCATAGAAGAAAGTTGTTACCATTAAGCTTAATTAATAGCTTGGGACCAAAAGTGTTTTTGTTGGATGAATTTGAATGGGATAATTATGTAAAAACATCTCGTGAGTTTTAAATTAGATCTTGTAATTCTTGTGAAGGACTAGCATGGATGAAGTTTAAAATTCAACGTCGTTGAGAAATAAGTAACATGAGATAGCAATTACTACCATTGAAGTTTCTTTATAGCTGAAGAAAACGATGGAACAAAAGAAAAGTGAACCTACGACAATTGATACTATAATGAAATTGAAGTCTCAAATATTATCTAAGTCTAAAATAGTTACATACTCTCTTTATATAGAGTTTGATCTCAATATACTGCTACTTTCATTTTAAAATAATTGTGTTTTAACCACATAAAATTTCAATCTAACTTGAAATTAATTAAAACGATTCTATTTCAATTCTATATCTTAATTAAGTTAATAACACTTATTTTTTATTACAATTAAGAAATGTGCTAAATAGTGTTTTGTTATTACTCCAGTACTGTACCGAAGCATAGAATCCTTCAAGTCAAACTGGCAATAAGAATACTGCAAAATTCTTTGAGTCTATGAAAGTGATAACACTAGAAAGATAGTCATAGTCATAATAGTCACATGAAGGGTGAGACTAGGATTGGGATCTTTTCATACAGACTTGGATGGCGATTTCTAGAACTGTTTAATGTGAGAAATCATATTTCATTTTTTTGTCCCATTTAATTTTTTAACAAGTCACGTGAAATCTTACTCAGTTCATAATCATTCCTTAAGATATATATAAATATTTCAGCCAATTCTTTTTCTTCATCACTAAATTCACTATCACAATCATATTTTTTTTAAAGAAAAATCGTCATTTTATTAATTATTTCTTCTCCGCTCTTATTATCATAATCAGACCAATTGATTGATATATCTTTTTTTTTGTTTTTATAAAAATGTAGGACATTCAGTTTTAACGTGATCAAAACCTTCACATTCAAAACATTGAATTTCTTTGCCTTTGTTAGCTTTGTCTTAATCTTTACTTTTGTGATGGGGACCAATGTTCTTAAAGTTGTCTAGCACTTTGTCTACAATATTTGTCCTCTAATTTCTGTCCAGTCTCTTCAAAACTTGGTTGAACTTTTTACCAACAAGAGCTATAACATCTGATAGGCTTTCTTCAATATCACGTTGATCTTCATCATCTTCAGTGTTGGATACAAAGACAATACTCTGAAGGTGTGAAAAGTACACAAGAAAGGGGGGGGGGGGGGGGGTTTGAATTGTGTTTCGCGTTTTCTTTAATTTAACTTCTTATCAGAGTTTCAGAATCAGAACTAGTGTTCAGATTTTGTTTTAATTCATTGGCAGCGGATATAACAGAAGTAAACAAATAACAGCAGAAGATACAAAAGATTTATCCTGGTTCCTCCCCTAACTGAGAGTATTCCAGTCCCCTTGCCTCACAAGAGATTTTCATTATAACCATTTCATGATTACAATCGCTTATGCTTCTGCATAAGTCTTTTACACTTGCTCAGACTAACTTTCTGAGACTTTCTTACTTAGAACACATGTCTAAGACTTCTGCTCACATCCTCTTACCGAGCCACCTGCTCTTCTGCCCATCCAGACTGAGACTTCCTTACTCAAGTAGCACTTGAGACCTCCTGCTCACGCCCCTCAGACAAAGACTTTCCCTTTGCTCAATCAGTCTAGCTGAATAAGACTTTCACAGCTCAAGCACTTAAGCAATGAGACTTATGTGGCTTAAACATCCGGGCTCAAGACTTCTGCTCAATCAGCCTTGCTGATTAAAACTCTTACAGCTCAAGCACATAGCAAGAGACTTACGTAGCTCAAGCATCTTGGCTTAAGACTTGTTGCTTGAATCCCAATGAGACAAGACTTTTGCTCAAGCACATAGCAAGAGACTTTGATCTAAACTGTTGAACAGGCCCAACAGGATAGAGAATAAGGTGTACATGATACAAGTTTCAGAGGTACGGGAAATCACCATAACAAAGACCTAAAGCACTTAAGATTTCTATGATATACAATGTTTAAGAAATCTTAAGGCTTTTACAAGTACAAACTACAAATAGAAAATCTGTATATTACAATAGAGTTGATAATTTCTTGATCTTGCCACTCCTTCGTCTAGAGAATCCTTGTTTTTTTTAGTAAGAACCTTCAGCCATATTTATATCCTTTTCAGAAAACTAGCCGTTGAGGAAGTAACTTGATCAAGTGTCTTTGTCTTTGTCCCATAGTACAAGAGACGTTGAAGATGGATGTGCAACAGATTCTGAATCCAGTGTGTAACACGTTTAACCTTTGAGTCTTCAAGAGGTTATCGTTCTGATAGAGCCGTTAGAAGTAGTCATCCATAAAGCATGTCAGCTTTTCTTGAGCCTTGCAATATGTAGACTCTGACTGACAAACTGATAAAACAGTACAATTTTCTTTTGCAGTACGGTCGACTTCCAGCTTTATCACCAACTCTGAGTGGTACCAGATTCTGATATACAATTGCCAATTGTAGTGACTCGTCTAAATACTAGAGCTTCATCACCAGAGTCTTTGCCAAGCCACACCAGCAAGCGTTCTTCATATTCTGCCACCAGAAGCTAGCAATGAAACAACTCCCAAGCGTGTCTAAGTAAAATAGATTCTGATTATTTATGTACAAGAATAAGAACCTACATAAATAAAATACACATCAAATAAACCATTGTTCTTTCAATACTTTTGTTATCATCAAAACTAAAAGAGAATATGTCATGAACAAGTCTTGTTCTAACACACTCTTGTTTTTCTTTTTAGTTATATCATTTATCGTCATCTCAAAGATTTGCAAAGATCCAATGACTTCATCCACTTTGATGGTGCTAATGTCTCGGGCCTCCATAATAGTTGTGACCTTCATATCAAACCTTTTAGGTAAGGATCTTAATATCTTTCTGGCTAGTTTTTCTTTAGACAACTTCTCTCCTAATGTAAAAAAGGTGTTAACAATGTCACACAGCTTAATGTTGAAGTCTGAGATATATTCATCTTCCTTCCTTCTCATATTTTTAAACTTTGGTGTGATGAGTTGCAACTTTAACATACGTACCTTGGAGGTGCCTTCATGTACAACTTTGAGAATCTCCTTTACCTATTTGGCTTCACTGCATGTGTTGATTAATCTAAACATGTTCGTGTTCATAACATTGAAAATAACATTCAAGGCATTGGAATTTCCGAGAGCTTTTTCATCTTCAACATTAGTTCATTCAGCTTTTTGCTTTAGGATTGATGTTCCATTTTTAGAGATACTTACAAGGTGTTTTCAACCTTTGATTATTGCCTTCCATGTTTTGGGGTCCACAGACTTACGAAAGACAATCATTTTAGCCTACCAATAATCATAGTTTGTGCCATCTAAATCAGGTGGTCTATTGACTGACCCTCCTTACCTAATATTGTCCATTTGAACATAAAATATCTTCCTTGGAGCTCACCAAAATTGAACAGGGTGTTTGCTCTAATGCTAATTGAAATTTTGTTCTCAAGGGACATATACTAGACATAATGTTTGAGACAACGTGTACCACAATTTAAACTAGTTTGATGGATACTAAGGAATTAAAACAGAAAACAATAAAGAAAACAAGAGAATTGTTAACCCATCTCAGTGCAACATCACCTACACCAGAGGTGTTAGAACAAGATTTGGTTCTGCAAGATATCTCTTTGTTTTGATAATAACAAAGTTGTATTTGTGTGAGAACAATTTTGGTACTCTAACGTGCACTTTCTTAAGAATTGACAAACAGGTTCTGACTCTGATAGAGAAAGTTCTAACTCTGATAGAGATCGTGTGCTACGTCACTCTGAAATTCTCAATGGTCACTTCTGCATCAAGAAGCAAGGTTGCTTCTGATCTACTGTGTATCAGAAAGACTCCCAGAAGACACTATGTTGCTGTTGCAATATTCTCTTGGATTCTGGCTTTGAATTTAACTCTGATATTCACCTTCTGAAGACTAAGTGCTGATGACTGTTGAAACTGTAATACATAAGCAAGCAAAAACTAATTTAAGTAACCTAGTTTTGTCATATCCACAGGGATCAGTGTGAGGGAAAGAATGTTGTTCGACGGTTTCTATGTTTCTAAGCTTATGGTTCAAAAGTTTTGGTCTAAAAGAGGAACCAAAATTAAATGTAGAAAATGTAAAGACAGAAAATATAAAGTAAAGACTGAATTATAAATGGAGCCTTGTTGGAATTGGATCTCTTCAATTGATAACACATGCATTCTTCTGACCAATTTATACATAAATCAAACATTCGCCTAATATCATCATGTATCACTCACGACATACATATCCTCTCGGTCCCCACATGTTGTGAATGATTTTGTACCGATCAACAATTGCTCTCACACATTACCAATCAATACAAAGCATTTAAAACCTACATGAATGTTAAGCCTACATCCATTTCTGGCCTCAAGACTCAACAAATATTACTATAACATCAATATCAAACTAATGAGTAATTCATATACAAAGCCAATGATCAAAATACCTACACAAGTTTAACCCTTTTTACATGTATTCAACTAATTTGCCAAATGAATGTGAATATCGTTCTTCATCACTATTCTCACGCACCCTGACGATACCGTTCGTCAAGCAATATCGCGGTCTCTTATTGCATTAATTACTAGAAGCTATTCAAAATAATAATCAACACAATGCTAAAAAGCTGAGATGCAAATGAATATCAAATCACAAACCCATGTCAAAAGCTTGCTCAATGATAGATGAAAATCTAAGATCACGGATTTGAAATAGGTTTTGTCAAGACCAACAAATAAGTAATCAAAGACAACAAACAATAGAGGATCGAAACTAGTTCACAAACATAGATTAGATGAAATACATAAGGTATCAAAAGATTACATCATTTCCCAACAAGAAATCAAAGCTCTTACATTCTCTCTCTTATGGTTTGAGTTTCTCTCCCTAAACTATGCTTGAAAATGAAGAGAGATCAAGTTCTGATCTTTTAATTACAATTTCTAATCTATCTCATAATAATAATAATAATCAAAAGTGATAAAAATCTATTTATAATACATTCAGGAAATTACATGTTTGCAAAGTGGACGTTTTACTCGCAAAGCGAATGACAAAATTAGGCACCTGAGGTGCCTCTGAATAGTTAAACCGCCACATAATTTCTTCATGAGTTTGCAATGCGAAGGATTATTCGCAAAGCGAACACTCGCCTTCAAGTTCGCAAAGCGAACTTTAGTGCCTTTTTCTTCTGCCATAATTCTGGGACCATTCGCTGAAACCTCGCTAGAGTTCGCAAAGCGAACCTTCGCTAGCAATTCGGAAAGCGAACCTCCCGATGTTTTCCTCTGTTCTTTGGCAGCTTGCATCAATTCTTGTGTCTTACAACTTTGATCAATCAGTGCCTTTTCCTGCACAATAACACACACATTACAAGCACCAAAGGTATATTCACGGTGTTAGAAGAATAACAACAATCATGAGTAAAACTAATGAAAACATGAGAATTGAGTAGAAAAAGTGCCAAGAAAAATAGTTCATTTTAAGGTAAAATCTGCACCTAACAATGACTCTGAAGACAAGGTTCTGATGAACAGCGTTCTGAAGACTCTGAAGACTTAATTTTTTGAATACCAAGTTCTGAAGACTCTGAAGACAAGGTTCTGATGAACATCCTTCTGAAGACTTTGAAGACTTATGTTTCTAATAACCAAGGGTTCTGAAGAAGGAGTGTTGAAGACTCTAATGACAAGGTTTTGCTGAACAAGTTCTAAAGACTCTGAAGACTTATGTTTCTGATAACCAAGGGTTCTGAAGAAGGAGTGCTGAAGACTCTGATGACAAGGTTCTGCTGAACAAGTTCTGAAGACTCAAGACTCTGAAGACCCAATGATTCATTCTTCTGATCATGCTTTAATCATATCAACTCAGAAGCCACTGATGAACAGAAAAAGATGAAACGTTTGCGTGGGAAAATAGTACATAGTACAGATCAAACACGTTCTTTTCCACTACCATTCCACTACCCTGATTAGGTGGTACAAAGGACAATTTCAGTGTACGATTTTCATCCCAGCACAACGACATTATTTTAAGTCGCCAGTATTTTTTTGATATTACTGATCTGCCCTTCAACGGATCTTTTTATGGCTATATAAAGACTTGATCATTCAACGAATCATGTGTAACACTGAGTATGAAAAAGAGAAATATTCAAAACACTGATTCATACGAAGAAAGAACTCTAGAAATAGAGAAATACATGAGTGAACAGTAAAGCATCACAATACAAAGAAGAAGGTTATTATTACTGTGTAGATTCGCTCTAAGTTAGATTGAGCTAGAAATAGTGTTTATATCAACTTATGTAAGAAGAAATTCATTGTAAACATTTTATTTGATCAAATAGTTGTTTGAATTCCTTAAGGGACCAGTTAGGTCAGAAGCCTTAAGAAGAGACGGTTAGTCTGTGTAATGTTCATCACCAGCAGTTGCTAGTGCAGTTGTAATCAGTTTGGTTATAGTGGATTAAGTCCTTGTGTATAAGGAGAAATCACCTTGGCGGGTGGACCGGATTAACTTGATAGTTTTCAAGTGAACCAGGATATATCGTGTGTTTTTCTCTATTGTTACTCTATTTGTGATCTTTATTTGAGTTTCACAAAAAGCTTTCATTTTGAAAACCCAATTCAAACCCTCCTTTCTTGTGTTTTTCTCACACCTTTATGGGGGGCTTCCAACCCAAGAAAAGAAATCCACTTTCAATAGTATTAGTACAATTAGTCTTAGACGAACAACCCTCGTTCAATGCCTACTTTCTAATACTACACTGTCTTTCTATTTAGGATTCCCCCTAAATATAAGAATCCCTATCACTTTCTCTTAATCACTACCCTAGAGATCAATGCTTTCAAAAGATTACAAATTTTAAATTACAACTCAACTAAAAATCCACCTCTAAGCCTTGAATATTCAGGTTATGCTTCATTTAGAGATTTACAACAAACGACAATACAAAGACTCAAAGAACAAAAATCCCAACACACTAGATCTTCAATGTTTGCTTCGTGTGTCTTCAAAGGTAGGGATGAGTCTCTTTAAATAACAATCCATATTCTGGGATTTTTCCAATGGGTATTTGAGTTTAGATTAACCGGATTTGATTTGCTTTAAAGACATCCACAAAATGATTTGATTTGATCTTCATTCAATGTTAAATCTTCATTTAAATTAATTTGGTCTTAATAAATCTTTTAGCAAATCTTACTAAAAAACATATTGCTAAAAGATACATATCATAAACACCAGATCTTCCAGGAAACAGACAGAATTATGCTCAGAAAAACTCACTGAATATATCTTCCAGATTGAGGACAAATGTTGCACACATGCTGAAACATCTTATCCAACATGTTGCATCTTCACAAAAAATACATCTTACACATCCCATGTTGTTTTATCAAACGTAGCCAATAAAAGGAAAATAATCCCCTCTTTGGACAATTTTGGCTAAAACAACTTACAACCTTTCACCAAGATGTGCAGTAGTAAAACAAAAAATCTCAAACAAGAGAATACACACATACACATAACAGAGCAGTTATACACACACCAGAGCAGTAGCAGTATACACCAGCAATGAGACTTACACACTTGTTCACACACAAACATGCTCACATTGTTGAAGCCTAGATGATAGGACAAATTCTCTAGCATGTGAACACACAACAAAACAAAATAAGCACATAGTAGCACTCTACATCAGAATATATCAAAACATTCATTGCAGATGAAGTAGTAAACTTAACATGCAAGAAGGTTGTTACACCTTAAGAGATCAACTGACAAGAGTTCACATCAGCTCACATCACTCTACACAAGCATGCATGCATATAAACAAAATGAGCACATAGTAGCACTCCACATCATAACATTCATTGCAGCAGAAGTAGCACACTTAACATGCAAATACGTTTCTAGACCTTAAGAGATCAACTAACAATAGTTCACATCATCTCACATCACTCTACACAAGCATACATGCATGCAAACAAACCATTACTCCCCCCGTTTTTGCCACAATTTGGCAAAGGTTTAAAAAAAAATCAAAGAAACCATTATTAATGGACAAAATTAAGAATTATTGTCATAGAAGAACCATTGTTAATGATAAAGAACCATTGCAGACCAACAAAAGAAAGCAAATAACATGCCCATATACAAGGGTCAAAGGTAACAAAATCTAACTGAAATGACTAAGATAAAACAAGTACTCCAACTTCATTATCCAAACCTTCCACCTAATGCTAGAAAACTAACCCATCATGCATCAACATCTGAGTCAGAATCACTTTCTAGAACATGCTTCCTCCTCAAGGATTTCATCTTTGTCACTGATTTTTTCCCAGTCACAAATGTTCCAACATATGGTCCAACATGTGGTTCCACCTTTGTTTCTTTCTTCTCTAGATTAACCTTCTTTGACTCAGAAACCCTAAAGTTCCTTGTTGATGCCTTCTTGGCTCCGTTAGCTTTTATCCCAGGTTCCATAGTCAGTTTCTTTAGAATTTTGACTCATATTTGCAAGAAATTAAAGAGCTTGAAAGAAAAGATAATAAGCATATTTCATAGAAAAATAGACAAAGAGATGATGGTTGTTCTTGCTTGTAACAATGGATCAGTGAAAAAAATAGAATTTGTCATTGAAATTATCAGTCTTCTTTCACATGCAACGATAAGCACAAGAGAAAGAGAAAATGACTTTTTTCCTTGCACGTTTTCAATGCATTGACTACTATAAATGCTCACATATGCAAATACCAAGAGCACCTCTCAACTTTTCAAATTGAAATGCATCTAAAGCCTTAGTGAAGATGTCAGCTAACTGGTTTTCAGTTGCTATATGCTTAAGACTTAAAATTTTCTCTTCCACAAGTTCCATGATGAAATGATGACGAATGTCAATGTGCTTGGTTCTACTGTGTTGGACAAGATTCTTAGAAATATTAATATCACTTAAATTACCACAGTATAATGTCATGACATCTTGTTTGACATTACACTCCTTCAACATTTGTTTCATCCAAAACAATTGAATGCAACTGCTTCCTGCAGTAATAGACTCAGCTTCTGCAGCAGATAATGAGACATAATTATGCTTCTTATTGAACCATGAGATTAAATTATTGCCAAGAAAAAAAACATCCACTAGATGTACTCTTTCTATCATCATCACTCTCAGCCCCATCTGCATTACAATACCCTACCAATATTGACTTGGTGTCATGAGAATAGAGAATATCATAGTCATAAGTTCCATTTATGTACTTCATGGTTTTCTTTAATTGATTCAGATGACTGGCCTTGGGTTTAGCTTGGTATCTTGCACACACTCCTACAGCAAAAGGGATATCAGGTCAGATTGTTGTGAGATATAGCTGACTCCCTATCATACTTCTGTAGAGACTTTGATCTACATCACATTCATTCTCATCTTTTGATAACTTCACATGAGTTGCAGCTAGAGTTCTCTTATGGCTAGCCTTGTCAAGACCAAACTTTTTTACTATACTCTTATCATACTTGCTTTGAGATACAAAGATGTTGTCTTCCATTTGCTTTACTTGAAGACTAAGAAAGTAACTGAGTTCTCCTACAAGACTCTTCTCAAACTCATACTGCATTTACTGAACAAAATGCTCCACCATTTTGTCTGACATCCCACCAAACACTATGTCATAAACATAAATCTGGGTTATCATGAGCTTTCGTCCATCATTCATTCAAAACATAGTTTTATTTGTTCCTCCTCTATTGTATTCATTATTGATCAGGAACTCAATTAGCCTCTCATACCAAGCTCTTGGAACTTCGTTTAAACCATGGAGAGCTTTCTTCAACTTGTACACATGTTTTAGAAAGCTATGATCAATGAATCCCTTTGGTTGCTCTACATAAACCTCTTCATTAAGATACCCATTCAGAAAGATATTTTTAACATCCATTTGATACAACCTGAATTTCATCATGCAAGAAATTCCAAGTGATAATATAATGGACTAAAGTCTAGCAACTAGAACAAATGTCTCATCAAAATCTACTCCTTTTATTTGAGTGTACCCTTGAGCAACTAAACGAGCCTTATTCCTTGTCACATTACCACTTTCATCATATTTGTTCTTTAAAATCCAATTGGTACCAATGGAATTCATACCTTCAGGTCTATGAACCAATTCCCATACCTTGTTCCTTTGGAACTAACACATTTTTTTGCATAACATTGATCTAGTGTTCATCAGTCAAAGCTTCCTTTATGTTCTTAGGTTCAATCTTTGAAATAAAACACGAGTTTTCAATCATCTCTCTAGATGTGGTGACAACTCCTTCATTCAGATTTCCTATGATATTTTCAATGGGATGATCCTTCTGAATTCTCATTGATAATTCCTTGTTAATTTGATGGTTTTCAGAATTTGTACTTTCAAACTCAATGTTAGACACCTTGGATATAACGTTTGTTGGAACATCAGTTTGTTGAGGAGAAACAACATATTCATCTTCATCTTCTTTCTTATTTTCAGGAGTCTTATCAATAACAACATTTATTGGTTCCATCGTAGTCTTGGTACATTTGTTATACACTCTATATGCTCTGCTATTGATGGAATAACCTAGGAAAATTCATTCATCACTCTTAGGATCCATCTTTCATCTCTGCTCACGATCTGCCAAGATATAACACTTTCTACCAAATACATGAAAGTATTTAACAATTGGTTTTCTCCCTTTCCACAACTCATATTGAGTTGCTTTGGTTCTAGATCTTATGGTTACACAATTGTGAATGTGACAAGTTGTGTTAATTGCTTCATAAAAAAAATAGTAAGGTAAATTCTTGACATTTAACATAACTCTAGTTAATTCTTGCAATGTCATATTCTTTCTCTCCACCACTCCATTCTATTGAGGTGTGATATGTAACACCCCAAACACCCCGACTCTTAATTTATAAATATTTCAAATAAATTTCACAATTAGGGCATTACACATCCTTCACCAATCACCTTACTCAATAATTATAACATTTATTAATGCAGCGAAATAAAACATCATTTAATCATAAAAAATCTCCACGCCAAAAAGATAATGAAAATAGTCTAAAACATATCCGAGGATTATAACACGTAATAAACAGCTCAACCCCAATGTTACACATCAGAGCGACTCTAAACTAAAAGACTCAAAAAACTATAAGGAAAATGAAGGGGCCTCAATGCCATCCTCCAACTCAAATAGAAGCTACTTCTCTACGTGATTATATGTACCCAAAAGGAGTACATAACACCACAACAAAACAAATAGGGGTGAGAATGCGTTCAAAAATGTTAACGGTGTATAAAGTTATAAAGGAAAGTACACACAAAACATCAACACATTCATGTCATTCACAACAATCACCAATCATCAACATATTTATATAAGAATCACAACCATCATCAATCATAAGTGCAGATGTATATGCAATGCACTCATCACCTCATCACTAAATGCATGTGGTATCAACCTACTCACCAATTGGATGCCAGAGTTATATTACTGATTTAGTCCCATCACCAATCCTTATCTCCGATATACACGATGCATGAAAATACCACAATAATGTAATATAAAAATCAACACCAATAACACTTATCTGAACCACATTGTTCACCATAATGCAACACCATATGATAATATCACCAATATACATAAAAAGATATTAACATGCAATAATACATCAACGATAACTGATTTCATTCCGACACCCCTCCCCAACTCACCAAACATTACTAAACAGTAACTGCCATCAGAAACAACTCGAAAGATCAAGTTTTCGATCAGAACTGGTCAACTGTAGGGACTGACAATCAACCTGTCACCAGCATTACGGTCGTCACCTCTTTCTCTCTTTCTCTCTCTCTCTCTCTATCTCTATCTCTCTCTCTCTATCTCTCTCTCTCTCTCTATATATATATATATATATATATATATATCTATCTATCTATCTATCTATCTATTTATCTATTTATCTATTTATCCATCTGTCTGTCTGTCTCTCTCTCTCTCTCACACACACACACACACACACACGCACACACACACACGCACACTCTCACACACACACACACACACACACATACACACATACATACACACACACAAAACCGCCACTTTGTTGGCGCATGGGCTAGAAGTCCATCTCGAGGACCATGACAGTCACCCCTGTCACGACTCTGACGTTCGCCAACTCTCCTAGATGCATGACGATCGGCTCATCACCATTTTGTAGATTGCAAAATATGTGAATTCCACCATCGGAGCACTTCCAAAACTTTGATTCCAACCCTAAATCATCCCAATTGAACAGAAACACACCACTTATGATATATTAAACATAACCTTCGTCAAAACAAAACCAATTACACATCAACACCAATTTATCATGCAAATTCAATTATTTATTCATCATTGCCAAAACATAAAACATAAACAATACCAATCCAAATTTTCTCATACAATTGCATACGAATTCAACACGTAATTACAACATAAAACATAAACAAAACACGATAATCTATATAGGTATGCACAATCATCCCATGGATTCAAAACTTTCGACAATGGAGGAAGAGGGTTAGGATCCCTCCTATCCTTTAAGAAAAATACACCCATTGAAGATAATCCCCCTTATCTGAATTCTGCATAAAATTTTGAATCTTCTCTTTGTAATCTTAGGTTTACACTTGCCTCTCCAAAATCCTATTGCTCCAAATTCTACGTACTGCATATTCTAGCTTCCTCTCCAATTTTCTTTTAAATTAAAAACATAACTTATCTGTTATTAATTCTAAATCTCCTCTCATCTTTGGTTAATTCTCTCATTGCCCCACTATTTCATCAAAATACTATTTTCCTCCCAATGTCCCACTATTTCATATTTTATTCAATTTTCTATTGTTTTTAATTAATGATAATTCATATAAATTCTACCAAACCTCACACATTTCCACAAAAATAAACACGATGCACCAATAAGTAATTTAAGTACATAAAAACTTAATAAAATAAATTAGTTTAAAAACTGGGGTGTTACAACTCTCCCCACTTAGATTTTTTGCCCTACAAAATTACCTGAAAGAAATAACTCCGGATAGAAATCTTGCATCCAACGCTCTAGTTCCCACATCACGCTCCATTTAGCAAGTCCTCTCCATACCATATTCACCGAAATAATCTCTTAATCTCTCAAGTGCTTCACTTCCCGATCCTTAGTCTTCAAAGGTGATGCCTCAACAGTCAAGTTATCTCTCACTTGCACATCGTCCAATTGGATCACATGGGATGAATCGGGAATATACTTATGAAGTTGCGACACATGAAAGATATCATGAAGATTCGAAAGAGGCGATGTTAAGGCAACTTTGTAAGCAACCTCTCATACTATCTGCAAGATCTGACACAGACCAATGAAACTAGGCGTGAGCTTTCGAGACTTAAGCACATGACCAACACCAGTCACCAGAGTGACTCTCAAAAACACATGATCTCCCTCTTAGAACTCAAGTGTCTTCCTTCACTTATCATGATAACTCTTTTGTCTAATCTGCAAAACCTTCATCTTCTCTTGGATCATATTGATCTCTTTAGTAGTTTACTGGACAATCTCTTGTCCAAACACAACACTTCCACCAGATTCATTCCAACACAAAGGAGCCCTACACCTTCTTTTATACACATCCTCATAAGGTGCCATTCAAATACTAAAATGATAATTGTTGTTATAGGTGAACTCGATCAACGAAAAATGGCTATTCTAACTACCTCCTTGTTCCAAAACACAAGATCTAAACAAATCTTCCAAAGACTGGTTAGTCTTTTTTATCTCGTCTGCGGATGGTAGACATAACTCAACCTTAACTTGGTTCCCAAGTCTTCCTGCAAACTCTCACAAGACCTCTACGTGAATCTCAGATCTCTATCTGAAACAATAGTCAAAGGAATATCGTGCAACTTCACAATTTCACCGATGTATTATGCAACGGGTAACTGATCTTTATCGGAATAAAATGAGCCGACTCAGTCAATCTATCCACTATAACTCAAATTGAATAACTTTCCTTCGATATTTTCGGAAAAACATCACAAAATCCATAAATATGCTATCCCACATCAACTCAGGAATACTCAAAGTTTGTATCAACCCAGACGATTTCTGATGCTTGATCTTCGACTTCTGACAAGTCGAACAAGAATAAACAAACTCAGCCACATCATTCTTCATATTTGACCACCAAAACATCTTCTAATACCAACTATGTAACACCCTAAACACACTGACTCTTTGTTTATAAAAGATTTCATTTTTTTACAATTAGGCATTACACACCCTTCACCGATCACCTTACTCAACAATTATAACATTTATCAATGCAATGAAATAAAATATCATTAATCATAAAAAGAATATCCACATCGAAACGATAATGAAAATAGTCTAAAACATCTCAGAGAATTATAACATGTAATAAACAACCTGTCTCCAGTGTTACACATCAGAGCAACTTCAAACTAAAAGACTCGAAAAATAATAAGGTAAACGAAGATGCCTCAATGCCATTCTCTAGCTCAAACAACAACAACTCCTTTATCTGATTATCTACACCCCAAAGGAGTACAAAATACCACAACAAAACAAACAGGGGTGAGAATACGTTCAAAAATGTTAATGATGTATAAAGTAATAAAGAGACAGTACACACAAAACATCAATGCATTCATGCCATTCACAACCCTTTCAGATCCCATAAAACTTCTCATATTTCGTAAAATTATTTTTTAAAAAATCAGACTTTTTATGAAAAGAAAATAAAAAAATCAGAAAATTTCCTAGAAATCAAATTAATATTATAAATTTTTTTCTAAAATAATATCACAATTAAATTAATTATGATAAATTAATTAATGTTTGATAAAATTATTTTTTATTAAATAGAATAGAAGTAATTAAAATGAAATTAAAAGAAATGTTAGCAACCCAATATCTAATACATACATTTAACATATTTTTTAAAATATGTGTGAGTCAATAAATTTATAAATTTATATAGAATCCAATTCATTTGACGTAATTTATGTAACTTTCAACTAATAAAAAATAATTTGTTAGAACATACTCCTACTAGTATTGTTAGATGTTTTATATTTTTATTCCTTGCTTTGTTCTTTGAAGTAATGATTAAAATGGATTTGAGTATTACAATTTCCTAAGTCATGCTAGTTAGATGAAATTGTCCAAAGTGCATATGAGATGAATAAAACCACCACAAACAATAAACATACACACTCTTCAAGGTGAAACAGAAAACAACTCATAAGTCACACAACTTTTGTTATTTTCTGGCCGGATATTATGGGTGATTGTTATGGGCCCCACACTCTTCTCACTTTTATAACGCATTAGCTACCTCTTGTTTTTGTGTTTGTAATTTCTAGTGGAAACAAGGGTATTATGGTACTTTAAATGCTTCCAAGTGTTTTAGCTTTTAATGTGTGAAAGAAAGACTAGGAAAGGAAAATGTACAAAGAATTTAAAAAAAGCAAAAAAGTAGTATGTAAGTTGGGCAAAAAGAATCAAAGATAGAAACTTTCAGATATTCATTGCTCATAAATTGTTATTTATGAATATTAATAATTTATATAACAAAAATGCTCTTATTATTGCTAAAGTTAGCATTTTTCTTTATTTTTTTAAAACTCATTATCTGATTTTAAAACCAACTAGTCTGAAGAGACCAATCTCATTTATTTACGACGAAAACTCATTTAAAATTAGGATAAAATTCTATACGAAGAGTCTCAATACAAAAATGATTAATATTTAATGAGATTTAAATTATTTTAGTGTGAAGTTGAACATAAATTGTTGTGGTATTGTACCTAAAAACTTAATCCGTCTCACGAAAAAGTGAACGCATAGTGGACCTTATATATTGCACATTTTAAGTTTAAAAATAATAAAAGTGAGATAAACTTGTATGGAAATGTATATAAATCCTTATTGTTAGGAACAACCAATGAAAATAAAGAATATTTTTAATTTATTATAAATTTAATTTCGTTTTTAATTAGAATCATTGGGTGGTGGTTATTATGCAGGAGAGAGAAAGTATTATTTTTTATTTTTAATTAATAAAAAACATATTATTGGTTGTTTGTAAATACACGTGTTATGTTTGTTCTTATGCAAGTATTTTTCAATACAAGTTTATGTTAATATTCGTGCATGTAAAAACCTTGAAAAAATATAACAAAGTAGAACCGATATATTAGAGGATGTAGATCTAAAATTTTACCTCTTTCATAAAAAGTTGTGGGTAAAGTAAACATGCTCGACGAGCCGGACACGTTTTATAACCCTAATTTTATTCCTAGATGAAATAAAAGTTTAAATTTTATTACTTTCGGAAACGTTATTACTAAGTATAAATTGAATATCCATTTTTAGGTTTTAATATTGTTCAATGATGTCAAGGGTTAAATTTTTCAAACAACATGCTTACTTTTTATATTTTATTTATTCAAACCCTATCCTAATTCCTTTTTACATGCGAATGAAAAAATTTGTTAGTAAAATATATCATCAACTAGTAGTTCAAAACTTTATCTCACAATGTACATCTCATTTTCTACATTAATCAAAAGAAGCTACTTTAGTCTCTTTTATATTTGCTTTAATGGCAATAACCTTAAACTAGAAGTATCCTTAAATGCCACTAGCCATCATCACATGCAAACAAAACTAGCTATAATTGACGACTTTTAACACAATTCACACTCAATAGATAGAGTTTTACTTTTTTCTTCAACATTCACTTTGCATACATATGCTTTGAGATATGCAAATCTTAGTATTAATTTTTACTTGGTGTTATCTTCCTAATAAGACATCTTACGTAATGTTTGTGGTGTAGGATTTCAATCCATTCACCATCATAAATTTACCTAACTGGCTAACTTACGTAGCTACTTACATAGAAACAGAACCGTCACATTGATTCATGTTCAACCACTATATTATCCGGATTTCAATTTGATGTTGAAATGTTAACAAACATTTGAGTGGGTCGTAGGTCATTGAATGTTTTGGATTTGATTCTATAGGGTATATGTTGTCACCTTGTTAATCAACATTAATTGTAGCTATGTCTACTCTCTTTTTTTAAATGTGAGATTTTGATTCTTGTATAAAGTATTTATTTGGGATTCATTTATAAGAGGGATATATAAATGATAGATTAACTAAACTCATCTTAGTGCATGTACTTCGTTACCTATCGCTTGTGTTTATATCTCTTTCTAAATAACCATTAAATATATGATAGACAAAAATAATAAATTTAAATTCAAAATTAAAGGACGGTTTAGTATCCCGTCTTAAAACCGGTTAATTTGAGGGACCAATCATTTCCTCCACTAGCAAGAGGTTGAATTGAAATTAGAACAAAAATATATGTAAATTGATCTAATATAATAATTGTTATCATCTAACAAAATTTGAATCTAAGACCGCGAGAAGAAGACATTCATATGACCAAAATCTTTAAAAACACGCCAACCTATAGAGTTAACACACTTTTAAGTTATTTGAAAAAAAAAACAAATAAACAAATAACTTATATGATATCATGTCTTGTTGGCAAACTAGGATCAAACTTGTTTTCTCACATGTTTTTAGTGTTTCATTTGAATATTCATATCAATTATGACACTAATTTAAAAAAAATAGCATCATTTTTTAATTTGGGGATTCGAGCCTTAATCCTAACCAAGTAGCGAGGTTGTCCTTTGGGGATTGATATATTATGTCAGCCACTAGAGTTCAACAAGGTGACTCGTTAGGACCGTTTCTTTCTGCTATTGTGTTATCCATATTCATTCATCAGGTTAGAGACAATTGTAATCTTCTTCATCATGCTTGACATCTTGATGATGGAACTATAATAAGGGATTCACATGAGGTGGCTAAAGCCATTGACAAGATTCAAGAGATGAGTCCAAGATTAGGTTTTGACTTGAATAATTGTAAGATTGAGATCTTTTGGCTTTCACGTGATGAGTTTGTACTCGGAAGTAAAGGTTGCCTCATACGCTTTTGTGGCTTTTAGGGCCCAATCTTAGGTGTTACGTGATCATATATTAAAAGACAATGAGACATATGGCATGGATTCAAATTTCGACTGAGTTTTGGATGGTCTTAGTATTATGATTCCAAATTTTGACCTTACCAATTTTACTAGTAACAAAATCCTCCCTCCTAAAGAAAAACATGTTTTGGCGAGTGACATTTTTAGTAAAATTGTTAGGGGCATGGATGTAAAGTTTGAAAGGACCACAAGACAAAAAGCAGATTCTGGTTATTTGCAATTCACACATGCTCAAGACTTTCTCCTTGCCATTCCAATTGATGGGCTAAGCCAACATATGTCACCACTAGAGTACCATACTATCATAAGAAGCCAGCTTATGATTTCTTTATTTTCTATTAATGAGGTTTGCCATGTTTATCGTAAGGAACTTCTGGATACATTTTGAGAACACGTGATTCATTGTAGGGAGCTTCCTGACTTCAAATACCGACATGACCTTGTTAGAAATGTCTTGTTTGATATATTTCGGCGGGCTGTGAAGAAAGAGGTGCATGTGAATTTCTTGAATAACCCATATGAGAGAAGATCGACACTTAGACCAATTGATGTTTTGGTGTACAGATAGGTAGAATAGAAACATGCTTGTGTGAACTTGACTAGACTTTATCCACTTGTGGGACTGAGGACTAGAGGTTTTACGGTCAGACAAGTAGCTCTCAAAGTTGCTTCAAGTAAAGTGGTTAAACATGACAACGCATGTTCCGACAATCCACATGCTTTCATACCATCTGCCTTTGACACTTTTGGTTTTGTAGCACTAGAAGAAGTTGATCATTTATAAAGAGTGCAAAGGAAATATTGTATCTCCTACATCTATGAATATAGTTTTTAAGATGATTGATTTTACGACCCAAAAAGGAGTAGTAGCGCAACTTATTACCTATTTGTCTTCTATTTTGCATAAAGTTTTTTATATTGAAATATTGTGGTTGTGTTATAATAAAAAAAATTAAACAAAAAAAATATTTAATATATTATAAAAATCTTTTTTGTAATATATTATTCTATTCTTATATTTTATACTTATACAAAACAGAAATATTTATTTATAAATTCCCTTAGAATCAAAATTACTAAGATTTATAATTTAAACATTTTTAGTAATTAAATTATTTATAAAAATTAATAGAGATGATTGACTTTCATTTTCGAAATTCACTAATCATAAAATAATACTTTGGGTGAATAAGTTTACAAAATATAAATTGGTTCTTACACTCAACAAAATATAACAAATGACTATCCACATGATATCACCTATTAGAGCATAAGTCGTAATTTGATGTAGATTCAAGCGGATTCATATACAATGATCTTAGACCTTAGTAGAAATATCTTGAATGTAAATAGAAAATAAAAGAAAATCCAAGGAAAAACCTAAAAAACTTAAGCAACTAGACAATAGAAGGAAAACATACAAAATGAAATGAGATGAGAAGTGTGACGAAACGATCACTACATTCACGATGACTGATAATATCAAGGAAAATTCTATGGTGAAGTCACTAAAATGACTTCTTTGGTGAAGTCACATTCCGCCCAATCAGAATTGTGCCCTAAGCCCTAAAATGCCACATAGGACTGTATCATAAATGCCACTTACTATGGTAATTTTATAGTTATAAATATTACAGTTAAGTCCCTAACATATTAATATTGTTTTTAAATTTTAATATTTATAATAAAAATCAATTAAAACAACATTACACACATGATTGTTAACAACCTAAAATTCATCTTCCTCACTTCATCAACACCATATTCAGCTTTCATATTCGTTCGCCATTTTTGAACAACCTGAAGCTCATCTTTTCGTATTTTCTGCAGAGGAACATTAACAAAACATTCATCGTGATCTTAAATTCATCTTCCTCACTTCATCAACACCATATTCAGTTTTCATATTCGTCCGCCATTTTTGTCCCATTCAATCGCTCATCAAACATAACACGACCAAAAATCTGATTGTGTTTGTATTGAGCACACTGTTGCTAAGGTAAATGCAAAAATGTTTGTTATATTTACTGATTTCAAATAAAGTATAAATAGGGGTGTTAAATTCGATTTCAAATTGGAAATTAGGGTTTATGCTTGAATTTTTATTGGGGTTGTTTTGATAAGATGCTATGTAGATTAAGTTGTTAATGTTTTAGGATACAAGCCCAATGTTTAGAGCTGAGTTTGATATGTTTAGAGTTGTATTGAATTAAATGAGTTGATTTTAGAGTTATTTGATATAGCTGATTTGATATGTTTAGAGTTGTTTTGAATAAAATGAGTTAAGTTTCAGTCATTTTATATGTTCAGAGTTGAGTTACGGAGTGAGTTATTTGATATGTTTAGAGCTGAGTTAGATATTTTTAGAGTTGTATTGAATTAAATGAGTTAATTCTTTGAGTTATTTGATAGAGTTGAGTTTGATATGTTTAGAGTTGTGTTGAATTGAATGAGTTGATTCTTTGAGTTATTTGATAGAGTTGAGTTTGATATGTTTAGAGTTGTGTTGAATTGAATGAGTTAAGTTTGAATCAGGTCCCTTGAACTAATTAGGAAATAAGGAATCGTGATTGATGTTGAGTTTTGTTGTGTTAAAAATTGTGAGTTGGTGTTAAATTTAATTTAAATTTTATGAATTAGGTTCCTTTGATTTGAATAGGAAATTAGGTACTGTGATTGATGTTGAGTTTTGGTGTGTTAACAAATTTGTTAATTTAGGTTTACTATGGAAAATTGCGACCATTTTGATTGCAACGATGTTTGTTGTCGTGATACTGATGCATCTGATGCTGAATCGGACTATGCTCAGAATGACAGTTATTCGGTGTCCAATGAGTATCAAAGTTCAGATGATGGCTATGGCGCTGGTAATATTCACAAAGAAGATTTTGTTGAATTAGATGCAGTTGTAGGTGATAGAATGGTGAATATTAATGTCGTTACTGCTGATGAAATTCGTGCTATGGAATTCGGTACAGTTGCTGAGGCTAATGAATTTTATTTTAAGTATAGTAAATGTAAAGGTTTTGCCATTAGGAAAAGTGATGTTAGGACAAGAAGGACTGAGGGTAGTAAAATAACAGTAATGAGGCAGTTTGTATGCAATAAATATGGTCTAAGAGAGAAGAAACACTTTAGTATGGTTGATAGGAAAAGAGATCACAGACGTTTGACCCGTACTAGTTGTCCCGCTAGGCTTCGTGTACATTACAAAGACGTCATGGATAGATATGTGGTGTCATTGTTTGAAGAGGCTCACAACCATGAATTAACCCATCTAGGTTTGTGCACTTACACCCCATTTATCGTGAAATTTCTGAAGCAGATAAAGCTCAGATTAACAGTCTTCAGTCACATGGAATTAGAACTTGTCATATAATGGGGTACATGGTTGCTCAGAAGGGTGGATACGCTCGTGTTAGGTTTACAAAGAAGGATATGTACAATTATTTTGATAGAAAAATGCGTGCTACTATTAAAGATGGTGACGTTGCCGCTGCTTTAAATTATCTAAATGTGAAGTCATCTACTGATCCCATGCTATATGCTAAATATGCCGTCGACAGTGATGGACGAATGAAGTCTCTTTTTTGGGCTGATGGGAGTAGTAGATCTGACTATTTTTGTTTTGGTGACGTGGTTGCGTTCGCACAACTTACAAGAAGAATAAATACAACTACCCATTAGTTATATTTTCAGGGTGTAACCACCACCTCAGACAGTTATATTTGGTGCTGCATTGGTATCAGATGAAATGACAGAGACGTATAAGTGGTTGTTGGAGTGTTTTGTAGAGTGCATGGAAGATAAATACCCTGAAGTAGTTGTAATAGACGGAGATGGGGCAATGAGGGAAGCTATAAAACAGGTGTTTCCGAATGTGACCCATCGTTTATGTGCTTGGCATTTGAATAAGAATACAGGTGAGAATGTAAAGAACTCCGGATTTTTGCAATGTTTTCAAAAAGCCATGTACTCAAATTTTACAAAGGATCAATTTGAAGAGTTTTGGTCTGAGCTAATTAAAGAAAACAGACTTGAAGGAAATCCTTGGGTTGAAAAAACGTATGAGAACAAGTCACTATAGGCAACTGCATATCTACGTGAGAAGTTTTATGGACGTATAAGAACTACGTCTCAATGTGAAGCTGTTAATGCAATAATCAAGAGTTATGTCAGGAAGAAAGGATGCATTTTTGAATTTATGCACAATTTTGAGCAGGCTTTGAGAGATTATAGAAACAATGAATTGGTTGCCGATTTTAAATAAAATTTTACAGAATCTGTGTTGACTACTCACCTGGGTTTGATTGAGAGCCATGCCGTAAAAATTTATACTGCGGAGATTTTCAAAGAAGTCAAACAGGAAATCATGAAGGCTGGATCTTGATTGTGAAGGTAAAATTAATTCACAGCACATTTAAGACTTATAAACTTACAAAATATTGTCGGGACGACTATGAAATTGAGGTTTTGTATGTTGGTGACACACTTTAATGTGAGTGTATGTTATTTGATTCTCGTGGGATTCCATGTTCTCATATGTTTTATGTCATGAAGGAAGAACATGTTGATCGCATTCCTACCGCTTTGATTTTGTCACGATGGACGAAGGATGAAAAAATTCAATATTTGAACATGAATGGTAATGGTCCAGTTGATTATAATATGATTCAGGAAGCTCGGTTTGGTGCATATTGTTCTGCTTTTACTACTTTTTGCAAACAAGCTTCAAAAAAGAGGTGTTTATGGGGAAATAATGGATGACATTCTGAATTTACAAAAAAAGTATTGCGGTACGGATGATCCTATTGGGGCAGCGAAGTCAGCCGTAGGTGATCCAAAGACGGTGAAGAGCAAAGGTGCTCCAAAGAAAAAAAAAGAATGACACAAAAGCTATGAGGCGACGTACAACTCATGATTCATTGAGTTGTCCGGTAATTTCAATACTTATATTCTGTTCGTTTGAGTCAATGTCTTGTTCTTTCAATAAACAGGGTAGTTTCTATGGTATAATTTGCAGGGTACAGAAAACGCGCCGTCTGAACAAAATGTTGAGTTAGAGTCATTGTCAGTAACTGATTCTTTAAGCCAAGTTGTGAAGGTATTAAATGTTTTTTTATATAAGGTCTGACATGTTTTATTAATTATAATGTGTTATTATATGTATCACGATAATAATTTATTTTTAAAAACAGAACAAGAAAGGAAAAAGAAGTCGCAATGGTGAAAGTAGTGTGCAAAAGAAAAGTTCAGATCCACCGAAATCTCGTGGCGCTAATGTGACAACGACTGGACGCACGGAAGTTGGAAGCACAAGCAGACCAATGCCTACAATGTATAGACTGCAAACTGTGATGCCTGTGGTACATCCGGTATTGCATCTAATGCACGTACAACCCGTATACCCGTTGTATGGAATGAGTCTTGCGGAAAATTCAGAATCGTGCTACGGTATGCTACAAAAAGTGATGAACTATGGTAGTACTTGAATGCGTATTTAAGTAGATGTAACCGATTTTTAGTGGTTTGACACAGGTAAGGTTATAATACCTCCACCTAATTCTATGCATATTGTAATGGTTATATTCCCAGCATGCATTAATATTTTTTCCTTTTAGACTTAATGCCATTGATTGCTATTTAGGTTAGGTGTAGAAGAGGAGATGGATGAAAATTTGGATGAACTCGTGGTCGAAGAAAATGGCATTTCATTCAAATATCATGTCACTGCTGCTGCTGTAAGAGGCAAGAATGTTTTCGTAAGCAATCTGAACCTGTTATTTTAAGCAACATGTTTGTATTTCAGATACGCACATATGATACTGATGTTGTAGTCAAAACATATTTAAAATGCAGCACTTTCCGGCTACTGTTGCTGAAAATTGGTTATTGCTGTTGCAAATCGAGATCAACCTTGTTGATGTTCATACAAATGATGTTTACCCATGTGTGTCGAAGACTGTGACAACTCCTCCTACAATAATGTTTGTTCGTTTTATGATGTAATCTGTTTAATTTTATGTTTAGAATGAAACTTGGTTAAAGATGGAAATAAATTTTCTTTGATGATTTGGTAAGTAGTTGGTGGTGTGTTAGGCCCATCGTGAAAAAGTCCAACCATTTCAAGTTTGTGTACAATGTATGGATGTTTAAATGAATCAAATGTTGAGTTTTGTAATGAACTATTGTAGTTAGTGTAATGAGTTATTGTGTTGCTTGTGTATAATATTTAATTAAATCACCGTTTATGAGCTACACATAAAAATATTATTTGATACACTGCCATAACACAAACAACAGTCCCAACTTTGCGCATGCATTGCTGAATTCATTAAATAAGTAATCCATACAATCTTATTGCTTTGATAGGTTATATGGTTTCATTACACGGTCGTGTTGTTTTATACTGTCAGCCGTCCGATATAAATCAGTGGTTGATATCTATTAGAGATAAAATGATCACAACCGTGCATGAGATCAATGTTTTACCCAAGTTGAATGATCACAACCGTGCATGAGATCAATGTTTTACCCAAGTTAAAGTGGACCACATAATTTAATCCAAGTTAATCACTTTGTATCATATCCAACGAAAATATGCATAATATATTATTAATTAGTTATTGTATTATTAATGAATTAGCAAGCGAAGGATCTGGGGTTCGAATCCCCCTCGCCCCAGACCTTTTGCTATTTTTATTTTGTGTCTTTTAACATATCCATCAAAAATATGAATAATATTATTAATTAGTTATGTTGTGATCAAGCCGTTACTGATAAATTGAGTGAGGCGTCAATCACATTTTCATATATCCATCTAAAATATGTATAATATATTATTAATTAGTTGTGTTATTATTAATGAATTGACATTGTGCCCGAGTGGTCATGAGCTGGTTTTGAAGCATTTAGCAAGCGAAGGGTCTGGGGTTCGAATCCCCCTCGCCCCAGACCTTTTGCTATTTTTATTTTATGGCTTTTAACATATTCATCGAAAATATGAATAATATTATTAATTAGTTAAGTTGTGATCAAGCCATAACTGATAAATTTAGTGAGGCGTCAATCACATTTTCATATATCCATCTAAAATATGTATAATATATTATTAATTAGTTGTGTTATTATTAATGAATTGGCATTGCGCCCTAGCGGTTATGAGCTGGTTTTGAAGCATTTAGCAAGCGAAGGGTCTGGGGTTCGAATCCCCCTCGCCCCAGACCCCAGACCTTTTGCTATTTTTATTTTGTGTATTTTTGTAACGCCCCAGTTTTGTCTGTTTTATTTAATCGAGCCGTTTTGATTATTTTATTATTATATTAATTTATTTTTGAATTTTATTTGGAAATATGTTATTTTTCAATGTTGCGATATTTTATCGCGTTTTGGGAACGTTTGCGAGATATTTGAGTGTAGGGGTATTTTGGGCATTTCACTTTATTTCCTTAAGTTAGTAAAATAGAAATAGAAAGAGAGAAAAATAGAGAGAAAGAAAAAGAGAAGAAGGAAAAGGGGAAGAAAAGAGAAAGAAAGGAGAAAGAGCGAAAAACTTGGAAAAGAAGAAATCGAAACAACCGACTTTCCAAACACGATTAAATCGGGTAAGGGTGCGAAACTTGATTATTATATACTTGTGTATGATTATGTATGTATGTTTTTGGTTGATATTGGATTGAAATTGAATATAGAGTGAAAAACCATAATATGTGGAAATTGTTACTATTCGATTAAATTGTGTCGGAAATCATGTTTTCAGGTCCCTTATTGTTGATACATGTTAGATACATATTGTTAGGCATTGTATTGGTAATTTTTCTGGTGTATAGGTGAAAATTGGATTGATTTTGGGTTGAAAACGCAGAAAAAATTCTGCAGAAAAATTCTGGGTTTCCACTGCCGTTATGCGTAACAGGCATGTCCATACGCGTATTGGCTTGGGCAATACGCGTATGGGAGGTGCATTTGAGGGCAATACGCGTAATGAATTTCATTTTTCTCGGCCATCTGCTGAAACGCGTAATGGTACGCGTAAGATTTTGGGCAATACGCGTATGGCTCAGGGCAATACGCGTATGGCCAGCAGGGGTGTAAAATCTTGTCTTTTCGCGATGTCTTTTCTGTTTACGTCCATAACTTGTGTTCCGATTATTCGTTTTGAACATTCTTGGTCTCGTTGGAAAGCTAATAAAATGCACTTTCTTATTAAAATGGTTTTGAGATTGTTGGGCTATTTAATTATGTCAGGAATTTGGAATAGTGTCGTTTTGTCAACTTTTGTCGTTATACTTGTGTGTAATTGATGTGTATCATGCAATGTGCTATTGATATGGATATGGTATGACTTGTGTGCTGTTGTATGGTGTAAATGCATTGTTTTGGGCTTGAATTGCAAAGCATGATTAATGTTGAGTGAGATGATTGCATATATGTGTGCATTTGAATGTCATGAGTCATTGTATGCCAAGCATTACGATATGCATTCTTGAGATGTTGTGTGCCCTAGTGGGTGTGAGCGACGAATCGATTCCAGAGGGAATCCACTATAACATCGTGTGCCTTATACAAAGAGGTGTGAGCGATGATTATGGACGATCGTGTGCCTTATATAAAGAGGTGTGAGCGACCGGGTCGTGTGCCTTATACAAAGAGGCGTGAGCGATCCATAAACACCGTGTGCCTTATACAAAGAGGTGTGAGCGACGGGGAACATCGTTTGCCCGACGGGGAGTTACACTAAGTAATAAGCGATGGTTCCAATAGTTCTTGAGTGAACTAGTGTTGAGATGATGGATGGATGGTACCGCATATGCATTGCATAGAGTTGTTGTGTCGGTCTCTGTGCATTTGCATAATTCATGAATGGATTGATTTCGTGTGGAATTGTGATTGGAATTGATGAGTTGAGATATGTATTGTGTTGTGTTGTATTTGGATTCTGTTGTACGTTGTGGTGAGAAATTTTACGTGTGTAATGTTGTGTTATTATATAATTATATGCAATTATATTATGATTGTGTTTCTCACCCTTCTGCTGTTTTGTAATGCTCTATGAGGCATTGCAGATTAGATTGCTGGAGGTCTTTTTGTGAAGCTTAGGTCTTCATTCTTTTGTCGGTCGGCTCTGATATGTGACACCGGGTAGTCGGGGTGATCGAGTGTGATTATTTGTATTATGTATACACATGTTTTGGATTGTACTTGTGTGACTTTGTATATGATAGATACACTTTGTATGATGTATATATATGAGATTCAGTTGCAGATTTTCCGCTTTTATTCTATAACTGAATTGTGGGTGTTAGGAACTGAGTTCCTTTGTTATGTGCTACCTGAATTGTTGCATATCTATATGAGCAGGTTAATGTGTGTTTTGTTTCAATTGATGTGACCCCTCGGTCTATGCCGTGAATGTTTTAAATATACTCTGATGAAATTTTGAATTTTATTTATCGCTTAATAGCTTGGGTGTATAGATTGGGGTGTTACATTAAGTGGTATCAGAGCCAGTCCGTGTCAGTTTGTGTCAGTCCTTGTTGGTCGTTGTAGTTGGGTAAGTTGTTTGTTTAACCATAGTTGCTGTTATTGGAAATGAACAGAATATGGCTGGTAGGAATGATGCTGCTTTGGCTGCTGCTATGCAAGCTATGGCTCGGGCCGTGCAGGGTACACCTAATGCTGTTGGTAATTATGAGTTCAGGAAGAACAAACCGTCTGTCTTCAAAGGAAGATATGATCCTGATGGTGCACAGATTTGGCTTAAAGAGATTGAAAGAATCTTTCGAGTGATGGATTGCGCTGAGGATCAGAAGGTGAGACTGGGTACTCACATGTTACTGGAAGAAGCTGATGAATGGTGGGTTAGTACACGTCATGTGTTGGAAGGTGCATAGGAATAGATCACTTGGGCGGTGTTTAACATTGAGTTTCTGAGGAAGTATTTTCCCGAAGATGTAAGAGGAAAGAAGGAAATTGAGTTCTTGGAATTGAAACAAGGTAATATGTCTGTTGTTGATTATACTGCTAAGTTTGTGGAGCTTGTGCAGTTTTATCCACATTATGCCGAAGTGACTGCGGAATTTTATAAGTGTGTAAAGTTTGAGAACGGATTGCGTCCTAATATAAAGCAGGCAATCGGTTACCAAAGGATTAGATGGTTTTCTGATTTGGTAGATTGCTGTAGGATTTTTGAAGAAGATAATAAAGCTCGTTCTACTCACTATAAGAGTGTGAACGAGAGGAAAGGGAAGCAACCGTTTCGCAGTGGTCCTTATGTAACACCAGTTGATAAGGGTAAACAAATGGGGAATTTTGAGAAAAGGCTAAGTGGGGGAGGAATGTCTAATCCTCCGAGATGTTATAGGTGTGGTAACCTAGGACATCGTCAGTTTGAATGCAGGAAAGATATGAGGAAGTGTTCTAATTGTGGAGGTTTAGGACATATTGCAGCTGATTGTAAGAGGAACGTGGTGAAGTGTTTCAATTGTGGTGAACCTGGGCATGTTAGTAAGAAGTGCCCGAAACCGAAGCAAGCTCCAGCTGGTGGGAAGGTTTTTGCATTGGCATGAACTCATACTTCAAGTGTAGATCGTCTGATCAGAGGTACTTGTTTTATTAATAGTACGCCTTTAGTTGCTATTATTGATACTGGAGCGACTCATTCGTTTATTTTGTCTGAGTGCGTGAAGCGTTTGAATCTTGTGTTGTCTTCGATGGGTGGTGAGATGGTTATTGATACTCCAGCAATGGGGTCAGTAACTACTTCTTTTGTTTGTTTAAGTTGTCCTTTGACCATTTATGGTAACGACTTTGAGATGGATTTGGTGTGTTTACCGTTGGAGGGTTTAGATGTGGTTCTGGAAATGAATTGGTTGCAGTTCAATAGGGTTCATATTGATTGTTATCATAAGCTGGTAAGATTTCCTTCTCTTGAGGAAGACGAAGACTCGAGTTTCTTATCTACCAAAGAGTTGAAGAAACTTTTGGCGGATGAAGCTCAGTTGTTTGGGTTGTTTGCATCGTTGACTGTGGATAGTCAAGTTTCACTTGATGTGTTTCCTGTTGTGTGTGATTTTCCGAAAGTGTTTCCTGAGGATATTTCAGACTTGCCGCCAGAGAGAGAGGTGGAGTTTTCTATAGATCTAGTTCCCGGTACTAGACCTGTTTCTATGGCACCTTATCGAATGTCGGCATCTGAGTTGGTTGAGTTAAAGAAGCAGTTGAATGAATTGCTAGAAAAGAGGTTTGTGAGACCAAGCGTTTCTCCTTGTGGTGCTCCAGTTTTATTGGTGAAAAAGAAAGATGGAAGTATGCGGTTGTGTATTGGTTATCGCCAGTTGAATAAGGTGACGATTAAGAATAAGTATCCTCTTCTGAGAATTGATGATTTGATGGACCAGTTGGTAGGTGCTTGTGTGTTTAGTAAGATTTACTTGAGGTCAGGGTATCGTCAGATTAGGGTGAAAGAGGAAGATATTCAGAAGACGGCTTTTAGGACACGTTATTGTCATTATGAATATTTTGTGATGCCGTTCGGGGTTTCTAATGCGCCAGGTGTGTTTATGGAGTACATGAATCGTATTTTCCACGAACATTTGGATCGTTTTGTGGTTGTGTTTATTGATGATATCTTAATTTATTCTAAGTCTCGGGAGGAGCACGCGGAGCATTTGTGTATTGTTTTGCAGGTTTTGAAAGAAAGAAAGCTTTTTGCTAAATTGTCCAAGTGTGAGTTCTGGTTGTCGGAGGTGAGTTTTCTTGGGCACGTGATTTCAGGTAATGGTATTTCTGTGGATCCATCTAAAGTAGAAGCAGTTCTACAATGGGAGGCTTCGAGACCCGTTACTGAAATTCGAAGGTTTTTGGGTTTGGCCGGATATTATCTAAGGTTCATTGAATGTTTTTCTAAGCTAGCACTTCCTTTGACCCAGTTGACTTGTAAAGGGCAAGTGTTCATTTGGGATATTCAGTGCGAGGAAAGTTTTAATGAGCTGAAGAGAGGATTGACGACAGCTCCGATTTTGATTTTGCCGAATCCTACTGAACCATTTGTGGTGTATTGTGATGCGTCTTTGATTGGTCTAGGTGGGGTGCTAATGCAAGAAGGTAAGGTCGTGGCTTATGCTTCGAGGCAGTTGAGAGTGCATGAGAAAAATTACCCTACTCATGATTTGGAATTAGCGGCTGTGGTCTTTGTGTTGAAAATTTGGAGGTATTATCTCTATGGTGCAAGATTCGAAGTCTTTAGTGATCATAAAAGTTTGAAATATTTGTTTGATTAGAAATAGTTAAATATGAGGCAGCGGAGATGGTTGGAATTTTTGAAGGACTACGACTTTGGCTTAAATTACCATCCTGGTAAAGCGAATGTGGTAGCCGATGCGTTGAGTCAGAAATTGTTACATATGTCCGCTTTAATGGTTAAGGAGTGGGAGCTTTTGGAAGCTTTTAGGGACTTGAGTTTGGTGTGTGAGGTGACGTCCGACAGCGTGAGGCTGGGTATGCTAAAGGTTACTAATGATTTTCTGATGACTGTTAGTGAGAAACAGAAGCTGGATGTGAAATTTGTGGATTTGATGTTGGTGGGAGAAAAAGATGCGAATAGTGATTTTAAAGTGGATGTTAATGGTGTTTTGAGATTCCGAGGTAGAATTTGTATTCCGGATGATTCAGATTTGAAAAGGATGATTTTAGAGGAAGGACATCGGAGTAATTTGAGTATACATCCGGGAGCTAATAAAATGTACCAAGATTTGAAGAAGATTTTTTGGTGGTCTAGATTAAAAAGAGATGTGGCTCAGTTTGTGTATGCGTGTTTGACGTGCCAAAAGTCGAAAGTGGAACATCAGCGACCTAGTGGTTTGTTGCAACCGTTGGATATTTCTGAGTGGAAATGGGACAACATTTCTATGGATTTTGTGACAGGGATGCCGAATACACTGAGGGGGCATAATGCTATTTGGGTGGTTGTGGACAGACTGACTAAATTGGTGCATTTCATTCCGATTGACATCAGTTTTTCTTTGGAGAGGCTAGCTGAGATTTATATCAGTGTGATTGTGAAGCTGCATGGTGTTCCATTGAGTATTGTTTCGGATCGAGATCCGAGGTTTACCTCGAGATTTTGGGAAAGTTTACAGAAGGCGTTGGGTTCTAAGTTGAGGTTGAGTTCTGCTTATCATCCTCAGACGGATGGACAGACGGAGAGAACGATTCAGTCGTTGGAAGGTTTATTGAGAGCTTGTGTTCTTGAACAAGGTGGTGCGTGGGATAGTTATCTTGCGTTGGTGGAATTCACGTATAATAACAGTTTCCATTCTAGTATTGGAATGGCACCTTTTGAAGCACTGTATGGATGAAGATGTCGAACACCGTTGTGTTGGCACGAATTTGGTGAGAGTTCGGTGGTTGGACCTGAATTGATTCAACAGACTACAGACAAGGTGAAGCTTATCCGTGAGAAAATGAAGGCTTCTCAGAGTAGGCAAAAGAGTTATCATGATTGTAGAAGGAAGAATCTAGAGTCTCAAGAGGGCGATCATGTATTTTTGAGAGTTACATCGGTAACGGGTGTTGGTCGTGCATTGAAGTCGAAGAAACTTACTTCTCGGTTTATTGGTCCTTACCAGATATCCGCGAGAGTGGGTGCGGTGGCTTATAGGGCGGCGTTACCGCCGAGTCTGTCGAATTTACATGATGTGTTCCATGTTTCACAACTTTGGAAGTATGTTATAGATCCGTCGCATGTGATTCCGATGGATGAAGTAGAGGTAAGGGAGAACCTTACGGTTGAGGCATTACCAGTGAGGATTTTGGATCGCGGGTTGAAGCGGTTAAGGGGCAAGGATATTGCACTTGTGAAGGTAGCGTGGGGAGGCGATGCTGAGGGCAATTTGACTTGGGAGTTGGAGAGTCGGATGCGGGAGTCGTATCCAGAGTTGTTCGTCTCAGGTATATTTTCGAGGACGGAAATTTCTAAGTGGGGGAGAGTTGTAACGCCCCAGTTTTGTCCGTTTTATTTAATCGAGTCGTTTTGATTATTTTATTATGATATTAATTTATTTTCGACTTTTATTTGGAAATATGTTATTTTTCAATGTTGTGATATTTTATCGCATTTTGGGAACGTTTGCGAGATATTTGAGTGTAGGGGTATTTTGGGCATTTCACTTTATTTCCTTAAGTTAGTAAAATAGAAATAGAAAGAGAGAAAAATAGAGAGAAAGAAAAAGAGAAGAAGGAAAAGGGGAAGAAAAGAGAAAGAAAGGAGAAAGAGCGAAAAACTTGGAAAAGAAGAAATCGAAACAACCGACTTTCCAAACACGATTAAATCGGGTAAGGGTGCGAAACTTGATTATTATATACTTGTGTATGATTATGTATGTATGTTTTTGGTTGATATTGGATTAAAATTGAATATAGAGTGAAAAACCATAATATGTGGAAATTGTTACTATTCGATTAAATTGTGTCGGAAATCATGTTTTCAGGTCCCTTATTGTTGATACATGTTAGATACATGTTGTTAGGCATTGTATTGGTAATTTTTCTGGTGTATAGGTGAAAATTGGATTGATTTTGGGTTGAAAACGCAGAAAAAATTCTGCAGAAAAATTCTGGGTTTCCACTGCCGTTACGCGTATCAGGCATGTCCATACGCGTATTGGCTTGGGCAATACGCGTATGGGAGGTGCATTTGAGGGCAATACATGTAATGAATTTCATTTTTCTCGGCCATCTGCTGAAACGCGTAATGGTACGCGTAAGATTTTGGGCAATACGCGTATGGCTCAGGGCAATACGCGTATGGCCAGCAGGGGTGTAAAATCTTGTCTTTTCGCGATGTCTTTTCCGTTTACGTCCATAACTTGTGTTCCGATTATTCGTTTTGAACATTCTTGGTCTCGTTGGAAAGCTAATAAAATGCACTTTCTTATTAAAATGGTTTTGAGATTGTTGGGCGATTTAATTATGTCAGGAATTTGGAATAGTTTCGTTTTGTCAACTTTTGTCGTTATACTTGTGTGTAATTGATGTGTATCATGCAATGTGCTGTTGATATCGATATGGTATGACTTGTGTGCTGTTGTATGGTGTAAATGCATTATTTTGGGCTTGAATTGCAAAGCATGATTAATGTTGAGTGAGATGATTGCATATATGTGTGCATTTGAATGTCATGAGTCATTGTATGCTAAGCATTATGATATGCATTCTTGAGATGTTGTGTGCCCTAGTGGGTGTGAGCGACGAATCGATTCCAGAGGGAATCCGCTATAACATTGTGTGCCTTATACAAAGAGGTGTGAGCGATGATTATGGACAATCGTGTGCCTTATATAAAGAGGTGTGAGCAATCGGGTCGTGTGCCTTATACAAAGAGGCGTGAGCGATCCATAAACGCCGTGTGCCTTATACAAAGAGGTGTGAGCGACGGGGAACATCGTTTGCCCGAGGGGAGTTACACTAAGTAATAAGCGATGGTTCCAATAGTTCCTGAGTGAACTAGTGTTGAGATGATGGATGGATGGTACCGAATATGCATTGCATAGAGTCGTTGTGTCGGTCTCTGTGCATTTGCATAATTCATGAATGGATTGATTTCATGTGGAATTGTGATTGGAATTGATGAGTTGAGATATGTATTGTGTTGTGTTGTATTTGGATTCTGTTGTGCGTTGTGGTGAGAAATTTTACGTGTGTAATGTTGTGTTATTATATAATTATATGCAATTATATTATGATTGTGTTTCTCACACTTCTGCTGTTTTGAAATGCTCTATGAGGCATTGCAGATTAGATTGCTGGAGGTCTTTTTGTGAAGCTTAGGTCTTCATTCTTTTGTCGGTCGGCTCTGATATGTGACACCGGGTAGTCGGGGTGATCGAGTGTGATTATTTGTATTATGTATACACATGTTTTGGATTGTACTTGTGTGACTTTGTATATGACAGATACACTTTGTATGATGTATATATATGAGATTCAGTTGCATATTTTCCGCTTTTATTCTATAACTGAATTGTGGGTGTTAGGAACTGAGTTCCTTTGTTATGTGCTACCTGAATTGTTGCATATCTATATGAGCAGGTTAATGTGTGTTTCGTTTCAATTGATGTGACCCCTCGGTCTATGCCGTGAATGTTTTAAATATACTCTGATGAAATTTTGAATTTTATTTATCGCTTAATAGCTTGGGTGTATAGATTGGGGGTGTTACATTAAGTGGTATCAGAGCCAGTCCGTGTCAGTTTGTGTCAGTCCTTGTTGGTCGTTGTAGTTGGGTGAGTTGTTTGTTTAACCATAGTTGCTGTTATTGGAAATGAACAGAATATGGCTGGTAGAAATGACGCTGCTTTGGCTGCTACTATGCAAGCTATGGCTCGAGCTGTGCAGGGTGCACCTAATGCTGCTGGTAATGATGAGTTCAGGAAGAACAAACCGCCTGTCTTCAAAGGAAGATATGATCCTGATGGTGCACAGATTTGGCTTAAAGAGATTGAAAGAATCTTCCGAGTGATGGATTGCGCTGAGGATCAGAAGGTGAGACTGGGTACTCATATGTTACTGGAAGAAGCTGATGATTGATGGGTTAGTACACGTCATGTGTTGGAAGCTGCAGAGGAATAGATCACTTGGGCGGTGTTTAGCATTGAGTTTCTGAGGAAGTATTTTCCCGAAGATGTAAGAGGAAAGAAGGAAATTGAGTTCTTGGAATTGAAACAAGGTAATATGTCTGTTGTTGATTATACTGCTAAGTTTGTGGAGCTTGTGCAGTTTTATCCACATTATGCCGAAGCGACTGCGGAATTTTCTAAGTGTGTAAAGTTTGAGAACGGATTGCGTCCTGAGATAAAGCAGGCAATCAGTTACCAAAGGATTAGAAGGTTTTCTGATTTGGTAGATTGCTGTAGGATTTTTGAAGAAGATAATAAAGCTCGTTCTACTCACTATAAGAGTGTGAACGAGAGGAAAGGGAAGCAACTGTTTCACAGTGGTCCTTATGTAACACCAGCTGATAAGGGTAAACAAAGGGGGAATTTTGAGAAAAGGCTAAGTGGGGGAGGAATGTCTAATCCTCCGAGATGTTATAGGTGTGGTAACCTAGGACATCGTCAATTTGAATGCAGGAAAGATATGAGGAAGTGTTCTAATTGTGGAGGTTTAGGACATATTGCAGCTGATTGTAAGAGGAACGTGGTGAGGTGTTTCAATTGTGGTGAACCTGGGCATGTTAGTAAGAAGTGCCCGAAACTGAAGCAAGCTCCAGCTGGTGGGAAGGTTTTTGCATTGGCAGGAACTCAGACTTCAAGTGCAGATCGTCTGATCAGAGGTACTTGTTTTATTAATAGTACGCCTTTAGTTGCTATTATTGATACTGGAGCGACTCATTTGTTTATTTTGTCTGTGTGCGTGAAGCGTTTGAATCTTATGTTGTCTTCGATGGGTGGTGAGATGGTTATTGATACTCCAACAATGGGGTCAGTAACTACTTCTTTGGTTTGTTTAAGTTGTCCTTTGACCATTTATGGTAACGACTTTGAGATGGATTTGGTGTGTTTACCGTTGAAGGGTTTAGATGTGGTTCTGGGAATGAATTGGTTGCAGTTTAATAGGGTTCATATTGATTGTTATCATAAGCTGGTAAGATTTCCTTCTCTTGAGGAAGACGAAGACTCGAGTTTCTTATCTACCAAAGAGTTGAAGAAACTTTTGGCAGATGAAGCTCAGTTGTTTGGGTTGTTTGCATCGTTGACTGTGGATAGTCAAGTTTCACTTGATGTGTTTCCTGTTGTGTGTGATTTTCCGGAAGTGTTTCCTGAGGATATTTCAGACTTGCCGCCAGAGAGAGAGGTGGAGTTTTCTATAGATCTAGTTCCCGGTACTAGACCTATTTCTATGGCACCTTATTGAATGTCGGCATCTGAGTTGGTTGAGTTAAAGAAGCATTTGAATGAATTGCTAGAAAAGAGGTTTGTGAGACCAAGCGTTTCTCCTTGGGGTGCTCCAGTTTTATTGGTGAAAAAGAAAGATGGAAGTATGCGGTTGTGTATTGGTTATTGCCAGTTGAATAAGGTGACGATTAAGAATAAGTATCCTCTTTTGAGAATTGATGATTTGATGGACCAGTTGGTAGGTGCTTGTGTGTTTAGTAAGATTGACATGAGGTCAGGGTATCATCAGATTAGGGTGAAAGAGGAAGATATTCAGAAGACGGCTTTTAGGACACGTTATTGTCATTATGAATATTTTGTGATGCCGTTCGAGGTTTCTAATGCGCCAGGTGTGTTTATGGAGTACATGAATCGTATTTTCCACGAACATTTGGATCGTTTTGTGGTTATGTTTATTGATGATATCTTAATTTATTCTAAGTCTCGGGAGGAGCATGCGGAGCATTTGCGTATTGTTTTGCAGGTTTTGAAAGAAAGAAAGCTTTTTGCTAAATTGTCCAAGTGTGAGTTCTGGTTGTCGGAGGTGAGTTTTCTTGGGCACGTGATTTCAGGTAATGGTATTTCTGTGATTCCATCTAAAGTAGAAGCAGTTCTACAATGGGATTCTCCGAGATCTGTTACTGAATTTCGAAGCTTTTTGGGTTTGGCCGGATATTATCGAAGGTTCATTGAAGGTTTTTCTAAGCTAGCACTTCCTTTGACCCAGTTGACTTGTAAAGGGAAAGTGTTCATTTGGGATATTCAGTGCGAGGAAAGTTTTAATGAGCTGAAGAGAGGATTGACGACAGCTCCGATTTTGATTTTGCCGAATCCTACTGAACCATTTGTGGTGTATTGTGATGCGTCTTTGATTGGTCTAGGTGGGGTGCTAATGCAAGAAGGTAAGGTCATGGCTTATGCTTCGAGGCAGTTGAGAGTGCATGAGAAAAATTACCCTACTCATGATTTGGAATTAGCGGCTGTGGTCTTTGTGTTGAAAATTTGGAGGCATTATCTCTATGGTGCAAGATTCGAAGTCTTTAGTGGTCATAAAAGTTTGAAATATTTGTTTGATCAGAAATAGTTAAATATGAGGCAGCGGAGATGGTTGGAATTTTTGAAGGACTACGACTTTGGCTTAAATTACCATCCTGGTAAAGAGAATGTGGTAGCCGATTGGTTGAGTCAGAAATCGTTACATATGTCCGCTTTAATTGTTAAGGAGTGAGAGCTTTTGGAAGCTTTTAGGGACTTGAGTTTGGTGAGTGAGGTGACGTCCGACAGCGTGAGGCTGGGTATGCTAAAGGTTACTAATGATTTTCTGATGACTGTTAGTGAGAAACAGAAGCTGGATGTGAAATTTGTGGATTTGATGTTGGTGGGAGAAAAAGATGCGAATAGTGATTTTAAAGTGGATGTTAATGGCGTTTTGAGATTTCGAGGTAGAATTTGTATTCCGGATGATTCGGATTTGAAAAGGATGATTTTAGAGGAAGGACATCAGAGTAATTTGAGTATACATCCGGGAGCTAATAAAATGTACCAAGATTTGAAGAAGATTTTCTGGTGGTCTGGATTAAAAAGAGATGTGGCTCAGTTTGTGTATGCGTGTTTGACGTGCCAAAAGTCGAAAGTGGAACATCAGCAACCTAGTGGTTTGTTGCAACCGTTGGATATTTTTGAGTGGAAATGGGACAACATTTCTATGGATTTTGTGACAGGGTTGCCGAATACACTGAGGGGGCATAATGCTATTTGGGTGGTTGTGGACAGACTGACTAAATTGGTGCATTTCATTCCGATTGACATCAGTTTTTCTTTGGAGAGGCTAGCTGAGATTTATATCAGTGTGATTGTGAAGCTGCATGGTGTTCCGTTGAGTATTGTTTCAGATCGAGATTCGAGGTTTACCTCGAGATTTTGGGAAAGTTTACAGAAGGCGTTGGGTTCTAAGTTGAGGTTGAGTTCTGCTTATCATCCTCAGACGGATGGACAGACGGAGAGAACAATTCAGTCGTTGGAAGATTTGTTGAGAGCTTGTGTTCTTGAACAAGGTGGTGCGTGGGATAGTTATCTTGTGTTGGTGGAATTCACGTATAATAACAGTTTCCATTCTAGTATTGGAATGGCACCTTTTGAAGCACTGTATGGACAAAGATGTCGAACACCGTTGTGTTAGCACGAATTTGGTGAGAGTTCGGTGGTTGGACCTGAATTGATTCAACAGACTACAGACAAGGTGAAGCTTATCCGTGAGAAAATGAAGGCTTCTCAGAGTAGGCAAAAGAGTTATCATGATCATAGAAGGAAGAATCTAGAGTCTCAAGAGGGCGATCATGTATTTTTGAGAGTTACACCGGTAACGGGTGTTGGTCGTGCATTGAAGTCGAAGAAACTTACTTCTCGGTTTATTGGTCCTTACCAGATATCCGCGAGAGTGGGTGCCGTGGCTTATAGGGCGGCGTTACCGCCGAGTCTGTCGAATTTGCATGATGTGTTCCATGTTTCACAACTTTGGAAGTATGTTATAGATCCGTCGCATGTGGTTCCAATGGATGGAGTAGATTTAAGGGAGAACCTTACGGTTGAGGCATTACCAGTGAGGATTTTGGATCGCGGGTTGAAGCGGTTAAGGGGCAAGGATATTGCACTTGTGAAGGTAGCGTGGGGAGGCGCTGCTGAGGGCAATTTGACTTGGGAGTTGGAGAGTCGGATGCGGGAGTCGTATCCAGAGTTGTTCGTCTCAGGTATATTTCCGAGGACGAAAATTTCTAAGTAGGGGAGAGTTGTAACGCCCCAGTTTTGTTCGTTTTATTTAATCGAGTCGTTTTGATTATTTTATTATTATATTAATTTATTTTCGACTTTTATTTGGAAATATGTTATTTTTCAATGTTGTGATATTTTATCGCGTTTTGGGAACGTTTGCGAGATATTTGAGTGTAGGGGTATTTTGGGCATTTCACTTTATTTCCTTAAGTTAGTAAAATAGAAATAGAAAGAGAGAAAAATAGAGAGAAAGAAAAAGAGAAGAAGGAAAAGGGGAAGAAAAGAGAAAGAAAGGAGAAAGAACGAAAAACTTGGAAAAGAAGAAATCGAAACAACCGACTTTCCAAACACGATTAAATCGGGTAAGGGTGCGAAACTTGATTATTATATACTTGTGTATGATTATGTATGTATGTTTTTGGTTGATATTGGATTAAAATTGAATATAGAGTGAAAAACCATAATATGTGGAAATTGTTACTATTCGATTAAATTGTGTCGGAAATCATGTTTTCAGGTCCCTTATTGTTGATACATGTTAGATACATGTTGTTAGGCATTGTATTGGTAATTTTTCTGGTGTATAGGTGCAAATTGGATTGATTTTGGGTTGAAAACGCAGAAAAAATTCTGCAGAAAAATTCTGGGTTTCCACTGCCGTTACGCGTATCAGGCATGTCCATACGCGTATTGGCTTGGGCAATACGCATATGGGAGGTGCATTTGAGGGCAATACGCGTAATGAATTTCATTTTTCTCGGCCATCTGCTGAAACGCGTAATGGTACGCGTAAGATTTTGGGCAATACGCGTATGGCTCAGGGCAATACGCGTATGGCCAGCAGGGGTGTAAAATCTTGTCTTTTCGCGATGTCTTTTCCGTTTACGTCCATAACTTGTGTTCCGATTATTCGTTTTGAACATTCTTGGTCTCGTTGGAAAGCTAATAAAATTCACTTTCTTATTAAAATGGTTTTGAGATTGTTGGGCGATTTAATTATGTCAGGAATTTGGAATAGTGTCATTTTGTCAACTTTTGTCGTTATACTTTTGTGTAATTGATGTGTATCATGCAATGTGCTGTTGATATGGATATGGTATGACTTGTGTGCTGTTGTATGGTGTAAATGCATTGTTTTGGGCTTGAATTGCAAAGCATGATTAATGTTGAGTGAGATGATTGCATATATGTGTGCATTTGAATGTCATGAGTCATTGTATGCTAAGCATTATGATATGCATTCTTGAGATGTTGTGTGCCTTAGTGGGTGTGAGCGACGAATCGATTCCAGAGGGAATATGCTATAACATCGTGTGCCTTATACAAAGAGGTGTGAGCGATGATTATGGACGATCGTGTGCCTTATATAAAGAGGTGTGAGCGATCGGGTCGTGTGCCTTATACAAAGAGGCGTGAGCGATCCATAAACGTCGTGTGCCTTATACAAAGAGGTGTGACCGACGGGGAACATCGTTTGCCCGACGGGGAGTTACACTAAGTAACAAGTGATGGTTCTAATAGTTCCTGAGTGAACTAGTGTTATGATGATGGATGGATGGTACCGCATATGCATTGCATAGAGTCGTTGTGTCGGTCTCTGTGCATTTGCATAATTCATGAATGGATTGATTTCGTGTGGAATTGTGATTGGAATTGATGAGTTGAGATATATATTGTGTTGTATTTGGATTCTGTTGTACGTTGTGGTGAGAAATTTTACGTGTGTAATGTTGTGTTATTGTATAATTATATGCAATTATATTATGATTGTGTTTCTCACCCTTCTGCTGTTTTGTAATGCTCTATGAGGCATTGCAGATTAGATTGCTGGAGGTCTTTTTGTGAAGCTTAGGTCTTCATTATTTTGTCGGTCGGCTCTGATATGTGACACCGGGTAGTCGGGGTGATCGAGTGTGATTATTTGTATTATGTATACACATGTTTTGGATTGTACTTGTGTGACTTTGTATACGACAGATACACTTTGTATGATGTATATATATGAGATTCAGTTGCAGATTTTCCGCTTTTATTCTATAACTGAATTGTGGGTGTTAGGAACTGAGTTCCTTTGTTATGTGTTACCTGAATTGTTGCATATCTATATGAGCAGGTTTATGTGTGTTTCGTTTCAATTGATGTGACCCCTCGGTTTATGTCGTGAATGTTTTAAATATACTCTGATGAAATTTTGAATTTTATTTATGACTTAATAGTTTGGGTGTATAGATTGGGGGTGTTACATTAAGTGGTATCAGAGCCAGTCCGTGTCAGTTTGTGTCAGTCCTTGTTGGTCGTTGTAGTTGGGTGAGTTGTTTGTTTAACCATAGTTGCTGTTATTGGAAATGAACAGAATATGGCTGGTAGAAATGATGCTGCTTTGGCTGCTACTATGCAAGCTATGGCTCGAGCTGTGCAGGGTGCACCTAATGCTGCTGGTAATGATGAGTTCAGGAAGAACAAACCGCCTGTCTTCAAAGGAAGATATGATCCTGATGGTGCACAGATTTGGCTTAAAGAGATTGAAAGAATCTTCCGAGTGATGGATTGCGCTGAGGATCAGAAGGTGAGACTGGGTACTCATATGTTACTGGAAGAAGCTGATGATTGGTGGGTTAGTACACGTCATGTGTTGGAAGCTGCAGAGGAATAGATCACTTGGGCGGTGTTTAACATTGAGTTTCTGAGGAAGTATTTTCCCGAAGATGTAAGAGGAAAGAAGGAAATTGAGTTCTTGGAATTGAAACAAGGTAATATGTCTGTTGTTGATTATACTGCTAAGTTTGTGGAGCTTGTGCAGTTTTATCCACATTATGCCGAAGCGACTGCGGAATTTTCTAAGTGTGTAAAGTTTGAGAACGGATTGCGTCCTGAGATAAAGCAGGCAATCAGTTACCAAAGGATTAGAAGGTTTTTTGATTTGGTAGATTGCTGTAGGATTTTTGAAGAAGATAATAAAGCTCGTTCTACTCACTATAAGAGTGTGAACGAGAGGAAAGGGAAGCAACTGTTTCACAGTGGTCCTTATGTAACACCAGCTGATAAGGGTAAACAAAGGGGGAATTTTGAGAAAAGGCTAAGTGGGGGAGGAATGTATAATCCTCCGAGATGTTATAGGTGTGGTAACCTAGGACATCGTCAGTTTGAATGCAGGAAATATATGAGGAAGTGTTCTAATTGTGGAGGTTTAGGACATATTGCAGCTGATTGTAAGAGGAACGTGGTGAAGTGTTTCAATTGTGGTGAACCTGGGCATGTTAGTAAGAAGTGCCCGAAACTGAAGCAAGCTCCAGCTGGTGGGAAGGTTTTTGCATTGGCAGGAACTCAGACTTCAAGTGCAGATCGTCTGATCAGAGGTACTTGTTTTATTAATAGTACGCCTTTAGTTGCTATTATTGATACTGGAGCGACTCATTTGTTTATTTTGTCTGTGTGCGTGAAGCGTTTGAATCTTGTGTTGTCTTCGATGGGTGGTGAGATGGTTATTGATACTCCAGCAATGGGGTCAGTAACTACTTCTTTGGTTTGTTTAAGTTGTCCTTTGACCATTTATGGTAACGACTTTGAGATGAATTTGGTGTGTTTACCGTTGAAGGGTTTAGATGTGGTTATGGGAATGAATTGGTTGCAGTTCAATAGGGTTCATATTGATTGTTATCATAAGCTGGTAAGATTTCCTTCTCTTGAGGAAGACGAAGACTCGAGTTTCTTATCTACCAAAGAGTTGAAGAAACTTTTGGCAGATGAAGCTCAGTTGTTTGGGTTGTTTGCATCGTTGACTGTGGATAGTCAAGTTTCACTTGATGTGTTTCCTGTTGTGTGTGATTTTCCGGAAGTGTTTCCTGAGGATATTTCAGACTTGCCGCCAGAGAGAGAGGTGGAGTTTTCTATAGATCTAGTTCCCGGTACTAGACCTATTTCTATGGCACCTTATTGAATGTCGGCATCTGAGTTGGTTGAGTTAAAGAAGCAGTTGAATGAATTGCTAGAAAAGAGGTTTGTGAGACCAAGCGTTTCTCCTTGGGGTGCTCCAGTTTTATTGGTGAAAAAGAAAGATGGAAGTATGCGGTTGTGTATTGGTTATTGCCAGTTGAATAAGGTGACGATTAAGAATAAGTATCCTCTTCTGAGAATTGATGATTTGATGGACCAGTTGGTAGGTGCTTGTGTGTTTAGTAAGATTGACATGAGGTCAGGGTATCATCAGATTAGGGTGAAAGAGGAAGATATTCAGAAGACGGCTTTTAGGACACGTTATTGTCATTATGAATATTTTGTGATGCCGTTCGAGGTTTCTAATGCGCCAGGTGTGTTTATGGAGTACATGAATCGTATTTTCCACGAACATTTGGATCGTTTTGTGGTTGTGTTTATTGATGATATCTTAATTTATTCTAAGTCTCGGGAGGAGCATGCAGAGCATTTGCGTATTGTTTTGCAGGTTTTGAAAGAAAGAAAGCTTTTTGCTAAATTGTCCAAGTGTGAGTTCTGGTTGTCGGAGGTGAGTTTTCTTGGGCACGTGATTTCAGGTAATGGTATTTCTGTGGATCCATCTAAAGTAGAAGCAGTTCTACAATGGGAGGCTCCGAGATCTGTTACTGAATTTCGAAGCTTTTTGGGTTTGGCCGGATATTATCGAAGGTTCATTGAAGGTTTTTCTAAGCTAGCACTTCCTTTGAGCCAGTTGACTTGTAAAGGGAAAGTGTTCATTTGGGATATTCAGTGCGAGGAAAGTTTTAATGAGCTGAAGAGAGGATTGACGACAGCTCCGATTTTGATTTTGCCGAATCCTACTGAACCATTTGTGGTGTATTGTGATGCGTCTTTGATTGGTCTAGGTGGGGTGCTAATGCAAGAAGGTAAGGTCATGGCTTATGCTTCGAGGCAGTTGAGAGTGCATGAGAAAAATTACCCTACTCATGATTTGGAATTAGCGGCTGTGGTCTTTGTGTTGAAAATTTGGAGGCATTATCTCTATGGTGCAAGATTCGAAGTCTTTAGTGGTCATAAAAGTTTGAAATATTTGTTTGATCAGAAATAGTTAAATATGAGGCAGCGGAGATGGTTGGAATTTTTGAAGGACTACGACTTTGGCTTAAATTACCATCCTGGTAAAGAGAATGTGGTAGACGATGCGTTGAGTCAGAAATCGTTACATATGTCCGCTTTAATGGTTAAGGAGTGGGAGCTTTTGGAAGCTTTTAGGGACTTGAGTTTGGTGTGTGAGGTGACGTCCGACAGCGTGAGGCTAGGTATGCTAAAGGTTACTAATGATTTTCTGATGACTGTTAGTGAGAAACAGAAGCTGGATGTGAAATTTGTGGATTTGATGTTGGTGGGAGAAAAAGATGCGAATAGTGATTTTAAAGTGGATGTTAATGGCGTTTTGAGATTTCGAGGTAGAATTTGTATTCCGGATGATTCGGATTTGAAAAGGATGATTTTAGAGGAAGGACATCAGAGTAATTTGAGTATACATCCGGGAGCTAATAAAATGTACCAAGATTTGAAGAAGATTTTCTGGTGGTCTGGATTAAAAAGAGATGTGGCTCAGTTTGTGTATGCGTGTTTGACGTGCCAAAAGTCGAAAGTGGAACATCAGCAACCTAGTGGTTTGTTGCAACCGTTGGATATTTCTGAGTGGAAATGGGATAGCATTTCTATGGATTTTGTGACAGGGTTGCCGAATACACTGAGGGGGCATAATGCTATTTGGGTGGTTGTGGACAGACTGACTAAATTGGTGCATTTTATTCCGATTGACATCAGTTTTTCTTTGGAGAGGCTAGGTGAGATTTATATCAGTGTGATTGTGAAGCTGCATGGTGTTCCGTTGAGTATTGTTTCAGATCGAGATTCGAGGTTTACCTCGAGATTTTGGGAAAGTTTACAGAAGGCGTTGGGTTCTAAGTTGAGGTTGAGTTCTGCTTATCATCCTCAGACGGATGGACAGACGGAGAGAACAATTCAGTCGTTGGAAGATTTGTTGAGAGCTTGTGTTCTTGAACAAGGTGGTGCGTGGGATAGTTATCTTGTGTTGGTGGAATTCACGTATAATAACAGTTTCCATTCTAGTATTGGAATGGCACCTTTTGAAGCACTGTATGGACAAAGATGTCGAACACCGTTGTGTTAGCACGAATTTGGTGAGAGTTCGGTGGTTGGACCTGAATTGATTCAACAGACTACAGACAAGGTGAAGCTTATCCGTGAGAAAATGAAGGCTTCTCAGAGTAGGCAAAAGAGTTATCATGATCATAGAAGGAAGAATCTAGAGTCTCAAGAGGGCGATCATGTATTTTTGAGAGTTACACCGGTAACGGGTGTTGGTCGTGCATTGAAGTCGAAGAAACTTACTTCTCGGTTTATTGGTCCTTACCAGATATCCGCGAGAGTGGGTGCCGTGGCTTATAGGGCGGCGTTACCGCCGAGTCTGTCGAATTTGCATGATGTGTTCCATGTTTCACAACTTTGGAAGTATGTTATAGATCCGTCGCATGTGGTTCCAATGGATGGAGTAGATTTAAGGGAGAACCTTACGGTTGAGGCATTACCAGTGAGGATTTTGGATCGCGGGTTGAAGCGGTTAAGGGGCAAGGATATTGCACTTGTGAAGGTAGCGTGGGGAGGCGCTGCTGAGGGCAATTTGACTTGGGAGTTGGAGAGTCGGATGCGGGAGTCGTATCCTGAGTTGTTCGTCTCAGGTATATTTTCGAGGACGAAAATTTCTAAGTGGGGGAGAGTTGTAACGCCCCAGTTTTGTTCGTTTTATTTAATCGAGTTTATTTTCGACTTTTATTTGGAAATATGTTATTTTTCAATGTTGTGATATTTTATCGCGTTTTGGGAACGTTTGCGAGATATTTGAGTGTAGGGGTATTTTGGGCATTTCACTTTATTTCCTTAAGTTAGTAAAATAGAAATAGAAAGAGAGAAAAATAGAGAGAAAGAAAAAGAGAAGAAGGAAAAGGGGAAGAAAAGAGAAAGAAAGGAGAAAGAACGAAAAACTTGGAAAAGAAGAAATCGAAACAACCGACTTTCCAAACACGATTAAATCGGGTAAGGGTGCGAAACTTGATTATTATATACTTGTGTATGATTATGTATGTATGTTTTTGGTTGATATTGGATTAAAATTGAATATAGAGTGAAAAACCATAATATGTGGAAATTGTTACTATTCGATTAAATTGTGTCGGAAATCATGTTTTCAGGTCCCTTATTGTTGATACATGTTAGATACATGTTGTTAGGCATTGTATTGGTAATTTTTCTGGTGTATAGGTGCAAATTGGATTGATTTTGGGTTGAAAACGCAGAAAAAATTCTGCAGAAAAATTTTGGGTTTCCACTGCCGTTACGCGTATCAGGCATGTCCATACGCGTATTGGCTTGGGCAATACACATATGGGAGGTGCATTTGAGGGAAATACGCGTAATGAATTTCATTTTTCTCGGCCATCTGCTGAAACGCGTAATGGTACGCGTAAGATTTTGGGCAATACGCGTATGGCTCAGGGCAATACGCGTATGGCCAGCAGGGGTGTAAAATCTTGTCTTTTCGCGATGTCTTTTCCGTTTACGTCCATAACTTGTGTTCCGATTATTCGTTTTGAACATTCTTGGTCTCGTTGGAAAGCTAATAAAATTCACTTTCTTATTAAAATGGTTTTGAGATTGTTGGGCGATTTAATTATGTCAGGAATTTGGAATAGTGTCATTTTGTCAACTTTTGTCGTTATACTTTTGTGTAATTGATGTGTATCATGCAATGTGCTGTTGATATGGATATGGTATGACTTGTGTGCTGTTGTATGGTGTAAATGCATTGTTTTGGGCTTGAATTGCAAAGCATGATTAATGTTGAGTGAGATGATTGCATATATGTGTGCATTTGAATGTCATGAGTCATTGTATGCTAAGCATTATGATATGCATTCTTGAGATGTTGTGTGCCTTAGTGGGTGTGAGCGACGAATCGATTCCAGAGGGAATATGCTATAACATCGTGTGCCTTATACAAAGAGGTGTGAGCGATGATTATGGACGATCGTGTGCCTTATATAAAGAGGTGTGAGCGATCGGGTCGTGTGCCTTATACAAAGAGGCGTGAGCGATCCATAAACGTCGTGTGCCTTATACAAAGAGGTGTGACCGACGGGGAACATCGTTTGCCCGACGGGGAGTTACACTAAGTAACAAGTGATGGTTCTAATAGTTCCTGAGTGAACTAGTGTTATGATGATGGATGGATGGTACCGCATATGCATTGCATAGAGTCGTTGTGTCGGTCTCTGTGCATTTGCATAATTCATGAATGGATTGATTTCGTGTGGAATTGTGATTGGAATTGATGAGTTGAGATATATATTGTGTTGTATTTGGATTCTGTTGTACGTTGTGGTGAGAAATTTTACGTGTGTAATGTTGTGTTATTGTATAATTATATGCAATTATATTATGATTGTGTTTCTCACCCTTCTGCTGTTTTGTAATGCTCTATGAGGCATTGCAGATTAGATTGCTGGAGGTCTTTTTGTGAAGCTTAGGTCTTCATTATTTTGTCGGTCGGCTCTGATATGTGACACCGGGTAGTCGGGGTGATCGAGTGTGATTATTTGTATTATGTATACACATGTTTTGGATTGTACTTGTGTGACTTTGTATACGACAGATACACTTTGTATGATGTATATATATGAGATTCAGTTGCAGATTTTCCGCTTTTATTCTATAACTGAATTGTGGGTGTTAGGAACTGAGTTCCTTTGTTATGTGTTACCTGAATTGTTGCATATCTATATGAGCAGGTTTATGTGTGTTTCGTTTCAATTGATGTGACCCCTCGGTTTATGTCGTGAATGTTTTAAATATACTCTGATGAAATTTTGAATTTTATTTATGACTTAATAGTTTGGGTGTATAGATTGGGGGTGTTACATTAAGTGGTATCAGAGCCAGTCCGTGTCAGTTTGTGTCAGTCCTTGTTGGTCGTTGTAGTTGGGTGAGTTGTTTGTTTAACCATAGTTGCTGTTATTGGAAATGAACAGAATATGGCTGGTAGAAATGATGCTGCTTTGGCTGCTACTATGCAAGCTATGGCTCGAGCTGTGCAGGGTGCACCTAATGCTGCTGGTAATGATGAGTTCAGGAAGAACAAACCGCCTGTCTTCAAAGGAAGATATGATCCTGATGGTGCACAGATTTGGCTTAAAGAGATTGAAAGAATCTTCCGAGTGATGGATTGCGCTGAGGATCAGAAGGTGAGACTGGGTACTCATATGTTACTGGAAGAAGCTGATGATTGGTGGGTTAGTACACGTCATGTGTTGGAAGCTGCAGAGGAATAGATCACTTGGGCGGTGTTTAACATTGAGTTTCTGAGGAAGTATTTTCCCGAAGATGTAAGAGGAAAGAAGGAAATTGAGTTCTTGGAATTGAAACAAGGTAATATGTCTGTTGTTGATTATACTGCTAAGTTTGTGGAGCTTGTGCAGTTTTATCCACATTATGCCGAAGCGACTGCGGAATTTTCTAAGTGTGTAAAGTTTGAGAACGGATTGCGTCCTGAGATAAAGCAGGCAATCAGTTACCAAAGGATTAGAAGGTTTTTTGATTTGGTAGATTGCTGTAGGATTTTTGAAGAAGATAATAAAGCTCGTTCTACTCACTATAAGAGTGTGAACGAGAGGAAAGGGAAGCAACTGTTTCACAGTGGTCCTTATGTAACACCAGCTGATAAGGGTAAACAAAGGGGGAATTTTGAGAAAAGGCTAAGTGGGGGAGGAATGTCTAATCCTCCGAGATGTTATAGGTGTGGTAACCTAGGACATCGTCAGTTTGAATGCAGGAAATATATGAGGAAGTGTTCTAATTGTGGAGGTTTAGGACATATTGCAGCTGATTGTAAGAGGAACGTGGTGAAGTGTTTCAATTGTGGTGAACCTGGGCATGTTAGTAAGAAGTGCCCGAAACTGAAGCAAGCTCCAGCTGGTGGGAAGGTTTTTGCATTGGCAGGAACTCAGACTTCAAGTGCAGATCGTCTGATCAGAGGTACTTGTTTGATTAATAGTACGCCTTTAGTTGCTATTATTGATACTGGAGCGACTCATTTGTTTATTTTGTCTGTGTGCGTGAAGCGTTTGAATCTTGTGTTGTCTTCGATGGGTGGTGAGATGGTTATTGATACTCCAGCAATGGGGTCAGTAACTACTTCTTTGGTTTGTTTAAGTTGTCCTTTGACCATTTATGGTAACGACTTTGAGATGAATTTGGTGTGTTTACCGTTGAAGGGTTTAGATGTGGTTATGGGAATGAATTGGTTGCAGTTCAATAGGGTTCATATTGATTGTTATCATAAGCTGGTAAGATTTCCTTCTCTTGAGGAAGACGAAGACTCGAGTTTCTTATCTACCAAAGAGTTGAAGAAACTTTTGGCAGATGAAGCTCAGTTGTTTGGGTTGTTTGCATCGTTGACTGTGGATAGTCAAGTTTCACTTGATGTGTTTCCTGTTGTGTGTGATTTTCCGGAAGTGTTTCCTGAGGATATTTCAGACTTGCCGCCAGAGAGAGAGGTGGAGTTTTCTATAGATCTAGTTCCCGGTACTAGACCTATTTCTATGGCACCTTATTGAATGTCGGCATCTGAGTTGGTTGAGTTAAAGAAGCAGTTGAATGAATTGCTAGAAAAGAGGTTTGTGAGACCAAGCGTTTCTCCTTGGGGTGCTCCAGTTTTATTGGTGAAAAAGAAAGATGGAAGTATGCGGTTGTGTATTGGTTATTGCCAGTTGAATAAGGTGACGATTAAGAATAAGTATCCTCTTCTGAGAATTGATGATTTGATGGACCAGTTGGTAGGTGCTTGTGTGTTTAGTAAGATTGACATGAGGTCAGGGTATCATCAGATTAGGGTGAAAGAGGAAGATATTCAGAAGACGGCTTTTAGGACACGTTATTGTCATTATGAATATTTTGTGATGCCGTTCGAGGTTTCTAATGCGCCAGGTGTGTTTATGGAGTACATGAATCGTATTTTCCACGAACATTTGGATCGTTTTGTGGTTGTGTTTATTGATGATATCTTAATTTATTCTAAGTCTCGGGAGGAGCATGCAGAGCATTTGCGTATTGTTTTGCAGGTTTTGAAAGAAAGAAAGCTTTTTGCTAAATTGTCCAAGTGTGAGTTCTGGTTGTCGGAGGTGAGTTTTCTTGGGCACGTGATTTCAGGTAATGGTATTTCTGTGGATCCATCTAAAGTAGAAGCAGTTCTACAATGGGAGGCTCCGAGATCTGTTACTGAATTTCGAAGCTTTTTGGGTTTGGCCGGATATTATCGAAGGTTCATTGAAGGTTTTTCTAAGCTAGCACTTCCTTTGAGCCAGTTGACTTGTAAAGGGAAAGTGTTCATTTGGGATATTCAGTGCGAGGAAAGTTTTAATGAGCTGAAGAGAGGATTGACGACAGCTCCGATTTTGATTTTGCCGAATCCTACTGAACCATTTGTGGTGTATTGTGATGCGTCTTTGATTGGTCTAGGTGGGGTGCTAATGCAAGAAGGTAAGGTCATGGCTTATGCTTCGAGGCAGTTGAGAGTGCATGAGAAAAATTACCCTACTCATGATTTGGAATTAGCGGCTGTGGTCTTTGTGTTGAAAATTTGGAGGCATTATCTCTACGGTGCAAGATTCGAAGTCTTTAGTGGTCATAAAAGTTTGAAATATTTGTTTGATCAGAAATAGTTAAATATGAGGCAGCGGAGATGGTTGGAATTTTTGAAGGACTACGACTTTGGCTTAAATTACCATCCTGGTAAAGAGAATGTGGTAGACGATGCGTTGAGTCAGAAATCGTTACATATGTCCGCTTTAATGGTTAAGGAGTGGGAGCTTTTGGAAGCTTTTAGGGACTTGAGTTTGGTGTGTGAGGTGACGTCCGACAGCGTGAGGCTAGGTATGCTAAAGGTTACTAATGATTTTCTGATGACTGTTAGTGAGAAACAGAAGCTGGATGTGAAATTTGTGGATTTGATGTTGGTGGGAGAAAAAGATGCGAATAGTGATTTTAAAGTGGATGTTAATGGCGTTTTGAGATTTCGAGGTAGAATTTGTATTCCGGATGATTCGGATTTGAAAAGGATGATTTTAGAGGAAGGACATCAGAGTAATTTGAGTATACATCCGGGAGCTAATAAAATGTACCAAGATTTGAAGAAGATTTTCTGGTGGTCTGGATTAAAAAGAGATGTGGCTCAGTTTGTGTATGCGTGTTTGACGTGCCAAAAGTCGAAAGTGGAACATCAGCAACCTAGTGGTTTGTTGCAACCGTTGGATATTTCTGAGTGGAAATGGGATAGCATTTCTATGGATTTTGTGACAGGGTTGCCGAATACACTGAGGGGGCATAATGCTATTTGGGTGGTTGTGGACAGACTGACTAAATTGGTGCATTTTATTCCGATTGACATCAGTTTTTCTTTGGAGAGGCTAGGTGAGATTTATATCAGTGTGATTGTGAAGCTGCATGGTGTTCCGTTGAGTATTGTTTCAGATCGAGATTCGAGGTTTACCTCGAGATTTTGGGAAAGTTTACAGAAGGCGTTGGGTTCTAAGTTGAGGTTGAGTTCTGCTTATCATCCTCAGACGGATGGACAGACGGAGAGAACAATTCAGTCGTTGGAAGATTTGTTGAGAGCTTGTGTTCTTGAACAAGGTGGTGCGTGGGATAGTTATCTTGTGTTGGTGGAATTCACGTATAATAACAGTTTCCATTCTAGTATTGGAATGGCACCTTTTGAAGCACTGTATGGACAAAGATGTCGAACACCGTTGTGTTAGCACGAATTTGGTGAGAGTTCGGTGGTTGGACCTGAATTGATTCAACAGACTACAGACAAGGTGAAGCTTATCCGTGAGAAAATGAAGGCTTCTCAGAGTAGGCAAAAGAGTTATCATGATCATAGAAGGAAGAATCTAGAGTCTCAAGAGGGCGATCATGTATTTTTGAGAGTTACACCGGTAACGGGTGTTGGTCGTGCATTGAAGTCGAAGAAACTTACTTCTCGGTTTATTGGTCCTTACCAGATATCCGCGAGAGTGGGTGCCGTGGCTTATAGGGCGGCGTTACCGCCGAGTCTGTCGAATTTGCATGATGTGTTCCATGTTTCACAACTTTGGAAGTATGTTATAGATCCGTCGCATGTGGTTCCAATGGATGGAGTAGATTTAAGGGAGAACCTTACGGTTGAGGCATTACCAGTGAGGATTTTGGATCGCGGGTTGAAGCGGTTAAGGGGCAAGGATATTGCACTTGTGAAGGTAGCGTGGGGAGGCGCTGCTGAGGGCAATTTGACTTGGGAGTTGGAGAGTCGGATGCGGGAGTCGTATCCTGAGTTGTTCGTCTCAGGTATATTTTCGAGGACGAAAATTTCTAAGTGGGGGAGAGTTGTAACGCCCCAGTTTTGTTCGTTTTATTTAATCGAGTTTATTTTCGACTTTTATTTGGAAATATGTTATTTTTCAATGTTGTGATATTTTATCGCGTTTTGGGAACGTTTGCGAGATATTTGAGTGTAGGGGTATTTTGGGCATTTCACTTTATTTCCTTAAGTTAGTAAAATAGAAATAGAAAGAGAGAAAAATAGAGAGAAAGAAAAAGAGAAGAAGGAAAAGGGGAAGAAAAGAGAAAGAAAGGAGAAAGAACGAAAAACTTGGAAAAGAAGAAATCGAAACAACCGACTTTCCAAACACGATTAAATCGGGTAAGGGTGCGAAACTTGATTATTATATACTTGTGTATGATTATGTATGTATGTTTTTGGTTGATATTGGATTAAAATTGAATATAGAGTGAAAAACCATAATATGTGGAAATTGTTACTATTCGATTAAATTGTGTCGGAAATCATGTTTTCAGGTCCCTTATTGTTGATACATGTTAGATACATGTTGTTAGGCATTGTATTGGTAATTTTTCTGGTGTATAGGTGCAAATTGGATTGATTTTGGGTTGAAAACGCAGAAAAAATTCTGCAGAAAAATTCTGGGTTTCCACTGCCGTTACGCGTATCAGGCATGTCCATACGCGTATTGGCTTGGGCAATACACATATGGGAGGTGCATTTGAGGGCAATACGCGTAATGAATTTCATTTTTCTCGGCCATCTGCTGAAACGCGTAATGGTACGCGTAAGATTTTGGGCAATACGCGTATGGCTCAGGGCAATACGCGTATGGCCAGCAGGGGTGTAAAATCTTGTCTTTTCGCGATGTCTTTTCCGTTTACGTCCATAACTTGTGTTCCGATTATTCGTTTTGAACATTCTTGGTCTCGTTGGAAAGCTAATAAAATTCACTTTCTTATTAAAATGGTTTTGAGATTGTTGGGCGATTTAATTATGTCAGGAATTTGGAATAGTGTCATTTTGTCAACTTTTGTCGTTATACTTTTGTGTAATTGATGTGTATCATGCAATGTGCTGTTGATATGGATATGGTATGACTTGTGTGCTGTTGTATGGTGTAAATGCATTGTTTTGGGCTTGAATTGCAAAGCATGATTAATGTTGAGTGAGATGATTGCATATATGTGTGCATTTGAATGTCATGAGTCATTGTATGCTAAGCATTATGATATGCATTCTTGAGATGTTGTGTGCCTTAGTGGGTGTGAGCGACGAATCGATTCCAGAGGGAATATGCTATAACATCGTGTGCCTTATACAAAGAGGTGTGAGCGATGATTATGGACGATCGTGTGCCTTATATAAAGAGGTGTGAGCGATCGGGTCGTGTGCCTTATACAAAGAGGCGTGAGCGATCCATAAACGTCGTGTGCCTTATACAAAGAGGTGTGACCGACGGGGAACATCGTTTGCCCGACGGGGAGTTACACTAAGTAACAAGTGATGGTTCTAATAGTTCCTGAGTGAACTAGTGTTATGATGATGGATGGATGGTACCGCATATGCATTGCATAGAGTCGTTGTGTCGGTCTCTGTGCATTTGCATAATTCATGAATGGATTGATTTCGTGTGGAATTGTGATTGGAATTGATGAGTTGAGATATATATTGTGTTGTATTTGGATTCTGTTGTACGTTGTGGTGAGAAATTTTACGTGTGTAATGATGTGTTATTGTATAATTATATGCAATTATATTATGATTGTGTTTCTCACCCTTCTGCTGTTTTGTAATGCTCTATGAGGCATTGCAGATTAGATTGCTGGAGGTCTTTTTGTGAAGCTTAGGTCTTCATTATTTTGTCGGTCGGCTCTGATATGTGACACCGGGTAGTCGGGGTGATCGAGTGTGATTATTTGTATTATGTATACACATGTTTTGGATTGTACTTGTGTGACTTTGTATACGACAGATACACTTTGTATGATGTATATATATGAGATTCAGTTGCAGATTTTCCGCTTTTATTCTATAACTGAATTGTGGGTGTTAGGAACTGAGTTCCTTTGTTATGTGTTACCTGAATTGTTGCATATCTATATGAGCAGGTTTATGTGTGTTTCGTTTCAATTGATGTGACCCCTCGGTTTATGTCGTGAATGTTTTAAATATACTCTGATGAAATTTTGAATTTTATTTATGACTTAATAGTTTGGGTGTATAGATTGGGGGTGTTACATTAAGTGGTATCAGAGCCAGTCCGTGTCAGTTTGTGTCAGTCCTTGTTGGTCGTTGTAGTTGGGTGAGTTGTTTGTTTAACCATAGTTGCTGTTATTGGAAATGAACAGAATATGGCTGGTAGAAATGATGCTGCTTTGGCTGCTACTATGCAAGCTATGGCTCGAGCTGTGCAGGGTGCACCTAATGCTGCTGGTAATGATGAGTTCAGGAAGAACAAACCGCCTGTCTTCAAAGGAAGATATGATCCTGATGGTGCACAGATTTGGCTTAAAGAGATTGAAAGAATCTTCCGAGTGATGGATTGCGCTGAGGATCAGAAGGTGAGACTGGGTACTCATATGTTACTGGAAGAAGCTGATGATTGGTGGGTTAGTACACGTCATGTGTTGGAAGCTGCAGAGGAATAGATCACTTGGGCGGTGTTTAACATTGAGTTTCTGAGGAAGTATTTTCCCGAAGATGTAAGAGGAAAGAAGGAAATTGAGTTCTTGGAATTGAAACAAGGTAATATGTCTGTTGTTGATTATACTGCTAAGTTTGTGGAGCTTGTGCAGTTTTATCCACATTATGCCGAAGCGACTGCGGAATTTTCTAAGTGTGTAAAGTTTGAGAACGGATTGCGTCCTGAGATAAAGCAGGCAATCAGTTACCAAAGGATTAGAAGGTTTTTTGATTTGGTAGATTGCTGTAGGATTTTTGAAGAAGATAATAAAGCTCGTTCTACTCACTATAAGAGTGTGAACGAGAGGAAAGGGAAGCAACTGTTTCACAGTGGTCCTTATGTAACACCAGCTGATAAGGGTAAACAAAGGGGGAATTTTGAGAAAAGGCTAAGTGGGGGAGGAATGTCTAATCCTCCGAGATGTTATAGGTGTGGTAACCTAGGACATCGTCAGTTTGAATGCAGGAAATATATGAGGAAGTGTTCTAATTGTGGAGGTTTAGGACATATTGCAGCTGATTGTAAGAGGAACGTGGTGAAGTGTTTCAATTGTGGTGAACCTGGGCATGTTAGTAAGAAGTGCCCGAAACTGAAGCAAGCTCCAGTTGGTGGGAAGGTTTTTGCATTGGCAGGAACTCAGACTTCAAGTGCAGATCGTCTGATCAGAGGTACTTGTTTTATTAATAGTACGCCTTTAGTTGCTATTATTGATACTGGAGCGACTCATTTGTTTATTTTGTCTGTGTGCGTGAAGCGTTTGAATCTTGTGTTGTCTTCGATGGGTGGTGAGATGGTTATTGATACTCCAACAATGGGGTCAGTAACTACTTCTTTGGTTTGTTTAAGTTGTCCTTTGACCATTTATGGTAACGACTTTGAGATGAATTTGGTGTGTTTACCGTTGAAGGGTTTAGATGTGGTTCTGGGAATGAATTGGTTGCAGTTCAATAGGGTTCATATTGATTGTTATCATAAGCTGGTAAGATTTCCTTCTCTTGAGGAAGACGAAGACTCGAGTTTCTTATCTACCAAAGAGTTGAAGAAACTTTTGGCAGATGAAGCTCAGTTGTTTGGGTTGTTTGCATCGTTGACTGTGGATAGTCAAGTTTCACTTGATGTGTTTCCTGTTGTGTGTGATTTTCCGGAAGTGTTTCCTGAGGATATTTCAGACTTGCCGCCAGAGAGAGAGGTGGAGTTTTCTATAGATCTAGTTCCCGGTACTAGACCTATTTCTATGGCACCTTATTGAATGTCGGCATCTGAGTTGGTTGAGTTAAAGAAGCAGTTGAATGAATTGCTAGAAAAGAGGTTTGTGAGACCAAGCGTTTCTCCTTGGGGTGCTCCAGTTTTATTGGTGAAAAAGAAAGATGGAAGTATGCGGTTGTGTATTGGTTATTGCCAGTTGAATAAGGTGACGATTAAGAATAAGTATCCTCTTCTGAGAATTGATGATTTGATGGACCAGTTGGTAGGTGCTTGTGTGTTTAGTAAGATTGACATGAGGTCAGGGTATCATCAGATTAGGGTGAAAGAGGAAGATATTCAGAAGACGGCTTTTAGGACACGTTATTGTCATTATGAATATTTTGTGATGCCGTTCGAGGTTTCTAATGCGCCAGGTGTGTTTATGGAGTACATGAATCGTATTTTCCACGAACATTTGGATCGTTTTGTGGTTGTGTTTATTGATGATATCTTAATTTATTCTAAGTCTCGGGAGGAGCATGCAGAGCATTTGCGTATTGTTTTGCAGGTTTTGAAAGAAAGAAAGCTTTTTGCTAAATTGTCCAAGTGTGAGTTCTGGTTGTCGGAGGTGAGTTTTCTTGGGCACGTGATTTCAGGTAATGGTATTTCTGTGGATCCATCTAAAGTAGAAGCAGTTCTACAATGGGAGGCTCCGAGATCTGTTACTGAATTTCGAAGCTTTTTGGGTTTGGCCGGATATTATCGAAGGTTCATTGAAGGTTTTTCTAAGCTAGCACTTCCTTTGAGCCAGTTGACTTGTAAAGGGAAAGTGTTCATTTGGGATATTCAGTGCGAGGAAAGTTTTAATGAGCTGAAGAGAGGATTGACGACAGCTCCGATTTTGATTTTGCCGAATCCTACTGAACCATTTGTGGTGTATTGTGACGCGTCTTTGATTGGTCTAGGTGGGGTGCTAATGCAAGAAGGTAAGGTCATGGCTTATGCTTCGAGGCAGTTGAGAGTGCATGAGAAAAATTACCCTACTCATGATTTGGAATTAGCGGCTGTGGTCTTTGTGTTGAAAATTTGGAGGCATTATCTCTATGGTGCAAGATTCGAAGTCTTTAGTGGTCATAAAAGTTTGAAATATTTGTTTGATCAGAAATAGTTAAATATGAGGCAGCGGAGATGGTTGGAATTTTTGAAGGACTACGACTTTGGCTTAAATTACCATCCTGGTAAAGAGAATGTGGTAGACGATGCGTTGAGTCAGAAATCGTTACATATGTCCGCTTTAATGGTTAAGGAGTGGGAGCTTTTGGAAGCTTTTAGGGACTTGAGTTTGGTGTGTGAGGTGACGTCCGACAGCGTGAGGCTAAGTATGGTAAAGGTTACTAATGATTTTCTGATGACTGTTAGTGAGAAACAGAAGCTGGATGTGAAATTTGTGGATTTGATGTTGGTGGGAGAAAAAGATGTGAATAGTGATTTTAAAGTGGATGTTAATGGCGTTTTGAGATTTCGAGGTAGAATTTGTATTCCGGATGATTCGGATTTGAAAAGGATGATTTTAGAGGAAGGACATCAGAGTAATTTGAGTATACATCCGGGAGCTAATAAAATGTACCAAGATTTGAAGAAGATTTTCTGGTGGTCTGGATTAAAAAGAGATGTGGCTCAGTTTGTGTATGCGTGTTTGACGTGCCAAAAGTCGAAAGTGGAACATCAGCAACCTAGTGGTTTGTTGCAACCGTTGGATATTTCTGAGTGGAAATGGGATAGCATTTCTATGGATTTTGTGACAGGGTTGCCGAATACACTGAGGGGGCATAATGCTATTTGGGTGGTTGTGGACAGACTGACTAAATTGGTGCATTTTATTCCGATTGACATCAGTTTTTCTTTGGAGAGGCTAGGTGAGATTTATATCAGTGTGATTGTGAAGCTGCATGGTGTTCCGTTGAGTATTGTTTCAGATCGAGATTCGAGGTTTACCTCGAGATTTTGGGAAAGTTTACAGAAGGCGTTGGGTTCTAAGTTGAGGTTGAGTTCTGCTTATCATCCTCAGACGGATGGACAGACGGAGAGAACAATTCAGTCGTTGGAAGATTTGTTGAGAGCTTGTGTTCTTGAACAAGGTGGTGCGTGGGATAGTTATCTTGTGTTGGTGGAATTCACGTATAATAACAGTTTCCATTCTAGTATTGGAATGGCACCTTTTGAAGCACTGTATGGACAAAGATGTCGAACACCGTTGTGTTAGCACGAATTTGGTGAGAGTTCGGTGGTTGGACCTGAATTGATTCAACAGACTACAGACAAGGTGAAGCTTATCCGTGAGAAAATGAAGGCTTCTCAGAGTAGGCAAAAGAGTTATCATGATCATAGAAGGAAGAATCTAGAGTCTCAAGAGGGCGATCATGTATTTTTGAGAGTTACACCGGTAACGGGTGTTGGTCGTGCATTGAAGTCGAAGAAACTTACTTCTCGGTTTATTGGTCCTTACCAGATATCCGCGAGAGTGGGTGCCGTGGCTTATAGGGCGGCGTTACCGCCGAGTCTGTCGAATTTGCATGATGTGTTCCATGTTTCACAACTTTGGAAGTATGTTATAGATCCGTCGCATGTGGTTCCAATGGATGGAGTAGATTTAAGGGAGAACCTTACGGTTGAGGCATTACCAGTGAGGATTTTGGATCGCGGGTTGAAGCGGTTAAGGGGCAAGGATATTGCACTTGTGAAGGTAGCGTGGGGAGGCGCTGCTGAGGGCAATTTGACTTGGGAGTTGGAGAGTCGGATGCGGGAGTCGTATCCAGAGTTGTTCGTCTCAGGTATATTTTCGAGGACGAAAATTTCTAAGTGGGGGAGAGTTGTAACTCCCCAGTTTTGTTCGTTTTATTTAATCGAGTCGTTTTGATTATTTTATTATTATATTAATTTATTTTCGACTTTTATTTGGAAATATGTTATTTTTCAATGTTGTGATATTTTATCGCGTTTTGGGAACGTTTGCGAGATATTTGAGTGTAGGGGTATTTTGGGCATTTCACTTTATTTCCTTAAGTTAGTAAAATAGAAATAGAAAGAGAGAAAAATAGAGAGAAAGAAAAAGAGAAGAAGGAAAAGGGGAAGAAAAGAGAAAGAAAGGAGAAAGAACGAAAAACTTGGAAAAGAAGAAATCGAAACAACCGACTTTCCAAACACGATTAAATCGGGTAAGGGTGCGAAACTTGATTATTATATACTTGTGTATGATTATGTATGTATGTTTTTGGTTGATATTGGATTAAAATTGAATATAGAGTGAAAAACCATAATATGTGGAAATTGTTACTATTCGATTAAATTGTGTCGGAAATCATGTTTTCAGGTCCCTTATTGTTGATACATGTTAGATACATGTTGTTAGGCATTGTATTGGTAATTTTTCTGGTGTATAGGTGCAAATTGGATTGATTTTGGGTTGAAAACGCAGAAAAAATTCTGCAGAAAAATTCTGGGTTTCCACTGCCGTTACGCGTATCAGGCATGTCCATACGCGTATTGGCTTGGGCAATACGCATATGGGAGGTGCATTTGAGGGCAATACGCGTAATGAATTTCATTTTTCTCGGCCATCTGCTGAAACGCGTAATGGTACGCGTAAGATTTTGGGCAATACGCGTATGGCTCAGGGCAATACGCGTATGGTCAACAGGGGTGTAAAATCTTGTCTTTTCGCGATGTCTTTTCCGTTTACGTCCATAACTTGTGTTCCGATTATTCGTTTTGAACATTCTTGGTCTCGTTGGAAAGCTAATAAAATTCACTTTCTTATTAAAATGGTTTTGAGATTGTTGGGCGATTTAATTATGTCAGGAATTTGGAATAGTGTCATTTTGTCAACTTTTGTCGTTATACTTTTGTGTAATTGATGTGTATCATGCAATGTGCTGTTGATATGGATATGGTATGACTTGTGTGCTGTTGTATGGTGTAAATGCATTGTTTTGGGCTTGAATTGCAAAGCATGATTAATGTTGAGTGAGATGATTGCATATATGTGTGCATTTGAATATCATGAGTCATTGTATGCCAAGCATTATGATATGCATTCTTGAGATGTTGTGTGCCCTAGTGGGTGTGAGCGACGAATCGATTCCAGAGGGAATATGCTATAACATCGTGTGCCTTATACAAAGAGGTGTGAGCGATGATTATGGACGATCGTGTGCCTTATATAAAGAGGTGTGAGCGATCGGGTCGTGTGCCTTATACAAAGAGGCGTGAGCGATCCATAAACGTCGTGTGCCTTATACAAAGAGGTGTGACCGACGGGGAACATCGTTTGCCCGACGGGGAGTTACACTAAGTAACAAGCGATGGTTCTAATAGTTCCTGAGTGAACTAGTGTTGAGATGATGGATGGATGGTACCGCATATGCATTGCATAGAGTCGTTGTGTCGGTCTCTGTGCATTTGCATAATTCATGAATGGATTGATTTCGTGTGGAATTGTGATTGGAATTGATGAGTTGAGATATATATTGTGTTGTGTTGTATTTGGATTCTGTTGTACGTTGTGGTGAGAAATTTTACGTGTGTAATGTTGTGTTATTATATAATTATATGCAATTATATTATGATTGTGTTTCTCACCCTTCTGCTGTTTTGTAATGCTCTATGAGGCATTGCAGATTAGATTGCTGGAGGTCTTTTTGTGAAGCTTAGGTCTTCATTATTTTGTCGGTCGGCTCTGATATGTGACACCGGGTAGTCGGGGTGATCGAGTGTGATTATTTGTATTATGTATACACATGTTTTGGATTGTACTTGTGTGACTTTGTATACGACAGATACACTTTGTATGATGTATATATATGAGATTCAGTTGCAAATTTTCCGCTTTTATTCTATAACTGAATTGTGGGTATTAGGAACTGAGTTCCTTTGTTATGTGTTACCTGAATTGTTGCATATCTATATGAGCAGGTTTATGTGTGTTTCGTTTCAATTGATGTGACCCCTCGGTCTATGTCGTGAATGTTTTAAATATACTCTGATGAAATTTTGAATTTTATTTATGACTTAATAGTTTGGGTGTATAGATTGGGGGTGTTACAATTTTCACCATGCCATGTGATTTTATGTTGATGGCTTATACCATGTTTAGTTGTTCTTTTCTTTAAAAAAATGCCTTGGTTAAATGGTTTGTTTAGATGAAACATTTAGGGTTTTGGTTGGCTTGATCCTTAACTTATCTTTGACATGTTCTTGATTCCCATCCTTAAATTGTATGCATGAAGATCATTTAGGGTTTTGACTTGCCCTTACCATGTTCACATGTTTAATGCCCTTCCATGTTCATACTTACCATGATTCCCATCCTTAACTTTTTGTCCATTTTATGATGTAGTTTCAATCAATGAATGTGTTATTTTTTAATATGACAACATATAATTATGTAATGAAGTTTCCTTTGAATGAAATTATGATATTGTTATGTTATATTATATAAGCTATATGTTCAGCCTTACTGTTATGAAATTTGCATCAGTTTAGAAATGTTGTATCAGCAGCCTCATTTCCTTATTGTTATGAAGTTTGCATCAGTTAAGAAAAGTCATTTTGCAGTTAGTAACAGAGCATAAAAAGAACAATTTTATCAGTAATATAGAAGTACCTTAATAAAAAAAAGTAACTTGTATCACAAGTTAGCATTAGTCTTGTTGTTTTAATAATTACAACAAAGTAAGAATGCAGTAACAAAACAAAATAAGCCTTTACAACGCCTTCACCATGTTCACCGTCATTGGTTGATCTTCTTCACGAATGCGGAGTGGTTTTCATACAAACTACTCATGTTGAACTGTAGTCTATCTCCAACTCCAATCTGTTGAATGGCTGCAAACTCCCTCCAACCCCTTGAAAGCCTCACTACGTATGGATATCTTTCATACTCCAAATCACAAAATCTTGATTCCGAATTTTCCCCGACCAGATTTAGTCCATGCATGACTGTATTCCCCAAGTATTCTCCCATGTCACCAGGTAATGTCTTTAATATAATTGTACCAAAATCAAAATTAATATAAGCTCAAAAAAAAAAACATAAATAACAAAAAACAGAACTACTAAGTGAATTGAAAACCCAACCAAATATGGAATGACTTGGGGATCCTCTGTCACAGTGTGTTTGAAGGCCACAACTTTTCGCAGATTTCGACTCTTTGTATACCAAGTAGGGAATGAGGCAGGAGTAATTGGTTCCATTATGGGAATGATGTGGAATTGGTTTCTTCCCAGGTATCTGAAGAAAAGATGATGATGACCTTCAAATTGATAATGCTCTCTTAAAGTCATCCAAATTCATCATCATCGTTGAATTCAACCCTGAGTTGAAGACCCGTGGTATCATATAGACCCCAAATTTTCCCTAACTCCCCTCTGAATTCTTCATAGAATTCAGGTTCAATCTCGCCCTCGACCTAACAATGCACATGTCGTTAAATAAACATAAACACATCTAAAAAAACATACCCTAAAAGAACTAACCACATTAACAAACAAACAATGCTCTAATTTTCTAAATGCAAATATAAATAATGAATGAAAACCAGTGCCATTACCTCTCCTTTGACATGTACCGTCATGAAATGGCTCTTTCCGGGTTTTCGAAGAATATCACGTATAGTCACCATTATTTTTGTTAGGAGACACTACTACAAAGTGACGAATATAATTTTAAAATTTACATCCATTATACTGAAAATGGGTGTAAATAATAAACGCGGTGACAAATTTGTAAATAAAATGTCATTTATAGTAGCAGTACGTGACAATAGACACCCTATTTTAAAAAAAGAGTATAAATTAAAAACATTATTATAATAAATTAAAATCATTACTATAATAATATCTCTATTACCCCTGTTAAAGGAAAAATGAATGTAAATTAAGATTGGCTGAAAAATAATTATTTAGTTTAATAACTCTAAATATTAACCTTGAACATATTAGTAAACCACACTATACTTTATTAAGTGATATTTGGGTAAGTAAATAAATTAATGAGTGTAAATTTATTAATTAATATTTTGTAAATAAAATATTAACAAAAAAACATATCTATATCAAATTTAATGACTGATATCAATCAAACCTATTTATCTCTAAACCCCTTTTCTCTTTTTCTAATCAAATCATCGCGATTTCACTGTCTTCATTCACCGAGAGTTTCATCCTCTTCATTCATCGCGAGTTTCATCTCCTTCTTTTCATTGTCGAACTCCATCTCATTCATCTCATTCGATATTAGAGAAACAGACCTCCATCATCGCAGAGTCACACATACTAAGAACCTAACTTGAGGCCCAACTCAGTCCAATAAAGAAGATAAGAATTGAAAGTCGGCAACAACAGAACCCGCACGACCGAATAAAGCAGAAAGAAATAATGTCGTATCAACCATCTCCGTCGTTTCACTCCACCATCAGCACCACCTTCAAATTCAATTTCAACTTTAACTCTCTCTTTCTGTAAAACAAACCCTAATTTCTTCAATCCAATTACACCACGCACGGACGAAGGTGAACAAGATAATAATAACCTAAACGCCACCGACGACGATGACAACAACGACGACGGTCTCAAAGAAGACATGGCCGCCGTTGGTATCAGATTGAAGGCAAACCCCATTCTATCTTCGAAAGTTTAGGTGCCCAGCTGAATGGAGACTCATTGGTATACTTGGGTTCGAGTGCAGAGGACGACGCCATTTACTGGGCAATCGATGTTTCCGATACCCAACTTGGAATTGCGGTTCGTGGAGCTCCGAACTCTCATGGTGGCCACCGATTGGGAAGATTTCAAAGCAATGGAAAACCTAGCTATTGCTGGTCATGTAAGTTAGGCATTTTACTTCTCTTTTATCAAATTATTGTGCTTTCGTTTAGTCTATCAATGTCAATGCAACTTCCTAATTATTACTGCTTTGGCTTGGACAGGCCAAGGCGCTGCTAGAATGGCATAATATTTCCCAATTCTATGGACATTGTGGAGAGAAAACTGTCTCAGTGGAAGCTGGGAGACAGAAGCAATGTTCCAATGATTCTTGCAAGAAAAGGATATATCCATGTGTTGACCTGGTTTGTTGTTTTCTTTTCTTTCTTGATTTTATGAATAGGATTGTCATCATCAAGGTTTTGCTTGCTTTATTTGTGTACTAGGTGGTAATTATGCTTGTAATTAATAGAGAGAATGACTGTGTCCTCTTGGGTACACGACCGAAGCTTAATATTCGAGTGTGGAGCTGCTTAGCTGGTTTCGCAGAGGTGCATGTTGTCATACCCCAAATTTTGACCACCAGTTTGTAAAAACTCGGTTGTGTTTTCACTTTGTGTCATCTGCATATCATATCATCTGTTTTTGTCATGCATGTCGTTTGATTATTTAGTCAGAGTATATGCGTTGAAATCTCCATCTTTTCTGGTTAATTGTGTGAAAAATCGATGAACAGACGTGTTTTTCAATTAAACTCGCAAATGTCCATTATTCATCTATCTTTCACACGATTCAATCGATACCCCATTTTTTGTTTTATTTTCACACATTAAGATAAAAAATGAATTAAAAAATATTTAAAAAAAAGTATATATGTATCTATGTATTTCATTTTCTTTTTTAAATAAATATATTGTTTTGTCCATGAAAGAAAAAAATATGTATATATATGTTTATTTTTTCTCACGCCACTTATGTATATATATATAAAAACTTTTGTTTTATTTTTGACATATATGTATTTATATTTTAGGAAAAAAAAAATATAAATTCAGAATTTTGTTTTAAATATATATGTTTGTTTTTTATAAGTTTTTTTTTAAGTGAAATTTTGTTTCTTATGAGACCAACCTTGTAGTCTTGTTCCCTTGACTCATTTTTCTAGCCAATTACAAAAGAGGCTCAAAAACATTTTCTTACACACATTAATTTGTAACAAACTTTGAAAATTTTGCTTCAAAGTTTTGAATTTTTTTATTCAATCTTTGAATTTCACATTTTTTTATCATTCTTACTATCTTCATTCACAAATCATCTTTGCCTATAAATAGAGCTTTGAAGCTCTTTGCAAATTACACCAAACAAGTTTCTACACTTGTTTCTCTTTCTCTCAATTTTTCAAATTTTTCTTTGTAACTTAAAAGAAAAAGAGAATATAAAGCATGCATACAAGAGGGTGCAGCGCCCTCTTCACTTTTCCATTCCAAGCTATGTTCTTTTTCTCATAAAATGTTCATACAATACACACAAGGGAGCAGAGCTTCCCACTTTCTCATTTTTCCTGCTAAATTTTTTTGTCATACACATTCACACACAATTAATTCTTTACATTTTTTTCTCTTTTCCTGCTTTTTATATTTTTCTCACACATACAAAATATGCCAATACTTTTAAACTATGGCCATTGAGACAATTCTGGCTAAACCGATTAACATGAAGGAAAACAAAACTTTCATACAGTTACAATTATTTTTACCAATAATTTCATTTTTTTGTGTAACTAGTTGTTTGTCTGTTTTGGAGAAACACAAGATGAAAGGAGGGCTGCTATATCCCAGTTCACAGCAGCATCACTGCAACGTCTTCATTACGACAAATTCGCCAGCGATTCCACGGAGCAGCTCATCAATCTGAAATCTGCACAATTTCATTAATTGTTCATCAATATTTTTCTGTCACATTTCACTATTGTTGCAGTAACAATTATAAATAATATAGCATTTTTTTACAGGTCTGAAATTAGGAGAAAAAGAAGAAGGACCTATCACCATTGCAGCAGCAGAAAAGTCATGAGAGAAGAATTTACCTGTTATAACATCAACAGTTTCAACAGGGCAATTCCATCTGCAACAATCTACAGCAGAATAACATCAAACCTGCTACAACAGAGTTTCATAGAAAAAATTCCTGCAGAAAACATAACAGCAAATTACAAATATATTTCCTAAATTCCTGTTTCCTGTTTCAAATCAATTTTATCAGAAATTGTTGAGTTTGACAGGATTATAACTCACTTTCTGCAAATTTTACAGGAACTTTACGAAATCAATTTCGCATCTGCAAAACTTAGAGCAAACCTCTGCAAAACCCACAAATTGAAGCAACAACATCATGACTTAATTCAGTTTGAGAATTCAAAGGAAAAAGAGAATAAAAAAAACCTGTAAAAATCACGGAACAGAGTTGAATATTACGACTTGTCGACACGCCGACGATGCCGCAACTGTCACGGATGCAACCACAATTCGCAAATTCATCCGCAGCAGACCTACAATTCCATCAATAACAATTCAATTTTCATAATTTTCAATTCAATTTTAGAATTTCACAAATTCTAAAACCCTAACTCCTCAATTTTTGTTGTTGTTGTTAACAGGGGAAGAAAGATGAATAAATTACAGAGAAATCTCGAACCTGAGGACGAAGAACTCACCTTCATCATCATCGTCGGAAATCACCACCCTTAATCAAACGCAGCGCCGCTCAGGACAATCAGAGGGAGACGAACCGCGTCCCTTTTCAGACCATCGCCGAGCTTCCATGGAGGGTCGTCGTTGAAGAACCGCCGCGAAATCATGGGATCATCACCGGAAAAGCATCGCGGCCGTTTGTATTGGAAAGAGAGGGTCATGATTGAAGAAAAACAAGGAGAGGGTTTGAGCGTTTGAAGAACGTTTTTCATTTTGTCCTCTCCCTCTCTCATTTGCTGATTTTATTTTCCTTTTTTTTTAAAAGAGAAATCTGATGAAAATTTGTTTTTTTAGGATTAAAACATTGGGCTCAGCCCATTTCCTTTAAAAAAAAATCACTAATCACACCCTTCTTTACTAATCAATCAGACCCGTTTTCATTTTAATTAAGTTAAAATTAATTAATTATTATGATAATAATTAATATGGTTTAGTGAGTTTTTATTAAACATATTTTGACTTAATTGATCATCAAATTGTTTAAATTGATTATTTGATTTTCCGTGGTTTAGAATTACTTTCATTAATTTATGTTTGTAATTAAATATTTGTTTTTTTTCGATTTACTTTGTGACATCGATTCAAATCTAACCACTTGATGAGATCAAAGGCATTTTTATGCGATCTTTGGTTTTCTCTGATTGTTTGATTTTTTCCATCTGATGCAGAAATTCTTAATTGACGCCTCGGAACTCATTGGACGCTTAAAGCTTCCTCAGACGCTTCTCTGCTTGCGTGGAAAAGTTCACCGGTGTACGGTAACCTCGAATTTAAATGCTTTGCTTGTATGCCATGCATGATTTATTCACATCTGTTAAAAACAATTAAACTTGCAAACAAGTATTTCCTGTAAATACACAATGCACCAATCATTTTTAAAACACTTTGGGCCTCTATTAGAGTGTAAGACCCAACCCTTTTTTAACGAAACAATTTTGGGCCTCAGCTATTGTATAAGTCCCGATACGTTAAAAATCTCGGCGCGATCGCCATTTTCAAACTGAAAATATTTTGGGCTTCTCCCTGAGTTGTAAGCCCCATCTTTTGTACAAAAATACACTTTGGGCCTCTAATAGAGTGTAAGACCCAATCCCTTTGTAAATACCAAAATTTTGGGCCTCAGTCACTTGTACAAGTCCCACGGTGTTTCCAAAACCTCGGCGCGACCGTCGCCCTTTTCAAAATTAGCCATTGGGCCTACCCTCGAGTAGTAAGACCCATTTCTTTTCTTCAAAAACACTTTGGGCCTCTAATAGAGTGTAAGACCCATCCCTTTGTACAGAAAACCTTTCTTGGGCCTCAGTCACTTGTATAAGTCCCTCTGTACAAATTCAACAGTGCGCTCACTGATAAAACCCTGGGCCTCTCCTTGAGTTGTAAGCCCCAAATCTTTCTTTTTCAAAGCACTTTCTCCTTTGATTTTGAATATACTGTTGTTTTCAATCTTTCTTTGTTAAACAACTAACCAAACAGCATGGAAGCTCTACAACCGAGTAAGTGTTTACCCGCTTTCATTTACCGCTTTCATATGTATATAACTGTATTGTGGGGCTGTTTCACTGTAAGTCTCCTTTCACAAACTCATATATATATAACTGTATTGTGGGGCTGTTTCGCTGTAAGTCTTCTTTCATAAACTCATATCAACTGTGTAATAATAGTATAGATATTTAGAGTTTCCCCGGCAACTACGTCTAGAACTAGGTGACGCCATTTCGTTTATTCGTAGAAATAGACAACTAGATCCCCAATAGGATCACCAGATACAGTCTTCTCTTCGGCTGTCCTCATTAGGAATTGTCAAGAAACTATACTCCCAGAGATGAATGTATTCTCCGTGAATGGCATCTTTGAGTTTCTTCCAAATTCTCGAACTTTCCTGACTTGATCTATTCCTTGTGAATAGCTTGCCTTGAATTTCTCGGGGTTTGGGGACCCACGGGCTTCTTAAAAGCATCGGCCTCCTCTTGGGCATCGTACAAGGACCCACAGGCTTCCTAAAAGCAACCCCGCCTCCTCTTGGGCTTAGTACAAGGACCCTACGGCTTCTTAGAAGCATTCACAGCCTCCTCTTAGGCTTCGTATAATGATATCTTCCTCCAGGAATGATAGCCTCCTCTTGGGCTTAGTACAAGGACCCGTCGGCTTCTTAAAAGTTTCCAGCCTCCTCTTGGGCTTCGTACAAATTGTCCCGACGACCTCCTAGAGGTATAGGAACAGAACCTAGTCATCCTCATAGAACAGTCCTTTCATAGAGTCTACTACTATTTCTCAAAGCATAGTACAAAAGACGAAACTCTAGACTCAGACAGTCTAATCTTCTTGAGTCTCAAAGACATTCTCAAGTGACCCCTTCGTTAAATAGGAAGGAAACCCGCAGACCCGGACAATCTCAATACCCTTCGGATTTCCCGCTTCCTTAAAGAACAGGAATAACCCGGATCCTTGAATCAAATCCAAGAGCACAGTGTTACTCATATAAGAACTGATTTTCTCTTTTAAAATCAGTATATTGGATTTATCACTCAACTGAAACAGTTACCTTAGCCTCCTCTTGGGCTTTGTACAATGATTCTCCCCAGCGGAGTCAAATAACATTTAGCCTCTCTCTCGAGCTTTGTACGAGACACATAAGAGACTCCCTCGTTGAGTCAATCACCCCTTTCGCCTCCATCTCGGGCTTCGTACGAGATACAAAAACACTCTCTTGTTGAGTACAAAAGATCCTCTTGTAGGATCAACCCCTTTTAGCCTCCATCTCGGGCTTCATACGAGATACAAAAAACTCCCTTGTTGAGTCAAATAGCCTCCATCTCGGGCTTTATACGAGATACCAAAAGACTCCATCGTTGGGTCAAAACCTTTTCGCCTCTCTCTCGGGCTTTGTACGAGATACAAATAGCCTCCTCTTAGGCTTTGTATAAGAAAACCACTGGTTGATCCAATCAACCTTTTAGCATCAAAGCTGTGCCTCGTTCACAGTACACAAACATCAACAACTCCTTTCCTTTCATCTAATTGCTGTAAGCGGTAAGCCTCTGGATTATTTACATCCACACCATTGTCCCTCTTTTAGCATGAGAAATTCCTAAGGAAAGATAGCATTGCTCTACACTGAGTTAAAGTCTTCTCCTTCAGGTTGAAACTCCCCTATAAAGGAAATTATGGCATTGCCGGATTCACATATCCCGGTTAAAGTAATTCTCCTTTATAAACAGTTGTGACAAACATACCCTCTTTAGAGATGACAAATTCTCTCTAAGGTCAGCATCTTTTAGCTTCATATCTTGGGCTTTGAACAAGATACAAAACACCTTTAGCTTCACATCTTGGGCTTTAAACAAGATACAAATCACCTTTCGCTTCACATCTTGGGCTTTGAACAAGACACCAAAACACCCATTTCCTCCCATAGAATAGGAGGAACTACCAACGCTCTGATTTCCCTGTCTTGGATAAACGGGAATACATAGGCATAAGATCGAAAGAAAAGATCTTAGCGAGCACACTAAACAAAAAACCCAAATCCCATATCTCCATAAATCAAAAGCAGTAATTCAAAAACATCATTCCTAACATCCTAATCCTTGTTCCCCGCCAGAAACCTTCTGCCAAGGTAAAAAGAAAGAAAACAGTATTGGCGAAAATACAAATAACCAGTACAAAGGCCCCCCACATTGATAGCATTCGTAACCTAACAGACCGCTATTTAAACTCAATATGCAAAGCAGGGTTAATTGGAGACATCTATTTCCCTTCCTTATTCAGCTCACAATAGGATAAAAAATGAATCGACCTGTAGTCAAAGCTCAACCGCAGAGAGCGACCAGCGCTTAAGAACCGCGTCCAAAATCGCTCGCTACAGAAAAATGGCGCCCACCGTGGGGCCTGTAAAAGTTAGATCTAGGCACGGTCTTCCTTCTCTTCACTTATGTGAAAACCACAGATTGGGGCTTCCGCCGAGGAACCCATTTTCTGTCAGGAACTTAGGATTCATAGCTTTAAAGGTCTAGGATGTTTAGGACAAATATATATACTGCTTTTACTAATTGCTATACGTGTTTATTTTTCTGCTAATGGGAATGCGGGTGATGCCGTATGTGGAAAGATTGAGTATACACTTAAGATAAGTGATGGCGACGGGGTCGACCATCAACCTCAGTGGAGGCTGGCCAACGCAACCCATTCTCTCACCTAGACAATGGGCCGGTTGTTAAGTCTAAGCGGAAACTATCGGAAATAGTTGTTACGCGATACTACCCTCATTTGAGGCTGGTGATCTATTCTCGGTGAATGGCACTTACTCTAAGATTGCTTTACAACTCGCTAGCGATCCGCTTGTTGTTTTGCTTTCCTGGGAGGAGCTGATGATAATGAGTACAGGTACAAAAATCACCCTAGTATAAACCTTTGGGGACGGGTAGAGCCTTGACTTCATGACAACGACCCTTTGACCCCATGTTTTTTCTATGTTTTTGTGTGCTGCATTCATGCATTCATTTAATAAAACATTAAAACATTCAAAAAACTTCTCTTCTAGTCTCTCTGTTTTTCAAATTAAACTAAGACTGTGATTGCAAATATCAGAGAAGATGATTACGCTAATGGATTTCGGTAGAAGGAGAACTCACCAGTATACCTTCAAGGTTCCAAAAATAGGGGATTTGAGAAGGTTGGCAAGGATGATCACTAACCCTGAGGCTTTTAGAGCCAAGCACGGAGGTCTGCTACCACTGTTAAGAGTCCATGTGATTGAGGGAATCATGGACGCGCTCGTTCAATTCTACGATCCTATTTATCATTGTTTCACATTCCCGGATTACCAGTTAGCACCAACGCTGGAGGAGTATTCTCATCTGATCGATCTACACATTACAGATCGAGCTCCATTTTCTGGACTGGAAGAAATTCGAAAGAATCATACCATTGCAAGAGCAATTCATTTGGACGAGTCTGAGGTCAGGACTCACATGACCGCTAAGGGTGGCATACAAGGTTTACCAGCCCAGTTCTTGACAAAGAAGGCCCTGTATTTCGCCAGTATAGGAAACGTGACTGCTTTTGAAAGCATCTTTGTCTTGCTCACCTATGGGTTATTTTTGTTTCCCAACATCAATAACTTCGTCGATATTAACTCCATTAAGGTTTTTCTTATTGGAAACCCTGTGCCGACTTTGCTCGCAGATGCGTATCATTCCGTACACTTGGGTAATTTGTACAGTGGAGGGGAGATCACATGCTGTGTACCTCTGCTTTATAAATGGTTTATCTCCCACTTGCTCAAGTCTGCTGCTTTTTGGGATTGCAAGAGTGTCTTACGTTGGTCGCAGAAGATCATGTTTCTTACCAACTCTGATATAGATTGGTGTAATAGGATTTATGAGGGAATTAGGATCATTGATCGTTGTGGAAGCTTCCCCAACGTACCCCTCATAGGAACTAAGGGAGGAATCAACTACCATCCAGTATTGGTTCGCCGTCAATTTGGATACCCGATGAGACACATCCCACTGGGTGTTCATCTGGAAGGTCTTTTCTTCAAGGAAGGAGAAAGTGACAGAGCACTAAAGATGGAAATAGTGCATGCTTGGAAACATGTTCATAAGAAAGGACGGGAGTCTCTAGGAAAACCAAACTGTGTCTCGGTGGAGCCTTATCTCCACTGGGTACAAACTAGAGCTCTCAAGCTAAAGATGCCTTATCCTCGTTACAGAATTCTTCCGCCGAGGGAATCTGTCATGTACTTCATGACGGAAACTGAAAAGCTTCAGGTTACTCTCAACAAAGTTCAAAAGGAAAGAAGGTCTTGGAAGAACAAGTACCGCACCCTCGACGTAGAGTGCATCAAAATACAGCAATTACTGAAAGAAAAAGATGCCCTGATTGAAATTTTGGAGCAGCATGCTGTAGAGAATCAAGATGACCAAAGGAATCTGCTCGCTCCTTTCACTTGGCAAAGGAACGACAACCCGACAACGGCTCCAGAGCCCCGGTCAAAGAAAAGGAAGATACCAGAATCAGCACCCGATTTCTCTTCAGAGAGGACTCGGGACCCTTTAGCTTAGGTTTCTGTTTCTGCACTTTGTAATCTACTGTATTTTCATTTCTGTAATCCTTTGGAATTCAATAAAAAGGGGTTTCCCCACCATTTGATATTTGCAATCTAATTGTCGAAGTTTATTTTGATTAAACAAAAAAAAACAATTAATATAATCATTGCATTCATCATTCTCACATCGTGCATTCTTCTTACCTACGAATCTCACGTTTGTGTCTCGGTTCTAGAGTCAAACTGTCTCATTCGTACAATACTCGGGCTAATCGTCAGAAAAAGATGGATGATCTTGAGGAAGAAAATAGAGAGTTGAAAGAAGAGATCGACGCTCTAAGAGAGGATATGAGAAAGCTTCGTAACGACATGCAAGCCATGGCAGAAGCTCAGCTACAAAGAACTGTGATCTCAGAGATCACCTAAATGCCCATAGTGGAGAAGAATGATCCTAGGTATCAGATGCCGAAAGATCGTCCCTGGGGCATGTCTGTCAACTATATCCCGGAAGGATATATTCCGCCGATCACTGAAGATTAGGAAATCACAACAAAAGCCGCTGGGCCTGAAGGTTACAAACTTCAGGAAAGCGAAGATGCCCGGGGCATACTGAAGACTCCTGAAGGTTACAAACTTCGTGAAACGCTAAGATTTGCTGCCGTAGTCACGGTACCACCCCCTGTGGTGCACACTGTCCCTGAAGGACAGATTCCGCCAACACCTTCTGGTAAGAAGGAAATTATGTTCGATAGAATGGATGAATTCCAGGAACAGTTCCTGGAGATACAGAAGGAACTGCAAGCCATTCGCGGTCAGGATCTATTCGGAAAGGACGCCGCAGACCTCTGCTTGGTCCCCAATGTGAAAGTCCCGCACAAATTTCAGGTGCCCGACTATGAAAAGTACAAGGGTAACTCTTGCCCTCAGAGCCATCTGGTGATGTACGCTCGGCGGATGTCAGCTCAGACGCAGAATCAGGACCTACTGATTCACTACTTCCAGGATAGTTTAACCGGTGCCGCACTCAAATGGTACATGGGTTTAAACCGTGCTACGATCAGCACTTTCAGAGATCTTGGCACTGCCTTTGTCCAACAATACAAATACAATTTGGACATGGCACCCGACAGAGATCAACTCAGATCAATGTCGCAAAAGGACAAGGAAACCTTTAAGGAGTATGCTCAAAGGTGGCGTGAAATTGCCGCTCAAATTTGTCCGCCTCTTGAGGAAAAAGAGATGACAAAGATCTTCTTAAAGACCTTAAGTTCATTTTACTATGACCGAATGGTTGCCAGTGCGCCCAGTGATTTCACTGAGATGGTCGGCATGGGCGTACGTCTTGAGGAAGCCGTCCGAGAAGGACGTTTGGTAAAAGACACTGAATCGACGAGCGGTACTAAAAAATACGGTAGTGCTCTCCCTAAGAAAAAAGAGCAAGATATTGGGAATATCTCTCTCGGAAAGCAAAGGCGACGTTATCAGCCGGTAGCAGCTGTGACTCCTGCTATTAGCCCTGCGCCTGTTCCTACGTATCAACCTCAGGTTGTGCAGAGCCAACCTGATCAGCAAAGGACACAACAGCCTCTTCAGCAGGCTCGTCCTCCATACAATAACAACCGTACAACACGACCATCAGGGTTTGATCCTATAACCATGTTGTACTCAGAATTATTTTCGTTACTACTGGCTAAGGGGCACATCCAGACTAAGTCTCCTCTTATAGTACCGGAAAATCTGCCTTTTTAGTTTAAGGTGGATCAGACATGCCCTTATCATCAAGGAGGATCAGGGCATAACATAGAGACTTGCCTCAATTTCAAGTCCGACGTGCAAAAGCTTGTTAGGAGCGGGCTCCTATCTTTCAAAGATACGAATCCCAATGTTCTCACGAACCCGCTGCCTCAACATGAGAAAGCTGCAGTCAATCTGATTGAGAAAGAGACTAACAATGTCTATCAAATTCCCGATGTACTATTGCTAAAGACCAATCTGGTCAAGATGCATTATAGACAGAGTGGATATGGCCATGTGCCACCTCATAACTATCACTAGTGTGATATCTGCTCTAAAGACAACCAAGGATGTTCTGTGGTGCAAGCAGCTCTACAGGAACAAATGGATCTCAGATGGATCCAAGAGCACCGAGTTCGTGGAGTTAACATGGTCTATACGAACTCCAACGTCATTCAGAACCACGACATCTGTGCAATGAATGTCAACTTGGTGGCGATGCACTCAAGGCAAAGCCAGTATCATAATCTGCCGCGACATGATTACAGTTCCTGTCTGATTTGCTCGGTAAACAAACAGGGATGCTCTTTCATACAAGAGGCCCTCCAGCGTCAGAGGGATCTTGGATGGATCCAAGACTACCATGATAGGAACCCTTATCAGATCAATATGGTTCAGATCTTTGATATTCGCGTGATGAATACCAACCTGGTAGAGTTACATGCTGAGTAGGTCCGACTCGGATTCTTAATATCACATGACTATCAAAACTATAAAGCGGGTTGCGAAAATGATCAGGGTTGTACCCTTGTCCAGGAGGCACTTCAGCACTTGTTAAATCATTGATGGATGCCAATCTACATGGATGAAGATACTCAGCAAATTAGTATCAGTAACAGGAATCCTACTCGGCGTCAAAGTCAGGATGTCGGATCAGTGGAAGCTAACCTAGTGAGGTTACATTGTATTCAAAGTGGGCGTGGCCAGGTGCCACCACACAATTACGACCGTTGTAGCGTCTGTTCGGAAAGTAACCAAGGGTGTTACTTTGTGCGAGCAGATCTCCAGGGGCAGGTGGATCGTGGAGAGATTCGTCCATATCCAGGTTCTGGACCCATCAACTGGACGCCGAACTACCTTGCTGATCAAGTCGAGGATGTTGTCACAATCTCTGGTCATCACCATACCAGGGATGTTTTTGCCATTATCCCTCTACTTGACGAATCTAAAGTTCCCAACCGGGAACGGATCGAGATTACTTATGATGGTCAGAAAAATCCGAAGGTTCCCATAGTCATCTATCTACCGGGACCATTACCGTATGAATCAACTAAGGCTATCCCTTACAAATACGGTGCAACAATAGTCGAGAATGGAAGGGAAATTCCATTACCCTCCATTGTGAACATTGCAGACATCAGTCGAGTAACACGGAGTGGTAGAATCTTCAACCGAGGGGTTGGGGAAGTTAACAAGGAAAAGGAACTTCAGACAGAAGCTCCCGATCTATCAGTCGGTCAATCCAGTAATCCCGACCTTTCGAAAAATAATGATGAGATGCTGAAGCTCATCCAAAGGAGTGAATATAACATTGTTGATCAGTTGTTACAAACTCCTTCAAAGATCTCAATGTTATCACTGTTACTCAGTTCAGAAACCCACAGGGAGGCTCTACAGAAAGTCTTGGAGCAAGCCTTTGTGGAACAGGATGTAACAATCAGACAGTTTGATAGTATTGTCTCTAACATCACTTCCTACAATAATTTGGGATTTAGTGATGAGGAATTACCTGAAGAAGGTCGCCGTCATAACATGGTGCACAATATTACAGTTAACTGCCAGGACGATGCTTTAGCTAGCGTACTGGTAGACACAGGGTCATCCCTGAATGTTATGTCGAAGTCCACTTTGATGCAATTATCATTCAAGGGCCCTCCGATGAGAGTCAGCGAGGTCGTCGTCAAAGTATTCGACGGATCCAGAAAAACAGTTATCGGCGAAGTTGATCTTCCCATAACTATTGGTCCTCACACTTTCCAAGTCACTTTCCAGGCCATGGACATCCGGGCAACGTACAGTTGTTTATTAGGAAGACCTTGGATACATCAGGCTGGAGCGGTTACTTCAACCCTCCACCAAAAGCTAAAGTTCATTCAGAACGATCAACTTGTCACGGTTTGTGGGGAACAAGCCTTGCTTGTGAGTAACCTATCATCATCTGCTTGTGTAGAACCTGAAGAGGTTATTGGAACTCAGTTCCAAGCACTGTCGGTGAGCAAGGACAATCATTTCAAAGGAGGAACCTCGATTTACTCATACAACGATGCTATCAAAGCGGTCGAGAGTACCGATACAACAGGATGGGGACAGCTCGTCATTTCTATTGACAATAAAACAAAGAAGGGTCTTGGTTTTTCTGCAACCTGTACCCAGACAGCTGTCAACGATGAAAGGCTTCATCCCCTTCAAAACTTCTTCCATAGTGGAGGTTTCCTTCACCCAGTGTCTCAAGCAGTTCATGCTATCAATGAGGAAGATCCCTCTGACACAGATGAAGAATGGAAGTCCTACCTCAACAAGGACGGTTATATGTCTCAAGAAGAGGTGCCTGTGCCTTTTTGCTTTCCTACAGAAAGTCCGAGATTTATACCCAGATCAGACGTCGAAATGATCTATGGAGATTGTGATCCGGAAGGATGCCGTGCTCCGCCGAATTCATTAGAGGAAGACACTCCGATGAAAGACAATTTTGACTACACCTACTATGGCCCAATGGATGGTCTGCCAATGTGGCAGCCTTACCCAGGAAACTTGGGGAAAGAAAGTCAGCCGAGTAATAAAACTCAGTTGAGCATCATTGAACAGAATACCTGTGTCCCCACCATGTCATGGGATCAACACTCAGGTTATTCAGAAACTACTCAACATGAAGATGAATTCGCAACGTTTGCAGGACTTGAATTCATCAACTATACTTTTCCCGAGGTCAACGTCATCGAGAGGGATGACTCCTCCAGTTCCAAAGAAGTGTGGGACACCTTGGGACAACCGAGTGGAAAATTCGACTTTATGGTCAAGTACACCGCTCCCAAAAGCTCTCGTATCAGGCTCGAAGATATCCAACCAACTGGATTGGGAGATACAGCTGAGAGCATCAATGCTCTGCAAAATACAACTGAGGAATTCTCCTACGACAATTCTTCCTGGGAAACAGATTCCAATGATCCTGCTCCACCAGAAATAAGCGTCATTTCTGAAGACAAATCAAGGAAGATGCCAGACTTTGTGATTCACCGAGGAGTTCGCCGCCAATGGGTTGCTGTCGATGTTCCGAAGGCCGTTCACCAGTCAAAGTAATTGCCATCTTTAACCTTTCACCCTGCCCAGGTGAAACGGATGTTTTGATAGGACTCGCTTTCTGTAAATTTCCCTCTTCGTTTCGCCCAAAGCGACAGAGTTTTGTTTTATAGGGCTGTAGTTTCAAGAGTTGACTTGTTCATTAATAAAATAACGTCGTTCTGTAATTTTCGCATTATTGCTGTTTTCTCTTTTTGCTTTTTCAGAAAATGGTAATCCTAAAAAACAATTCAAAAATAAAAACAAGCAGTAAAACAAAAACACTGCACACACTTGCATTTTCTCTATCTCTTCTAAACACGAATCATCACGTCATACAGATTGCTTGTTTTAAACCTAGTTGAAACATATGATCTGATGCCTTCTCCTAACTTTGAATTCTCGGTATTCGAGGCTGAAGAAGAAGTTGACAACGAAATTCTAGAAGAGATCTCCCGATTACTCAGACAAGAGGAAAGGTCCATTGAACCTCACAAAGAGCCGTTGGAAATGATAAACTTGGGTTCGGAAAAAGAGAGAAAAGAAATCAGGATTGGGGCACTGCTCAATCCAACTGTCAAAGAAAGTTTGATAAAGCTTCTCAAAGAATTCCCCGATGTATTCGCTTGGTCCTATCAGGATATGCCAGGGTTGGATACCAGCATCGTGGAACATCACTTACCGTTAAGATCAGAATGTCCACCAGTAAAGCAAAGGTTGAGACGGACTCATCCGGACATGGCCATCAAAATCAAAGAAGAAGTACAGAAACAGATTGACGTGGGTTTCCTCGCTACATCTGAATATCCTCAAGGGTTAGCCAACATCGTACCCGTTCCCAAAAAGGACGGAAAGGTCAGAATGTGTGTTGATTACAGAGATCTAAACAAGGCAAGTCCAAAGGACGACTTTCCTTTACCACACATTGACATGCTGGTTGACAGCACAGCAAAGTTCAAAGTATTCTCCTTCATGGATGGATTCTCGGGCTATAACCAGATCAAAATGGCGCCGAAAGACATGGAGAAAACTTCGTTCATTACCCCATGGGGTACCTTTTGTTACAAGGTAATGCCGTTCGGTTTGAAGAATGTCGGGGCAACCTATCAAAGGGCCATGACTACTCTGTTTCATGGCATGATACACAAGGAAATCGAAGTCGATGACATGATTGCAAAATCTAAGACAGAAGAGGAGCATGTGACCCATCTGTCGAAACTATTCGAGCGTTTGAGGAAGTACAAACTCCGCTTGAATCCCAACAAGTGCACCTTCGGTGTCCGTTCAGGGAAACTACTAGGGTTCATCGTCAGCCAGAAAGGAATTGAAGTTGATCCTGACAAGGTCAAGGCCATTCGAGAAATGCCTTCTCCGAAAACTGAAAAACCAGTCAGAGGATTCCTGGGACGTTTGAACTACATCTCCAGATTCATATTCCTTATGACCGCCACGTGTGCGCCGATTTTCAAATTACTGAAAAAGAACCAGGATTACGTTTGGTCAGAAGACTGCCAAACTGCCTTCGACAGTATTAAGGAATATCTGTTGAATCCGCCGATTCTATCACCACCAGTGGAAGGAAGACCACTGATCATCTATCTCACAGTCTTAGAGGACTCAATGGGATGTGTACTTGGCCAACAAGACAAAACTAAATGGAAAGAGTCTGCCATCTACTATCTAAGCAAGAAATTCACCGATTGCGAGACTCGGTACACGATGCTCGAGAAAACTTGTTGTGCTTTGGCTTGGGCAGCCAAGCGTATTCTCCAGTACATGATTCGTCATACTACTTGGTTGGTCTCCGAAATGGATCCAATCAAATACGTTTTCGAAAAGCCTGCTCTCACCGGAAGAATTGCCCGTTGGTAGATGCTGTTATCAGAATATGACATAGAGTACCACGCTCAGAAAGCTGTTAAAGGAAGTATTTTAGCCGATCATTTGGCTCATCAACCGATTGACAATCAAGAATCAATCGGGTTTGACTTCCCAGACGAAGATGTCATGTATCTAAAGATGAAAGACTGCGATGAACCGCTACCCAGTGAAGGGCCAGAACCAGGTTCCCAATGGGGACTAATCTTTGACGGAGCTGTTAATCATTATGGAAACGGAATTGGGGCAATCATTGTTACACCTCAGGGTACCCACATTCCTTTCACTGTCAGACTTGCGTTCAAATGTACAAACAATGAGGCCGAATACGAAGCTTGTATTATGGGTCTCGAAGAAGCGATTGATTTAAGGATCAAAAACTTGGACGTATACGGCGACTCCGCCTTGGTTATCAATCAGATCAAAGGAGATTGGAACACATACCAATCAAGATTGATTCTGTATAAAGATTATGCGAGAAGGTTGCTACCCTTCTTCGACAGAGTTGAGTTTCATCACATCCCTCGTGATGAGAATCATATGGCTGATGCGTTAGCCACTATCTCTTCCATGATTAGTGTAGGTCAATGGAATGACATACCTAAGATCGATATAATGCGCCTTGAACAGCCCACTTACATCTTCGCGATCGAAGCAGTCATAGATGACGAACCTTGGTATCACGATATCAAATGCTTCCTTTAGAAACAAGAGTACCCACATGGGGCACTCAGAAAAGATAGGAAGACCCTCATAAGATTGGCTGGAAACTTCTTCTTGAGTGGTGACATTCTCTATAAGAGAAATTTTGACATGGTCTTGCTCCGATGCGTCGACAAACCATAAGCAGAAATGCTAATGAAAGAAATTCATGAAGGATCCTTTGGCACTCATGCCAACAGACACACAATGGCGAGAAAAATTCTAAGAGCAGGGTACTACTGGTTGACCATGGAATCCGACTGCTACAAGTACATGAGGAGGTGTCACAAGTGTCAGATATACTCCGACAAAATTCATGTACCGCCATCACATCTCAAAGTTCTTTCTTCCCCGTGGCCTTTTTCCATATGGGGAATCGACATGATTGGCATGATTGAGCCCAAGGCTTCAAACGGACATCGGTTCATCCTGGTAGCCATTGACTATTTCACCAAGTGGGTCGAAGCAGCGTCATTCGCCAATGTAACCCGACAAGTGGTGGTCCGATTTATCAAAAATAATATCATCTGTCGTTATGGTGTTCCAAGCAAGATTATTACTGATAATGGATCTAACTTGAACAATAAGATGATGAAAGAGTTGTGTGCAGAGTTCAAGATCGAACACCATAACTCATCTCCCTACCGACCCAAGATGAACGGAGCGGTAGAAGTGGCTAACAAGAACATCAAGAAGATCGTTCAAAAGATGGTTGTAACCTACAAAGACTGGCACGAGATGCTACCCTTTGCTCTTCACGGTTATCGTACATCTGTTCGCACTTTGACAGGGGCAACCCCTTTCTCTCTAGTATATGGCATGGAGGCAGTGCTCCCCATAGAAGTAGAGATCCCATCAATCTGGGTATTGATGGAAGCTAAGCTCACCGAAGCTGAATGGTGTCAAAGCCGACACGAAGAATTAAACCTGATCGAAGAGAAGCGAATCACGACACTATGCCACGGTCAGTTGTATCAACAGAGAATGAAGAAGGCGTTTGACAAAAAGGCCAGACCTCGTGTCTTCAGAAAATGAGACCTTGTGCTCAAGAAGATACAATCTTTTCTCACTGATTCTCGGGGCAAGTGGACCCCAAATTATGATGGCCCCTATGTGGTCACGAAAGCTTTCTCAGGCGGCGCCTTGAGACTTGCAACCATGGACGGAGAGGAATTTGCCTACCCCACGAATGTTGATGTAGTCAAGAAATACTTCGCCTAAACTAAAAAAAAAAATGTCTCGGTGGATTGAAAACCCGAAAGGGCGGTCCAGGCAAAAGTTAGAGACATGAAAAAAAATCATCCCGGTGGATTGGAAACATCAAAGTACAATCCAGGGAAAAATTAGGGATAATGGCAAGTAACTATGTTCAACAGAGGCAAGTCCCTCAGCAGCAGTTACATCATCTGTCAGAAAACTCCAGTCAAGGTCATCTTCGACAGAAGCTCAGGATGTCCCGAGTTCAAAGTTGGTAGAAGGCCAGTGGTCGTTATGTTTCAACGTAGCCCTTTTCCCTGTAAATTACCATTTTCTAACTTTGTATATACTCAATGGAATCACGCTTTTGGCTGATCTCCATCTTATCAATAAAATTTTAGCCTTTGTGCTTTTGTTTGTAATTCTTACTTGTTTTAGCTTTACAGAACGACATTTTAACATGATCAACGATTCTTGAAATAAAACAAAAATGAATTTACTTGATAAAAATTTTCTGCTTTTTTAAAATAGAGATGGTAATTTCTTTTGACTGTTAAACATCGAAAGAACATCAATCGCGTCTTCAAAGGTGTTTGAACCTCAAAGTGCAGAATCAAAGTACTCCTTCTAGACCAGTACGCCTGAATGAAGGATCAGCAATGTCAGAGACCATGTTTCGTCTGACATCCTCGGCCGAGTTCTCAACTCCTAAGCCCGACCAGCGTCGCCCCCAACAGGGACCGTTTCTCCTAAGCAAGGCAGAATTGCTATCTTGAACCAGCAATATTTCTACACGCCCCGCGATGGCCGAGTATCAGTCATGTTCATCTTTTAGTTTGTGTGTCGCGTCAGTTTTCTCAGCATATACATACATACATCATGCATTATTGATTTGCATTCATATTCATATTGCATCACTATCACTCCCGTAGGTCTTGTCCCCTAGTGATAACAGTCCTCTCAATCGAGTTGTCAGTTCTTTCCTCGTTAGGAAAGGTTGCGTTGAACAATCTCTCTCCTCTAGTGTATCTCTGGAAATGCTGAACAACCTTCAGTCAACATCACTCTTCGCCATTGAAGATGATATCCTTGCTTTCCCGGATTAAGGAAAATCCCCAGAGAAAGCCTCCTAAGCAGAGATTTGGCAGTACAGCTGCCTTTCTAAGAAAAAACCACTGATGAAAAGGTCATCGACACCTCAAAATTGGATCCCATCATATGGCATTTCTCCGAAAAGATCTCGAGAAAAGTATGATGTAAGCCCCCAAACGAAAACAGTCTCTCAAGAGACTCGCTTTCCCCAGTAGAATCGACAAATGGCGTCTCCAAAATAGAGAAGTTTGTGTACCTCTACAATTCAGACGACTGGGTTCCCCAGTAACTCTGACGTCAAAACTTTTTCCGTCAAATGGCATCTCCCCAGGAAAATTCGGTGAGAAGTTTGAGGAAAACCGCTACAAGTATCGTCCCTTGTCAATAAATTTTATTGACAAAAGAAACTAAGACCAGTTCCTTGGTAGGAAACCAGGATCGAGGGGAAGTTTACATCAAAAACTAAGACCAGTTCCTTGGTAGGAAACCAGGATCGAGGGGAAGTTTAAATCAGAAACTAAGACCAGTTCCTTGGTAGGAAACCAGGATCGAGGGGAAGTTTAAATCAGAAACTAAGACCAGTTCCTTGGTAGGAAACCAGGATCGAAGGGAAGTTTACCCTTTCTAAGCATCATCGCTTAGCTAATGAAGATGAATGCGTAAGCTACCATTCATAACCACCATCAAAATTTCGGGTATTCCGATATTTAATCCTCTTGCACCCCGAATGCCCGAATACCTTCGTCATTCACACCTTCGTGTCCAAGAAGATTAAATAGGGGCATTTGTCATACCCCAAATTTTGACCACCTGTTTGTCAAAACTCGGTTGTGTTTTCACTTTGTGTCATCTGCATATCATATCATCTGTTTTTGTCATGCATATCGTTTGATTATTTAGTCAGAGTATATGCGTTGAAATCTCCGTCTTTTCTGGTTAATTGTGTGAAAAATCGATGAACAGACGTGTTTTTCAATTAAACTCGCAAATGTCCATTATTCATCTATCTTTCACACGATTCAATCGATACCCCATTTTTTGTTTTATTTTCACACATTAAGATAAAAAATGAATTAAAAAATATTTTAAAAAAAGTATATATGTATCTATGTATTTCATTTTCTTTTTTAAATAAATATATTGTTTTGTCCATGAAAGAAAAAAATATGTATATATATGTTTATTTTTTCTCACGCCACTTATGTATATATATATAAAAACTTTTGTTTTATTTTTGACATATATGTATTTATATTTTAGGAAAAAAAATATAAATTCAGAATTTTGTTTTAAATATATATGTTTGTTTTTTATAAGTTTTGTTTTAAGTGAAATTTTGTTTCTTATGAGACCAACCTTGTAGTCTTGTTCCCTTGACTCATTTTTCTAGCCAATTACAAAAGAGGCTCAAAAACATTTTCTTACACACATTAATTTGTAACAAACTTTGAAAATTTTGCTTCAAAGTTTTGAATTTTTTTATTCAATCTTTGAATTTCACATTTTTTTATCATTCTTACTATCTTCACTCAAAAATCATCTTTGCCTATAAATAGAGCTTTGAAGCTCTTTGCAAATTACACCAAACAAGTTTCTACACTTGTTTCTCTTTCTCTCAATTTTTCAAAATTTTCTTTGTAACTTAAAAAGAAAAAGAGAATATAAAGCATGCATACAAGAGGGTGCAGCGCCCTCTTCACTTTTCCATTCCAAGCTATGTTCTTTTTCTCATAAAATGTTCATACAATACACACAAGGGAGCAGAGCTTCCCACTTTCTCATTTTTCCTGCTAAATTTTTCTGTCATACACATTCACACCCAATTAATTCTTTACATTTTTTTCTCTTTTCCTGCTTTTTATATTTTTCTCACACATACAAAATATGCCAATACTTTTAAACTATGGCCATTGAGACAATTCTGGCTAAACCGATTAACATGAAGGAAAACAAAACTTTCATACAGTTACAATTATTTTTACCAATAATTTCATTTTTTTGTGTAACTAGTTGTTTGTCTGTTTTGGAGAAACACAAGATGAAAGGAGGGCTGCTATATCCCAGTTCACAGCAGCATCACTGCAACGTCTTCATTACGACAAATCCGCCAACGATTCCACGGAGCAGCTCATCAATCTGAAATCTGCACAATTTCATTAATTGTTCATCAATATTTTTCTGTCACATTTCACAATTGTTGCAGTAACAATTATAAATAATATAGCATTTTTTTTACAGGTCTGAAATTAGGAGAAAAAGAAGAAGGACCTATCACCATTGCAGCAGCAGAAAAGTCATGAGAGAAGAAATTACCTGTTATAACATCAACAGTTTCAATAGGGCAATTCCATCTGCAACAATCTACGGCAGAATAACATCAAACCTGCTACAACAGAGTTTCATAGCAAAAATTCCTGCAGAAAACATAACTGCAAATTACAAATATATTTCCTAAATTCCTGTTTCCTGTTTCAAATCAATTTTATCAGAAATTGTTGAGTTTGACAGGATTATAACTCACTTTCTGCAACTTTTACAGGAACTTTACGAAATCAATTTCGCATCTGCAAAACTTAGAGCAAACCTCTGCAAAACCCACAAATTGAAGCAACAACATCATGACTTAATTCAGTTTGAGAATTCAAAGGAAAAAGAGAATAAAAAAAACCTGTAAAAATCACGGAACAGAGTTGAATATTACTGCTTGTCGACACGCCGACGATGCCGCAACTGTCACGGATGCAGCCACAATTCGCAAATTCATCCGCAGCAGACCTACAATTCCATCAATAACAATTCAATTTTCATAATTTTCAATTCAATTTCAGAATTTCACAAATTCTAAAATCCTAACTCCTCAATTTTTGTTGTTGTTGTTAACAGGGGATGAAAGATGAATAAATTACAGAGAAATCTCGAACCTGAGGACGAAGAACTCACCTTCATCATCATCGCCGGAAATCACCACCCTTAATCAAACGCAGCGCCGCTCAGGACAATCAGAGGGAGACGAACCGCGTCCCTTTTCCAGACCATCGCCGAGCTCCCATGGAGGGTCGTCGTTGAAGAACCACCGCGAAATCATGGGATCATCACCGGAAAAGCATCGCGGCCGTTTGTATTGGAAAGAGAGGGTCACGATTGAAGAAAAACAAGGAGATGGTTTGAGCGTTTGAAGAACGTGTTTCATTTTGTCCTCTCCCTCTCTCATTTGCTGATTTTATTTTCCTTTTTTTTTTAAAAGAGAAATCTGATGAAAATTTGTTTTTTTAGGATTAAAACATTGGGCTCAGCCCATTTCCTTTAAAAAAAAATCACTAATCACACCCTTCTTTACTAATCAATCAGACCCATTTTCATTTTAATTAAGTTAAAATTAATTAATTATTATGATAATAATTAATATGGTTTAGTGAGTTTTTATTAAACATATTTTGACTTAATTGATCATCAAATTGTTTAAATTGATTATTTGATTTTCCGTGGTTTAGAATTACTTTCATTAATTTATGTTTGTAATTAAATATTTGTTTTTTTTCGATTTACTTTGTGACATCGATTCAAATCTAACCACTTGATGAGATCAAAGGCATTTTTATGCGATCTTTGGTTTTCTCTGCTTGTTTGATTTTTTCCATCTGATGCAGAAATTCTTAATTGACACCTCGGAACTCATTGGACGCTTAAAGCTTCCTCTGACGCTTCTCTGCTTGCGTGGAAAAGTTCACCGGTGTACGGTAACCTCGAATTTAAATGCTTTGCTTGTATGCCATGCATGATTTATTCACATCTGTTAAAAACAATTAAACTTGCAAACAAGTATTTCCTGTAAATACACAATGCACCAATCATTTTCAAAACACTTTGGGCCTCTATTAGAGTGTAAGACCCAACCCTTTTTTAACGAAACAATTTTGGGCCTCAGCTATTGTATAAGTCCCGATACGTTAAAAATCTCGGCGCGATCGCCATTTTCAAACTGAAAATATTTTGGGCCTCTCCCTGAGTTGTAAGCCCCATCTTTTGTACAAAAATACACTTTGGGCCTCTAATAGAGTGTAAGACCCAATCCCTTTGTAAATACCAAAATTTTGGGCCTCAGTCACTTGTATAAGTCCCACGGTGTTTCCAAAACCTCGGCGCGACCGTCGCCCTTTTCAAAATTAACCATTGGGCCTACCCTCGAGTAGTAAGACCCATTTCTTTTCTTCAAAAACACTTTGGGCCTCTAATAGAGTGTAAGACCCATCCCTTTGTACAGAAAACCTTTCTTGGGTCTCAGTCACTTGTATAAGTCCCTCTGTACAAATTCAACAGTGCGCTCACTGATAAAACCCTGGGCCTCTCCTTGAGCTGTAAGCCCCAAATCTTTCTTTTTCAAAGCACTTTCTCCTTTGATTTTGAATATACTGTTGTTTTCAATCTTTCTTTTTTGAACAACTAACCAAACAGCATGGAAGCTCTACAACCGAGTAAGTGTTTACCCGCTTTCATTTACCGCTTTCATATGTATATAACTGTATTGTGGGGCTGTTTCACTGTAAGTCTCCTTTCACAAACTCATATATATATATAACTGTATTGTGGGGCTGTTTCGCTGTAAGTCTTCTTTCATAAACTCATATCAACTGTGTAATAATAGTATAGATATTTAGAGTTTCCCCAGCAACTACGTCTAGAACTAGGTGACGCCGTTTCGTTTATTCGTAGAAATAGACAACTAGATCCCCAATAGGATCACCAGATACAGTCTTCTCTTCGGCTGTCCTCATTAGGAATTGTCAAGAAACTCTACTCCCAGAGATGAATGTATTCTCCGTGAATGGCATCTTTGAGTTTCTTCCAAATTCTCGAGCTTTCCTGACTTGATCTATTCCTTGTGAATAGCTTGCCTTGAATTTCTCGGGGTTTGGGGACCCACGGGCTTCTTAAAAGCATCGGCCTCCTCTTGGGCATCGTACAAGGACCCACAGGCTTCCTAAAAGCAACCCCGCCTCCTCTTGGGCTTAGTACAAGGACCCTACGGCTTCTTAGAAGTATTCACAGCCTCCTCTTAGGCTTCGTATAATGATCTCTTCCTCCGGGAATGATAGCCTCCTCTTGGGCTTAGTACAAGGACCCGTCGGCTTCTTAAAAGTTTCCAGCCTCCTATTGGGCTTCGTACAAATTGTCCCGATGACCTCCTAGAGGTATAGGAACAGAACCTAGTCATCCTCATAGAACAGTCCTTTCATAGAGTCTACTACTGTTTCTCAAAGCATAGTACAAAAGACGAAACTCTAGACTCGGACAGTCTAATCTCCTTGAGTCTCAAAGACATTCTCAAGTGACCCATTTGTTAAATAGGAAGGAAACCCGCAGACCCGGACAATCTCAATACCCTTCGGATTTCCCGCTTCCTTAAAGAACAGGAATAACTCGGATCCTTGAATCAAATCCATGAGCACAGTGTTACTCATATAAGAACTTATTTTCTCTTTTAAAACCAGTATATTGGATTTATCACTCAACTGAAACAGTTACCTTAGCCTCCTCTTGGGCTTTGTACAATGATTCTCCCCAGCAGAGTCAAACAACGTTTAGCCTCTCTCTTGGGCTTTGTACGAGACACATAAGAGACTTCCTCGTTGAGTCAATCACCCCTTTCGCCTCCATCTCGGGCTTCGTACGAGATACAAAAACACTCTCTTGTTGAGTACAAAAGATCCTCTTGTAGGATCAACCCCTTTTAGCCTCCATCTCGGGCTTCATACGAGATACAAAAAACTCCCTTGTTGAGTCAAATAGCCTCCATCTCGGGCTTTATACGAGATACCAAAAGACTCCATCGTCGGGTCAAAACCTTTTCGCCTCTCTCTCGGGCTTTGTACGAGATACAAATAGCCTTCTCTTAGGGTTTGTATAAGAAAACCACTGGTTGATCCAATCAACCTTTTAGCATCAAAGCTGTGCCTCGTTCACAGTACACAAACATCAATAACTCCTTTCCCTTCATCTAATTGCTGTAAGTGGCAAGCCTCTGGATTATTTACATCCATGCCACTGTCCCTCTTTTAGCATGAGAAATTCCTAAGGAAATATAGCATTGCTCTACACTGAGTTAAAGTCTTCTCCTTCAGGTTGGAACTCCCCTATAAAGGAAATTATGGCATTGCCGGATTCACATATCCCGGTTAAAGTAATTCTCCTTTATAAACAGTTGTGACAAACATACCCTCTTTTGACAAATTCTCTCTAAGGTCAGCACCTTTTAGCTTCATATCTTGGGCTTTGAACAAGATACAAAACACCTTTAGCTTCACATCTTGGGCTTTAAACAAGATACAAATCACCTTTCGCTTCACGTCTTGGGCTTTGAACAAGACACCAAAACACCCATTTCTTCTCATAGAATAGGAGGAACTACGAACGCTCTGATTTCCCTGTCTTGGATAAACGGGAATACGTAGGCATAAGATCGAAAGAAAAGATCTTAGCGAGCACACTAAACAAAAAACCCAAATCCCATATCTCCATCAATCAAAAGCAATAATTCAAAAAAATCATTCCTAACATCCTAATCCTTGTTCCCCGCCAGAAACCTTCTGCCAAGGTAAAAAGAAAGAAAACAGTATTGGCGAAAATACAAATAACACATTGATAGCATTCGTAACCTAACAGACCGCTGTTTAAACTCAGTATGCAAAGCAGGGTTAATTAGAGACATCTATTTCCCTTCCTTATTCAGCTCACAATAGGATAAAAAATGAATCGACCTGTAGTCAAAGCTCAATCGCAGAGAGCGACCAGCGCTTAAGAACCGCGTCCAAAATCGCTCGCTACACATGTCTTGACCATTTTTTAGACATCCTCGTTTTTTAGGGACTCGAGAATTTGCTTGTTGTGTACTTGTTTTAGTTTTTTGTCTTTTCCCTTTCTCCATGTATATAAATTTCTTATTAGCTTGTATCATCTTGTTGCATCTAGCAAGGAGAAAGCTTGGAGGAAGCTGTAAGAAGAGAAACTTGGGAAGAGAGTGGTGTTGAAGTGGGAGAAATTGTATATCACACTTTTCAGCCATGGCCTAGTATGGTTTATGCTACATCGCTATACATTAGTTTTAACCCTTGTTTTTATAATTTTATTAGTGAAAATCCTTTGTCAGTTCCATACAATTAGATGAGTTAACACAATATAGGTTAACATAGTCAAATGTCATGATGAATCAATGCAATTAGATGTGTATTATACTATTTGTAAAGAATGATGAAGTAATGAGTGGAGTATCAGTGCCTGGAAGGCCTATTGTAGAGACCGGAACCGTTTTGTTTGCCGAGGTTTTAGGTAGAACATTTAGTGGTAGGTCGTTGCTTTCTACTAGAAGACTTTTTTGCCGGATAGCTTGGCGTCGAGTGAGGCAGGTTTTTATCATTCTTTCGTTCCTTTTTATCCTTATACGATGTCTAGTTTAGTAGATATTCCATGTTTGCAACTTCCATGTCGAATTTATCGGTTGGATTAAGTAGTTCTAATTCTAATGACTAGTTGGAAGAGTTTATTATTTAGAAAACCATAGTTTTGATTTCAAATATACACATGAAACCATATTTGTTCTCAATTTATTTGCAACACCGAATTGGTTATTCGGTGATGATTAATGGCATCAATTTTGGCCCCCGTTTGGAAAAGCTTATCATTCAAGTGCTTACGTGTAAACTATTTTTGTAACAAAAGATAAATTAAAGTCAAATTGTTTTCTTTTAGGCTATAAAGTGTTGTTATAAGCTATTTTGTAGAACTTATTGAAATAAGCTGAAAACTAGTAAAATGTCATAACCTGTTTACATAAGTTTTCCCAAACAGTCTCATAAGTGCTTATGCCATTAAAAATTGATGCTCATTATCTCATGCTGGTGAGGTTTTAATCTTCTGTTTTTAATCTTTAGGGCTGATACAATAGCTCAATGAACCTATTGAGGTTAGAATTACAGAATGGAATACTGGCGGCGTTTTAACAACGATTGAGGTCTATTCACCGACTTTAAATTTATGTTCATGTGGCGTTTGAGTATTGCTTATTTCTTTGTCAATTCGGATGTGCAGGGTTTGCGAGCTTTCCTACCTAAAGCTGAGCTTGTGACACAAGTAAATACCCTTACCGACTTGAAAGAAAACGTAAGTTACAGTTTTGGAACTTTCTTCTTGCCAAGAAAAAAAATTGTTTTTTCTTAATAGGAAAGTTTCTTATCTTATAAGCTCTTGTGAATACTTGATTATAATTATGTTGGCGGGACGCCGAATATGTAGAAATTACTCGAATAGATGAAGCTAAAAACTCTTTGGTACTTAGTGAAAAACAAGCTTGGGTTAGTATTCAAACTTGTGTCTATTTCTGGTTTTTTGATGGTTCCTTGCATCAATGTTCCACAGTTTCTAAGTATTGATATTGCCAAATGATGTGCAGGAAAAGCTATATCTTCGAGAAGGGACAATTATAGACGGAACAGTAAAAAAGATATATCCGTATGGAGCACACATAAAGATAGGAAAAAGTAACAGAAGGTGAGCAACTGCTTGGATATAGATAACAAACCATTGAAAATATAACTCAATTCAAGTTGATTTCATTCATTGGATGAACCTGTTGGGTTTGAATCTAATGTAGCCCATAGAATAACATATATCTATGAATTGATGGATTCTCATACTTATATTTGACAAATTCTTCTAACATTTGCAACCATAAGTGGTTGAATTGTGAAGACCCTTTGATAGATCATGGCTCATGGACTGGTGAAGAGGATAGGTCTCTTTTGATTATTGTCCAAGAGACAGGCATCAGGAATTGGTTTGACATTGCTGCATCATTGGCCACAAACAGGACTCCATTTCACTGCTTGGCACGATACCAAAGGAGCTTAAATTCTTCGATGATAAATAGTGAATGGACTGAGGAAGAAGATGCTCAACTTTGTTCTGCTGTTGCATATTTTGGTGAGAGTAATTGGCAGTCAGTGGCTTCTGTTTTAGAAAGGCGGACGGGAACTCAGTGCTCAAATAGGTTGGTTTACTCTTTGTTGTAATTTTGTACTGTATTTATATATATTTTTTGCATTTTGGTAATAATCCATTATCTGAAATCAGAAAAATTTCAATGGTAGCCTATTACTTAAATTAACGATGTACATATTATTAATTAGTTTAAAGCCTAATCATAAGTATTTCATTTACAACTGTTTGTGATTTTAAATCATCTATTATTGATATTTTCTCAAGGGAATGTCATGTGGGCTTTCCGGTATAAGTGACTAACAAATAATAATTAGATTTCAGCTCAGTATAGCTTGCTGGTATTATGAATGGAAGATTTCGAAAAGAAGTATTATACCGTTGTAACTTCGGCTTCAAGCTTTTGCCATTCTTTTAGTAACACACCAGTAATCTACCCTGTTGTATGTTGATTTACATTTTGGTTTTAACTGGGAATATCTGGTTCCAACTTTTAGATGGAGACATTTTATGTTTTTCCAATCCCAAACTGCTATGTATTAAATGAATTGCTATAAATTATGTACTTCTAGAAGTTAGTCTATGAGGCCTAGCATTACTTTCTGCCTTGTTTACCGCAATGCATCTTAAACTGCATTTTAAGCCTCTAAATCCTTCCTTTATTTCTCTTGCAAGGTTTCTTTATGGAAAAATAAAATGACAATGATATGTATATTATTGATAATGAAATGACACTAAATTAGAAAATAACAAAGCCTAGTCACTGATTTAAAAAACTGAAACACGGTCAACTATGCTTGTTTTCCGGAATTGGCATTGATGTTAAGTATATTGGAGAACAAGAGAAGTTTTTTATTTGCTGCTGCATTTTGTGTTCTAATGCAACAAATTATAATTGATGTAGATGGAAAAAATCAATTTGTCCTGTGAGGAAAGGAAGCTTTACACCCGAGGAGGATGAACGCCTAACAGTAGCAGTTGCACTGTTTGGAAGAAAATGGAATCAAATAGCTAAATATGTTCCTGGCCGGATTCAATCGCAGTGTAGAGAAAGGTAATGGATTTTATTATGAATATTTTGGCAACACTAAATTTTTATGGTTTAAGGCTCTTGTTGATTTTCTTGAGCATTCTTTTGCCAGATACCTTAATATTTTGGATCCTTCTTTGAAATGGGGTGGATGGACTGAGGAAGAGGATTTAAGATTAGAAGCTGCAATCACCAAGTATGGATATTGTTGGTCTAAGGTGGCTGAAGATGTACCTCCCCACACTGATTCCTAATGTTGGAAGTATGAGTCTAGCTTTAACTTTGACTAAAATATTTGTTTTAAAAATATTTCAGTTTTGTTATATTAGTATACTTATACATATTTGTTTCATTAATCAGGAGATGGAAGGTGATATGTCCTGAACTAGTTCCTTTGCTACAAGAAGCAAGAAAGAGGCAAAGGTCTCTTCTTGCCAGGAACTTTGTCGACCGAGAATCAGAACGTCCAGCCCTTACACTGAATGATTTCATTCCCTTACAAATGTTAGTTCCACCATCTGATGTTGATGTTGAGAAACTCCAAAAGAAATGGAAGAGAAAGTCGCTGTACACTCTCTTTAAACTCCCTTTCATTTTCCCATTGATTCTTAACTTGCATATATATATTTGATGCCAGCTTTGTTAGAATTATTTTTCCAGAAAATTGTGCTGGCTGGCCATATAGTGTTTGAAATTGAAAGTTGCTTTATACCTTTCCCTTGATTTGAGTACTGAGTTATACAGTCAGTTTCTACTGCCTCGTGGTTTTGAACAAGTGCCACATCTGGAGCCAAGTCTTGTTGTGTTGATGTACTCTCTTTGTTTTTGTCATGATTTTCATGAAACCGATCTTGCTATATGGCAGATGAAGCAATTTGGAGTTGAAGAGTCTTGGACTCATTTTCTAAAAATTGGTTATCAGAGCTTTTCGCATGATTCTCAATTGGTCTTGTATCTGCTGTGTCTTTCTGAGAATGATGACACATTGATATTGGCGCGCATGTAAAGGAACGAGCATGCCTTTCTTTATAATTTGAGAGATGGTAAAGTAGAGAAAACTACAGTTATCAGTGGAATTCAGTGGCATTTTGCTAAAAGTTACTTTGAAAGCTTGGTTTCAACTAGTTGAAAGTAAGCTTCTTTTCAACTATATTTACTTATTTGAGTTATTGGTATTTAATAATCTGTATTCTGTTAATTTTATTGGCTTTTGTCTTGTTCAGGACTTAGTTTGCTGGTGTGGTCAAATTTCAAAGCAATTTCTTGAAATAGTGTAATGGGTGATTGTGATGTTTGCTGCCTTGTTACATTGTTTTCAATTTTCATGTATCTGTTAGTGAGTTTGGTTGGGATTATGGTATTGATCATTTGGATTTATGAATATTCTTGAATTGTCATTTTAAAATGCCTTGTTATATGTCATTGCTTATGGCTTTATATAAGTTGTGTTTAGCATATGTCCATAAGTTCTCAATTTTTATTTTGACAACTCCATAAGTTCTCAATTTTATTGGCAGCTCCATAAGTTCTCAATGATAGCTTATTAAAACTGCGTATAGCTTATAAGTGTTTTTGGCAGTTTGACTTTATCTTATCTTTTATTGTCTCAGGAACACGTCAGAAGTGGTGATGCAAATGCGACCGCACTGTTTGAACTTGATGCAGTGATGTTGCGGAGGAAATTTTACCCAGCCGCTATGAAGTTCTTGCTTCAAGCAATTGATAAATAGGATGGGGAAAATTAGGATCTGGCCCAGGTTAGATGACTTGGTTGATTTCTAATATAATAAACTGTGTATGCTTAATTTGGAAACTACTTTGGATTGGTAATAGAAGAAACTGTGACAAGTGTCAAATGGACCTCAATTTGTCGCGTTAGCATGTTTGTAGCAGATGTTGATGTTAGGGACAAAAAAGTTATGGTTTCTGATATTGCAGGAATATATATTTGCTTGATACTATATAAATATGGAAACCTTGACAGTGAATAAGATAATTTACTCGCTAATAGTTATACAATTCTACCATGGATATAGGTTTACAATGCGCTTGGTGTCAGTTATGTTTGGGACGGGAAGCTTGATAAAGGAATTGCTCAGTTTGAGACAGCTGTGAAGATTCAACCAGGCTATGTCACAGCGTGAAACAATCTTGGTGATGCTTATGAAAGTAAAAAAGAATATGTGTTGGCTCTGAAGGCTTTTGAAGAAGTTATTCTATTTGATCCTAACAAAATTACGCAGCCTACCCAGGTTGCAAGTCATGCTCAGAAGTATTTTGTATTGCATGTATTTAACGAAAAACATGTAGTTTTTTAACTTATTATATGTAAACATGATGTTAGGATGGTTGTTTTGGTTGTACTTTATGTTTATTGAATGTTTAGTGGTATATAATATATTTGATTAAATAAAAATATAGATTCTAAATCTAATTAAATATAATATAATTATGAAACTAAAACATTATATTTAAAGAAAACAGGGTGTAAAAATGCCAACATCAATGATAAAATCAGGTGTGTTGGTTCTTGGATTGACTAGAATTTTGGTAAAACAAAGTTGTTCAATGTTGATGTCGCGTGGGTGATGCCTTAACATTGAGTCTTAACATTGGATAATGTTAAGTGTTTAAGTTGTTGAAGTTTTGAAGTCTGATGTCACATGCGATGTCATGACATCAGATATGCAGATCATTAAAACATCAGGTTTGAGATGTTTTTAGGGTTAAGCGTATTAGGTGGAATTTGGGAGAGCTGTTAGAGTTATTGGATGCGAATATCTTAGAGGAGATATTTTCTGTTGCAAACAGATTTGATGCAGATTTGTAGAAGTGTTTAAAGGCTGAAGATTTACGAAGATTTTGAGAGAGAAAATCTGTATTGAAGATTCAGTTTTAAATAACAAATCAGGTCAGATATTGTAGCAGGTCCAAGACCAAATCAAATAGCTATTTAAAGTGCATCAATCCTTTGAAGAAAGTACAGAAGATAGAGAGTATAGACTGAGTGTCAATCATTGTCTTTGTACGAGTATTTTGTAAGCCATTCTAGGTTGAATTGGTGAGTTGTAAAGTGTACTCTCTTAGAGCTGTGAAGCAAGAGAGTGTTGTTACGTGATCAAAGCTTGTAAGCAGGATCAAGGTGTTTCTCAAAGTGTGATCTTTGAGGTGTTTTAGGAAGTGAGTAGTGTTCTCATACCTAAGTGGTCTCTTAGGTAGAAAGTTCATTAGGTAGAGATTAAGTTTAGGAGATGTCAACTGGGTTGTTGAGTCTGTAAATTAATTCTACTGATAGTGAAATTCCTTCCTGGCTTGGTAGCCCCCAGAGTAAGTTGTTTAAATGAACTGGGTGAACAATTGTTTGTGTACTCTTCTGTTGTTTTACATTGTCCATTGCAGAGTGTGTTGTTGTGACATCACACGTAACATCACATATCTGGTACCAGAATTTTAATTGGTATCAGAGTAGGCATCCTGCTCTGCATCTGGGTGAGATCTAGGGCTGATACTTTCTGGTAAAGATGGACAAGGAAGTTGGTGGATTTATGAATAGACCCCCTATTTTGGATGGCTCTAATTATGATTATTGGAAACCAAGGATGATTACCTTTTTGAAATCCTTGGACAACAGGGCTTGGAAGGCTATCATAAAAGAATGGAAAACACCTGTTGTTGTTGAGAAAGATGATGATGGGAAAGAAAAAGAAGGCAGCTCAAAACTGAAACCTGAAGAAGAATGGACCAAGGAAGAAGATGAGCTTGCCCTTGGTAATTCCAAATCTTTAAATGCTATTTTCAATGGAGTTGATAAGAACATATTCAGGTTGATCAATACCTGTGAAGTTGCTAAGGAAGCTTGGGACATCTTGAAGACTACTCATGAAGGAACTTCAAAGGTTAAGATGCCAAGACTTCAACTTCTGACATCAAAGTTTGAAAGTCTAAAGATGAAGGAAGATGAAACTATTCATGATTTTCACATGAGTATTCTTGAGCTGTCTAATGCCTCTAGTGCTCTTGGAGAAAAGATGACTGAAGAAAAGCTGGAAAGGAAAATCCTTAGGTCCCTTCCCAAGAGATATAAGATGAAGGTGACTGCAATTGAAGAAGCTCAAGACATCAGCAAAATGAGAGTTGATGAGCTAATTGGATCTCTTCAAACTTTTGAGTTAGGGTTGAATGAAGAGGAACCTGAAAAGAAGACCAAGAGTATAGCCTTGGTATCTAATACTCAAGAAGAGAAGAAAAGGAATGGTGCTGAATCTCAGGAGGAGCTATCTCAGGCTATTGCTATGCTGGGAAGATAGTTCAACAAGGTGTTCAAGAGAATGAATAGAAACTACAAACCTAATGTTAAGAACATCTCCTCTGACATCAGCAAGTCAAAAGAAAAGGATGAAGAGAAGACTGCTCAAGACAAAGGGATCCAATGCTTTGAGTGGGAAGGTTATGCGCATGTCAAGAAAGAATGTCCTACATTCCTTAAGAAGCAGAAGAAGGGCATGACTGTTTCCTGGTCTGATACTGACAGTGAAAGTGAAGAAGAGTCAGCCAAGCATGTCAGAGCATTGACAGGGACATGTGTGTCTGATGGAGAATCAAGTGATGAGGAACTGACTTTTGAGGAGTTATCAACCTCCTATCAAGAGTTATGTCTGAAGAGTGCAGAGGTATGTCAAGAAAGTGAGAAACAAAAGAAACAAATTGTTCAGCTTGAGACTGTTAAGGCTGGTCTTGAAAATGAAGTCTTGTTGGTTAAATCTCAACTTGATCAAATGACAAAATTTGTTAGAATGTTGAACAGTGGATCTGATACTCTTGATGAGATCCTTCAGGCAGAAAAAGTAGCAGGAGATAAATCTGGATTAGGATTTGTTGTTGAGGAGAAGGTTTCTACTGAAGCTAGTACTTCAGGAACCAAAAAAGACATGTCTCAACCAATGTCTCAACATAACAAAAAGAGACATAATCCTAAACCTAAGCAGGTTGATCACCAACAGCCTCAAAATGTTGGGAAAAGGTATGCTCATGATCCTCATCAAGGGAAGGTACATACTTATGGAGCTAGGCAGTATATGCTTCCTCAATACCATAGGAGCATGCAGGCTTCTAGGTTTAAACAAAACATGTTTCATCAGATGTCTCAACATCAGGGGAATATGTATGGCTTTGAATATAATAATGCTGTGCCTCATTTTTATGGTTGAAGGAAGCCATATCATCATAGAAGATAGCCTAAGAGACATAATTCTCACTACAGAAGACAGTCAAACTATGGAAGAAGACAGCACCAATACTATGGATGGCAGCCACAACAGTTTCATCATCAAGGTGGCAGGAAGTTTAACAACTTCAAAGAAGCAAGAGTAAGGTGCTTCTATTGTGGAAGATTTGGCCATATGCAATTTTCTTGCTTCAAGCTTCATGGTTATCCCAAGTCTATCCCTCAACCTAGACAGAAGGATAACAGGCCCAAGGTTGTTAAACAGTGGGTTCCTAAAGTTGAGGTTACATGTCTATTGGCTCACATTTCAGATAGACACTCTGCTAAGGATGGATGGTACTTTGACAGTGGTTGTTCAAAGCACATGACTGGATTCAAAAACCAATTGGTGGATGTCAATTCTTGCTGCTCAATTGATGTTACTTTTGGAAATGGAGAGAAAGGGGTGGTAACAGGTGTTGGAAAAGTGAAGTGTCATGATGGACCTGATCTTAACAATGTGCTTCTTGTCAAAGGTTTGAGTGCTAACTTGATTAGCATAAGTCAGCTTTGTGATGATGGATATAAGGTCAGCTACACTAAAGATGAGTGTTTGATAACTAATGAGGAAAATGAGGTAGTTATCAAAGGAGTCAGATCCAGAGATAATTGTTATCAATGGGTACCTCAAGAGGCCAGATCATCTGGTGATGTTAAGGTTGATGTTGTAACATCAGACTATAACATTAAGTGTGAAAGTCTGAGCATGTTGAAAGGTCAATTAGGGTCAATAACTTATGGTGTGAATTCTTTAAAAAATTTAAAAGGAAAGTTATTTTGGATGGAGAAACTCATTGATGGGCATTTATGTGATCCAAAAAATCAGGCTCCATACTTTAGGCCATCATTTCCTATTGTAGCTTTCACACGCTTCATCAAACATCATACCCCTAGACTATTCGTCTCCTTCTCCATCAACAGAAGTAGCAATCCTTCCCTGATCCTCAAGTGCTTCACAGGAACAATGTCAAAACATATATCATCTCCATCTAAGAAATCTTCTTCACAAAGGTCATCGCGAGATAAAGCTAGGGTTTCTACAGAAGAGGGCTCTGCAGAAGAAGCTTTGAATATAGCACCCATCTCCATGATGGTTCCTGAATCTGGTAAGTCAAGACCTTCCAAACTTCAACCCAAAAGGGCTACAACTAAATTTAATGATAATGAAACTAAGAGGCTAGTCACTAGTGTACTTTTTAGCGATAAATCTACATCTAGGTCTTCCACCTCTCAAGCTGTTGAAGAGAGGTTTGATGTTGATCGCAGTCTTAATCAGATTGCCACCAAAATGTTGGATAAGGGTTTGTCTGTAAAAGGCATTTTTGTTCCCTTTAGACAAATGTCTGCTGAAAAGGAGGACATGCAAAGTGCTGATACAAATCTTCACAGACTGGCTATGTCTGTTATTGAAGATGCTGAAGTAGGTGGTGAAGAAGAAGGTGTTCATGAGGAAGCTGATGTTGAAACAAATGTCAGAACATCGCTTGATAGGGATGTTGGAGTTAGCCCTAGTGAAAAGAAGAATACTGATAAGGTGGATGTAATTGATCTTTCTGATAATGAAGTGATTGGAAAAGCTGTCCCTGGGATTGCCAATAGATTGAAAACAAGGAAAGGAAAGAATGTGGAATCTTCTCCTAAGAAGTTAGCTAAAGGAAAGAAGAAAAAGGCTTATGTGGTTGGTCCAACCAAGTCATGGAGCAAAGTGGCTATGAAATCCAAAAAGAGAAAGGTGAGGGAGGATTCAGAGTCTGAATTTGATGTTGAGGATGATGTTCAAGACATCACACCTGTGAGAAGGTCTATATTAAAGAGAATTGCTGATAAGATCCCTGATATCTCTGTTGACAATATTTCATTCCACTATGCTAGCAGTGCATCTATGTGGAAATTTGTCTGTCAGAGGAGACTACCACTGGAGAGAGAACTTGGTGGAGATGCCTTGGATCTTAAGGAAGGCATTGAATTGATTAGATTTGATGGGTTAATGAAGACTGTGTCTGGACTGTCCAAGTGCTATGATGGATTAGTCAAGGAATTTATTGTCAACATTCCTATGGCTATTAATGACAGCAGAAATATGGATTTTAGGAAGGTTTATGTGAGAGGTCAATGTGTAAACTTTTCTCCTGAGGTAATTAACACTTATCTAGGAAGGGATGAGCAGGAGTATAGAGAGTTAGAAGAAACAGACAATGCTGTGTGCAAGGAAATCACAGCAGGGCAAGTGAAAGTCTGGCCTCTGAAAGGAAAATTGTCTGCCAGTTTGTTAAGTGTCAAATATGCTATTCTGCACAGTATAGGAGAAGCTAATTGGGTCCCTACCAATCACAAGACAACTATCTCTATTGGATTGGGAAAATTTATTTATGCTGTTGGGACAAAGAGGTTATTTGATTATGGGGCTTATATATATGATCAGATTATCAAGCATGCTGCTACAAATGCAGTGAAGATGCCTATTGCCTTTCTCTCTCTCATTTGTGGGATCATCTTGTCACAACATCCCGAGATTCTTCATCAATTTGATGTGGTGTATAAGAGAGAATATGCCTTGTCAATCCACTATAAGCTGTTTGAAGGGAAGCATGTCCCTGACATTGTCAAGACATCAGCTTCAACATCACAACAGCCACCTTCCAAAACTGGGTTGATTTCAGAATTGGAGGAGGCTTGCAAGGAGTTGGATGAAGTCATCAGAGTGAGTACTGAAAGAAAGATAAAATTTGAAAAACTTCTCATGACTCTGAGATTGGCAGAAAAAGAAGTTGAAGCAGTCAATGCTAGCCAAAATGATGATGATGTTGAAGGATCAGGTTCTGAAGAAGGTGGCCCTAGCACTGATGATGAAGATGGGCCTAGCTCTGATGAAGATTAAGTTTCTTTTGCTAGACAATAGTTTTTTTTTTGCTTTTGTTGTTTTGCACTTGATGTGTTTGGTTTGTAACCTGAATATTATGTTTTAAGCACTTTTTATGTTTTGTTCTATGATTTGTCTTGTCTTGAATGCTGACTTTAGACTGACAATGAGAGCTAGCTTAGGACTAACTGGTAGTTAGTAGGTGTTTGTCCAATTATGGCTAAAAAGGGGGAGAGTTAGCCAAGCCATGAATCCTGGTTCTGATGTGGTGCAAAAGGTGAGGGGGAGAGTGTTTGTACGACTGTATGCAGGTTCTGGTTTTGAGGGGGAGCTTAACCCTTTGCTGAGCTGATGGAGTATGTGCAGCATTTTGAAGTAGGAGCTATTTTGAAGAAGTGCTGCTAGGAGTTTTTAACATTTTTCAATTTTTATCCGCTGCTGAAGTCTCTGATGTTGTAAAGATTGTTTTAGCCAAAATTAGCCAAAGGGGGAGATTGTTGGTTCTTGGATTGGCTAGAATTTTGGTAAAACAAAGTTGTTCAATGTTGATGTCGCGTGGGTGATGCCTTTACATTGAGTCTTAACATTGGATAATGTTAAGTGTTTAAGTTGTTAAAGTTTTGAAGTCTGATGTCACATGCGATGTCATGACATCAGATACGCAGATCATTAAAACATCAGGTTTGAGATGTTTTTAGGGTTAAGCGTATTAGCTGCAATTTGGGAGAGCTGTTAGAGTTATTGGATGCGAATATCTTGGAGGAGATATTTTCTGTTGCAAACAGATTTGATGCAGATTTGTAGGAGTGTTTAAAGGCTGAAGATTTAAGAAGATTTTGAGAGAGAAAATCTGTTTGAAGATTCAGTTTTAAATAACAAATCAGGTCAGATATTGTAGCAGGTCCAAGACCAAATCAAATAGCTATTTAAAGTGCATCAATCCTTTGAAGAAAGTACAGAAGATAAAGAGCATAGACTGAGTGTCAATCATTGTCTTTGTACGAGTATTTTGTAAGCCATTCTAGGTTGAATTGGTGAGTTGTAAAGTGTACTCTCTTAGAGCTGTGAAGCAAGAGAGTGTTGTTACTTGATCAAAGCTTGTAAGCAGGATCAAGGTGTTTCTAAAAGTGTGATCTTTGAGGTGTTTTAGGAAGTGAGTAGTGTTCTCATACCTAAGTGGTCTCTTAGGTAGAAAGTTTATTAGGTAGAGATTAAGTTTAGGAGATGTCAACTGGGTTGTTGAGTCTGTAAATTAATTCTACTGATAGTGAAATTCCTTCCTGGCTTGGTAGCCCCCAGAGTAAGTTGTTTAACTGAACTGGGTGAACAATTCTTTGTGTACTCTTCTGTTGTTTTACATTGTCCATTGCAGAGTGTGTTATTGTGACATCACACGTAACATCACATATTTGGTACCAGAATTTCAAGGTGTAAAAATGCCAACATCAATGGTAAAATCGGGTGTAAAATACCAACATCAATGGTAAAATCGGGTGTAAACATGCCATCTTCAATAGTAAAAATGGGTGTAATATGCTGCGTTTTTACACTCTATTTAAAAAAAAGGGTGTAAATTTGCAAATCTGTAAGGTATTCACTGCTCATTTTACATTCGATATTTATGAAACTGGGTGTAAATTCGTTTGATTGAAATGCTAATATTTACACATTTACACCTGTTTTCTGTAAAATAGAGTGTAAAGTGGAATACATATACATTCATTTAAAACAAAAAAGGGTGTAATATACCATCTATAAATGTATATATTCAAAATTTTACACCCGGTTTTTATAAAAAAGAGTAATATAACATCAAATTTACACCCGTTTTTTATAAAATAGGGTGTAAACTGGAATGTATATACATCTGTTTTAAACAAAAAAGGGTGTAATATACCATCTATAAATGTATATATGTAAACATTTACACCTGATTTCTATAAAAAAAGAGTGTAATATAACATCAAATTTACACCCGTTTTAAAACAGGTGTAAATTTGTCAGACATTTCTCACCCGTTGAATTCACACCCTCTAATAACAGGTGTAAAATGTATAAAAAACGGGCGTAATTTCATATTTCCGCCCTAGTGAGATAGTGTGAAAAACGGAGATAGTAGTGAACAGTGGTTGTTGTCAATGGAGGTTTCAGATTTTGAGTTTTGCACAGAGTCAGATGCAGAAGAAAGTATGATGAATGTTCCTGATTTTGTTAGGTCTGCATACATTGAATAGAGTGAGGCGCGTGGAGAGACAAAAAAGAAAGGAGTGATGTGATGACGTTACAATTCCCAAAACGAGTTACAATATTTCAAATACAGTGCTACAAAGCTACAGTGCTAGCCACTTTTAACAAAATAAACCAAACGCCAAACATTACTTCCAGCAGTATTATTACATTAGTAATACTGTAGTGTATAAATTTAAATGATTTTCTAAAATTAAATATAAAATCTTGGGTTACATTTAGTTAAAATTTATTTCATTATAAAAGCAAAATAAATAAAAAATTATTTCATTAAGTATATTTTGGAAATAAAAATTGAGCCCTAATAAAATTTATTTCGTTAATTATACTTTTGGAAATAAAAATCTTTATTTATTTTATTTTTATTTTTAAAAAAAGATGGTTCATATTATAAAGGAAATAAAATTAAAAATATTTTTTATATTCAAATTATAAACAACATTAAAAGTTAAATCAAAATCAATGGAATGAGTCATACTATGAATCATATTATAAGATCAAAGTCAATGGAATGGCTTAACTATAAATCATATTCTAAGATCAATTATGAATCATATTGTATTAGGGTTTAGGGTTTGGAAATAAAAATCTTTATTTTTTTTATTTTTTTTAAAAGATGGTTCATAATATATAGGAAATAAATTTAAAAATATTTTTTATATTCAAATTATAAACAACATTAAAAGTTAAAACAAAATCAATGGAATGAGTCATACTATGAATCATATTATAAGATCAAAGTAAATGGAATGGCTTAACTATAAATCATATTCTAAGATCAACTATGAATCATATTGTATTAGGGTTTAGGGTTTAGAAATAAAAATCTTTATTTATTTTATTTTATTTATTTTTAAATATGGTTCATAAAATAAAGGAAATAAATTTAAAATTATTTTTTTATATTCAAATTATAAACAACATTAAAAGTTAAAAAAAATCAATGGAATGAGTCATACTATGAATCATACTATGTCCAAGCATGTGTGAACCATGGAATTGAGACATAGATGATGTCCAACCATGTGTGAACCATGGTTCAGAGTCATAGATGATGTCTAACTATGTGTGAACCATGGAAGTGAGACATAGATGATGTCCAACCATGTGTGAACCATGGTTCAAAGTCATAGATGATGTCCAATCATGTGTGAACCATGGAATTGAGACATAGATGATGTCCAATCATGTGTGAACCATGGTTCAGAGTCATAGGTGATGTCCAATCATGTATGAACCATGGAATTTAGACATAGATGATGTCCAATCATGTGTAAACCATGGTTCAGTGTCATAGATGATGTCCAACCATGTGTGAACCATGGTTCAGAGTCATAGATGATGTCCAACCATGTGTGAACCATGGTTCAGAGTCATAGATGATGTCCAACCATGTATGAACCATGGTTCAGAGTTATAGATGATGTCCAACCATGTGTGAACCATGGAAGTGAGACATAGATGATGTCCAATCATGTGTGAACCATGGAATTGAGACATGGATGATGTCCAACCATGTGTGAACCATGGTTTAGAGTCATAGATGATGTCCACTCATGTGTGAACCATGGAATTGAGACATAGATGATGTCCAATCATGTGTGAACCATGGTTCAGAGTCATAGATGATGTTCAACCTTGTGTGAACCATGGTTCAGAGTTATAGATGAAGTCCAACCATGTGTGAACCATGGTTCAAAGTCATAGATGATGTCCAACCATGTGTGAACCATGGAAGTGAGACATAGATGATGTCCAATCATGTGTGAACCATGGAAGTGAGACATAGATGATGTCCAATCATGTGTGAACCATGTAATTGAGACATAGTTGATGTCCAATCATGTGTGAACCATGGAAGTGAGACATAGATGATGTCCAATCACGTGTGAGGCGTGTGTTAAGTTTTTAGTAACAGATTCTTCAAAATGATTGTTTAAAATTTTTACTTATTAATCCTTTTCTTTATCATTACTAATCTGATTTCTTAAATGATTTTGGTAGTCACCAAACTACTAGCCCGGGGATTCATGACAATGATGACTCAAAAGATTATGACTCCATAACTTCCACCCCTAAAGTGGAAGCAGTTGGTTAAAAAAAGGTCAGCAACTGAGAGGAAATCCACCAAGTCCAAATTTAACATGTCTTTGGGCACAACATCAGCCCCTCCCAAATTCAAGCTTACAAAAGAGGCGACTGGAATGCTGCATGAAAATCAATACAACAGGATTAAGAGGAATCTGTTATGTAAGCCTGAAGATTATGATGACAATGATTTTTACCTTAACAATCAACCAAGATGCCTGATTGGATATGACGGAACCAAAACTACTTTCGAAATTCCTGATGTAAGTATCGACTAATTTTTTTTTAAATCAAACCTAATATAACATTATATTATATTATTACTTACAACAGTGTCATATTTATTTGATGATAGTGGATGCCAATGACTTTCAGACCCACCCCAGATATGACTTTGGATTCCATTTGTGCTTACCTAACCGCATACATCTTTATGCCTGATGATGAGAACACAAATGAGTATGTCTTTTTAATTTATATGCTAAAACCTAATTTTAAATTTAATGTATCACATTTAATTTGATAACAGCTGAGTAATGACACTGCATAAATCCATTATTTGTAGTGACGAGGTTCTGGTTAAAACTACATCAGAAGTAGTTGGGGATAGGAAGGCACTGAAGAATCTGATGCCTAATTGTACTATTGACCAAGAGGTTATATTTACATGATTTGAATTAAAAAAATTTCCTATTAATGTTGATCTAATATCATTTTCATTTTACTTTACAGATTCTTAATCTAGTTGTTTCCACCCAAAATTATTTGATAAGCACGTTGGGAAAAACAAAGTCTGTTTGGTATTTGCCTACGGAGTTTGCGGTGATTACCACTACTAATCCAACTATTACATTTACATTCATTAAGAATTAATTATTTACTTAAACTACATTTTCTTTAAGCAATGCGCTTTGGACAACCAACATTCAGCTGAATATGTGAGGAGGATTTATCAACCAAAATTCATGACTACAACAGCTCAACATATGTCAAAGGTCATTTCCTGTTACTTTACGAAAATAGTTATTACATTCAAATTTGTTAATTCTGTTCATATCACTTAATATTAGTTTTTTTTTATAGATTTTTATTCCTATGAATGACGAAGGGTGGCACTGGTATCTTCTGGTTGTTGATTTTATTGAAAGAAAACTGATTTGGTTGGACCCTATGCCTTCGGCCGATAGGTATCACTGGAGACGTCAAGCAGTTCTAAAATTGGTATGCATGTTATATAATTTGAATTACTTTCCAAACTATTGTTTGTTTTTGTTTGATTCAATTTTCGTATTTACTATTGTGGCAGGCACTATTTCTTAAAGAAATTTTTCTTCATGATTCATTTGGTCGACTCTGTCCATTTTCAGAAGACAATATAGTCACAAACTTAGGCATTCTTCAACCAAGGTGCCTCCCAAAGCAGTGTCTCAATTCGTAAGTATTCTCAACCCTAACCATGTTTGCCTATTTAATCGAAATTACCTATTATTGTGAAACTAATGCATTTAAATGAATGACCATAGAAATGACTGTGGAGTGTGGGTTGCAAAATGGATGATTGAATGTATCTTCAGTAGTGATTATGAAACCGTATCTGTAAGTTGCCTTAATGTGATCATTATTTCTCAAACATTTCCCCTCTAATTAGCTTTCAAATTTTCCTAAATGTTTATAATTATATGCAGGTTCTCACTCCTACAAGGATGAAACTTTCACTTTACCTGCTTCAATCATCAAATAATGTTTTGTTGAACGAAGTTCTGGCAAAGGCTACAACTTATTGGGATGATCAGGAGAGGAAAAGGAAGGCATTGGTGAAGGATATGTGGAAGCATTTTTGAAGTATTTGAGAAAATGTTGATTCATGTTGGTTTTGTTGTTATATTTAGGATACTTTGATTGTGTTTTGGATAATTTGTGCTTGAGTTTGGATATTTTGGCATTAACTTGTGTTAAGCTCCTTGGTTTTGAAGATGTTTTGTTATGTTATGTAGAACTGCATTTTAATTCTATTTTTAATTTAATTTTTAGATGCCACGTGGTATTCCTTGATTTAGGGACTATTTTATTTTATTTTATTTTTTTGATTACAAGGGACTATTTTAGTTTTGAAATGCAGGAAATAGATAATTGTTATTAAAGATTTAATTTCGGTAGTTGTAAAGTTGGTTGAATATAGATTTTATTAAAGATAAATTTTTTATTAAAGATTTTATTATAGTAGCCCATATAATAAGAATCATAAAACAAAAATATAATGAAGTTTTCAATTTCATTTATCATTGGGTCAGTCCAAACCGGGTAGGCCCAACGCTAGAGGTATATATGTACTACAATATATTAGGGTTTAGGGTCTGACTACATTAACTTATCTCTCATTTTTTCAATGGTGAAGTTTGGTGAATACTTCCAACCATCTGCATCCAGTAGGTATGTTGCAAGCACATAACATTTTTATACAATTTTTCTTTCCTAAATCCTGAATCACGTCAAGTATATAAAGTGAAATGATGTTTTCACTGAATAACTTTTGTTGTTCTTGTCTTTGCAGCAACCCAGAGGAAGACATGATTCAATTTGCGCGTAGGACAATGCAAGAATTTAAAGAAGAGCTTGACAAAAAGGTTGAATGTCTAATAAAAGATGGTTTTTTTGATGAGACCTACAGAATGACTGATAGTAGCAATGAAGTAACATGGAAGACCCAAATAACAGACTCTAATATGCTAGGACAAAATGGACTGGTATGCATATATAACCCACATTATACATCATCTTTTCTTCTAATTAATGATTTAATTTGATACTGCAAACTGGTGTTTCATATGTTGTAGTATATTCCAAAAGATATTGCAACCCAATGTTTCAGTAAAAAGCAAGATTTTATAAAGATGGTAGACCTGGAAGCTGGCAAAGGTTACAACTGTGTGATTCATAGGGCTGTAAGGGATGAATTTGAGATAAAAATTAGACACAAATGGTACAAATGTGCAACAGATAATATGCTTAAATCAGGAGATGTGTTGTTCTTTAGCATGTCTCCCTTATCCAACGTGATAAGTGTGCATTTGGTGAAACAATGATGCGATGAATTTCCTATGGTGAAGATATATATTAAGTTGTGGTTCTAAAATATGATATTATGTAATGAAGTTGTGGTTCAGATGATGTTTTAATGTATAAACTTTTAATTTATGTTATCAAGTAATGCTTGCAATTTATGTTGAAAAACGTCGGTTGAATAACACTCATGGATACATCTGTGACATATGATCTGTATTAATTCTATTAAGAATGTGAATTCTCAATGCATTAAGGATAATTTGGTTATTTTTCCTTGTTTGGATGACAATTTGTCTGTATTCTGGATGATGTGATATTACACTCAATTTAAGTATGATGTTTTTATTAAGTGTTTGGTATAATGTCGCATTAGGTTGGTTTTGTTTTTAGATTGAATATAAAGGATAATTAGAACATTGGAAATAGAAGAGAATTTTCATTGATTGCAAATGATTAATACAACAGAACCCTAAACACATTATCAATTATTTTGAATTTATATTTCATGTAGACCCAACATTGAGCCACATTCGGTCTCAAGGGCATCAGTTAACCCTGCCATCTGCATCTTTTTTACAATCCTTTTCCGAATAAAGATTTCAGATAAAAGTCTTCCGTAGGGAATGTAGAAAATCTTGCCTTTGTGAGAACTCAGGATTTTCTCTTTAAGATAGCTAAAGATGATAAGCGGTATGTTGACTTTCTTCTTAAGAAGAAAGAAATACAGAAATTAAAAGTCATCATGAGTGATCACTTTCTGATATTCTATTCTTGGGCGAAAGTTTCCCACCAAAAGTTGATGCCAGATCTTTACCAAGAGAGCAATGAAGGAGTTATCAGGGTTGGTGAAGACCTCATTGAGAACATCAGAAATGAAGTCACCGTGGTAGAGCTCAACACAAGTTCCACTATCTTCACATTTCATCACCCTTGAAATAAGTTTTGGAGTGATAGTGATAGGAAAACCAAAAACATTAGACTAGATAACACACATACCCTTGCCATTTAGTTTAATAGATGCATTCATCCAGAATTCTTTAACAACAACAGGATAGATGGCCCCATCTAGAATGTTAAAGTAGTGTTCCAGGTTTTGTCAAGAGCATATTTTAGTAAAATCGATTCCATGTTCTTTCAAATCGTCAGCAGACACAATTTTCTCTGGGAGGACAAATAGCATGATTTCCTTGTTGTTGAAAGAAGACATATTGATAGAGAAGAAAGAAAGAGAGAGGATTAATGGGCACAAAAAAATGAAGCTAAGATAAGAGGAAAAAAATATGAGGAGAGAAGAAGTGGAGAAAAATGAAAATTTAAATAAATCAAGGGGGGTAGGAGTCCTCATAACAGTAATTAGTGACAATGTCATTCGAAAGGACTTCATATGTTCCCAAGACATAGGGTATCACAAAAGTCTAAATAGAAAGATTTGGATATCTGCATTTATGACATTTGTTTCATGTTTGGTGGAGTATTTTGGATTATGTGATATTTCAGTCCAAGGTGTTATGGGTAGTTGCTGTTAATTTGTCAATGTTGTTAGTGGAAGTAATTAGTGCTTAGTGGATTGTTTAATTATGAATTAAGTACCTAGTAGTGGTGACTCTTTGATAGTTGTAACCATAACTACTACTTCTTCACTACTACTCGAGTCTCTCCATCTCTGTTTGATCATCATAACTACTACTTATTTTGTATTAATGAAATTTCCATTCTATCTTAATGTTGTGTTCTTTTTCTTTGTCAAATTCTATTTATCTTAGTGGATTGTTTAATTATGAATTATGTACCTAGTAGTGGTGACTCTTTAATAGTTGTAACCATCACCACTCCTGGTATATATATTCTGTGTATGAGATACATTTTGATAAGTGAAAATACAAGAATATTCAGCCCCAGAAAGATTTTCTTACCCTAAATTCTGCAACAATATAATTTATCTCATACTACCTCTAGAATACCACCAAGACTATCATATAGCATAATGACATATTATGGTTACTAGTACATTACTAATTTGAAGTCAGAATTTAACATTTTTAACGTTTAGATTTGACATACCTCTTTGTGATCTTGCTAAGTACAATTGAATTAAGCTCATTTCACATACTCCTCCTTTACATGTTGATTTCATCTCTATTCACCATGCTGCATAATCATCTAAGTTGTTTCAAATTGCAATACAACTTATGTTAATATCTAACAACGGTAGAGTACCTTAGGCAATAAAACGAATATTGACCACTATGACAAAATTTGATTTTGGAAACCAAGCAAAACTTTTCATGTATTAATCGAAGCTCTTTAACAATTTGATATTGAAAATCAAAATTTGACATTGGAATAGAGTAACAGTTTTCATGTAACAACATGCCTGTAAATTTGAACTCAAAAATAGAACAATATCTACGATATCGGTATATACAAGTTACACGTTTATCATTACATTTGAAAAATCATATTTTCTCAAACTTTTGGTCTTGTCAAATCATAAAATGGACTACATCGAACAACACTCACTTGTAACTATAGAGTTTATGTTATTGATCACAAATACAGAGTATTATCTACGATATCGTTCTATAGAAGTTTATGTACAAGAGCTTATATCAAACTTACAGACAGATATATCTTATGTTGAGTCCTTGCATCCCACGTAGAGAAAACACTTGGGCCTATCAATACCATCCAATAAGTGAGAATTATTTTACCCATTCAAACAAGCGTCAACCTCTAGCCCCTTTGTTTCCTTTCTCTCATAAGAACCTAATACAACAACCTTCCTTTTTTTTATGCCAAATAAGATTCATTAAACACAGCGAAACGCCGAATTTTCTACAACAGATAATTCATCCACCTTTGGGATATGATTTGACCAAGACCTAGAGCCAAAGGTCTTACCACTCCCAACCATAAAGTGGGCATCAGAGTTTTGGTTTCTACTGATAAAAATAACAGATGAATTACAAAGAGATTGCAGCAACATCCTACAGTCTACTACTAAATGCTCGACATCAGCTCTAAAATCACAATCATTAATACAGTCGACAATAATAAGAGCATCACACTATAAACAAACATTGCTCAAACTGAAATTATTTGCCAATTGTAGCCCCCATCGAATTGCTAGAGTCTCCGCCACCGCTGAGATTACAAAGATCATGAGTTTATTCGAGGCTGACAGGAAAATGTTGTCTCCAGAGTCTTATAATACAGCCCAATGAAATAGTTCCATCCTCAAAGCAGCCAACATCCGTTTGGATCGTCTAATCACCATGCCTAACATTTCCAGGGTTCCCATTCGGCTTGCTAATGGAGCCATCAAGACAATTGCCATTTTCCTGAACATAAGTCCAGATCCTCAGCGTCAGCTGGTGCGGGTCAAAGGAGATAGACTTAAAGACCTTCTCACTCCTGGATTTCCAAACCATCCACAGCCCAGTAAAAACCGTCATTGCTATGACCTTCTCTTCAACATTCAATATTCTTTCTAGCTAATCCAACAATGTCCCTTCAGACAGAATGCGAATTCCCAAAGGTAAAGCAAAAAAGGTTTTCTTGACAAGATCACAATGCAGAAAGAGATGGAGAGTGGATTCTACATGGCAGTGACAAAAAACACAAGAGTCGTCAAGAAGAATACTTTTTCGTCTCAAGTTTGCTTTTGTTGGGAGAATATCCTTTACAAGGCGCCAAATAAAGTTTTTGATACGGGGGCTCACGTTAACTTTCCACAGTTTCTTCAAATCCAAGGCATTTATATTCATCGACGTGTTAGGCGCTTGCATTCTTTTCCATAATGCCACGAGCTGGTATGCAGACTTGACAGAGAAGTTTCCACCCTTGTCGTGCATCCATATCAGCTTGTCAGGTGGGAGTTTGGTTGACAGAGGTATGCTGTAGATATGATTCACATCATTTGTCTCATAATGCTCCTTCAATTTATGGCTCACCCAATAACCTGTTATGGGGTCAATGAAACACGAAACCCTGGCCTCCTTATCAAGATTCACAGGTGGTATTCGAGGCCTATAGCTTAGCAGCAAAGGAATCCAATTCTCCCCTTGGGCCTTGACTGATATCCCATTACCAATCCTCCAACAAGATCCCCTCTACACCAACTCCCTAGAACTGAGAATGCTCCTCCACCCATGGCTTGGATTGTGACCCATAGTGGCCTCAAAGATGCTGCAGCGTGGGTAGTATCTACCTTTGAAGAATCTTTCAAACAGAGAGCCATCACTATTCAAGAGTCTCCATAATTGCTTCCCAAGTAAACACAAATTAAAATCCTGTATACTGCGAAATCCCATTCCTCTCTCTCCTTTCTTTTGAGATAAACGCTCCCTGCTCATCCAGTGGATTTTGCTATCACTTCCTTTGGACCCCCACCAAAACTTTGCCAATATTCTTTCAATTTCTTTACAGCACTGATCTGGGAGTTTATAACAACTCATAATGAAGGTTGGGATTGCCTGCGCCACCGCTTTAATGAGCACCTCCTTCCCCGCTCTTGACAGAAAACTTTCTTTCCAACCTTTGACTTTCTTCCACACCCTCACAATAACCAACTGGAAGACCTCTCTTTTAGACCTACTAATCACTACTGGGAGGCCAAGATACCTCGCATGGGATGTCACTCCTTTGAAGCCCAGTTTGCTGTGAATCCTCTCTCTAGTGTCCTTCTCTAAGTTCCTGCTAAAAGAAACCTTCGATTTATCAGTATTCATTCTTTGCCCTGAAGCATCTTGGTAGGCCTGAAGGATATCTTTGATACGGTCAGCTTCAACTTCATTGGCTCTGGCAATGAGGAGTCAGTCGTCAGCGAAAAACATGTGAGATATTATGGGAGCTTTCCTGACCATCTTGACTCGATGGATCTGCTTGTTCTTCGAGGCCTCCATAAGCAAGCTGGACAAAACATCCACACAAATAACAAACAAGTAAGGAGAAATTGGGTCTCTGGACAAAACCTTCCTTACATGGGATAGAGTGGAGACATTGCATCCATTACTTAACTGCGGAAAATGTGAAGATAAATGATCAAAATAATTCAAAACAGCACACAAACTAAATTTGAATAATATCACAATCTAATTTCACATTTCAATTCAAATGCTAACAACTCAATAACACAACATCAAATATAAACTCATAATTCTAGTCAAACCCTAAAGATTCAATTGAACGAATCTTATTTAACTATCTCCCAATTCAATACAAATGCAAATTCTGAATTTTATGATAAAATTCAATTCCTAATCCACAATTATATAATTTCTGGTTAATTTAATTTAATTTCAGAATCCATTAATTTCATGAATACAAGCCTTAATCCCCAATTACATAATTTCAAGGTAGGAATTCAAATCCATTTCAAAATATATGAGTTTCATAAGATACAAACCTAATCCCCAAAGTGGTTATTTCTGGTAAGATTTCTAATCAACTTCAGCTTGAAATACAAATACTTAAACCCAATTCAATAATTTATGTATAAAAAGTAAAATCTAATTGATTTTGGGAAAATATACATATTGGGATGGATATGAACAATAACCTGTGAAAGGAGACGACAACATATACGATCTGATGAAAACCACAACCAATACGAATTACACGAACAATTACTTTGAAGGCTAAACATCAAACATGAACACAATTACGAAATTGTGTGGGAGAATGATGAAGAAGGAGTTCGAAGAACAGGTAGGTGAAATTTAGGGATTTGGAGTTCGAAGAACAGGATGAGTTGCAGAGTTTAATTGCAATTTCGAATTCTTCGATTGGGAGAAGGAAGAAGCTGAATAAGGTATTTGAACTCTGAAGTTGGGAGAAGGAAGAAGAAGAAGAACGAATGATTTTTGTTTAAAAAATATTAAAATTTAATAAAAGTTATTTTTATTTTGTAAATTATTATTAAATGAATGGGGACTGATATGCAATACTTAAAACTTTCTTTTGAAAATTACCCACTGTAAATTTACTGCATTATAAAGCTGATGTGGCTTAGGGCTTTTTTCTATTGGGTGATTAAAGTGACTTCAGTAAAGAAGTCAATTGTGTGACTTCACCATAGAAGCTCCCTAATATCAATTGCGGACCCGCTATAAGAGTAAAGATGTTCTTGGTTAAGATTTAAAATTGGTGCATCCAAGAACTTTGAGGAGCAAAACTAACTCCCTACTCGTTTCAAAATTAAATTCTCAAACTAGTGGATCCGCTAACTGAAACAATAATCACAACATTATTATTTATACCTGCACCTATGAAGGACATAACTCATCAGTCTCTAACAAAATTATTCATTTTTAGAATTATAAAATTGATCACTTGAGCAGATGATGTTGTCTTCGCGCCAAAGGCCAGTGCTCTTCGACACGTTCTTTAAATGAGAGGGATCTATCTATAAAAGGTATTATGATACCAAAGTAAGACAATGTGCTACTAGTTTGCAACTAAGTGACAAATGAAAGGTGATATACTTGTGGGAGAACTACTATTTATAGTGAACTCGATGTGAGTATGCTCTAGTTTATTTATATTCACGCGATAGTCATTTGTCGTGTTCATTTTTAGATATGCAAGAGTTTTTTTTTACTCTAACTAACTTTGAGATAAGTGGTGACACTTATCTGATTTGAATGTGTTCCATAAAGTTAAGAACCGCAAATCACGTATGTACTTATAGAATTTTCATCTATAGGTGCACTAGTTTCCTAGGATTATTGGAGGTGGTTTTTCATGGTGTGCCATTCTTTCTACTCAGGTGAACACCTTAAATGGTCTTTTTATATGGACCTTGTTATTAGGGTTGTTTTATTTTGGTGTAAAATTCATGATATACTTAGGTTAGAAATTTTAGAACCATGACATTACACAAAGCCCTTAATTTTTTTAATAGGCAATGAGTCTCAAAAGTAATGAAGTCTTGAAAAAAAAGTCGAGATGAAAATTTCATGAGTTGAGGTGCAATACTAATATGGTACATGTGGCCCATAGACTCGTAGCTTAGATTTGAGATAGAAGTTGAAGAGTTTTTTTAAATTGATTTGTCGTTGTTTGCATTTCTTTTGTGATTCTTATTTTGATATAAGTCATTGTTGTTTTGTACGGTTTCATATTACATCTTAGATGTGACACTTGATATATTTTTCTTGGTAGATTTGAATTGTTAGATGTAATTGTTAAGTATTAACAAGTGTGAGTATTGTGGATAATAGTCCCACATTGGATAGAAATGTGGTGACTTGAGCATTTATAAATGGGAGAACCTACACACCTATCACCTTAAGGTTTTGGGTGAGTATGTGGCGAGTCTCTCACAAAGGTGTTGCTATAGAAAAACAAATCCCACAATGTTCAATGCTCCCCAGTTGAAAATATCCCCTAACAGTGGTATCATGAGCCTGGTTCAAGTGAAGAACCGACCTTACTTGTATCGAAAGTACTTCCCACAGGTGGTGGTTAGGAGGTGTCCTATTGAAGAGTGTCAACGGCGATACAAGGGTTGTGAGTAATAAACACACAACAAAAAGTGCATGAGTAATAAACACACAATAGAAAGTTCAGTTGCACAGTTGAAGCTTCCGCTTAAGGGGGAGCATTATGGATAGACTCACACTTGAGGGGGAGTGTTAAGTATTAACAAGTTTGAGTATTGTGGATAATAGTCCCACATTGGATAGGAATATGGTGACTTGAGCATTTATAAGTGGGAGAACCCACACACCTATCACCTTAAGGTTTTGGGTGAGTATGTGGTGTGTCTCTCACAAAGGTGTTGCTCTAGAAAAAGAAATCTCACAATGTTCAATGCTCCCTAGTTGAAATCTCCCCTAACACTGTTAAATATGTAATTCATTGTTTTAGAAAGATTAGATTTGATTTAGAAAGATCAGATTTGATTTAGAAAGATTAGATTAGATATTTTTGGGCTTTTATAGTTTGGGCTTTAGCTTGAGATGCAAGTTAACCTAAATCTATAAATAGGGAGGAACCCTTATCATTGTAATAATCAATTTAGATAATTCATAGTTTGCAGTTGCAAGTGAATATTGAAAGTTTCCACAGTTTGTGGGCAGAAAGAATTCTGCAGTTTATCATCTTCTTCTCCAACGCTACTATTTTTCTTTTCTCTTTCTTTCTTTCTTTCTCAATTTTTCTTTTCGTTTCTATTGCATGCGATTGTTAACAATCTTGAGATCAAGATTGAATAGGAATTCTCAAAAGGTTTTGGGTTAATTCCAACATCTGGTATCTAGAGCTCCGATTGCGATTCAAGGGAGGAAAATCGTGATGGCGATGAATCATCCGAACAGGCACTTTCCGGCGAGCCTTCCGATTCTCAAGAAAGATAATTATGAGAATTGGTGCAAGCAGATTAAAGTGGTTTTCTGTTATCAAGATCTTTGGGATCTTGTGAAGGAAGGAGTAGCACCGGTTGCAGAGAACGCGACGGATCAAGAAAAGGCTGCATACAAAGAGTTGAAGAAGAAAGATTATAAAGCTCTCTTTATAATCCATCAGTGTGTCGATCCAGATAACTTTGAAAAGGTTAGTGATGTAGAGACAGCGAAGAAAGCGTGAGAGATTCTTGAAAAGTCGTTTGGAGGCGCAGAAAAGGAGAAAGAGGTGATGTTACAAACTCACAAGAGAACCTATGAGTTACTTCAGATGGAAGACAATGAAAGTATAACAGATTTCTTCACTAGAGTTACAAAGCTGGTGAATCAAATCAAGGTATGTGGAGAGGTGTTGACATCAAGATCAGTTTTTGCAAAGATCTTGAGGTCATTGGCTCCAAAGTTCGACCACGTGGTAGTAGCCATAGAAGATTCGAAAGACTTGTCAATATTGACGAAGGAAGAGCTTCAAGGGACACTTGAGTCTCATGAACAAAGGATGGCTAAAAGAGCTGTAGGAAATTCGAAGAGTGATATGGCTTTGCAGGCGCAGTCAGAAAAGGAAAGGCAAGGCACAGGAATCTGGAATGGCAATAAAGGTAGAGGAGGCTACAACAATTCGACTGGTCAAAATCAGAATGAAGGAAACAGGTCGAATCAAAGAAAACCCTGGAACCAAGGCAACCAAAGAGGTGGTGCTGCAGGTAGAGGAAGAGGTGGTGGTCGAAAGCCTGACAAAAGTCACATTCAGTGTTTCAATTGTCAGAAGTATGGTCACTATTTTAGTGATTGTCTAGAAAAGAAGAAGAATCAAGAAACTGATGCAAAGCTGGCGAAACATGAAGAAGAGGAGATGTTTCTGATGGTTACAACAAGAGACGAAGAGAGATTTCAGGACCAGTGGTACTTGGACTCAGGATGTTCATCACACATGACTGGAAGGAAAGATTGGTTTGTCAACATGAAGCCCTCGTCGCAGAACACAGTGAAGTTTGCAAATGACAACACTCTAGTGTAACACCTCAAAATTTGCCCTCCTATTTATACCCAATAAGTGGCTTATGCTTTACACCTCATTTGCATTTAGGTCATAAACATTATACATGCATCATTGGTCTTCTCCAGGCATGGTATCAAGGGTACCACTATCACTGATTGGGCAAAGAAAATAGAATGCGATATGTTCAAATAATCAAGCTATAAAGGCTCATCATACCTCAAGGCACCTCATATGGTTCACCATGTCATCAAGAGATTGAGGTTGGAAAATGAATTGAAGAGGATCACACCCTTCTAACTATTGATCCTCAACTAGGGTTTTGGGTTGAAAACTGTCGGGACACCCTCATAAGTAAGGATCTTGGGTCTTTAACATCATCTCATCACATGAATCATCTTGGTTTAAATCAATATACAGAATGGTCAGAGGAATTATGGTTTGAAGAATCAATCAACTTCTTCTGACTTCTGGGGACCAAACTAGGGTTTTGCCTAAAGTTAGTCTGTTTTTGATTTTTTGGGCAAGACTTGACCCCATGGTATTCTATGTGTTCTCAAGTGTCTAACATTGGAATATGAGCCATCAATTTCATTCATAGGGTTTTCAATTGGAATATTGATTAAAAATTAGGAGAATTGGAAATAAGGTCAACTGATCAAGGAAAAAGTCAACTCCTGACTTTTTAAGTTCAAAATCATGTTCCTCATGTCAAACATGGCCTATGGGTGAAATTTGATCAAGAAAGGTCCAAAGAATCAAGAAAAATCAAAGATTGGTGAAAGTTTCCATTTTGGGAAACCTAGGGTTTTTTAGAACTTTCAATTTTGGGAAAGTTTTTCTCAAGTTTCAGCCACCTTCAAGCCCAATTCTCTCCATGCTACAAGCCTCATTTGGAATTTTTTTTAGATGAAAGTTGTAGTATGATCTCTCACCTTTCCAACCATATAAACAACTCCTCATTTGGATTTATGAATCAAGAGTTATGATCATTTGAAATTGGGATCATCAAATTGGAAAAGTGAGAAATACTTAGAATTTTCTAAGTGAAAAAACTAGCTTGTGCCATGGCATGTTGAACAATATTTTTCATCATGTTCAAGGCTTTAATTCAACTTGATTTTCACACAAAACTTGTAGTATCAAGTCTCTTCTTTAAGTTGACACCAAGAACATGAAATTTGGTTCAACATCCAAAGAGATATAAGGCTTCAAAGTCATGATCATCACTATGTTCTAAACATGAGAATAACTTAGGACTTTTGGGCTTGTGGAAGCCCGTGTGAAGTGATCTTCATGCCAACTTTTCATCATGCTAGAGACTTTAAATTCAAATCTTTTTCACATTGTTGTGGTGAGAATCGGATAACAAGCTATTAATTAACTTGCATCACAAAACTTTGAAATTCACCACAGAGCTTTGATTTATCCAAAGGAAAGGGTAAAGTTCGATGAAACCCCTAAGAGGATCTAGGTTCGAGGGTTGGTTATACTAAGGGAAGGTATTAGCACCCTAAGTATCTGTAGTACCTACAGGAATCTCTTGTTTAGTTTGTGCTAAGTTATGTTTGCTTGCTAAAATATCTGTGCTAAGGGTAAAGGTAAATACTTAAGGGTATATACACTAAGTTTGCTCGCCAAGACGTCGCATCTTATGCCTACGTATCTGACTAAAGAATTAGAGCAACCGTAGTTCACCTAACTAAGGGTGAGGAACCATTGACTGTGGCCAAAGTTCCAAGGGGAATGAGTATGAGCTCATATAGAGTTAAAGAAACTCTGTAAGTCTAAGTTATGATAAGGGGAAAGTGGTTACTCAACATGGTGAATATCACAAAGAGTCCAAGAACTCTAACTTGATTCTAAATTGTAAGATAAATGGCTCTGAGGCCAAAAGGAAGGTATCATATGTTGTGGGGTCAAGGAGAAGGTCGCCATGACTATGAGGTCAAGGATGGTAGGTGGCTATGACTATGAGGTCAAAGCTGGTGTTGAATTCTCTATGACTTATGAGTCAAATAGAAAGACTTTCCTTTGGAATGAGGGGAGGATAAACTCCTTATGAATAAGAATGTTACAAGTGATTTGAGATTCAAATTAACACTATGAGTTCAAGAATTCAAAGAGAAAGTGCAGAAATTAAGCAATGATCAAATTCAATAGTATGGTTCAAACATTTATATGTTATCACAAGATAATGATACAATTCACAATACCCACAAGCCTATGAGTAAACAAACACATCATCTTCACATTTGAAAATAAATACCAAGCAAAACCAGTGTTTAAACATGTTGGAATAAGCTCAGAAATTATTCAAAAGAGTCAAGAGACACAAGCAAATAATCCTAAAATATTTCACATAATGCACATAGACAAAAGCCTTCAAAAATAAATATTTTTAGTGATTTTTTAATATCATGTGAAAATGGATCAAAAATGGTGAAAGATGCAAAAAGAATGGCTTTAAAATCATGAATCATGAAGGAGTTATGGCCATTTAAAAATGGTGAAGACAAGTAAAAATTTTAAGAAAATAAGTATTAAAAAAAATAGAGAAGGGTCTCAAAGGGTGTTGAACCCGTGACCTCAGGATTGCAGCTTAAAATGTTTACCATTCCAATTAGTGCACTCGTGATGACAAGTGATGACCAAAGTAAAATATATGTAAAAGCAACGCGTTAAAAAAAACAAAAGGACTGGGGCGAGGGGGATTCGAACCCCAGTCCTTGTGGTTTCAGCGCATGAGTTGTACCACTGAGGTGGCCATACATCCAGTGTATATGCCACCCCTAATCATATATAAACCATTAAGGGAAATGTGAAAACCAAATAGGGAACCCAGGCTTGTGAAAAAATTTGTTCAGAAAAAAGAACGACATGAAAAAAGCCATGCCTAGGTGCTGGAACCCCATCATCCGGTCAAGCATGCTTAAATGACAAAAAGACAAAACGCATTGGCCAATCGTGTACTGCCATGAACCATGAATTTCTTGTTACCATGCTAATTGAGCATCTCTCAACGTAAAAAAAGGAATGCGTGACTTCATGCTTCTTTCCAAATACTCTTCCAACCTTCACATTCATGTCGTAACACAGCCATGTTTCCAACCTTCACATTCATGGTGTCATTTATTTAACCTACACACTAACACACAATACGCATGCAGGCCAAAAGGCAGAGTGACATCAAAAGAGTTCAAGAACTCAAAACAGCACATAAAGAGGTTACAGAGTTTCAACAATATTTTAAACTAACTACATATAACCAAAGCTGCCTCATATCATTAAAATGCAAACAAAAGCATGGCCTGCTCATGAGTTCATTAGTTTTAAAGAACTTATTTATTGGAGAAAGTCCATGGATTCTTATAGAACTGGTACAGGGATGAAGTGAACTTCCTTTGCCTTGCTGCTATCTTTTTAGCAGAGTTCAGCCACCAATATTAATACCTCAAAAGCAACAAAAGAGAAAACACAATAGCAGAGAAAAAACATTTGCACCTCTTGAACAAAAACTCAATCTGAACTAGTGTAGATGCCACTGATAACATAGTTGTGGTAAAGGTTTGCTCGTGTCATTTGAGTTATGGACTTGACATTATAATGTTACACAAGGCCGATCCAAACACCAAACATAACAGCATGGGCATGATGTTCTTAAACATGGAATTCTGAGTCAAACAAAGTAAAGAAAACAAAAAACTTGTCCCAGCCTCAGGCCATTCAAACTATCATAATATCATATGGACATGTATATTACACTTCAAACGTAATAAGCAAACAAACAATGCATGCTCCTAACAAACTCATGGACTTGAGTGAAATAGGAATCATGTGATGGCAATATGGCAATGAAGTTGCAAACATAAGGTTGCACATTAACAGTATGAGAGAAAAATGAAAGAAAGGAAACAACAGCTTGGCAATGAGGTTGCAAGCATAATCTCCATGTTATTCAAACTAACATAACATAGCTAACTTGAGTTTTCCCAAGTTCCAAACTTCATTAAGAGGACTTGAACATCACACACTAAAGTTGGCAGTGCAAAACAAAACCTCTTATGAACATATTTTCTCAAACCTATTGTTTGGATTCAAAAGCTGCAACTAAACTACACTGAATCTCAAAGCCTCGACCAAACAGATTAAATCCATTGTATTTCCATCTACACAAAACCCTAAACATCTGAGCCTATGAGTGGGCTTGTAACTATATATATGAATCATGATAATAGGTGAGGCAACACACCTTATCGTGCCAATAGGTTCAAACAGTTTTATCATGTCATTAAGACATATTGGAGGCAGTTTTTAAGCATACAGTGTTTTAATATGAAAACATGAGGCATTCATAGTTATTCACAGCAGATTATTAAGCAAGTTCATCCCATATCAATATTTGAGCATGATAACAATGTAAGATTTCAAGTGATTATAGTCATGACATAAATAAAAGTGGGAGAGAGGAATACCTATTGGAGCTATGCACCTTTAAGATCCCAACCAAACAGAACTTTCTTCCCTCCTTGTAGCAACCTTGCTCCAAACTTCTCAAAACCTCTTTACTTGCCAAGCTAGAATTTTAGTGCTTTTTCTGAGTTTCTTAAGTGGAAATGTTGGTGTCTAAACAAATGAGAACCAACCTCCTATTTATAGAAAAATGCTGAGGCTTTGAGGTATGGCCAAAACTTAGAACTTTCCCACCTTGCCCTTGTGAAAAACTATCGTGTGAGCTGGATTGGATGCTGAACCAAGAAAATCTCCAAGATATTTGAACTGATAGGGTTAGGTCTGAGAATGATGGGATTTGACCAAGGCTCAAGGAGAGAAAAAGAATAAACAATCCTTTGTTTTTTAGAAAGTGTCTCTTTCATGGATGTCCACTTGCACCAACTTGATTAAAACACATATTTTAATGTTACACTTGTAAAGAAACGTGGCAGAGGTTCCAATGGTTTTAAACTGATCTCAAAACATCAGAAAAGTGAAGGCCTTGGGGATTAGGAAGAGTTTGTACCATTATGCATAAGTTGGTAACTTGAAAATCAAGAAATAGAACCCAAACTTTGAAGCTTCATATCTCTCAGCTCACTCAATGGATTGAGGAGTCCTAGTACTTTTTGGAAAGCCCTCAATGCCCTATACAACTTTCATGTTCAAATATTTTTGATTTGAGGCTTGGAACTATATGAAAAATTGGGTTGAAGTTGTGTGAAAACTAAGGTGAAAAAGCTGAAAATTTCACTAAGTCCCAAGGGTGATTTATCTTCCATGTCTTGTAACTTAAAAACCATGCATTTTTTGAAAGAGGGTCCTATAATATGTTTTGAATATCATGGAAAGAGCTTCCATTTGAGCTTTGAGTAACTCAATTTGGATGTGTGGTTTGAAAGTTATGACTGTTTCAATTTTTGCACAAGTAGTGAAATTTCCACATATGAAAAGCTTCATGAACCAAACCTTGCTTCCTTTGCAAGAAACTTCTTAAAACTTGATTTCTCACAACTTAACTCATCAATGAGACATGTCATGATGGATTGAGGCCTTGGATGTTTCATTTTGGATCAAAATCTCAAGGATTAGGGCCTCAGTCAAAACCCTAATTTCACCTGTGAATGCACTTGAATGATCTCTGATGATCTTGCTTCTTTAATCTCATCTAAGGCTCATATATGGTCTCTAGGGATGTCTACCACCTCATGGACTCACATCCCAGGGCTTGAGAACAACTCTTGATCAAAATCAAAAGCCATGATCAACTTGTCTTGACAAAACCCTAATTTGGAGGCAGGGTGAAATTGTGGCTCAAGTTACTTATGATGAGAGCCAAATGACCTTGAATTCTTGTTAAATGAGACCTCTTGAATGTAGGTAAGCTCAATTGGTTGATGAACCAATTAAATCTTGACTTATCATGACAAAACTCTTCAGTGATTCCTCAGGTTAAAACCCTAATTCCACAGTTTGGTCTGGTGGTCTTTTGTTGACTTGATTTGATTGAGATCTTGAGATCCTGGTTCCAATAAACTGGTGAATCTTTGTGATGATTGTATGGAGCCAGAGAATGCCTTGGGAGGCCTTGAATCTTTTTGTGTAAACCCTAGTTTCAATACAGGAGAAACAAACTTGCAAGATGTGGGTTAGTTAAACAATGCATATATGATTGATCCTAAATGTTAATGTCAGATGTTATGACATCTAAGAGGTAAAATTTGGGGTACAACACACATCAATTTGGTTGTACCTAGCACCACCTTTCCAATGGTTCCAAGAATGGGTAAAATGGTCCATTATCCTTCAAGTTATGACATTTCAAAATCACCCTCATGCAAAATTCCTCCAAGTGTACCAACCATGATTCATGCCATGCATTCTAAGTTCAAGGCACATCCTTGTGTTGCTTCCATATGGTATGCGCATCATGTCACATATTTTACTACAAATGACCACACAAAGCTCTTACCAACCATGCATGCCATGTATCATCTTATTCCATTTTCCATGAAAGAGAGATTTAATGACCAAGCCATTCCAAATTCTGGCATGTACCATCCTTAGAACACATCACCATCATCATCATCACTCCATAATCCACATTATGACAATGATGCATAGATAAATCTCCCTAACCCGTGAACACAACACACCCTCATTATCACTTTCCCTTTTCACCAACCACTTTCTAATGGTAGAATAATTGTGATTAACCTTTAACCATGCCTTAACCACCCTATATAATCATCATAACAAACCCTAATGGAGTTAGTTAGGACAGTTACACGCACTTTCACCAAAAACAAAATTTCTCTCCAAAAAATCATCTTCTTCGAAGCTCTCTCTCCTTGAGGGTTTTCTCTGATTTTTCTTCACAATCTTCATCCATATTGGTGCTCCTTGCTTCTGTTTGCAAAAGAATCCACCTGAAACCGCCATAGCATACTCTACAAGTTCACCGCAGTTCAAGCTTTCTTGCATTTTTCTCAAGATCCAAGGATTCTAAGACATTTATTTTGCCTCAAGTGATGATTAGAAGGTTGGCAAGAAGTTTTCTAGGGTTTCTTGCACGTGGAAACGTACCTCAAACCAGGTTTGAGCTTCTGAACTTCACAACATCATATTAGTTTGTATAATATGAATTAGGGCACCATGTAGTTGCATCTGAAGTCCTCCAACCTGATGCAATGTTTTTGGTTAGATTCTAGAGCTGTTTGTGAATGTTTCCGTTTTCAGATCCAAAATGTTTGGCTTCGATTCTCACTGTGTGTTTAGGGAATGGAAATTTGGAGACCATATTTGAAACCAACATGAATTTTTTATTTAGATAGTGTAGGAGTTTGTGATTTCCGGGGACATTTTTGCCTGAGCTCCGGCGGAGCTGGCCGGAGAAGATGACCAGAGGTTATCTCCGGCGACTAGTCCATACCAGTTCAATGTCACGTTTTAATCAAGGCCATCCATTTTTTCTTGATCCAACGGCTATGGGTGCGCCAGCACAGTAATGAAGGGAATGCAAGTCACGTGCCACTTTTTTCCCCTTCCCATTTAATTCAATTTCTGATCAAAAAAATAAATATTTTTTTGTGAGATGGGCCTAATATTGCTAAACGTGCCCCCCATTTTCTGAGCCCAAGGGTTTCTAAACTATACCTTTACTAATGTTGCACCCCCATGCTATGTCTTAGTTTTCTTAATTTCTTTTTCTATGTGCGTTGAAAATCAATTATTTAAAATAATTAAAAACATCATAAAATCCCAAAATAATTCATGGAGGAACTTTATCATTTTAAATAATTTTTGGATATTTTTAATTTCACTTTTGGGTTGTTTGGCTATTTTTCATGAATTTTTGAAAGATACATGTTCATGTTGGTATATCTTGTGATACAAGTTCCAAAAAGTGATATTCCTTTGATCCTTTGAATCTGATTTTTTGTGTACACTTATCCCATTGATTATGCAATATATTGAGGTTCATTTTCCCTTTCGATCATGAGTTTTAGTTTGCTCTTGAGTGCCATGTTTGAGGCTTGCTTTGTATGATGACTTTTGGATAATATGCTTGATGTTTGCAATTAATTGAATGCTTTTGGTGCATGATTTGGATCCAATATTTTGCATGTGATCACCTAGTGTACTCGACATAACTTGGTCGATGGTTCATAATTTTATGAAGCCTTTAGCTATTTTCCCTTGAATTTTGTTTGGTTGCCTAAATGTTTGATGATGCTTAGGATTAGGGTTGGCTTTGAGATCTTCATGAGATTTGCCTTAAAGTGAAATATTTGGTATGATTAGACATATTCCATAGGACCTTTTATGCCTTGTTATGATGCTTTGACATAGGTGTTTGGACCATGATTCATATGTCCACTCTTAAGTCATTGTTGCATATCCGATGCTAGTCTAATATTGGCCTAATTGCTTGGATCTTGAGGATGCATGTATGAAATCAATTAGGAATCTTTGGTTCATTGGTTTAAATTGTTAAGATATGAGGTAAAGTCTTGTAATTCCATTTTATAGGTCATCATTGGATGTTTGAAAATGGTTTGAAACTTGTTTGAACATGACCTCAAATGTGCACTAATTTTTGGTAATTCTTTTTTAGGTCTTGTGTACATACCTTGTGATCATTCTTTTAACACTTAAACATGAAACATTATAGGTCCTTACCTACTGACTTAGGTACTCATACATGTTTATATGCTTTATGTGTTCCATCTTTACTTGACTTACAAGTTACAAGTCCTTAGGAAATGTTTGAAGCTTGTTTTGTACATTACTTGTTTTGACTTCTACAAGTACATTAACATAGAACTTTTATGATGACTTGAGAGCATTATTAAACATCTAAACATGCATTCACTTATGACTTGCACCATTCCACATGCATACTTTCATGATTATTTATGCCTTGTTTGATCAAACATGTTTGTTACATTAAGTGAACTACTTGTGTGTCGACTTGTGTAACTCTTAAAGATGCTTTAACATGGTACTTCCATGACAAATTAAGGTCATTATCATACCTTGAACACATGTTTTAAGTTCTGATCCATGTCATGTACATGTCCATCTCATACTTTTTGTGCATCCTACAACCTTAAGTGATTGATTCATCCTAAGTGAAACATCTTTGTGCAAGATTTCCTAAACTTTTGAATGTGGTTTGGTATGAATGTCATGATCACTTCTTCGCATCTTAAACTTCAATTCTCATGGTGTAAACTACTGACCTCATCTTATATATGTGCCTTAATTAAATTCATGTGACCTTTAAACACCAATTGTGCATAGTTTGTGAAGGACATGTGTTTGTGAGTTAACTTAGGACACAACTTGGAATTGTTTGATCTCCCTTAGGATACTAACTTAGATAGGGTTGAACTTGGGTTAGCTACTGACCTTTATAGGATTTTACCCTCTTAGGACCTATTTCACTTTGTTTGTGGTTTGGCATTGCATCTAGAGCCATTGTAGGGCACTTGCATTAGTTTTAAGACATAGTTTGCATAAACTTTCAACTATTCATTAGTTGAGCTTGCTTGCATAAACCTTTCAACCATCCATTGGTTGAGCTTGTGTGTAAGGTAAGTCTCTTTAATTTGATGTTTACATTCTTATGCAACTTCTTTTTCATCTTGTTTCTCTTTCTTCTTTGAATTATGGATTGATTCCACTTAATGTGTACTTGTGCAATAACATGATCCCTTAATACTCCTAGCTTGGTTTTAATTTTTTATTAAAACCAAAGTAGGATAGACATTAGGTAAGAAATCCTTTGCATGCTAACAAGTAGGTTAGACCCCTCTTAACCTTAACCATAGGGCCACAATTGCATGATAACATTAGGACCTAATCTCCCTTAGTGTTTTTCTTTCAAGTTTGAGTCCCTTCTCCTCTCATCTCAAAACAAAATCAAAAACATGTAATAAATAAAACGAGTATTGTACATTATGAGCCTTAAGTACAAGGGAAATGGAGGGTGGAGGGCTTCTCTTCGCTTTCCTAGAGTGTTTAGCATGCGTCCCGTCTTGGGTCGATTTGCGACGCATTCGATCCTATGTCATAGACTTTAGTGCAATGCGAGTTTCAAACAATAATTCAAAACACTTTCTTCTAAAAAACAAAAACAAACAATCGCCTTCCTTTGGGATTCTCTTCTCATCCCCCTCACTCTATTCGTAAAGGATACGTCATTTTCGTTCTACCACAAATAGGTAAATGCGTAAGACTCCGTACAACGAGTGGAAAAACCTAAACTGCTGGAACGCGAACGTTGGCATCTTCCATTAAAAAACACAAAACAACAAGACCATGTGGGTCGAACTACGACTGCTCTGACTTCCTCTTTCTGGTACGATTGAGGATATATAGGCACGAGATGCGATATCTTGGCGAGCAACCTTCCCCCCACAAACCCGTAGTTCGTCGAACTACGTCGACTCTGATTCTTCATTCGTCCTTGAAGATACGTAGGCATAGGATCGCGATGATCCTTGTGAGTCCTCTTTTGGTTTTCACCTTCCCGTTTCTCCCGTTTCCTTTCTAGTTAGCAGGTTGAGCTTCAGATAACCTACACCCTTTGATCGAAACAACAAGCGTGGATCCCATCGAGTGCGATGGACGCGAGGGGGTGTTAATACCTTCCTCTCGCGTAACCGACTCCCGAACCCACGCTATGGTTGCGATGACTATTCCTTTCCCTTAGTTGAGGTTTTCTTCGATCGTTTCCTTTCCCTGTGTCGGGATAAATAACGTTCGGTGGCAACTCTTCTGTCTTTTCTGCCGGTTGATTTTCGCTGATGCGACATCTAGCAGCTGAAGGTGTTGGTGATGTTCTGATTATGAGGAAAGATGGCAAGAGGTCAACAATTTCTAATGTGTTGTACATATCAGGCATGAAGAGTAATTTACTTAGTATAGGACAACTTGTCTAAAAGAACTACAAGGTAGTTGTCGAAGACAAGATGATGAGAGTCCTCGACGCAGATGGTAGGTTGATCTTGAAGGCTCCAATGTCTCAGAATAGGACCTTCAAGATTGAACTCAATGTGATGGAGCACAAGTGCCTAGCAACTGAAGCCAGCAGAGATGAGTGGTTATGGCATTTTCGACTAGGCCATCTCAACTTCAATGACATCAGAGAGCTAAAGAAAAGAAATATGGTTTCAGGATTACCAGAAATCGACGTTCCAAGTGAAGTCTGTGAAGAGTGTGTTCAGTCGAAACAACACAAGAATAGCTTCAACAAGGATGCAGGAAGGAAGTCGAAGGCAATTCTGGAAGTTATATACTTTGATGTATGTGGTCCTATCCAGGTGGATTCGATTGGTGGTAATAGATACTTTGTCACGTTCATAGATGATTACAGTCGAAAACTGTGGACTTACCTCATCAAGAAGAAAAGTGATGTGATCGAGGTATTTTCCAGATTCAAATCTATGGTCGAAATACAGAGTGGTCGAAAGCTAAAAATTTTGAGGATTGATCGTGGTGGAGAGTATGTGTCGAAAGAGTTTGATGCATTATGTGAAAAGGAAGGGATTGTGCATGAGGCGGTATCACCCTACACTCCACAGCAAAATGGAATTGCAGAAAGAAAGAACAAAACCATCATGAACATGGTAAGAAGTATGTTGAATGGAAAGCATCTACCCAAATAATTATGGGGATAAGCGGTTTCGACAGCAACATACATATTAAACAGATGTCCGACGAAGAAGCTTGAAGGAATCACACCAGAAGAATGTTGGCCAGGTGTCAAGCCGAGCCTCAGTCACTTGAAGGTGTTTGGATCTATAGCACATAGACATATGCCAGATCAGTTGAGAATGAAGTTTGAGGACAAGTCGAATCAGATGATCTTGATAGGATATCATTCGACTGGAGGTTACAAGCTGTTCGACCCAGTGAATAAGTAGGTAGTGATCAGTAGGGATGTGATCATAGATGAATTTAAAGAATGGGATTGGATTGAGAATGTCAAGAAGGATTCAGTGAGAATCTCTTGTGAAGAACCAGCCACTAAAGTCGAAAGAGAAGTTCGACAGGAACAAGTCATAAATGAAGCAGGTCCAAGCAGACCTCGACGAACAATACACATGCCTGCAAGGTTGCAAGAATGTGTAATTACATCAGATGATGTGGTTGATGAAGAGGGTGAGCTGGTACATTATGCTTTCTACGCAGATGTCGAACCAGTCAATGCAGCCGAGGCATTGAAAGATTCGAAGTGGGTGAAAGCAATGAATGAGGAGTTAGAGTCCATCGAAGTCAACAACACTTGGTCACTTGTTGAATTGCCTCAAGGCAAGAAGGAAATTGATGTGAAGTGGGTTTACAAGGTGAAGGTGAATCCTAGAGGAGAAGTAACTCGACACAAGGCAAGACTTATGGCGAAAGGGTTTCTTCAGAAGGAAGGAATCAACTTCGACGAAGTGTTTACACCTGTTGCTAGGATCGAAACAATCAGGTTGGTTTTTGGTCTAGCAAATATGAAAAATTGGCACACATGTCAGATGGACGTGAAGTGTGCATTCCTTAATGGCCCCTTAGACGAAGACGTTTATGTCACACAACCAGTTGGGTTTGTGAAACGAGGCGAAGAAGGAAAGGTGTACAGGCTGCATAAAGCCCTGTATGGACTTAAGCAAGCTCCAAGAGCTTGGAATAAGAAAATCGACAGCTTCTTAAGGGAGAAGGAATTTGTGAAGTGTACAAAGGTATCACACCTAGCAGCCACGAAGAGGATACTGAGGTATCTGAAAGGGACTCTCGACTACGACATTTTTTTCCTGCAGTTGATGAAGGAAAAGAATGCAAGTTAGTGGGATACACCGACTCTAGTTGGTGTAGTGATGTCGAGGATAGAAAATCCACAGCTAGCTATGTGTTTATGTTAAGTGGTGCACTAGTTTCTTGGAGTTCGAGAAAAGAGCCAGTAGTGGCATTGTCGTCATGCGAAGCAGAGTACATAGCTGCTTCCCTTTGTGCATTTCAAGCAACATGGATGGTGAACCTGGTTGAAGAGATCACAGGGAAGAGTCATGGAGCAATTACCATAAAGATCGACATCATGTCAACTATCAACTTGGCGAAGAATCCAATAGCACATGGTCGAAGTAAGCACATTAAAATGAGGTTCCATTATCTTCGAGAGCAAGTAGCAGAAGGGAACATGAACTTGGAACACTACAGAACTGAGAATCAAATTGCAGATATCATGACAAAGGGAGCGCATGTCGAAGTTTTCAGAAGACTAAGAGCCATGATAAATATAGACAGTTTAGACACAATGAATTAGGTGGTGTGTTAAATATGTAATTCATTGTTTTAGAATGATTAGATTTGATTTAGAAAGATCAGATTTGATTTAGAAATATTAGATTATATATTTTTGGGCTTTTATAGTTTGGGCTTTAGCTTGAGATGCAAGTTAACCTAAATCTATAAATAGGGAGAAACCCTTATCATTGTAATAATCAAGTTTGATAATTCATAGCTTGCAGTTGCAAGTGAATATTGAAAGTTTTCACAGTTTGTGGGCAGAAAGAATTCTGCAGTTTTCATCTTCTTCTCCAACGCTATCATTTCTCTTTTCTCTTTCTTTCTTTCTTTTTCAATTTTTTCTTTTCGTTGTCATTGTGTGTGATTGTTAACAATCTTGAGCTCAAGATTGAATACGAATTCTCAAAAGTTTTTGGATTAATTCCTACAGTAATGAAGTAGTGTTAAGCCATTTGATTTAAATATTTAGAGATTATTGTCGAGTTTAGGTTTGAGCTTTAAAAGTGTGGCCTTAGCCTTTACAAATTTACTTATTGGAAATAAGGCATTTGGATTTGTTTGTACCACTAATAGTAATACATCATGGTGTCGAAGTAGGACGCGAGGCTTTGTATCAACCACTGACGATGTAATATATCAGACTTAAATTAACCAATTAAAGTTGTTTGTTCCATAAGCTATTATGTTATCGTGTGTTCCATAATAATTCGCGTAGGCTTTGATGTTTGGTAAACATAATATGATGTTCATATAATCGTAGTTTTTTGGGTTAATACCCATTTTGCCCCTTGCCATATAGGCGCTTTTTGAAAAACCCCCCTGCGAAAAAAAAAGTTGCAAAAATTTCCCTAACATTTGAAGATTCTCTCAATTTTGACCTTCATCACATTCAGTCACCAAAAACCTACCATTTTGATCCCTGCCATTTTGGAAGCATTTTTATTTTGACCCCTGCCATTTTGGCAGCGTTTTCATTTTGACCCCTGCCATTTTGGCAGCATTTTTATTTTGACCCCTGCCATTTTGGTATTTTTAGTGACTGAATGTGATGAAGGTCAAAATTGAGAGAATCTTCAAATGTTAGGGAAATTTTTGCAACTTTTTTTTTCGCAGGGGGGTTTTTCAAAAACCGCCTATATGGCAAGGGGCAAAATGGGTATTAACCCTAGTTTTTTTAACACATATAGTCGTAGGCTTTGATGCATTGATGTATATGATATTTCACTCCAAGTTAGTATATGCTTGTTATTCTCATTAGAGAATGCATAAATTGCATCAATGCATTAGTAAAAAAGTGCATGAATATTTAAACATATAAATACAAAAAGTTAAAACACCATATTCTTATTCCGCTTCCACTGAGGGATGTAGAGTTCACATGCCAATGTGAGATATTGGGCTTATGTTGTCTTGGTGGTGGAATGTACTATTTGAATGGTGTCATCAAATATCTTATGTACCTATTTTAGGATGAAAGTTATTGTATGTTAGATAAAGATCATGTTCTTGGCCGTTCCGAGGGCCCGATAACTATGACCCAAAAAGAAAAATGGCTTATCGGACCGAGCACGATATAGGTGCATTATCCTAGATAAGGAAGTAGATAATCTCAACCCAAGATCAATCAAACAATTTCCAACATCTCGGACCTATAGATTAGCAAACTACATAACTGCCCTACTATATAAAGGGATAATGAGTCATTTCTCCGGTAATTGAAATTCAAATCACATTCGTTTCTTTTCACTATCAATCAAACATTCCTATATCAATTCACTGAATTGAAACTTCCTCGACTTAGAAATTCAGATCTTTTAAATCTAAACTGTAGGTGTTTGTTCTTGATCCTCTCTGGTTGAAGATTAATATTGTTTCTCAGATTTGCTTCCATATCTGTCAGTGATGTCTGGTTCTAGAGCTACTCATTACGCTACACAGCGGGAAGCAAACGCCGCAGCTCAAGCTGCCAAAGATCCACCACCTATTCTTCAAAATGGCAGCGATCAAGTCTTCATGGATTCTCCATTCGCATCGTCGCCTAAAATCATGTCTAGCCTAGGACATCTTAAGGCGTTTTTCAACCTCTCATGTTCTTAGGATCTGCCATGCAGTTTTAACTAGACAAAACATTATTTAGGCCTCTAGCACCGCTGATGGTACCTAGACCGAAAAAGGTCCATGGTTTCTAGTTGTTGCAAGCTAACCTCAGCATACAAGGTGCTAAAGAATTGGTGAACAACCTTTACTATATGGTTCAACAATAAAATTCACAAGTTGTAGAAGAAAGATTAATTCACATCGAAGAAACTTGTATCACATAAATTCGAATAGCAACACAATACAAGAGGTTGTTTCTTAGAGGAATCAAATTACCCTCCATGAACCGACAACATTTCTGAGTAACACTTATATGTATACACATTCTCCCAGAGACATTCAATAAACTTTGAGCTAGGAATTAAATTCATGTATACACGTTCTCCCATGCAGGTTATAACACTTATACATACATTGAACAAACCAAGCAGGAATGTTAAAAAAAGAGAATACTGGTAAATCTCTGAGTGAAACAATTTTCTCATATTCAACTATCTGATATGGGCGGACTTGCTCTCTCAAAATGCACAAAGGAGGATAAAAATGATCCACTTCCAATAAAGCATTATCAAAATAATCGGAGATAGATGCTAGGTTGACATTGGTTTCTTTATCCAACATTTTAGCCGAAGAGATATTTTCAAGGTGCAAATTCTCGAGATCTCCTTGGGCGGTTGAAACTTGCGTTTTTATAGCATATACTGACTCCCAAACTAAAGCCATAACTTTGTCTTTATTCACTACTCCATGCGCCAGTAGCTTTACATGACCAGCTAAGGAATAAGAGAATTTGAAAGCACTTAAAAACAAACCTATCTCGGTAAGAGAAGTAAAAGCCCTATTTACTTTTGGCAAGTGCATGTCGTGATGAAGTGTCAGATCACAAACATTGCCATGCAGCAATTATCTTTCTTTACGAAGTCGATCAACCATAAAATTCTCCTTATGATCGGCCAGAATGGTAGAGACTCGTCGAGTAAAGTATACCAGAGTTGATAATTCCTCTTTAAGAGCGCTGTAAGTCAGATTGGCAAGGTAAGAGCAATAATCTTCTAAAATAGATGTTTGATTCTCCCTCAGAGTATGAGGTCCCAATTGAGCCAATAAGATGAAAGCTAAAAAACCCAAGGTTGATGGTAGGATTCCCGGAGTGCTTGACACCCCTTGAGTATCCCCAAGAATTTTTACATAAGGGTTGGGAATTGGGACTCTCCCTCCTTGAGGATGCCACAAACCCAACAAGGAAGGTCAGGTTAATTGCTTTGTAACTCTAGTCGAAACATGTACGATGATGGGTGTTAGAACATTTTAAGGATCGACCATCTCAAGGATAGCCAAAGTTTCCCTCTTCATTTGCTGACTTACTCTCTCACATGTCATTGATTCTTCATATAAAAATTGAAAATTCTTCAAGAAACTCTATGGAAAAAGATGACAAACATAAAAAGATATAAATACCGGAAGCTTACAAAAAATTACCTTCCTCTCCTCCTCGATCTTAGCGTCCATCAATAAGCGAGTTTTGGTGAGTCTCTTCGAACTTTTCGTCAAGGTGTCATTTTGTGGAACGACGCCTCCAACATAACCCAAATCTTTGAAAAAAGTGACTAACTGTTTCTTTAGGTAAAGCTATTCCTGGGACATATCATCCTCATTGTATACATATGACATGTTCCTCGTTAAAAAGTGACCTTGGCTCCAGAACTTATGAAATAAATATGTACATCGATATTCTAGTTCAATTTCTTTGGTACAAATATTTGCATGAGCCTCCTCATTGATAGGAGTATATGTAAAGAACCGATCTTTGAAATGTTTCACGTCATTAGAATACATCTCGAAGTAGCGAGTAACATGTGTCAATGTAACTAAACCCTGACTTTGCGCATGATTCGCTATACTACGTTGTACCTTGAAAAGGTGGAAGAAGAGTGACAAAGATGGATTTTCTCCCTAGTAATCACACCAGTATTGGAATACTTTGATGAAATCTCAACTCACATGATTCAAATATGAAGGAGTAATCATCATATGGTTCATAACGTCAACTTTGAAATCATTGAAAGGCAATCGGAGACCCAAAATAAAATATGTGCACTCGAAAAAAGGGATGACGCACATGCCATATTTGCCACATTTTTTTCTTCCTCTAGGATCAGTAGACCCCAGTCAGATGAGGGACCCACTTCAAGGAAAGCCCTTTCGAGCTTACCTTTGTTAGACGGTGTGGCTAGTGATCGAGAGGGGGGGGGGGGGTGAATAGATCACCGCTTGTAAAATACGGTTTTAAAAACCTTAACAGAGTTTTTGAAATATAGCGGAAAGTTTTGGTCCCGAATCGACTTCCGTCTATTCTGAACCGCTACCAAAAAGACCAGACACGCAAGTATGATGCTGGATTTGAATTGATTGATAGAAAATGTTAACACAGAAATTTCTCGCACTAAATGCACTTATCACAAATTCTGATTCCAATGAGTAAATCACAACAAACCGTTTTGTCAAACACTTGGCGTGTATGTGTTCTATGATAAACAATAGTGATGTTTCAATAAAAGGTTTTCTTGCCACTATTGTATCACGACACGTAAAACGTACTGCGCCAATTTGTATCACAAAACAGTTAACGAAAACGTAAAGGGAGATAGAGATAGAATACGATACGCAGAGATTTGTTAAGGAAGTTCCCCACTGTCGTCCTCGCGTGTGGGTACGTCTCCCTCTCAATTTCAAAAGAAATTGAGACCTTTTCTTATCAATAGTTGCTGAATTCGTTCTTACAAAGGTTACAATACCAAGACAGAATTCTAAATCCCTAGAACTTCTTCTTCTCGTATAGAACCTCGACTTGATCAGAGCTGGATCAAGAATTCCCCGCAAGACTTGCAAACGATTCACCGGTTCCACGACCTGTTTGCGAAACAACCCCGTTTCCAAACCCTACGCTGCGGCTGAATCCGTTCTGCAATCGTGACTAACAAACCCGCAAGAACAGTCCCGTTCTTGAAGGACAAACCAGTAGGTTTTTCCTCGAAACCCCCTTCACTCTTCAACCCAGCTAGATCCTTGATCGTTCCACTGACTCCACAGCTAGATCGTTGATCGTACCACTGAACGTTATCTCGTTGATCCTTCAATCCGAAGAACAAGAATGATTGTGTGTAATTGTTCTTGAATTGAAGAGATTGAGAAGATGATGAAGACGAAGTATCTTTCAGGTTTCTGAATGCTCAATCAATTGCTGCTACAAAGACCTCTATGACTTGTGTATTTTGCAATTTTCACTTGTGAATTCATCCTTAAGCCAATACCTGCCACTTTGTATTTATACTAAACAAGACAGAACTGTTAGAATAAAAATTATGCAGAAAAACAGACTTTGGGATCGATGCCAGACACGTATGGATCGATGCCAGACAGTTTTTAACTGTTAGGGATTGATCCCAAAATCTATGAATCGATCCCTACTGAAGGTGAACTGAAAAACAGAATTTCCATTAAATCAGGGATCGATGCCAGACACGTATGGATCGATGCCAGACAGTTTTTAACTGTTAGGGATTGATCCCAAAATCCATGAATCGATCCCTACTGAAGGTGAACTGAAAAACAGAATTTCCATTAAATCAGGGATCGATACCAGACACGTATGGATCGATGCCAACTGAACAAATTTAATTCTTTTGATTCAAACCTTATAAAAAGTGTTTCTAACAATCATTTTAAGATGAATATCAATTCCAATCATCTAGTATTGAATAAAGACAAACGCAAAGGCAAAAATCACACATATTCACATGTAGAATGAAGCACAACAAATCATACGCACAATTTGCAATCATACAAAACAAAACCAAAATAAAGGATTGTCTCACAAACTCCCCCTTTTTGATGATGGCAAATTGATGTGTGATACTCCCCCTGAGTTTGTGCATACCATTCTGTCATGTCAACATCTTCTATACTTCTCCCCCTTTGTCAACATCAAAAAGAGGAAAGAAACAACAAAGAGAAGAACAAAGTAGCAAACCGCAGCATAAATTGATAACAAAGCTAACAATCACAAAGAAAGAAAGCTTAGAAGAATAAAATCACTCACAAAGAATGACCAATAAAGGGCAAGGAAACCATAAACAAGCAAACGGAAATAAGCATTGAAATACTAGGAAAGTATTTAAAATTATATAAGCCAAACAAATATAGTCAGAATATTCGAAAAATGAAACAACAACTCAAGAAACATGAAATGCAATGCTTATGAAACATGTTATGAAAGTGATGCTTAAGAATAGGTCTCAAATCAGATATTAATATTCAAACAATAAATGCAAAAGAATATACATAAACGAACATAGAGAATTTGTTCTAACATACACAAACACATAGATCCAAAGAGTAGTAAAGAGGATTGATATTACCTTTGTTGATGTGCCTTTGTGAAGTATAAGCTCACAACTTCTAAAACACAACTTATCAACCAAGGTGAGGCAAAAATAGAATCTAACAAGCTTAAGATAGTAATGAAGAAAGATCAAGAATCCCTAATTCACGACGAATGTTAAAGAAAGGTTCCGTTGCTAGTGGTTTAGTGAAAATATCAGCGAGTTGATTCTTAGTATCAACATGCTCAAACACAACGTCCTCTTTCTCAACATGGTCGCGAAGAAAGTGATGCCTAATCTCTATGTGTTTAGTGCGTGAGTGTAAAACAGGATTCTTAGTAAGATTTATAGCACTGGTGTTGTCACACTTTATTGGAATGCGTTTGAGTTGAATATCGAAATCTTGTAGTTGTTGCTTCAGCCACAAGATCTGAGCGCAACAGCTACCGGCTGCAACGTACTCAGCCTCAGCAGTTGACAATGCGACAGACACCTGTTTCTTGCTATGCCAACTGACCAGAGAGTTTGAAAATAAGTGACATGTACCACTAGTACTTTTCCTATCTGATTTGCAGCCAGCAAAATCAGAATCGGAGTAACCTACTAAGCTACAATCGCTTCCTTTTGAATACCAGAGCCCATACTTAGATGTTCCATGAAGATATCTAAATATGCGCTTGACAGCTTTCAAGTGTGACTCTTTAGGATTCGATTGATATCGTGCACACATGCAGACACTAAACATGATGTCAGGTCTAGACGCAGTAAGATACAAGAGAGACCCAATCATACCTCTATAATGTTTGACATCTACACCCTTACCGTGTTCATCTTTATCTAGATATCCGTTGGTAGGCATAGGTGTGTCTATTGATTTTGAGTCGTTCATTCCAAAGCGCTTGAGCAGCTCTCTGCAGTATTTTGTTTGACTCACAGCTGTTCCCTCATCAAGCTGCTTTATTTGGAGACCGAGGAAGAAATTAAGCTCCCCCATAAGACTCATTTCAAATTCACCCTGCATAACTTTTGAAAACTCTTCGACCAAGTGTATGTTAGTTGAACCAAAAATTATATCGTCAACATAAACTTGAACTAAAAGAATGTGTTTTCCTTTGTGCTTAATGAAGAGGGTGGTATCCACTTTACCTCTTGAGTATCCATGATCAAGTAGAAATTTGCTAAGTCTTTCATACCAAACCCGGGGGGCTTGCTTAAGACCGTACAAAGCTCGTTTTAATTTGTAAACATAATCTGGATATTCAGCATTCTCAAAACCAGGAGGTTGTGAGACGTATACCTCTTCATTTAGAACACCATTTAGAAACGCACTCTTTACGTCCATTTGGTAAAGCTTAAAATCTCTAGAACACGCATAAGCGAGCAAGAGACGTATAGCCTCAAGGCGAGCAACTGGAGCATAAGTTTCCTCATAGTCTATGCCCTCCTCTTGGTTATAGCCTTGTGCTACTAAACGTGCCTTGTTTCGAGTTATCACTCCACTTTCATCAAGCTTATTCCTAAAAACCCACTTAGTACCTATGATATGATGTTCTCGCGGACGCGGGACAAGTTCCCAAACGTCATTTCTTTTAAATTGATTAAGCTCTTCTTGCATGGCCATTAGCCAAAATTCATCAATCAAGGCTTCTTTGGCATTTTTAGGTTCCACTTGTGAAACAAAGGCGAAGTGAGAACAAAAATTACTTATCTTAGAACGAGTCATGACTCCCTTTGAAATGTCTCCCAAGATGTTGTCAATGGGATGGTCTTTTGAAGATTTCCAAGCTGGTGGAAGGTCATTCACATCAGCTGTCCTTTCTTCCTTATCTTCTTCATGACTAGTATCTTCCTCCTTCTCAATGGGAGCTGTCTTGGATTGATCAGTTTCCACAACAGCTTCCTTGAGTATGTCTTCTGTAGATACACCTGTGTCATCAAAAGAAATACCTTTTCCGACATTTTTCGGATAAGACTCATCAAAGGAAACATGAACAGATTCTTCAACGGAAAGTAAACGCTTATTATACACTCTATATGCTTTACTTGATTGTGAATAACCAAGAAAAATACCTTCATCCGCTTTTGCATCAAACTTCCCAAGTTTTTCCTTACCATTATTCAAAACAAAACACTTACAACCGAATACGTGAAGATGTGATAAGTTTGGCTTTCTTCCTTTTAAAAGCTCATAAGGGGTTTTATTTAACATAGGGCGAATTAGAATCCTGTTTAGAACATAACAGACTGTGCTAACAGCATCAGCCCAAAAATATTTTGGCAATCCACCCTCATTTAGCATTGTTCTTGCCAGCTCTTCTAAAACGCGATTTTTGCGCTCCACAACGCCATTCTGTTGTGGAGTTCGAGGAGCTGAAAAGTTATGCTCAATACCATACTTATCACAGTACTTATCAAAGAGATAGTTTTGAAATTCTCCTCCATGATCGCTTCGAATTGTAACTATTTTAGAATTCATTTTATTTTGGGACAGTTTTGCAAAATTCTTAAAAGCAGAAAAAGTTTCATCTTTGCTATGAAGGAATATAGTCCAAGTAAATCTAGAGTAGTCATCAACAATTACAAAACCATAATAGTTTCCACCTAAGCTCTTTGTCCTAGACGGACCAAAGAGATCCATATGGAGAAGCTCAAGAGGTCGTGAAGTTGAAATTACATTTTTGGATTTAAAAGAGACCCTTGTTTGCTTTCCCATTTGGCATGCATCACATAGGTGGTCTTTTGAAAACTTTATTTTTGGAAGACCGACTACTAGATCCTTAGATACAACCTTGTTAAGCAAATCGAAATTAACATGCGCTAAACGTCTATGCCAAAGCCAAGAATCATCATTCAAGGTAACTAGACATTTAGTGCTTGTTAAAGATACATCACAAAGATCAAGCATATAGATATTGTTTACTCTAACACCCTTAAACACAACATTATTTTCATCATGTTCAATTATGCAACAAGTTTTTGTAAAAGAAACTTTGTAACCCTTGTCACACAATTGACTTATGCTTAACAAATTGTGTTTAAGTCCCTCTACAAGATTGACATCAGAAATGGTAGTGGTAGAGGGGTTACCTATACTACCTTTGCCAAGTATAGCTCCTTTGTTATTGTCTCCATAAGTAACATATCCCTTTTTCTTTGCTTTGAAGTCTATAAAAAGCGATATGTCACCGGTCATGTGCCTTGAGCAGCCGCTATCTAGGAACCATCTCCTATCTTCGGATGCAAGGCACTCTTCCTACAATATCAAAAGAGAGTGGTTGGTACCCAATTTTCATTGGGTCCAAAGGGGTAAGTGGTAACATGGTTGCCTTTTGGCTTCCATTGATAGATGCCTTTAGGAACAAGAAACCTCCTAAACTTGCATTTCTCAATGGTGTGGCCAGCACGACAACAATAATGACATAAACCATGATGATGCAATTGTTTAGTTTTGTTCATTGAATCCTTTGGAGTAAAAGAGTATTTTGCATATGGAGGATTCAATGACTTCTTAAACAATCTAGTATCAACGGCGTAAGTCACCTTGGGTTGTAAAGCTTTTTCCAATTTGACTTTAAGAGTATTAACCTCTCGTTGCCAAATATGACAAGCTTCACAATACCTAACTTTACTACATCCGTTAACATCAATATCTTTCGAATTTTATGCAATACTAGCCTTCAAGCTTTCTAAATCTTTTTCAGCTTTGTATACTTTACCTTCCAAGAATGAAAAAATTTGTTTATCGGAAGATAATCTTTTGAAAGCATCTACAGCTTCGTTATGCAGTTTTTCAAAAGCGATTTTCAGTTCAGAAAAAGACATAGAGGAGACATTATTATAGTAGGCTTGTTTTACCTTCTTTTCTTCTTGTTTCTTCTTGTAGTAGGCATGGTCTTTGATGTGAGCCATAAGACATAGGTTTGCGGTTTCATCACTATCACTTGAACTTTGTGAGCTTGATGAATCGCTATCGCTTTCCCATGCTGTATAAGCTCTCCTTTGTTTGCTGTACCGTTTAGGTGAATCCTTCCCTTTATCCTTTTTCTTCATAGGACATTCTGTTTTGTAATGTCCAGATTTGCCACAATTGAAACAAGATCCTCTACCTTTATGCTTCTTGTTCTCTTCCTGTTTTGACTCACTAGATTGTCTTCTAAACTTCATGAGGTTTTTGTCGGAATGCTTGTATCCATTCCTTCGAATGAATCTATTGTATCTCCTTACAAAAAGTCCCATTTCTTCATCATCCGAATCTTTGTCACTACTTGAATCATTGTCACTTTGCTCTTTTCTTGAGGACTTAGTGCTAGAGGCCACAAGAGCAATTGGCTTCTTCTCACCCTATTTGTCTTTCTTCTTCTCTTTCTCCTTCTTACTTTTGTTCTCATACTTTTCAAGACTTTCTAGAGCTTGCTGATGTTCTTCCAGCTTTCCAAAAAGTGTTGTAATCGTAAGAGTCGTCAAGTCGTTGGCTTCCTTGATAGCTGTCACTTTAGGTTGCCATTCCCTGCTAAGACATCTCAGAATTTTGTTAGTAGCTACCTCATTGGAAACAGGTTTTCCAAGTGCATTTAATCGATTTGTAAGATGAGTAAACCTCTTTTGCATGTCGGAGATAGATTCTCCATTTTTCATGCGAAAGAGCTCAAACTCTTGATTAAGTGTGTTAATGCGAGACTGTTTCACTTCAGTAGTACCCTCATGGGCGACTTCTAAAGCGTCCCACATCTCCTTAGCAGTCGTGCAATGGGATACTCGATAGTACTCATCAACACCAAGTGCTGAAATTAGTATATTTCGAGCTTTCCAATCACTCGACCACTTTTTCTCATCTTTCTCAGTCCAATCAGCTTCTGGTTTAGGTACTATGGCGCCAGCCTCATTGGTCATGGTTATTTGAAAAGGACCATTCTCAATGGCTGTCCATACTAGCCTATCCACAGAATTTATATGAACTCGCATGCAGTCTTTCCAGTAGCCGTAGTTTTCTCCGTTAAAGACTGGAGCTCTATTGTACGCCCCCTTTGGTTCAGAATCCATATCGTTACAGGAAGCCACAGAGCACCAGCGAACCGGCGCTCTGATACCACTTGTTAGACGGTGTGGCTAGTGATCGAGAGGGGGGGGGGGTGAATAGATCACCGCTTGTAAAATACGGTTTTAAAAACCTTAACAGAGTTTTTGAAATATAGCGGAAAGTTTTGGTCCCGAATCGACTTCCGTCTATTCTGAACCGCTACCAAAAAGACCAGACACGCAAGTATGATGCTGGATTTGAATTGATTGATAGAAAACGTTAACACAGAAATTTCTCGCACTAAATGCACTTATCACAAATTCTGATTCCAATGAGTAAATCACAACAAACCGTTTTGTCAAACACTTGGCGTGTATGTGTTCTATGATAAACAATAGTGATGTTTCAATAAAAGGTTTTCTTGCCACTATTGTATCACGACACGTAAAACGTACTGCGCCAATTTGTATCACAAAACAGTTAACGAAAACGTAAAGGGAGATAGAGATAGAATACGATACGCAGAGATTTGTTAAGGAAGTTCCCCACTGTCGTCCTCGCGTGTGGGTACGTCTCCCTCTCAATTTCAAAAGAAATTGAGACCTTTTCTTATCAATAGTTGCTGAATTCGTTCTTACAAAGGTTACAATACCAAGACAGAATTCTAAATCCCTAGAACTTCTTCTTCTCGTATAGAACCTCGACTTGATCAGAGCTGGATCAAGAATTCCCCGCAAGACTTGCAAACGATTCACCGGTTCCACGACCTGTTTGCGAAACAACCCCGTTTCCAAACCCTACGCTGCGGCTGAATCCGTTCTGCAATCGTGACTAACAAACCCGCAAGAACAGTCCCGTTCTTGAAGGACAAACCAGTAGGTTTTTCCTCGAAACCCCCTTCACTCTTCAACCCAGCTAGATCCTTGATCGTTCCACTGACTCCACAGCTAGATCGTTGATCGTACCACTGAACGTTATCTCGTTGATCCTTCAATCCGAAGAACAAGAATGATTGTGTGTAATTGTTCTTGAATTGAAGAGATTGAGAAGATGATGAAGACGAAGTATCTTTCAGGTTTCTGAATGCTCAATCAATTGCTGCTACAAAGACCTCTATGACTTGTGTATTTTGCAATTTTCACTTGTGAATTCATCCTTAAGCCAATACCTGCCACTTTGTATTTATACTAAACAAGACAGAACTGTTAGAATAAAAATTATGCAGAAAAACAGACTTTGGGATCGATGCCAGACACGTATGGATCGATGCCAGACAGTTTTTAACTGTTAGGGATTGATCCCAAAATCTATGAATCGATCCCTACTGAAGGTGAACTGAAAAACAGAATTTCCATTAAATCAGGGATCGATGCCAGACACGTATGGATCGATGCCAGACAGTTTTTAACTGTTAGGGATTGATCCCAAAATCCATGAATCGATCCCTACTGAAGGTGAACTGAAAAACAGAATTTCCATTAAATCAGGGATCGATACCAGACACGTATGGATCGATGCCAACTGAACAAATTTAATTCTTTTGATTCAAACCTTATAAAAAGTGTTTCTAACAATCATTTTAAGATGAATATCAATTCCAATCATCTAGTATTGAATAAAGACAAACGCAAAGGCAAAAATCACACATATTCACATGTAGAATGAAGCACAACAAATCATACGCGCAATTTGCAATCATACAAAACAAAACCAAAATAAAGGATTGTCTCACAACCTTCACGAGCAAAAATAGAGATGGTCACCAAAATTTCAGGATCTACCCAAACATCTAAAGTATCTTTCTTCGCTTTTTGACGCATTATGGGTACCACCTCCATTAGTCAAGAAGATGGTGTGTTACAAAGAATGTGTATAACGAAAGAAAAAAGCTAATAATCGTGGAAGCTTTATCGATATTCCCAAATATTATGCGATTTCTTAGTAGGTGAAAAGACATCTAGAGTATATGGAATATTTAAGGTGCATGTTCCCTATCATGATGAAGTCACATCACGACTTTTCATTTGAACCGAGTAATGATTGGTAAAAGAAGGAAAGCACAACAAAGCCCTTACCCTTTAGAGCAAAGGCAGGGCTTGGGGGAAATAGTTTTGGGCCGCCTAGAAGGCCTATTAACTATTGACCCAAAAGGTGAAATGTATCACCAGACCGAGCATAAGACAAGTTCACTATCCTGGACTAGGAAGCAGGTAATGATAACCTGAGATCAATTGGATGGATTCTCGCATATTACGTCGATAGCTTAGCAAGATATTATAATCTCCCCACTATATGAAGGGAGAACACACTATTTCTCAAGTAATTCAAATTCAAATCTCATCCTTTTCATTTCACTCTCATACTGACTTAGGTGTTGTAGTTCTAACCTTGCAGGTTAACTTTTGTCCACTGTACCAGAAACTCAAGTCCACCATTGCAATTCACATCAACCGTTCTCCGATAAATTCTAGTTATAGTTATTGCTTGAGGTCTCGACAGAAGTCCCACCTGATAAGTTAAAACACCTCGGCGAAGGGACTTAATATCTCATCAATCGGGCAATACATTATTATGCCTAAGAACTTAGGCTAACTAAACTTCCTCCTAGGGGACTTAGTGTCTCCTCAGCCGGGCTATACATTATTATGCCTAGGTAACTTAAGCTAAATAAGCTTTCACTTAAGGGACTTAGTGTCCCTTTGAGTGGGATCATTTCCAATAAATCACACCTAAGAGGTGAGACCCATATCCGACCCCAAAGGCTGAATCATCAGTCTTTCTTAAGGGCTCCTCGTCTGAGGGACTCAATGTCTCATCAACCATGCTATACATTATTATGCTCAGAGAACTCGTGCTTAATCAAACACATGTCTGAGGGACTTAGAGTTTCCTTGGGTGTGATCCAATATAAAGTCTCACCTAAGGGACTCGACTATAAACTCTCCGCCTAAGGGGCTTAGAGTTTCCCCAGTCGGGATCAAGACATATGAATTTCTCCCAAGTGGCATGAGCAAAGTCTTATCTAAGAGACTTGATAACAAGTCTTTCCTGAGAGCTTGATGGAAGTCCCGTCCGAGAGGTCAATGCCTTGACTAAAGGGATTATAGTTATATTAGACATACACTATATATATCTTAGCCTAAGGGACTAAGAGTCTCCTTGACAAGCTTGAACAAACACCCTACTCGGGGGACTTAAAGTTTCCTCGGGCAGGATCCAATATAAAATCTCGCCTAAGGGAGTCGACTATAAACTCTCCACCCGAGTGACTTAGAATTTCCCCATCCAAGATCAATACATATGAAGTTTGCCCAAGAGGCATGATGGAAGTCTTGCCTAAGAGACTTGATCATAAGTCTTTGTAGTGGAAAAATCATGAGTGTAAGCTATTGATTAACTTAACTCGAAAAGCAAGAGTCACCACCGCACTTTTATTTTATCCAAAAAGGAAAGGAAAAAGAGCGAACAAAACCTACAGAAGCTCTACAACAAGAACAAGTGAAGAGAGACTGGATAAGGGGGGTTGGTTACGCAATGGGAAGGTATTAGCACCCAAAACGTCTATAGTACTCTATAGTAACCCTTTGAAATATTTACGCTTTTTGGTCTAAAAAAGTTTGCTTGAAAAGTGATTGAGGAGATGAGAAGAGAAATTGTTTTTTAAGATTTTTGTGTTTGGAGAGACTTGTCGTCTCATGCCTACGTACCCACGATGTGCAATGTAGGATCAAAACCCTATAGTTCGTGGTACAAAGAATGAAATTTATTTGTTATGGTTGATTTTAAATGTAAAGACAAGTCGTCATTTCCAAACGAATAATTCCGCTTAAAGAAATGAATCATGTCTAAACTTATGAAAAAGTTAAAGGAAAAAGTGCAAGAGGGCACAAAAAGAAGTTTGAATGAGTTTGGTGTTTTTTAAAGTCTTTTGAAAAAGGTGTCAATATGCTTATGTAGTTTAGCATTTGTTAAGAAATGAAAAGAAAAGAGTTAAAATCACTTGACAAAGTTAAGGTTTGATTATGAAAGAGGTGATAGTTAGAAAACAAGAAGGTTTTGAAAAAGGGAGAAAGTTTTGAAAATTGAAGAATGGGTGGAGAAGAAGTGAATATCATAAAGCATAAAGTAAAAGCTAAGGATAAGAAATATCTAACCACAAATGTAGTTGTTTTCACAATAAACCATGCAAAAGCACAAGTCTTCGAAGTCTTCGAACCATAATTCCAAAGCAAGGGAAAAGGTCATAGTTCTAAGTCCAAGGTTCCAAGAATTGCATTGGATGTCCAAGTTCTAAGTCCAAGGATTCAAGAATAGAATTGAAGTCCAAGGTCTAGGTGCAAAATTCCATGTCCATTGCAAAGGACAGTAACCATAGTCCAAGATTAGAAACACAAGTTTTTTAGAGGTTTTGGCCTTTATTAATGTTTTTGGTCCAAGTGGACAAAGAGAAAAAGGCATAAGCATAAACATGTGTCCAACGGACAAAGGAAAAGTTGCAGAAACATAAACATGCGTCCAACGGACAAAGGAAAAATATGCGGAAGCATAAACATGTGTCCAACGGACAAAGGAAAAATTGTATAAAAGTAAAAGAGAGATAGGGAGCGAGAAGGAATTGTAAAGAAGTTAGAAGTTAGTTATTAGTTGTTAGTTGTTAGAGTAAGTGATCAATAATGATTGAATCGTGTACTTAGGTCAAGGTTAATGAAGACTTGTTAGAAGATTGATAGAATCAAAGCCTCTACAACAACAAGTTTCATAGATTTTGAACCTAATACAAAAGATCAATCAACATTGAGTTGTTTTTCGATAAGGGACATAATGTTGCGCTATGTTAAGCAATCGCCGAGTAATTTACGGAGTAATTACCCTACAATGAGGCCGGTCAATATCTCTTTGTGCTAAAACATGCTAGATGAACGATATGTAGATCGTCATCCGAAAGCAATAGCGCACGAAAAGAAGAGAAGGTAACGATCTAGTCTTGATCAAAAATCAACAAAGGAATTCTATGATCCACAAGAATTTGATCGATCAAAAGGAAAGAGAAATAGATGAAGAGAAAGCCAAATTAAACAACATAATTATGTGATCTAAGGCTAAGAACAAAAGGAAAGTGAAGAAAATGGAAAAGGAACCAAAACAGTCCCAAAAACAAGCCAAAATGTGCATTCTGTTTCGAAGTAACCGGTTACGGCATATCTGCTAACCGGTTACTTAATTCAAAATAGTGCAGTTTTTCAAAATTAACACAGAGTATCTGGTTACAGCATATCTGCTAACCGGTTACTCTGCACCAGAATGCAGAAAAATGTGCAAAATTCAGCATGATTCATTCTTAAAACTTTGTACAAACACCTTATGATCATGGAACTGAAATTGCACGAAATTTAAAGTAAAACAACAGTGAAAAACAACAATTAAACACAATTACAAGATTCAAAGGATCAAGTAACAAAGATCTCCAAAGATCTACATTGTGGATGATGAAATTGAAGCTGCAACAATGGTGAGAGATGAATTACCACTTCAAATCTGAAAATTCCTTCAAATTACTCCAAGATCCAAACTCCAAAGCCTTGGTCTATGAGAATTGATGAAGAAAACAAGCTTGGATGAAGGTTTAGCTCAAAGTTGAACAAGATTTAATGTGAATTCTTGTTAACTTTCAAAAGAAGAAAAGTGAGCTTTAGTAAAATTTGTGGTTGGAGAGAGAAATTGCAAGAGGTTCTTTGGCTCTCAAAAGCTTGAATGAAATTTTAGCAAGGTGAATTTGGCTCTCAAAAGCTTGAAGAATGAATTAAATGAGGGTTCTATTTATAGAGTTTAGGCTTGAAAATTTGGTGGTTTGGAATTAGGTTTGGAAATGAGAATTAGGCTTGGAATTTGAATTTGGAGGGAAATTCATAAAAGAGTGGTGATTAGTGAAGGTGTATGGTAGGAAATGATCAAAGTGATGTAGGGAATTAAAATGAGATGGTATGGAATACTCCAAATGTGATCAAGAGCTGAGATTGGTACAAATTGCTGAATTTTGAATTTGCTGAATTTTTTCAAAATCTCACGAGGGTAACCGGTTACAGCATATCTGCTAACCAGTTACTTAGTGCAAAATTTGTGAAAAATGAGCATTTTGCTGCACTGTTGTGGTTCCGGCTCGATTCTTTTGCTTGTCAAAGAAGGCATGGAAATAAACACATGAACCTTGGAATTCCTTGAATAATAATCAATTAAAACTTGTGGAATCCTTGACCAGATAAATTTGACATGATTGCGAATCAACTTTGACTTTTCTCAGATAAAATTCATTCGAGCTGTGGGACTGTTATCTTGGCATTTTTAACCTGTTCTTCCCCTGAAAATGTCAATAAAGAGAAAACAAAATATTTTTGGATTTTGGTTAAGGTTAGTAAAACATGAGCAAATAAAGGCAAATAAGAAACACATAGATGCTCGGTGATCCATGCAAGGCATAAACCCAAAGAAGAGAGGGATAAAGGAACCAAAGCATGATCTTGTTTGTGGTATAAGATGCAAAATGAGATGTGAATGATATGTGGAATCTTAGGGGTCAAAAATTAGGGTCTTACAGCTGCCCCTATTTAAGTCTCTTCTATCGGGAGATATGAAGATACTTAAATACAAAAAAATGACATTTTTAAGCCCTAAGATGCCACAAGATGATATGAATGCAAAGGATGAAACACTCTGCGGGGAAACTAGAAACAAGAGATTTACGGTAAATTGAGAGAGAAGACGCAAAAAGACACGCCGGGGAACACAAGCTGTTTCTGAAGATCTGTCGAGGTGACAAGAAGTATCCATCAATAGTTGGAAAGAGAGGGACAAGACCCTGGGAAGACAAGTAGTGACATCCAAGAATAGTATTGGATAGAAACTATGAACGAGACAAAAGGTATGTCAAAAGATGTCCAAGAATGACATTGGACAACAACAAGAAAGTTTATGGTAAAAACAGCAGCGTCATCCAAGAATAGCATTGGATGGAGGTGAAAAAACACTCTATTGGGGATAATATATCCAAGAATGGCATTGGATGAAAGGAACTTCAACGTTCAACAATGGCATTGAATGGGGCAACAACAAACATCAGAATCATCCAAGAATGGCATTGGATATAAACAAAATTCCATTTGAACAACTTCACTGGGGACATCCAAGAATGGCATTGGATGGCAAGGTTAAATATCAGAAATATCCAAGAATAGCATTGGACTTGGCTGGGGAAAAGGTTCCAAGAATGGCATTGGACAAAAGAATCTCAACATCCAAGAATGGCATTAAATGAAGTGAGAAAAGATTCTAGAAAATATATTAGAAGTATCCAAGAATGGCATTGGACTCTGTTGAGGAAAATATATCCAAGAATGGCATTGGATAAAGAAAGGACTTTCAGGAATGGCAGTGAAAGTAAAGGTAAATCACTATATTCAAGAATGGCCTTGAATGATAGTGAGAAAGACATCCAGGAATGGCACTGAATGTAAAGGAGAAAACGCATTCAAGAATGACACTGAATGAACAGATAAAACTCTCAGGAATGGCACTGAAAGGTATCCAAGCAAATATGATGGGGATTACATAAGAGAGGCAAAACTTCCAGGAATAGCACTGGGAGAAACAAGAGGAACAAGATATCTAGGAATGGCACTGGAGATCAAAAGAGACAGACATCCAGGAATGGCACTGGAGAAACAAGAGGCATACATCCAGGAATGGCACTGAAGTGAAAGAAGAACAAAGATCCAGGAATAGTACTCGAATGAAAGAAGACAAACATCTAACAACTGGACTAGATACACAGGGAAACGACAACATCCAGGAGTAACACTTGAAAAGAAACAAGATAAACAAGACATCCAGGAATAGCACTAGAAGATAAACAAAACATCCAGGAATATCACTGGAATGAAAGAAGACAGGTAAACGACAACATTCAGGAATGACACTGAATGAAAAGGCAGGTAAAAGTTTTGGTAGGCGCCAAGTAAGTTGGACTTTGATCACAAGGTAAGATGTTGAAAGCAACAGGACCTCAGGAAATGCATATGAGCGCGAAGCACACTTCGAGCTATGAAAATCTTTCTATGTATGATAGATGAATGATTTATGTATGCAATGCATATGATAGAGGCAACTGAGATAGACTCTTTTGTGAGGGAAGAATGGAACTCTGATTCCTCAACACAGGGAACACTGCCCACTCTGCTTGGAGAGAAGATGTTGAACATATCTCTGTCACATATATGGATTGTATCAGGCTGATGGTCTTTTGAGGAAATACATCTTGAGGATTATTGAAGAAGAGTGCCCCAGATTGATTGATTGATGAACTGATCATAGTTTCAGTTTGACTACTGCAGGGGAAAATGAACTGATCATGGCTTTAATTCTTGAAATGAATGTTGAGGATAAAATGATCATAGCTTCAGCTTGACTATTGTTGGGGATGAACTGTTCATGGCTTCAGTTCCTGAAATGACTGTTGAGAAGGCTAAACTCAGTATGGGTCTTGAAAGAGATCTTCTGGCTAACCAAATATGAGAATAACTTGCACTGAGCAACAAATCTCGAACTGATTCACAACAGTATTTGGAAGTAATGCCCCTGATAGGATCACTGACCAAGTTTCTCGACCGTTTGAAAATTCTTGATGAGGAAAGTTTGTTTGCAAATAAAATTATTCAGATATGGTAATTTTAATGCAAAGTTCATGCAAGTTTGAAATCAAAAATCATTTTTGGAATGATGTTATTGATGTAAAGCAAAATGAATCACTTGTCAAAACGCAATGATTTAGACACTCAAAATGAAAGAGAAAGCAAAGGTAAGACATCAAAGCAAATGATTGGCAACAAACATAGGAGTCAATTTACGCAACCTTGCTGTAGTATGCTTTCAAAAGAAACCTGGCTTCAATTAGGTCTTTTGAAGGTTGTAATGTGGTCTGGTTCACGGTTTTTTGAAACAAAGGACATAGGCTCAAAGTTTATTTGTACCCAACCCATTCTTCGTGATGACCTTTAGCCCTATGCTCGGTTAATTCAAACTATGCATTTAGGTTTCAAGATAATTTTTAATTGTAATGATGATGGCTCAAGAGGATTTTTGAGATGGCAGTCACTCTTTCTTACAACATTTTGTTGTTTTTTTTATGAGGACCTCAATCAAATCGTTTTGTCTTTGAGGATTTTGGTAACCTCTTGATTGATATTTTTTATGTTATCCCTAACTTTTGCCTGAACTGTGTCATTTAAGTTTACAGTCAGCGGGATGCCCCAATTTTTGCCTAAGTCTCCTTCATAGGTTTTGACTTAGAGGGATTTTCTTTTGATTTTTTTCAAAAAAAAATATTTTGAAAGATAATGACTGCCTGGCTTAATGATTATGGTGAACCATCATTGCCTTTTGACTTGAAAGACATCTTCGACACTTCTTTGATGTGTGTGAAGGAAAGCTTGTGATTGCAATGATTCTCTTGTGTTTAAATACACAGTCAAATTAACTGAGAACTACCCATCCCCAGGTTAAGATTGCGGGTTTTTTCGTAGAGAAAGAAACTCCAACTTCTAGGCTCGAAGGGGTTGACAAAGGATTAACTTCCTTATTTCTCCAGTGTTTGGGAGTTGAAACAATGCCTGTACATCATCAGCCAAGTTTTAACTGAAAGCATACAATCCAGCAATTTTAGGTATTTCGTTTTCATCATCCTCCCTCCAATCTTTGCATAAACAAAAGCTATATAAAGAAAAAGAACAGGAGATATATTTCTTGTTTTGTGAAAAAGAAAGCATAAAGATGCACACAGTGGATATAAATGAATTGAATCAAAATTTGCAATGCTCATTTCATTGAAAATTACCATGAAAGTACAAATAAAGTTCGAAAGCAAACAGTCAATACAATCAAAGAAAAATGCAAATAGAAAGAAACAAGGCCTAGTGACTAATCAGCAACAAGGATGAGTTGTCCTGTCTGAAACACTGGCTTTAGGAGATGATCTGTCTGAAGTGACTCAAACTTCACTTGGCATACTCTGGCAAAGGATTGTTGACAACATTGGGATTGTCATCAAGAAAAGTCAGAATCTTTGAGTTCACCAATTCTTGTACTTTAGCTTTCAATGCATAGCAACCTTCCAAGTTATGGCCTGCCCCACCTCAATGGAACTCACAGTGAAGATCAGCCCTATAACCAGCTGGGAGAGGATTTGGAGGAGGAGGTAGATCCCTTATTGTAATCAAACCTTTCTTTACAAGACATGGATACAACTCAGTGTAGGACATCGGGATAGGATCAAAGTTAACCCTATTGCAATTCTGATTCTGTCTAACAGCCTGATGAGGAGCTTGAACTGGTTGATCATTGACAACAGGAGCAACTACAGCTACATATTGTTGTTGTCTGTGACGAGGTTTACCTTCAACTGAAACAGCATGGGTATCGCCATCCTTTTTCTTTTGAAAATTCCCAGCATACTTTTTAGCACCACTAAAGGCTTCAGCATTGGCAATCTTTCCTTTCTTGATACCTTTTTCTAGTCTTTCTCCAATAGTGACTAGGTCAGCAAAACCAGATGATACACTGCCTATCATCTTTTCCTAAAAGAGTGGCTGAAGAGTGTCCATGAACAATCCAGACAATTCTTTTTCAGCCAATGGTGGCTCCACTTGAGCAGCTAGTTCTCTCCAGCGCTGAGCGTACTCCTTAAAGGATTCTTTTTCTTTTTGAGACATATTCTGCAATTGACGGTGATCAGGTGCCATGTCCAGATTGTACTTATATTGCTTTAAGAAAGCATCACCCAAGTCCTTCCAGCTTTGGATACGGTTCTTATCAAGTTCCATATACCATTTCATTGAAGCCCCACTCAAGCTGTCTTGGAAACAATGAATGAGCAGTTTGTCATTTTTGGCATGAGCAACCATCTTGCGGCAGTACATCACCAAGTGGGTTCTGGGATAGGTGTGCCCCTTGTATTTCTCAAAATCAGGAGTCTTGAATTTTGGAGGAATAACCAAGTCGGAAACCAAGCACATGTCCATTGCGGCAGCATTAAAGATATCACTTCCTTCCACGGCTCTTATCCTTTTGTCTAGAGTTTGCCATTGCTCTCTAACTTCTTCAATGTATCTAGGTTCTCCCTGACTTTCAGATTGTGGACCAGTAGCAAGGACCATGAAAGGAGGATTCTCAGGAATAGCTTGAGCAACATAATGCACAACAGGCCGAGGTTCAGTGAACAATGGAGCTAAAGATACTGGCAGCATAGACGGGACAAACACAGGAGTAGTTGCAAAGGGTGGCGAGTAATTCGGAGGTAACCCAAATTCTGGCCAAGTAGAAGCTGGTTGCTGAGTCAGTGGAGGGTCAATAGCAGCAGTTGAAGTTTCAACAATCACAGTCCTCTGAGGTGGTTCACCTCTAGCAATCAGAACTTGCATCATTTCTGTGAGTCTGGTCATGCTGGCCTTCAACTCATCAATTTCCATTCTGACTTTGGCGTTGTGTTGTTCTTGGTTTTCCATTCTCAATCTGACAACAACTCTAGTTCTGTAGTTGTGTTGAGGAAATAGCTTGACGGTGAATAGATAACTGGAGAAGGAGACAGTTGAAATGAGTTTCTGAGACAACTTGGAAGAATGCATAGGTATGCTCATGGATACAAGAGTGCAGATCACTCAAAGCACACAGGTTCAAAGGTTCGAGTCACGAGCATGAAGTCAAGGTTAAGAACCAATCCCACAAAGGTATGTGCTAAGGGTATAACACCTGCCGAACAACGTTCTAAAGAAGTTCCCAGAGTCTACAACCCATCTTTCGGATATTATCGATTTCCCAACGAATAATTCCGCTTAAAGAAATGAATCATGTCTAAACTTATGAAAAAGTTAAAGGAAAAAGTGCACGAGGGCACAAAAAGAAGTTTGAATGAGTTTGGTGTTTTTTAAAGTCTTTTGAAAAAGGTGTCAATATGCTTATGTAGTTTAGCATTTGTTAAGAAATGAAAAGAAAATAGTTAAAATCACTTGACAAAGTCAAGGTTTGATTATGAAAGAGGTGATAGTTGGAAAACAAGAAGGTTTTGAAAAAGGGAGACAGTTTTGAAAATTGAAGAATGGGTGGAGAAGAAGTGACTATCCTAAAGCATAAAGTAAAAGCTAAGGATAAGAAAGATCTAACCACAAATGTAGTTGTTTTCACCATAAACCATGCAAAAGCACAAGTGTTCGAAGCATAATTCCAAAGCAAAGGGAAAAGGTCCTAGTTTTAAGTCTAAAGTTCCAAGAATTGCATTGGATGTCTAAGTTCTAAGTCTAAGGATTCAAGAATAGCATTGAAGTCCAAGGTTTAGGTGCAAAATTCCATGTCCATTGCAAAGGATAGTAACCATAGTCCAAGATTAGAAACACAAGTTTTTTAGAGATTTTGGCCTTTATTAATGTTTTTGGTCCAAGTGGACAAAGAGAAAAAGGCATAAGCATAAACATGTGTCCAACGGACAAAGGAAAAATTGCGGAAACATAAACATGCGTCCAACGGACAAAGGAAAAATATGCGGAAGCATAAACATGTGTCCAACGGACAAAGGAAAAATTGTATAAAAGTAAAAGAGAGATAGGGAGCGAGAAGGAATTGTAAAGAAGTTAGAAGTTAGTAATTAATTGTTAGTTGTTAGAGTAAGTGATCAATAATGATTAAATAATGTACTTAGGTCAAGGTTAATGAAGACTTGTTAGAAGATTGATAGAATCAAAGCCTCTACAATAACAAGCTTCATAGATTTTGAACCTAATACAAAAGATCAATCAACATTGAGTTGTTTTCCTATAAGGGACATAATGTTGCGTTATATTAAGCAATCGCCGAGTAATTACCCTACAATGAGGCTGGTCAATAGCTCTTTGTGCTAAGGCATGCTAGATGAACGATATGTAGATCGTCATCCGAAAGCAATACTGCACGAAAAGAAAAGAAGGTAGCGATCTAGTCTTGATCAAAATTCAATAAAGGAATTCTATGTTCCATAAGACTTTCATCGATCACAAGGAAAAAGAAATAGATGAAGAGAAAGCCAAATTAAACCACACAATTATGTGATCTAAGGCTAAGAACAAAAGGAAAGGGAAGAAAATGGAAAAGGAACCAAAACAGTCCCAAAAACAAGCCAAAATGTGCATTCTGTTTCAAAGTAACCGATTACGGCATATCTGCTAACCGGTTACTTAGTTCAAAATAGTGCAGTTTTTCAAAATTAACACAGAGTAACCGGTTACAGCATATCTGCTAATCGGTTACTGTGCACCAGAATGCAGAAAAATGTGCAAAATTCAGCATGATCCATTCTCAAAACTTTGTACAAACACCTTATGACCATGGAAGTTAAATTGCACAAAATTTAAAGTAAAACAACAATGAAAAACAACAATTAAACACAATTACAAGATCCAAAGGATCAAGTAACAAAGATCTCCAAAGATCTACATTGTGGGTGATGAAATTGAAGCTGCAACAATGGTGAGAGATGAATTACCACTTCAAATCTGAAAATTCCTTCAAATTACTCCAAGATTCAAACTCCAAAGCCTTGGTCTATGAGAATTGATGAAGAAAACAAGCTTGGATGAAGGTTTAGCTCAAAGTTGAACAAGATTCAATGTGAATTCTTGCTAACTTTCAAAAGAAGAAAAGTGAGCTTTAGTAAAATTTGTGGTTGGGGAGAGAAATTGCAAGAGGTTCTTTGGCTCTCAAAAGCTTGAATAAAATTTTAGCAAGGTGAATTTGGCTCTCAAAAGCTTGAAGAATGAATGAAATGAGGGTTCTATTTATAGAGTTTAGGCTTGGAAATTTGGTGGTTTGGAATTATGTTTGGAAATGAAAATTAGGCTTGGAATTTGAATTTGGAGGGAAATTCATAAAAGAGTGGTGATTAGTGAAGGTGTATGGTAGGAAATGATCAAAGTGATGTAGAGAATTAAAATGAGATGGTATGGAATATTCCAAATGTGATCAAGGGCTGAGATTGGTACAAATTGCTGAATTTTGAATTTGCTGAATTTTTTCAAAATCTCACGAGGGTAACCGGTTACAGCATATCTGCTAACCGGTTACTTAGTGCAAAATTTGTGAAAAATAAGCATTTTGCTGCACTGTTGTGGTTCCGGCTCGATTCTTTTGCTTGTCAAAGAAGGCATGGAAATAAACACATGAACCTTGGAATTCCTTGAATAATAATCAATTAAAATTTTGGAATCCTTGACCAGATAAATTTGACATGATTGCGAATCAACTTTGACTTTTCTCAAATAAAATTCATTCGAGCTGTGGAACTGTTATCTTGGCATTTTAACCTGTTCTTCCCCTGAAAATGTCAATAAAGAGAAAACAAAATATTTTTGGGTTTTGGTTAAGGTTAGTAAAACATGAGCAAATAAAGGCAAATAAGAAACACGTAGATGCTCGGTGATCCATGCAAGGCATAAACCCAAAGAATAGAGGGATAAAAGAACCAAAGCATGATCTTGTTTGTGGTATAAGATGCAAAATGAGATATGAATGATACGTGGAATCTTAGGGGTCAAAAATTAGGGTCTTACAGTCTTGTCTGAGGGCTCGATGGAAGTCCCGCCCGAGAGATCAATGCCTATCCTGAAGGACTTATAGTATTATCATCCAGGCGCTCTATATAACTCGGACTGAGGGACTAAGAGTCTCCTCGGTAACGCTTAAATAAACACCTTTCCTAAGGGACTTGGATTTTCCTTGGACGAGATCCAATATAAAGTCTCACCTTAAGGAGTCGACTATAAAGTCTCGCCTGATGGAGTTTGATATAAAGTCTCTCTCCGAGGGATACAATGTAAGTCCTTATTAAGAAAAACACACATGCAGTAGATCCATACAAGGGAGCCATAAGAATATAAACACTCATACCAAACCACTTCACCCTTTTCAAGCCACCGTACTTGAGGGACTATGTAATGTTATAATTTTATTGTGCCCCAAGAGGGAACAACTTAACAAAGGCGAAGAACACCAATAGAGGGCGAGTCATCAGGCGAAGCCCCCGCCATGTGGTATTTCGAAAGGGGAAGTGAGGCCGCAAAGAGCGAACTCTCGCATACATTAAACATGGGTGATAACGTAAACCCACAATGACTAACTGACAAATGGTCAGTCAAATGGAGAAATCCCACTTTCCACAATCCAAGGAGACCGGCCAAGTCCTCCCATGACCACATTCCTTAGTCACTAAGGTAGGGTAAACCATTATCTAGATCTCCAGCCCAGGCCCAAGAGACCTTTATATATAGTTCTCCTCTAACAGGAGAAAAGGGACATATTTTAAGTCATACACACGCTCCACACCTAAAAGAGCAACACACTCGTTACCACGACTAACCTAACCATCCGCTTGTAATCCAAGCAGTGTCGGCCACCATCAGGGCCTCTCACCTCATGTGAGTTAGTCCCTCAAATAGTCTCAGACACCACTGTACAGGGCTTCTCGCCGCAATGAGCAAGTCCTCACCCTCAAAACATGTTATACACCTACTAAGGTCTTTGAGTCTTCCCACCCTTACAGAAAAAACACACACACATACCTCTATTTTGTTAATCGGTACTTATTTCAAACAAATTTATTTTATTTTATTTTAGAAAATTTGAGAGTGGTTTGCTTTGGCTCATAATAATGGCAAGGAATTCCTTTGAGTTGATTGGTGTTGTTTCTTGGATTTTTGTTTTTGAGTCGATTAATTTTGATATATTTTTGTTGTAATTTGGTTGAAGTAGCCTTAGTGTGCTTATCTTAATTCAAATTTGCTTATATAAATAATATATTTTAGAAAAATCCAAATTTAAATTTTAAACCAAATGATATTTTACTAAAATTTACATATATTTTAGCCAAACTTCGAATTATATGTGATATATTAGGTTAACAAAAAAAAATAAAAATAATAGCTAACACTTCATAAATAAGAAAAGAGTCCAACTACAAACAAACATGCGCGCGCATAGATCACATTGTCCCGTAAATCTAACAGCAAAATTCAAAAACCAAAACATTGGAGACACATGCTGATCTCAAAGCACCCAATTTTCAAAAACACAAACCTTAACTCCCCCAAACCCTCACCATTATCATTACTCCTTTCCCTCCTTAAACAATGTCCCTCCACAAAAACCCTCCAACAAATCCACACCCAAATGATAATCCACTCCATTCCCAAACCAAACCACCTTCTCTCTCAATCCATAAACCTCAAAGATTTCAACTATTCCTCCCTCATTTTCTCCCACATTACTCCTCACCCAAACGACTACGCTTTCAACATCATGCTCCGTGCCACCACCACCACATGGAACAATTACCCTCTTACACTTAATCTTTACCACCAAATGAAAAACTTAAACCTCACCCCTAATAACTTCACTTTCCCTTTTGTTTTCCTCGCTTGCGCGAATCTTGGAGCCATTCGTGAAGCCCGATCGGCTCATTCATTAGTGATTAAACTTGGACTGGATACGGACCTGCATACGGCTCACTCGTTGATCACGGTGTATTTTAGGTGTGGGGAATTTGGGTTTGCACGTAAGGTGTTTGATGAAATATCTCACAAGGATTTGGTGTCGTGGAATTCGTTGATTTCTGGGTATGCGAAGATGGGTCGTGCGAGGGAAGCTGTTGAGGTGTTTGGACGGTTGAGGGAGGAATCTGGGTTTGAACCGGATGAGATGAGTTTGGTTAGTGTTCTTGTTGCTTGTGGTGAATTGGGGGATTTGGAATTGGGGAGGTGGGTGGAAGGGTTTGTTGTTGAATGTGGCATGAAGGTTAATTCGTATATTGGTTCTGCTTTGATTAGTATGTATGCTAAATGTGGTGATTTGGTGTCAGCTAGAAGGATCTTTGATGGTATGCCAAGCAGAGATGTTATCACGTGGAATGCAGTTATATCAGGGTGAGTATGTGTATTGTTGTGAATAAATAGTTAAAGTGATTTCTGAAAGATATAGCGGTTTTAACTAATTCTCATGATTTATTTATACATTGCAGATATGCACAAAATGGAATGGCAGATGAAGCAATCTCTTTATTTCATTGTATGAAGGAGAGCGGTGTTAATCTAAATAAAGTTACCCTGACTGCAGTGCTGTCTGCTTGTGCCGGTATTGGGGCTCTGGATTTAGGGAAACACATCAATGAATATGCAACAGAAAGAGGATTTCAACATGATATATTTGTAGCAACTGCATTGATCGATATGTATGCCAAGTGTGGAAGTTTGGAGAATGCAGAGAGAGTTTTCAACTACATGCCCCGAAAAAATGATGCTTCTTGGAATGCAATGATCGCTGCTCTTGCTTCTCATGGTAAAGCCAAGGAAGCTCTCTCACTTTTCCGGCGCATGTCAGATGAGGGTGATGGTGCCCGCCCCAATGATATAACATTTGTAGCGTTGCTTTCTGCTTGTGTTCATGCTGGCTTGGTTGATGAAGGACATAGGTTGTTTGATACGATGAGTACATTGTTTGGATTGGTACCAAAAGTCGAGCACTACTCTTGTATGGTTGATCTTTTGGCACGCGCCGGTCATTTATACGAAGCTTGGGATCTTATTGAGAAAATGCCTGAAAAACCAGATAAGATTACATTAGGTGCCTTACACGGTGCCTGTCGAAGAAAGAAAAATGTAGATATTGCGGAACGAGTTATGCAGATGCTTCTGGAGTTGGATCCTACAAATTCTGGAAACTATATCATCTCGTCAAAAATATATGCAAATTCAAACATGTGGGATGAATCAGCAAGGATGAGAGCATTGATGAAAGAGAAAGGTGTCACTAAAACACCTGGTTGTAGCTGGATTGAAATTGATAAACAATTGCGTGAATTTCGTGCTGGTGACAGCTTATGCCTCGACTCTATAGACATATGTAACATAATTGATTTGCTCTATGAAGAGCTCAAAAAGGAAGGTTATGTCCCAAAAATTGTTGAATAATCATTATGTAGAATTGCTTTATTGGACATTGCCGAAGTGACAAAATATGGACTCTCTGTCACATAACACCAACGCCTTGAATTAAAGATGCGTCAAGTGTCCAACACTAACATGACATATGTGGTTACACTCAATCACTTATATTTGTGAAATTATTAATAGTGTCTACGCGTCAGTGTTGTGTTTGTTTGGATGCTCATTCGTTGAGCATCTCTAGCTTTTGGACATGCTATCCTTCAGATACTTTCTTAATCCTTTGGAAAATCTGTTCGGGGAAGGAGCTTTTCATCTTGTTGATATGGGCAAATTCTCCGGAAGAACAAGAATTTTGGGTTTGAGATAAATAGATGTTGCCAATGGGATGGGTTCCAGCGATTGATCTTGCTTTTAGGGAAGCAAATTTAGCTTCTTTATGTATTCTATCATTATCAACCAAGACACAGAATAGTGCTTGAAAATTTTGTTACTCAATATTTAAATTATTTTTTCTATCAATGAAGGTTTAGATAGGTCATAGGTCAATATACTACAGCAGCAAGAATTATTTAAGACATGATGAAATAAATTTTCCTTGGCCATTATGCAGATTCATCAAAGAATGATGATATATTAAAAAGTTGATTTGCTAAAATGAGAGTAGTGTAAGAAAGTACCAGTACCTTATATTTTCTCATTTTGTTCTTATTTGTTTTCTACATTTTTATTCTATGTTGTGACAAAATTCTTCTAAATCACTAGACTTCATATCATATTATACTCACTCTTCTTTTTGTGAGATGGTTGGGTTTTCATTCTAAATGGCATTAGGAGTACCTTTTATTATGTAACCTTAGACCCACATCCATCATTTTTATTAGGGTTCTTTAAATGTGACTCACTCAATTTTTTATATTATATTATATTTTTTATTTTTTTAACAATTCTACTATATTTTTCAAATATTCATACAATTAACAAAAATTTTAAAATGAATCCTACCAAATCCCATAAAATACCCCATATTTATATTATACAAAAATATAAATATATTACCAATGCCTTGCAATTGTTTTTAATTGGTTGAGATGGCAATACAAAAAGCTAAAGAACGCTCTCACATTTAAGAACGTTTGTAAATGTATGTACCGCTTTAAATCTTAATTATCCGTATAACTCTGACATGGATAGGTAGCGGTGGAAATGAACCGATAATTATGCTCTTAATTATTTTAACGGATTATGCACATAATGGTTGCCTTTTCTCCTTAAATGATGTGGCCACTTGTTAAGAAAACAACAATTTTGAAGCCATGGTGAAGTATCGGTACCGGGTACGCACCTGTAACGGATACACATATCGTACTTGTAGTATTTTATTTTTCTTATATTCGGTTTTGTGTGAAATATTTGATTCTTTCAAATATCAATGTAGTTATTTATGTATTTTAATTTCTCTGTTATTGTATCTTAATATTTTTTTAATTTTTTAAAACTTTTATAGTAATGTATTATTATAAACCTAATAATTTAGTTTTTTACACATACATTTGATAAAAAAAACTCTTATTTTTTTATTAATGTACCCGTATCGTAATTTTAAAAAAAATGTCATATCTCGTAATAATATCAGTACCCTCACCGGCTATCATACTCGTACTTATAGATAAACACATATCCACTCATACTAATGGCCAGGTTTTCTGACATCTTAGGCCCGTTAGGTGTGCAGGATAAGAGACAAAATAGAATATATATATATATATATATATATATATATATATATATATATATCCTATGTCAATCCGGTGTTTGATGACACAACATGATATAATAAGTTAATCCTAAAACTTATAATATTCCACTTCACCAGTTTAAATTTTATCTTGAAATGAGCTGAGATAGAATTCGGCAAACATGAAAATTAACTTACAAATATAATCCTATAAAATATAATTTAAAATAAAAAGTTAAATATGATAAAATATAAATAAAGATTAATTTGATATTCAATTAAAAAATATCAATAAATAGTTTTTAAAAATATGTATATTTTGTCATAAGAGTAATTTTGTAATTTTAATAATATAAAAAATTAAAACCTAAAAAGGGAAAGTATTAAAAATAAAATAGTTAGTATAATTTTAAAAATATGAATATGTATAATAAATCACGATCTTTTCTTATTATCTAATATACATGTTATATATACATATTTGTATACATATCTAATAGTTAGTATAATTTTGTCATTTATATAATAGAATTTATGATCTTTTTAAGAAAAACTGAAATTGTTTACTCAGTGGTGTCAATAATCTTTTTTTTTTTTAATTTTTAAATTATATAAAATTATTAATTTTTTTATAAATTAATAAATTTTAAAACATTTTAAAAAGTATTTTGAGAAAAATATAGTTGTTTTACATTGATAAATTAGTCATATATATATATATATATATATATATATATATATATATATATATATATATATATATATATGGGGAATGCTACAACACATCTATTTATTTTTATGAATGTGTGTTTTAGCAAACTTTAACTTAAAAATGGTTAAATGCACCATAAGGTGCATGTTATTAAAACACTCCTTCTAAAAAGTAAGTGAGTGTAAGTTAGCATCTCCTTTAGACATTAACTATAATACACCTATTAATTTTTTAGGAGTTTGTTAGCAATTAATAACTAAAAATTCATTAAATACACCCTAAAGTGCATGTTGCTAAAACACACCTTCATAAAAATGAATGAGTGTATTGTAGCATTCCCATATATATATATATATATATATATATATATATATATATATATATATATATATATATATATATATATATATATATAAAACGTATCATATGAGAATGAAATTTTTATGTGAGAACATGAAAATAAATCTGAATCATTAAATTTTAAAATATGTCATTATATTTGATATTTGTGTGAAACAAACACATGATAAAATAAATTTTATTCTATCTATAACATATTTTGTCTTTATACTATTTTATTTTCTATCATATCTCTATTATAAAATACGTTTAATATTGCCTATCATACTATCGACCATCTTTTTTTCTGCCAACTATGGCGCTTAATATTTTAATATTCCTTATCTTACGATTGACTGACTTATTTAAACCAATTAATTGATAACTCATAAGCATTTATTAAATTGTAAAAATTAATCAAAATAATTTATGAGCAATGAACTATTTTAGCTTTTTTTTTTTTAATTCTTCGATAATTTACGTAAGTATCTTATAACTTATATATAAAATATTGAGATTATTTTTTCTTTAGCTTATAACATGAATAGCTTATGAAAAAGTATTATGAGGGTTAGTGCTTATTCAACAGCATCTAAATGAAACTTCCTTAGTTTTAAACAAGAAAAATAGTGTTTTAGTTTGAAAGTAATATACTTCGGGAGCTAGGGTGGGAAAATAGACTTTCCACTAACAAACCAATTTAGGCCCCCGTTAGCAAATCCCCAATGAACGAGAATTTAATCTGTTTTATCAATTTTATACCAGGCATCTCTCAATCTTTCATATTTTTAAAATTATCCTTAAAAATTTTTAAAATAAGTGAGAATTTTTTATGTTATAGGAAATTTCGAAATTTCTAAGAAAACTATGAAGAATACCGAATTTTAAAAAAAAATTCAAAATTAAAAAAAAAACTTTTGCACGCATGAAAATTTCGAAATTTCCAGTACAGTATTTGAAATTTCAAATTTTCTAATACTGTATCAGAAATTTCAAAATTTCCGGTAGTGTAAAATTTTTTTTTTCATATTTTTTCCAGTAAAAGAAAATGAAACTTTCAGTTTTCTTCATATTTAGTTTTCCGAAAATTTCAAAATTTCCGGTAAAAAAATGGAAAAATTCCAAAGTTTCTGCTAAAAACATGTAAATTTTAAATAAAAATTAATTTTTACAAAAGAGTATAATGGTAAAAGCGTTTTAAATCTGGTGGGGGTGTCAGGTACAAGTGGGGGGAGGGGGTGGCAGGTTAAATGCTCCTAATGAACAAGTGAGTTGTTATTTCCATTTTTAAGGGTTATCCCACACTATCATGTAAAGTCTAAATTGTCTATAGTGTTCAGAGATAGCGGTGTTCATTGGTTCGGAAAAATCCAAATCAAATTGGAATCCAAACCAAACCAATGTGTTTGGGTTGTGCATTTTTCCAGTTCGGGAAAAAATCGAACCGAACCAATTAAAACCGATGTTGATTGGTTCGGGCAACAGATTTCTAATTTGCTATCTGTAAACCCGAACCAAACCAATAACAATAAACATAATTAATTCTTATAATAAATTATTAATTTTAATTGAGTTATTACTTATTTATTTGAATGAAGAGAATAATTGTTATAGCAATTACCAAGTATAAACCATAATGAAAGAAATAAAGAGGCATAGTCTCTGGACATTTCCAATGAAAAACAGAACGACATCTTCTAAATTATCACAAGCCTATTAATCAATGATGAAATATAGAGAAACCAAACATCACAACCATTATAAATCAAACTCATAAATTGAAAACTATAAGTATCCGCAAACCACAAAGTTCTTCCCAAATCTCAAAACCTCAAATCACAAGTATTTGCAAACTCCATACCTTCAATTTTATGTTATGGAATGAAGTATGAGTATGCAGTAAAATTGTTTTAAGTTATTGAATATTTAAGTGATATACAACAACTATATGACTAGGGTGGTCATAACTTGTTTAAAAATATGTGTGTCATGTGTTCAATATTTTTTTTCTTCATATTTTAGCGTGTAAACAAATAATTTTTAAAAAATATCTTTGTATATTTATTTTTAATATATCCAATCAATCCAATCCAAATCAATCCATTGTTTTTCGGATCGGTTTGGTTTGGGCTTTATTGCAAAACTATAAAAATTCAATCCAAACCAATCCATTTATTTTTCATTGGTTCGGGTATAGGATTCTCTCAAAACCGAACCAAACCGGCCCGTGAACACCCTTATTCAGAGATGTATGTTCGAATATACATATTTTAGCCATTTCTCAGACTAAATTGAAAAACGCCCCTATTATGTCAAAATTTAATCCGGAGATACACATTCATATCCGTAAAAAGTGCACATGAAAATGCATTTCCATAAACACCATTTATTCAAACAATTGTGGGTGTCTGAAGATGCATCTTTGAAAGCTTTTCTTTCATATCCCGCGTCAGATTCTTCCCTCTTCCTCTTTCTTCATTTTCTCAAAAGTTCTAAAATAAATATTTGACCTCTCACAACCATTGAAGCTTCTCTTAATTTCATCCAAGCTTATATCCGTGGAGCTCTTTCTCCTCCTTTCCAACATCTCATAACATTCAAGCTTCTCATTCTCATCAATCAATTTCATTTTGTAAGTCTTTCAAATTTAGTTTTAATTTGTAGTTAGTATTTTAGGATACATTAGCTATTTTAGGTACATTAGGTAGTAAACGAAATTGGTTGGCTAAACGAACATGTATTGAAGTTTTTTTGCATTGTTAGGGAAGAAAATGGGATAATGCCATGGGAGACTATCACAGGTTTTTTCGGAGACGCATCTCTGGATTTGCTTTTCATTTTTTCGGAGATGTATCTCTGAATTGGATTCAGGCAAAAAATTGGATGATTTTGTGAAATTTATGAATCTGTCCTACATGGTGTTTATATTTGTCTCTGTTTCTAACGCAGGTGCAATGGATGAAAAAAAAACTCTGGTCAGATTAGGCTCTGGCGTGTGTCCCAAACAGTGTCGGTACTACATGAGAGAGCATCAGTGAGGACCATGAGGCCACGAGTTGCGTATAACTCGTTTGATGGTGCATCTATTTCGCAGCCCCGAAGTTCCCACCCGTCTGGTTATGCCGACTCTCTCAGGCCTCATAGGCATATGATGTAGCAAAACCTGAAGTTCCTAAAGCCCCTATTGACTCTGAATCCTAGGAGGAAGCTGTTGACGATCTCGTCATAGAGATTTTGGTGCGATCACTACTATAAAATATACCTTCGGTGACACAATATTACAACGACCATTTTTCAACCGTCGTCATATAACATTTTGTACACACATGTTTTTATTTTATTTTATTAAGAAACTTTTCGTCACGGTTACTTTAAAAAACCGTGGTCATAGAGTTTGGATAACAAGCTTAGAGTCCCAGCATAAACATTTTTCCTTTTTTTTCAATAAAAATTAGCGCGTGTCCCTTTTCATTTATTGTAAATTAAAAATTAAAAGTATAATAACCGCAATTGTTTAGTTCAACTGTGGTTATATGTTCCATATTTTACAACGATTGAAGCTTGCAACCGTTGTGAAATGTTTTCCCACAAAATTAAAACATTACAAGTATTTTATTTCGTTCGTAACACACAAGGGTACCCTAGCGAAGGAGACGATAGGGATAGCGAAACCTTCACTATCTTGATTCATTTATGGAAACGAATATTATTTTTGGAAAGGAAATCATCATCCTTTTCGAATTACAGTATGTTACCAATCCGTCTCTCTGACGTTATTGAATGTTTATGTTCTACGTAAGGGTTATTAACCATTATCTCTCTCCGCCGCTTCTGAATGTTAAATGTTCTTCGCTAGGAAGTTGTGTGTATTGACATTGTCATGTGTATTGTTCGTGTTGCCATGCCCATGTTTTATTCAGATATTTTAAATATGCTTTAGGTTTTTGTGTTAGATATGTTTATGTTTTATTCAGACATTATGACGCTTCTAAATATGTTTATGTTTTGGTGTTTTCATGTTCATGTTTTATACAGACATTGTCATATGCATATAATTATATTAGGTCCGGTGTTTTGGTTTTTGATGTTGTGTGTGTAGCATTAGGTTGCCATTCACATTATTCTTTTGATATAAATTTTAGAATTTGTTATGGATCGTAGTTGGATGAAAGCCGATAGATTAGGTTCGGTGTGTGAGAAATGAGTTCTTGAATTCCTTGAATTTCCAAAAAAATGTTCCCGACAATAACAGTATCTTTTATTGTCCATGTGTTGTTTGAAGGAATATTAGAAAATGTTTAAAGAAAGAAATGTTACATCACCTGTGTTGTGATGGAATATGTCAAAATTATACAAGATAGACGTGGTATGGAGAAATGGATAATAATCAAAATGCGACGGCACAAATGGATAGAGATGGCGATGATATGGATGATCGACTAGAAGATATGATTCGTGATATTGGAGAATCATCTTATATGAAAGTACATATTTATGATACGTTATGTATCGACAAATATGTGCCTTTATAGAAGGGGTGTGTAGCGGTAAAAATCTTGAGTGTAAGCTATTGATTAACTTAAATCATAAAGCAAGAGTCGCCACCACGCTTTTATTTATTCCACAAAGGAAAAGGAAAAAAGAGCGAATAAATCCTAAGAAGTTCTAAAACAACAAGAACAAACAGAGAAAGGGTAAGGGGGTTGGTTACGCAATGGGAAGGTGTTAGCACCCAAAACGTCTATAGTACCCTATAGGAGCCCTTTGAAAAATCTATCGCTTTTTGGTCTGAAAATGGTTTGTTTGAAAGAGAGATTGAGGAGATGAGAGGAGAATTATTTTTTTTATATTTTTGTGTTTGGAGAGACTTATCGCCTCATGCCTACGTACACACGATGTGCAATGTAGGATCAAAACCCCGTAGTTCGTGGTACAAAGAACAAAAAATTGTTTGTTTTGGTTGGTTTTAAGTGTAAAGACAAGTCGTCATTTCTAAGCGAATAATTCCTCTTAAAGAAATGAATCATGTCTAAACTTATGAAAAAGAGTTTTAAAAGAAAAAAAAAAGAGGTGCACAAAGCACAAAAAGATTTGATGAGTTTTTGTATTTTTTTATGTTTTTATGAAATTGTCAAAGTATGATTAAGATGGATTGACATTTATTAAAGAAAACAAAATTAAAAAAAAATCACTTGACCAAAGTCAAGGTTTTATTATGAAAGCGGTTTTAAGTTTGAAAACAAGAAGGTTTTGAAAAAGGGAGATGATTTTGAAAATTTAAGAATGGGGAGGAGAAGAAGTGACTATCCTAGTGCATAAAATAAAAGCTAGGGAAAAGAAGGATCTAACCAAAATGGAGCCACTTCAAAGCAATATTAAAAGAATTCCATCCTTAAGCAAATTGGCCAAATAAAGGCAAGTCTTCAATCAATACTCCAAGCAAAGGGATAAGAAGTCCTAATTCTAGGTCCATAAGTCCAATATTACTTCAAAAGAGGTCCATAAAGAGATCACTCCAAAGCATAGGATAGTAACTAATAGTCCAAGATGAGGAGAATTAAGTTTTTTTTAGAGTTTAAGCCTTTATTAATGTTTTTGAGTCCAAATGGACAAAGAAAAAAAAGGCATAAGCATAAACATGTGTCCAACGGACAAAGGAAAAATTGCGGAAGCATAAACATGAGTCCAACGGACAAAGGAAAAATTGCAGAAACATAAACATGATATGAAATGATAAAAATGAAGCATAAAAATAAAAGAGATAAGGAGCGAGAAGGAAATGTAAACAAAGTTAATATAATAATTGTTAGTAAGTTAATAATTGTTAGTAAGTTAATAATTGTTAGTAAGTTAGTGATCAATAATAATTGAATTATTGCACTTAGGCCAAGGTTAATGAGAACTCATTAGAGGATTGATAAGACCAAAGCCTCCTAACAACAAGTTTCATAAGTTTTGAACCAAAAGACAAATAATCAACTATTCTTGATAGTTTTTTTCGATGCTGGACAAATATTGCGCTATGTTAAGCAATCGCCGAGTAATTTACAGAGTAATTACCCTACAATGAGGCAGGTCAATACCTCTTTGTACTAATGCATGCTAGATGAACGATATGTAGATCGTCATCCGAAAGCAATACCGCACGAAAAGAAAATAAGGTAGTGATCTAGTCTTGATCAAAATTCAACAAAGAATTCTATGATCCAATAAGACTTTCATCGATCAAAAGAAAAGAGAAATAGATGAAGAGAAAGACAAATTAAACCACACAACTATGTGATCTAAGGCTAAGAACAAAGGGAAGGGGTTAGGAATGAAGAAACAACCAAAACAGTCCCAAAAATAGGTGAAAAACACCATTCTGCCTCTGTTCAGTAGATTGCACAAAAGGTGCAGTCGATTGCACACTGACAGATTTGCAAAAACAAGGCAAAAAACATCACTGTGCAGTCTATTGCGCGAAAATGCAAATCGATTGCACCCTGCTGTGACAGCAAAATGCAACATGATCATGATCTAAAACTTTCTTCAAACACCTCATGATCATGGAATCAAAAGTGCACGAAAATGCAAAGCAAATAGCAACCAATACAGTAATTAAACACAAATTGCAATATCCAAAGATCAAGCAAACAAGATCAACAAAGTACTACATTGTGGATGATGAAATTGAAGCTTCAACAATGGTGAAAGATGAATTACCACTTCAAATCTGAAAATTCCTTCAAATTGCTTCAAGATCCAAACTCCAAAGCCTTGATTTATGAGAATTGTTAAAGAAAACAAGTTTGGGTGAAGTTTTAGCTCAAAGTTGAACAAGATTCAATGAGAATTCTTGTTAACTTTCAAAGGAAGAAATGTGAGCTTTGGTGAATTTTGTGGTTGGGAAGAGAATTTGCAAGAGGTTTCTTGGCTCTCAAAAGCTTCAAGAGAAATTTTAGCAAGGTGAATTTGGCTCTCAAAACCTTGAAGAATGAATGAAATGAGGCCTCTATTTATAGAATTTAGGCTTGGAAATTTGGTGGTTTGGAATTTGGTTTGGAAGATCAAAATTAGGATTGGAATTCAAATTTGGAGGGAAATCACAAAAGAGTGGTGATTAATGAGGGTGTATGGTGGGGAATGATCAAAATGATGTAGATGAATTAAAATGAGGTGATCTAGAATATTCCACATGTGATCAATGGTCAAGATTGGTGCCAAATGCTTCAAAACTTGAAAAATGCTGATTTTGGCCAAATCTGTCTTCGTTCAGTCGATTGCACTGTAACGCGAATAGATTGCACTGCTGAAAATTTCAAAATCTAGGCAAAAAATGTAGGGTGTAATCGATTGGACCATCAATGCAATCGATTTCACAATTGAAAATCTTCAAAAATGCCATTCTTTCTATATTGTGTTGGTTCTGGCTCGATTCTCTTGTTTGTCAAAGAAGGCATGGAAATAAACACATGAACCTTGGAATCTGTTGAATAAAAATTAATTAAATCTTGGAAACTCTTGATCAGATGATTTTGAATGACTTGCAGATCAACTTTGACTTTGTTCAGAAGAAATTCATTCTAGCTGAGGGACTGATTTTTTTTGGTATTTTTAACCTGTTCTTCCCCTGAAAATGTTAGTGAAAGGAAACAAAATATTTTTGGATTTTAATTAATGGTTAGTAAACATAAACAAATTAAACAATAAAATAACTAACAAACACACACACACTCAAAGATCCCTGCAAGGCACAATCCTTCAAAAGAGGGAACCAATGTGTGATCTTGTTTGTGGTATGAGATGCACATGATAAGCAGAGAATCTTAGGGGCAAAAATTAGGGTGTTATAGCTGCCCCTATTTAAGTTTCTTCTATCCGGAGATATGAAGATGGATATCTTTGTCTCGACGAGATAGAAGAGACTTAAATATAACAATAAACCCAATTTTTGGCCCTAAGAGACCACAAAATGATATGATTATGCAAATGGTATGCAGACACAAGACCACTGTGGGGAGAATATGCCACAGGAGATCAACAAAACGAAGAACGGGAGAATGAAACTCCACCGGGGAAACACATCACAGGAGACCACTGACTAGCCGGGGAACACACCGCACAACTATTGGGACTCAGCTGAGGAAAATATTTAAACTGGGGATAACTGTATATGGAAATAAATCACGACACAACAAGGATATAACTCAACAGGGAAGACTTAGCACAACAAGGCTCCACTGGGGAAAATCAATACCTCAACAATGAACTATCTCTAGCATACCGAAGAGACTAACCATCCATCAGAGCAGAAAACCCCAACAACGAACTATTTCATATATTCGAAGAGACTTACCCTTCATTGGAGTCACACGATCTCAACAACGATCTGTCCCATTAAACCGAAGAGACTTACCATTCATTGGAGTCACAAGATCTTAACAACAAACTGTCCCATCAAACCGAAGAAACTTACCATTCATTGGAGTCACAAAATCTCAACAACGAACTGTCCCATCAAATCGAAGAGACTTACCATTCATTGGAGTACTTTCTACCAAGATTTTTTTTTAAGAAATGTGTCAACCATAAAAAATTTACTTGGGAATCTATTGCCAAGATCAACCAGAGAACCTTCAAATGAAACACCTTCTGCTGAGACTTTATATGTAATTCCTACTGCCGAGGAATAATCGAAAACATGCCTGCTGCCAAGGCTTTACTGAAAGATCTTTTAAGGATTCTACTTCCGAGACCCTAAAAAGAAAATACCTTCTGCCGAGGTTGCTGTAATCCTTCTTTTTTAAAAAAAATTATCCGAGAAATCCACAGCCGAGATTCTTGGAAAGAAAATACCTTCTGCCGAGGCTTGTTACAAATTCTATTTTAAAACTCACTGGAGAATCTACTGCCGAGATCAACCAAAGAAATTTGAAATAAAGCCACCTTCTGCCGAGGTTTGCTGGAAATCTTTTGAAAATATCCAAGAAATCTACTTCCGAGATTCTTGGAAAGAAAATACCTTCTGCCGAGATTTGCCAAGAACTAGGAATCAATAACTCTACGAGGGATCTTCATAGGAGATACGGGCAAGTTAGATCACGCAACAAACTTCTCAAATAAAGAGACAACCATCTGTTGGAAATTCACAACAAACTTCTCTGACGGGTACAACCTGAGAGATACCATTTGATGGAAAAGATAACGTCTGATAAGTGGAGACACACAAGTTCCTCAAATAAAGAGGATGCTGCTTGTTGTCACGTAATGGATTCCAAAAGAGTGTTGTCACAACCCTGCTGGAGAAACAAAATCTTCATCTTCTGATGGTAATCACAAACAGATCATCTGCTGAGTAATACAAAATCTTCGAAGGTGCAAAATAAATGCACTCCTAATCATCTAGGTTACATAACCTAGAAAGCTTCAAAGTAGTCACCGCCGGAGACCAAAGTTCAATCCAGGAACAAACTGGAGAGAAACGGTCAAACAAGACTCATTCCGAGGAAGAAATATCTCAACTAGGGATTGGTCCCATCCAGATAATGAACTGGAAAGGAAAACTGAAGCAAAAATTTCCACTAGGAATAAACTCAGTGGGGAATTAGAAAGGATAAACGCTTTCTGCTTAGGGTCAACACTCTAATGGAGAGAGTACACACACACGCTCTGCGGAGGAAACCACACCAGAGAGCCGGGAAGCACTAAAACAGATGCAAAATGCACAATGCAATCACAACAATGCTATGCATAACAAAAGAATGCGTATGCAATGCATATGAGTATGAATATACTAACAAAACAGACACACGGATGAACAGAGGATGAATAAACACCACAGTTCAGGTGAATACTCGGCTAATCTCAACAAGATAGAGATACCAAAAGAGATCCTCTCAAGGAGTACACACAAACTCAAACCCTAATGGGGATATCAACCAATTGGGGGAATAAGAAGTCAACATTACTCTTTGCTTGGGGAGTGATCAAAGCAATCACAACGAGAGGTAAAACTCTGTGCGAGGATTCTACATCAAGGGGAAACATCACCCCAAAGCTTCACAAATGCTTGATCATAACCTGGCTGGAGAATAGAATCATATTCAGCTGGGGAAATATGAATCAAGACTTAGCCAGAGGAATACCCAAAATAGTACTTGGACGGGAAATACCCAAACTGGCGCTCAATAATGGATTTCAAGAGTCCAACATCTCACAACAATCTTAAGGGAATCCATCATCTGATTAACAACTTGATTACATCCACAAGAACAAATCTGCTTATGTGCGTTGAATTTAACATTTAACTTTTGCCCCAGACTGCATGGTCTACACAGGATTTTACACCAAAAGGAAACTTTATACCATAACGACTTGAGATAATCTGTCCCAGTGTCTTCAAACTCTTGGAGAGATTCATCGAATCTCGACATAACTGCCCCATATTTACTGAACTTGGCACACTCTTCAATCAATAGAGTCTTCCAGCCTTGCCCCATGTGAAAGCATCAACTGGGAAAACAAGTTTGCTCATACTCAATAAAGCCTTCAGGCAATAATCCCCTGGATAGGATCATCCTTGAAATGATTTGCCAATTACTCATCAGAGTTTCAGGCCTCAAAAGATTAGACTCATCACTGATGCTCAAATGTAAGCTTCTATGATGTCAAACAAATGTATGCAAGCAGAAAATGTTAATCCTGAGAATGATAATTCTAATGCAACAAACATGTTAATCTTGAATTTTTTACTGAAAATATGTCGCAAAACCTTGTGAATAAATCATTAGTTTGGATACGACATTGATTTTTGATCGCACATGCAATACCAACAAATATCTTTTAGCGCAACTCATGGGAGTCAGGAACGCTATCTCGTTTGGAGTATGTTCTCAAAATAAACCCTGCTTCAATTAGGTCTTTTGAGGGTTATAACTTGGCCTGGTTCACTTTTTTAGAAAAAAAGATTTGTAGGCTCAAAATTTATTTGTACCCACCCATTCTCTGTGATGTTCTTCAGTCCTATATTCAGATAATTGACACAAATGTTCATCTTTAAAAAGATTACTGAAACTGATGGTTTAAGAACCAATGAGGTTATTCGGGGATAACAGTCACCTTTATCGTCTTTCGACTTGTAGTCACACATATTTGTTCTTTTGATGAGAATTTTTCTTTTATTCTTTTGCTTTTCACATTTTCATTCTTTTTATTTTCCCTAACTTTTGCCTGGACAGGTTTTTTTGATTTTTTTTTTTGATGTCCAGTGGGATGCCCCAATTTTTGCCTAAGTCACTTGTTTTCAATTTTTCGACTTAGCGGGCTTTTTCTTTTGATGATTTTTTTTGAACAAATCATGTGACATTGGCTTATCTGACTTGTTTGAAAGGTTGTGACTGCCTCAATTCTTCATTGAGGAATAACCATTGTGGTTTCCTTAGACATAGACTCTTTTTAAAATTTGGACACTTGGTCAAATTAACTGAAGACTACCCAGCCCCAAGGTTAAATGTGAGGGTTTTCTTATTTAGAAAAAGAAACTCCTACTTCAAGGCTCAAAGGGGTTAACAAAGGATTATCTTCCTTATATCTCCGGTGTTTGGGAATTTGAAACAATGCCTGTACATCATCAGCAGGGTCTTATTCAAAAGCATACAACTAGAAATTTTGCGTTTTTACCTCATCATCCTCCCTCCAATAGTTTAAACAAGAAGTTGGTATTGCCAATGCAGGAAACAAACTACGAGCGAATGCGAATGGATTACTTCAAGATAAACATACTCATTGCATTAAGATTAATATTCAAAATTAAAAAAGTTATACATGCAAACAAAGAAATAACAATCATAAAAGATTACAAATGAAAATGCAGTAAATCAACTAAAGATCTGAGGAAACTGTGTCAGCTTGAGCTTGAAAGAACATTATCAACTTTCTTGGGAGACACAGAAGCAATCATACAACCACTATGGGTTACTCTACTAACATCAGCATAAAGGCGCTCCATTCACAAATGCGCTTCCTTCCTTGAAGGTCAACACCTCATCGTCAATCATCTCTTGAACCTTTTCCTGGAAAACCTTGCACTCCTCAATTGGATTCCCCATTACTTCATCATGAAATTCATAACTGGAATTTGGGTTGTACCAAGGAGAGCGAGACCTCATGGCTCTGGTTTTTCTAGGTGTCATCACCGAGTTTAGGGCAAAATAAGACCACAATTGACTGTAAGTCATTGGAATTGAATCAAACTGACGAGTCTCTTTTTTTGAATTATTCAGAGGTCTATGTTGATTCTGGCACTGTGGAGAATCTTGAATCGCATCAACTTCAACATTTTCTTCCTCTTGGGAATCACATACAGATTTCTCTTCACTTGCATGGTCATCTGGAACATCTCGAATCCTTCCACATTTAAATCCATTCTCGAGGTTTATCCCGACTTCAACAATTTTGGAGAACTCTAGAGGCACAACGCCTACCATCCTGTCATAATAGGAGTCTGACAATGTTCTTAGAAACATTTTGTCCAGTTCTTTCTCTAAGTGTGATGGATGAACTTGAGTTTCTAATTCTTTCCACCTTTGTGCATACTCTCTGAAGGATTCGCTGTCCTTCTGACTCATACTCATCAATTCATCACCATCTAGAGCCATGTCCAAATTGTAGTCATATTGTTTTACAAAAGCATCAGCTAGGTCTTCCCAAGACTGAATATGGTTCCTTTCTAGCTTCATATACCACATCAAGGATACCCCATATAAACTTTCTTGAAAGCAGTGAATCATTAACTTATCGTTGTCGACATGAGCGATCATATTTCGGCAGAACATCGTCAAATGGTGCCTTGGATAGCTAATACCCTTGTATCTTTCAAAGACAGGCATTTTGAACTTAGAAGGAATAACCATATCCGGAACCAGGCACAAGTCATGAGCCTTAAAACTAGATGCATTGGGTCTTGTCAACATTTTAAATTCCTCACTGAGATCACGAAGTCCTTCTTTCATTTCCACAACTTTAAGATCAATTATCTCTGTCACAGGGTGGACATTCTGAGGATTTGGCATATTCCTCGAAAATCAGGAATCTTTTTCAACAACTTGACCAACCTGATCATTTTGCACAGGTCGGGATCGGGTAGGAACATCCATTTGTGGAACATCGTTGTCCAGAGGAGAATCATACATCGGATTGGTCATCACTGTAAAGCCTGACATGAGATCATCATCTTTTGTTCTCTCCATGTTCCTTCAGTAACTACCTCAAACTTGGTACGAATTCCAGAAAATCATCTAAATCCATCTTCTTTCTCTGATTAGCCCAAATATTAAACTGGTGCGACAGCTTGGCTGAACGAAGACCAAAGGCAAACAATAAGACACCTAGAAAAGGTAAGAAATAAATGCAGAATGATGCTTGATGCAAATGCAATGCAATATGAATGCAGCAGACATGGGATCAAAGCTTCCATAAATTCTAAATAACTGCTACGCTGATGACTGGACGAGCTCAAAGGTCCGCTCTGAAGAGAATACCGGAATACCAGGTCGATAAGTCCACACTGATAAGAAATCCAAAGTACCGGGTATGCTGAAAGTCAGGATTTCCTACAAACTTGTAAACACCCGTCCATTCTCACATGTGGGTACTAAAAAGCCGGGATCCTCAGTTTCAGATTCTCGATTTGAGAAGCAATAGTACATTCATCCCTTGGGGTACAATACTATCGTCAAACAAAGAGGTCGTCCACTGATTCTCCCAAAAAAGGATATCCTATAGCAAGTTCCCAGCATTGGGTCCTCGGATCGACAAGTGTAACGGGTTTGCCATTTTTGGTCTGCCATTATCACATGTCAGGAGGAGAGGCGTTACTGAGTTCTCGGGGAAACGGTCGCCAGAGTTGACAGCTCTCTAGATCAACACCCAAAAATTCGCAAGACACGCACGTCAGAATATCTCCCAAGATAGCATCGTCTGGATGTGAATTTCGTGAACACCAAACGTACCAAGACGGCGCATAGGTCCCACTACTTTCCACCCTAGTCTTAGGTGTATATTCAAGCCTGGGTATTGGGCTTATCTCTCAGAACATCCCAACCAGAACAAACAAATAACAAGAAAGTCAGACAAAAAGTAATAAATAAATCAAAGTAGGCTAAACCCCACAAGGGATGGACCAGCAAGAGGTCAATCTTTCCCCAGCAGAGTCGCCACTTTTCTGTAGTGGTAAAAATCGTGAGTGTAAGCTATTGATTAACTTAACTCATAAAGCAAGAGTCGCCACCGCACTTTTATTTATTCCACAAAGGAAAAGGAAAAAAGAGTGAATAAATCCTAAGAAGTTCTAAAACAACAAGAACAAACAGAGAAAGGGTAAGGGGGTTGGTTACGCAATGGGAAGGTGTTAGCACCCAAAACGTCTATAGTACCCTATAGGAGCCCTTTGAAAAATCTATCGCTTTTTGGTTTGAAAATGGTTTGTTTGAAAGAGAGATTGAGGAGATGAGAAAAGAATTATTTTTTTATATTTTTGTGTTTGAAGAGACTTATCACCTCATGCCTACGTACCCACGATGTGCAATGTCGGATCAAAACCCCATAGTTCGTGGTACAAAGAACAAAAAATTGTTTGTTTTGGTTGGCTTTAAGTGTAAAGACAAGTCGTCATTTCTAAGCGAATAATTCCGCTTAAAGAAATGAATCATGTCTAAACTTATGAAAAAGAGTTTTAAAAGAAAAAAAAAGAGGTGCACAAAGCACAAAAAGATTTGATGAGTTTTTGTATTTTTTTATGTTTTTATGAAATTGTCAAAGTATGATTAAGATGGATTGACATTTATTAAACAAAAGAAAATTAAAAAAAATCACTTGACCAAAGTCAAGGTTTTATTATGAAAGCGGTTTTAAGTTTGAAAACAAGAAGGTTTTGAAAAAGGGAGAGGATTTTGAAAATTTAAGAATGGGGAGGAGAAGAAGTGACTATCCTAGTGCATAAAATAAAAGCTAGGGAAAAGAAGGATCTAACCAAAATGGAGCCACTTCAAAGCAATATTAAAAGAATTCCATCCTTAAGCAAATTGGCCAAATAAAGGTAAGTCTTCAATCAATACTCCAAGCAAAGGGATAAGAAGTCCTAATTCTAGGTCCATAAGTCCAATATTACTTCAAAAAAGGTCCATAAAGAGATCACTCCAAAGCATAGGATAGTAACCAATAGTCCAAGATGAGGAGAATTAAGTTTTTTTTAGAGTTTAAGCCTTTATTAATGTTTTTGAGTCCAAATGGACAAAGAAAAAAAAGGCATAAGCATAAACATGTGTCCAACGGACAAAGAAAAAATTGCTGAAGCATAAACATGTGTCCAACGGACAAAGGAAAAATTGTGGAAACATAAACATGATATGAAATGATAAAAATGAAGCATAAAAGTAAAAGAGATAAGAAGCAAGAAGGAAATGTATACAACGTTAATATAATAATTGTTAGTAAGTTAATGATTAGTTGTTAGAGTTAGTGATCAATAATAATTGAATTATTGCACTTAGGCCAAGGTTAATGAGAACTCATTAGAGGATTGATAAGACCAAAGCCTCCTAACAACAAGCTTCATAAGTTTTGAACCAAAAGACAAATAATCAACTATTCTTGATAGTTTTTTTGATGCGGGACAAATATTGCGCTATGTTAAGCAATCGCCGAGTAATTTATGGAGTAATTACCCTACAATGAGGCAGGTCAATACCTCTTTGTACTAATGCATGCTAGATGAACGATATGTAGATCGTCATCCGAAAGCAATACCGCACGAAAAGAAAATAAGGTAGTGATCTAGTCTTGATCAAAATTCAACAAAGAATTTTATGATCCAATAAGACTTTCATCGATCAAAAGAAAAGAGAAATAGATGAAGAGAAAGACAAATTAAACCACACAACTATGTGATCTAAGGCTAAGAACAAAGGGAAGGGGTTAGGAATGAAGAAACAACCAAAACAGTCCCAAAAATAGGTGAAAAACACCATTCTGCCTCTGTTCAGTAGATTGCACAAAAGGTGCAGTCGATTGCACACTGACAGATTTGCAAAAACAAGGCAAAAAATAGCATTGTGCAGTCTATTGTACGCAAATCGATTGCACCCTGCTGTGATAGCAAAAATTCCGCAAAATTCAGCATGATCATGATCTAAAACTTTCTTCAAACGCCTCATGATCATGGAATCAAAAGTGCACGAAAATGCAAAGCAAATAGCAACTAATATAGTAATTAAACACAAATTGGAAGATCAAAAAATCAAGCAAACAAGATCAACAAAGATCTACATTGTGGATGATGAAATTGAAGCTTCAACAATGGTGAAAGATGAATTACCACTTCAAATCTTAAAATTCCTTCAAATTGCTTCAAGATCCAAACTCCAAAGCCTTGATCTATGAGAATTGGTAAAGAAAACAAGTTTGGGTGAAGGTTTAGCTCAATGTTGAACAAGATTCAATGAGAATTCTTGTTAACTTTCAAAGGAAGAAATGTGAGCTTTGGTGAATTTTCTGGTTGGGAAGAGAATTTACAAGAGGTTTTTTGGCTCTCAAAAGCTTTAAGAGAAATTTTAGCAAGGTGAATTTGGCTCTCAAAAGCTTGAAGAATGAATGAAATGAGGCCTCTATTTATAGAATTTAGGCTTGGAAATTTGGTGGTTTGGAATTTGGTTTGGAAGATCAAAATTAGGATTGGAATTCAAATTTGGAGGGAAATCACAAAAGAGTGGTGATTAGTGAGGGTGTATGGTGGGGAATGATCAAAATGATGTAGAGGAATTAAAATGAGGTGATCTAGAATATTCCACATGTGATCAATGGTCAAGATTGGTGCCAAATGCTTCAAAACTTGAAAAATGCTGATTTTGGCCAAATCTGTCTTCGTTCAGTCGATTGCACTGTAGCGCGAATAGACTGCAATGCTGAAAATTTCAAAATCTAGGTAAAAAATGTAGGGTGCAATCGATTGGACCATTAGTGCAATCGATTGCACAGTTGAAAATCTTCAAAAATGCCATTCTTGCTATATTGTGCTGGTTCTGGCTCGATTCTCTTGTTTGTCAAAGAAGGCATGGAAATAAACACATGAACCTTGGAATCTCTTGAATAAAAATTAATTAAATCTTGGAAACTCTTGATCTGATGATTTTGAATGACTTGCAGATCAACTTTGACTTTGTTCAGATGAAATTCATTCGAGCTGAGGGACTGTTTTTTTGGTATTTTTAACCTGTTCTTCCCCTGAAAATGTTAGTGAAAGGAAACAAAATATTTTTGGATTTTAATTAATGGTTAGTAAACATAAACAAATTAAACAATAAAACAACTAACAAACACACACACACACACACACACACTCAAAGATCCCTGCAAGGTACAATCCTTCAGAAGAGGGAACCAATGTGTGATCTTGTTTGTGGTATGAGATGCACATGATAAGCATAGAATCTTAGGGGAAAAAATTAGGGTATTACAGGGTGAACCAATTTTACACGATTGTCTGCATTGTTAAAATTTTTTAATCTGAAGACAAAAGGTGGGTGATCTGATAAAAATTTTACAGATTTGTTTGATTTGTTGAAACAAATGCTACCAGAAGATAACAATTTGGCGGATCGATGTTATGAGGCCAAGAAGATATTGTGTCCAATGGGTTATGAGTATGTCAAAATACGTGCATGCTCTAATGATTTCATATTATACATGAAATAGTATAAAAATTTGGATCAATGTCCACATTGTGCTGAGTCGCCCTACAAGTTGAAGAACAACAATGGTGATGACAATTACAATGTTAGTAAGAAGCGCACCTCTGCAAAAGTGTTGTGGTGCTTTCCAATAATTTTGAGGTTAAAAGACTTTTTTCTAATGTGAATGACGCAAAGAATATTAGATGGCATGCAGATGAAAGAAAATGTGATGGAAACATTGTAGTTGATTCTTTGCAATGGAAGAAAATTGATTCATTGTTTTTGAATTTTGGCCTTGAGCCAAGAAACCTTAGGCTTGGGTTTGCCACAGATGGAATGAACCCCTTTGGTAATGAGCACTAACCATTCTTCATGGCCTTTTATTCTCACGATTTACAACCTATATCCTTGGTCGTGCATGAAACACAAGTATATGATGTTAAGTATGACGATTTCTAAACCAAGACAACCTGAAAACAACATAGATGTTTATTTAAGTCCATTAATTGAGGATTTAATACTTTTGGGAATAAAGGTGTTGACGTTGATGATGCATATTTTGGTGAAAAGTTTAACATTCATGCAATGTTATTTTGCACAATCAACGATTTTCCTACATATGGTAATTTGGCTGGATATAATATCAAAGGACATTAAGTGTGTCCAATATGTGAATCTAATACTTGTTTTCACTAGCTTGAGTTTGGAAAAAAGATTGTTTACCTTAGGTATTAGAAATTTCTAAAACCTAATCATCCTTATTGTAGATTGCAGAAGGATTTTAATGGAGAGCAGGAGTTTGAAAGCGCTCCTAATCCTCTAACTGGTGATGAAGTTTATCAACGACAGTAACACCTTAATGTTGTCTTTGGAAAGAAAAAAGACTGTCCCGTTGACAGAAATATTTGGAAAAAGAGATCAGTGTTCTTTGATCTTCCATGTTGGTCTAGACTTGATGTAAGACGTTGTCTTAATGTAATGCATGTGGAGAAAAATGTGTGGGACAATTTGATAGGAACACTTTTAAACATTCCATGCAAGGAATTTATAAGTTGGTTTAATATGAGGATTTCTAATGATGATTGTGCATCCGAGACAATTAAATTGTTATCGTACATGCCAAAATTTACTATGATAACTTGGACTACATACGACATTTCTAATTATTCCTTTTATACAAAAGTAAAAGATGATCGTAGTACAATACAAAATAGGGAGGTTATGGTTGAGGCCGAATCCATGTATTTATCTAGTTCGAAAGATAAGAATCCAATTTTGGCAACCACGACATTCTATGGTTTCATTGAGGAGATTGATTATGTTACTTTCAAAGTGCCCTTATTTAAATGCAAGTGAGTTCCTATTAACAATGGTGTACAAATTGGTGAGTTAAGATTTACACGGGTTGACCTTGGCAAGGCAACTTATAACATCGAACCATTCATCATGGCTACTCAAGCAAAACAAGTTTTTTATGTGATAGGCCCTGTGGACTATTCGAGGAGATGGTCAATAATTCTCAAAGGAAAACACATTCCTCCTAGTGATGATTAAAGTTTTGATATTCCTTCCACTCCTTCTTATGCAACACAAGTGCCTAAGAAGTTGATAGAGATGATGTACATACTATTCGTGACGATCATCAAGAAGGCATATGGGAACATTAAAATGTAAGTATTTTATATTCCTTATTCATAATTTATTGTATGTTATAATTACTAATGATGTTATTTTCTAAAATCTATTATTATTTGAAATTGTAGGTGTTTAAAGTCAAGACACCAAAAGATAAGACACCAAGACAACAAGAAAGTATTATTTGTTGTAATGATGTGTACATTGTAGGTTATTTTGTACCATTTTGGTTTTGATGTAATATACAATTTTTGGTTCCTAATGGGATTTGTCATTGATGTAATACAATTTTTGGTCTAATTCAATTCAAAATTGGTTGTATTATTGTTTCTAGTATGATATGATTAATAAATATTCATGTTTAAAATTTTGAAATACTGTAAAATTGAAATATATATATATATATATATATATATATATATATATATATATATAACAAATTATATCACAACAGTTTTTAACTTAACCGTTGTTATAAGTAGAGCGCGTTATCCACAATAATAAAAGGCAAGAATGACATTGTTGGAATTCGAACCCAAGACCTATAAATTATTTCACAACGGTTGATTGAATAAACCAATGTTATAAGTAGCGCGCTACCTAACTTATAACCACGGTCTGTCGTCCGTTATAGAAACCACCATACATATAACCACACGGTACCTAACAATGGACGTGCAACTATCATTCTATGTATTTTCCGTAGTAGTGGATACTGGGTGATTTCAAGAGTCACCTGGTACTAGAAGAGTATCGCTGAGATCTAGCCCATATACATTGGGCTTATGCTGAGTGCTACATGACATGGTTCTATAAGGCGTCATACCCAATCAGGATACCAAACGCTCGTGAAAGACCACCTTGGCCAACTAACCAAGAGGTACTTGAGGTTCAGGATGACACGGCCGAGAGCGTGACAACAGTTTGTCGGCATATTGTAGAGATGGGTAGAGGAGCCTTAGAGGCAAGACTATTTGAGGGTGAAACTCCGCAGTTGGTCCTCGTGGAGCGCATTGTTGCCAAGTTACAGAATGTCGTGCAGTACAAGTGGAGAAGGAGGCAGGGGTTAGACATACCCTATAGTTAGTTTATGTTCGGATGTATTACATTTTTGTATTTTCAGACAAATGTTATGTATGCTTTTGACTTTTTGGATTAATGTATGACCTTTTGACTCTATTTAAGTTTAATATAACTTCATTTTAGTTTAATTTTACTTTGATTTTATTTTAATATATGTTGGCCTCAAAAAATTATGATGTTGGGACAATTATGTTGCTTTGTAATGATTCAGAGGGTTTTCGGAGGTGCATCTCCGAAATAATTTACCTTGCAATTAAAACACTTCCAACACTTTTTAAAAGACATCAGAGAACATTTAAGAGATACACCTCCGGATACACTCAAGCAGTATATAAAGATGCATATTTGTATTTGCATAATAAGTCAAGCATCATTGTATGACTCAAGCAGTATTATACCCCAAATTTTACCTCTTAGATGTCATCATATCATTTGCATTTGCATAATAAGTCAAGCATCTTTGCATGACAAACCATTTCATCAGGTCTTGTGGTTTTTGTTTCTTTGTGAGAAATTAGGGTTTAACACCAGGAGAGGGATAAACCAAATCAAGGATTTGGGGGAAGGATCAACCACACAAGCCCTCATATACCTCAAGGTTTCCTAAGATGTATTTTGGTTTCACATAACTCATTCAAGGTCTCTTAAGTGGATGTGAAGGATTTTAGACTCATCTGTTCAAAAAGTCAACTGAGGCCCTATGAAGTCAACCTTTGCACTTTTGGTCAACCATTGGACATTTCAAGTCATGTTCCATGATCTCATGTGGTTGGGTCAAAAGAAATCAAATGAGAATGACAAAGTCAGGAGATGCTGAAAATTAGGGTTTTGAAGAATGCTTCTAAGTATGGAAAATCAAGTTTCTAGTCATCTTGCAAGAACCATATCTCATTCACCCTTAGGCCAAACAAAGCAAACAAATACTCATTTTAAAGAGGAATCTCCCTACCACAACTTTGAATTAAGAATCAAGATCAAAGGATAAAAGGATTTGAAGTTATGATGAGTTAAAATTGGTAGAAGTCATGATTTAATTCCATACTTAGAAAATTTTCTAAGTACCAAAATTTAGCATGTTTCAACCATGTTCATGGCCAATTGTCTCAAGGCTGCAAGCTTTGTTTGATTCTACCGTCCAAATGAAAGTTGTAGATCACATTTTCAGCTTGCTTTTGGTACCAAGAATAGCTCAAAAGCATGTCTATAACTCAAATTATGATGTCTTAAAGTTGAGGTCACAAAGTTGCCAAAATATGTTCACAATTTGATACCAATTTCATGGGGATTTTTCATGATGATACAAGCCTTATTTCAAACTTCCTTGGACATGAAAATTGTTCTTTGTTCTTCAAGCTTTACAAGCATATATGGAACTTCTACATTGGAATACTAGAGCTCAAGATATGACATCATGAACATATGCATCAACACTTGACAAAACTTGCCCAAGTCGCATACAAGTGGCCATGATCAATGGTTTGGACCAGTTTTCTTGCTCTATTTTCATCATGATCCAAGCATGATCTCAAGGATCTTTCCACGTGAAACTTGTAAAGCTACATGTCCTCTTTCAAAAGAACCCTAAACTCCACCATTTGAACCAAGGATCATGAAGTTATGTGATGTCAAAGGCAGCCCTGGACTACTTCCTCTCACCATTCCATTTTGCCTTGCCAAGCAAGCCCAACTTTCACATCAAACTAGCCAAGTTTTCTCAGCATACGTGACCTTGTTTCATGTGCACATACCCTGCATTTTCCCAATCCCAAACTTGACCTCTTTTAGCTCTTACGTGACTGACCAACTAAAAGCATATTATGGCATAACATAAAGAAGGTGCAAGATAGAACCTTGGGCAGAACATTTCATAGACTTATCCACTGGTCTAACACCTGCCATTGACAGCTCGAGCAACATCACCATCATACACCACTTTTCTAAATGTTGACCAAAGGATGAATTCAAATTTTTTCAGTTTAAGAAGGAAGGTTTCATGCTAGCTATACAAGAAAATATCACACAGAAGAGTGCATATAACAAGAGAGAGCAAGAGCGAAAGGGAGTACCTCGTTTTGACCTAAAAAATAGATCTGCAAACTTTCTCAGTTACCTTTACATCACCATTTTTTTCTCAAGAGAGGCTTCATCCTTTGTGTTTCTTTTCTCAACTGAAGTGTAGAGGTCAAGCTTGTTGGTTTTTTTAAGCTCTGGAAGTGAAGAAGCAGTGGACTTTCTCCACTAGGTAAGGTTTTCTTCAAGTTCTTATGCTCTCATACTTAGATTTAATTGGTTTTGGATGCTTTAATTTTGTTCATACATTGCATCTGGATGGCCTGAAATGATGTCATGGCTTGGTTGTTGAAGTTTGTATTTGTCTACCATTGTTAAGTTTTGTGTTCTAACATGAAATACATCACTTTCATGCTTTCTTTTATCTATGATAGAGTCTTTATTTTGAGATCTATGTGGCATGATGTTGTTACTCACTGAGTACTTCATTTTGCTATTTTATTTTGTTATTTTTGGTTGAGAAATGATGTTGAAAATGGATGATGAAGGGAGTAGGAAACCGTGACATTTACTGGTATTGGCTAGGGTTCGTGCATTTCATTTGAGTTGCATAGGGAAGATGATGATGTGTCACAGTATGAGAGGTGGGCTTGTGTGTTTGTCGTGTAGTGATATAAGTTGTTGTGACCGGTTGATATCAAGTTCACATGAATTTCGTACCCCTTTAATATATTCTTGTTTGTTGTCACGGCATGTTTTTTTTTGTTTTTGGACTTGGGCTCATATGTTTTGATATTGATAACCTCCACTCTCGGGCCCAATGCGCAGTTGCAAGTTATCCTCAGTTCATAACCATTTTCCTAATACACCCCTCTGTCTTAGACTTTTCTATTTCTTTTTTTATTTGTTTTGTTTAATTTAGTTTTATTATAAATGTTTTCTTTCATAAAAAAATTCCAAAAAATTCATGATGATATTTTGAGGTGTTATTTAATTTATTAAAAAATTTAATTTCATTTTTAGTTTATTTTAATATTTATTTCTGATTTTACAAGTCAAGGTGTTGTTTTGACCTAGTCTTGAATTCTTGTCTTGAAAGAGTTACTTCCAAATGGTTTCTTGAGCTGATTTTAGAGAGTGCCTTAGTACACTTTGTGAGGGTGTTTTGATGGTGCTTTCTGGTCTTGGAAGAAGTCATTTGGCTTAGTTTTTATTTGCATTTTCTTGACCCTCGATTTGTAGTCGATCCTTTTGGTGTTTCACCTTGATGATTGGTTTTGGGATAACTCTTGTGCTTTTCTTTAGATAATTTTTCACACACACATGTTTGAATGTTTAATCATGGTTTTGAGTTCTAGGTTGATATTTTTTCACTCATTTTTCTAATTTTGAACACCATGCTAATGTGATCATCCTTTTACTCATGTTTGGGGTAGTTTTGACCTAGTTTCTTGGGAACGCTTCTTGAGGTGTCTTGTGGTTTGAGTATGTGTTTATTAATGGTTTGAAAAGCATGTTTAGTTTCTAACTTCATGGTTCAAAGATTCATTTTCTTGCCTATTTGTTCACTTATACCTGATTTGTTTGTTTTTAATCATCTCGTGATGTTTTGACTTGTTCATTTGCATACAATCTTGTTTATGCCTAAAAGTGATCCATATTGATGTTAATTTATGAATGTTTGATGCTATTTCCCCTCTTGGATTGTTATCCTATTTTAGTTATTTGGCTCCTTTACTTTGATTCTTATCACTCTTACTTTTAATCCCACCCTTTCAACACTTATTTTTACAAGTGGTTGTTTTCCACTCCTTCCAAAGGAAAGTCTCTCTATTAACTTTAATGTCATAGATAGTTCATTACCTCTTGGTCTCATTAGAGCCATCATCTTCTCTTGGCCTCATTAGAGCTTTCACCTTTCTTTGACCTCATAAGGATCAATCCTTTGGCCTCATTAGAGCCACTTCCTTCTTGACCTACTTTAGGTTAGGATTTTTACCCCTCATGTATGCACTATCATCATAGTTGCTCACTTCCCTCCTTGGCCTCATTAGAGCCACTTACCTTACAACTTAGGATTAACCTAGAGTTCTTCAACTCTATATGGGCATCATCATAATGATGTTCCATTTCCCTTTGGCCTTATTAGAGCCACTCACCCTTGTAACTTAGAAATTAGGATAGAGTTCTTAAACTCTATGCGATTCTCATCATAATGAGTGTTTACTTCCCTTTTGACTTTGTTCAAAGTCAACTTCTTAGACTTACCCTTTTAACTTAGAGAGTTCTTCAACTCTATATGATCATGAATACTCATTCCCCCTTGAAATCTTGATCATTATCAAGAGTTCCTCAGCAGTAGTTAGGTGAACTAAGAATGCTCTGATTCCATCCTAGTCAGGATACGTAGGCATAAGATGCGATGTCTTGGTGATCATACTTAATGTTTATACCCCTAGGTCTTTACCATTAGGTCTTTACCTTTAGTATCTTGGTCTTTACCATATGTCATTATCTTAGCAGTTTCCCTTAGCAAGCAAACATAACATAAACAAATACAAACAAGAGGTTCCTGTAGAGTACTACAGATATCTAGGATGCTAACACCTTCCCTAGTGTAGCACCCCAAAATTTGCCCTCCTTACTTTATTACTAACTAGCTTATGTTTCATTTCATTTTTGAATTATCATGTGTGCATATCATTGGTTCTTAGCATGGGGTCAAGGTGCCTGAGGCAAGTTCAAGAGGAGAAGATGTTCTTCAAAGGGTTAAGCAAGAGAGTTCAAGTGGATCACCTCCTCCTAACCAGTGCAGAAATTAGGGTTTTGAGATTCTTGGGTTTATTGCTCCAATGGGCAAGCTCCTTGGGTTTTTATCATCACTAAATGGCATATCTTATCTTTGTTGGAGAGGATACACATCATATTCAGAGGAATTTGGATTTGGAGACTGTGATATTTCCTCCTAGACTGAGGGTACCAAAACTAGGGTTTGCTATAAAGTCAGTTTATTTCTGATTTTTTGGGCAAGACTTGATTCCATGGTATTCCTTGGGTCCCTAAGTATCTAGAAATGGAAGATTGTCCATCAGTTGGGTTCATGAGAAGTTCAATTGACCAATGGATTGGGAATTAGGAGAATCAGGAGAAAAGTCAACTGTGAGAGGAGTGTCAACTGTGAAATTTTGAGGTTCTCTCCAAGGTTTTCAAGGTCTCACATCCTCATATGGTCATCAAGAGTCAAGTTTCATGCCATTTATCAATAATCAGGAGTTGGTGCAAAAGTTACTAAATATGGAAATGACCTATAATTTGAAAGTTTCTTTTTTTGGCAAGTTCTTACACTACCTTCAACTTGAATTTTCATCATCAAAGAAGCTTCAAATGAATTTTTCTCCAACATGAAAGTTGAATATCTTTTTCTCCTCTTTCCAACAAGTACTAGTGAGTCTCCATATCATTTGTGAAACTCAACTTATGATCAAAAGAAGGCAAAGTGGTTTTTAGGGTTTCTCATGATTCCATTTTCACAACTTTGGCATAATGACCTATAATTAATTCCATTGCTTCATGTCACATGCTAACATCAAAGGGAACTCCTCAAGGATCATTTTAGGCCTTTGAATCAAGTGAATCCATGGTGTATTTATCACTTATTCTCCATTATTCAAAATTGCCAAGTCATTGAAAACTCATGAATCAAAATGTTTCAAGGCCCAATTTCAATGTAGGTGTGATTAGCAATTAGAAGTTAAGTGATCCATCATGAAATGTTTGAATATCCATGCATGGAAGAGGGTGTACTTAACATTATGTAATTTTCCAAAATTGCCCAAAACTTACTAAACAAGGAATTACCAAGGCCCAAATCATTATCAGTAAAAAACCTTAATATATTTAAACCAATTCATGCACTGGTTAGAAGAGGGAACACGTGATATTTAGAGGAGAAAATAGTTTCAACCCTAATTCTTGAATTCATTGAATCTCTCAATCCACAAGGAGTTTTCTCAAAATTCTTTCACAACATTCATCCTTGGGATCCCTAGAGTACAAATCGCCCATCTTTGGAAGTTGAAAGCAAGGATAAAGGGTTGCACCATCTCAGGTTAGTGATGATTTTCACGATCCCAAAACTTAGTTTTTAAATATGTATATTGATGTGTGATGTCCACTGGTTATTCTGATGTGTTTACTTTTGAATTTGGACGTGTGGTTTGCTTGTATGGTGTGTTTAAAGTTTTGAGCCCTAACATTATTCCATGCGTTTTTTATTGTGTGCTAATGGTTTGTGATTTTTGATGACATATTCGTGATCCTCATGAAATTCTGGACAAAATGGTATAGGCCTTTGCATTTTCTAGGTTCTTTTAGGTTGCAGGTGGCCGTGGACGGTGGCCGGAGCTAGGGCTCCAGCGACTGGTGTGGTGGTCCGGCGAAGGAGGGGTCTCAACGAAAAAGGAGCAATCCTGGCCCTTGGTTCGTTTCATCGTACGACCTAGATTGTGCCACGTTTTATTTTTTTGAATTTTTATTATAATGATTGTGTGGTTATTACCCCACCATTGTTATTGTGTACGTCCAACCATGTTCTCTCCTTTCAATTAATTTTTACTTTATTGACTTTATTGTGTGCGTTGGATGAATCAGACGGACAGGATAACGCCAACGCATTAAAAAAAAACATGTGCCGTGCACATGGGGTTGTATGGTATACTGGGTGGTTGTGTGTGCGTGCATGTTTGATAAGTGTGGTGTGCGTGTTAATCCTGACCACTGATCTTCAATACTTTTTGATCTTGTTGACTAAATGCAGAGCGTATGATCAATCCAAGGGTCCGTGTTGAGTCAATTCGTTGACTAAAGTCCTTGTGTTCATTTTTTATTTTATTTCTTTTTTTCTGATGGATTTTAGGATTGGGCTCGCTAATGAAACCCCCCACCCTTTAGCCCATTAGCCATTCCAACGCATTTTCTTACTCATTGCACCCCCATGCGCATTTCATTATTTTTTATTTTAATTATTATTTGTTTTTTCATTTTTAATTATTAAAAATAGATTTTTGCATTAAAAAAATCCCAGAAAATTCATGCATACTTTTTATCATTTTATAAAATTTGCACAAATTTTATTTTTTTATTTTTATTTTATTTTTTATCATCTAAATTAAATATTTGTTTATGTTCTTTTTGATTTACTCATGTCATGCATACTTAAAATTGTTTATTTTATTTCTCTGCATCCATAAAACATTTTGAACCCATTCCTTTTGCATTCATTCACCAACACACTTAATTGCATTAAAATATTTTTCTCTTATTTTTAAAATCATTTCATATTGCATTTTAGTCCTTTCCTTTTGCACATTGAACTACGTTTCTCATCTGACTTGGTACAATTGTTTGAGTGACTAACCTCTTGAATTTTTGCAGGAGTTTTTAATATAATGTTTGTTTCTGGTTGAGCAATATTGAGAATTAATTTGGCAATTTTAAAAGTTGTTTTACTAATTGTTTGATGGCCTTTGTTTGAGGTCTTTCTTGTATGCTTCCTTAATCATGTCTGATCATCTGTTTAAAAAGGCACTTGTGCCATTGCTTGGGGGTTTGTTTCTTTGATTTCTTAATTCATGTTTGGTTGTTATTGGTCATTTGATTACCATAGTATGTCTTTGCTTGGGTTTCATATATCTCATTTCTTTTACTTATGTCTGTTTTGTACTAACCTTTTATGCAGGGACTAAGGTAGGTTATTTGAGGGTGTGGATAATCATCCACATTCACCCTTACTCTTTCCTTCTCTCATCTTTTTTTCTTCAGGCTTAGGTTGTCGTCAAACCTCACTAACCGTAGGTCACCCATGCATGATAACATTAGGACTCTTAGTTCCCCTTAGAGTTTCCTTTGTGTCTTCTCTCTTCTCATCTCAAACTTCTTGAAAACACTTAATAAGTATAAAGTGTATTGCACACGAGCCTTAAGTGTGGGGAATGAGAAATGAGGGGCTTCCTCTCATCTTTCTAGAGTGCTTAGTGAGCGTCCTGTCTTGGGACGATGCGTTAAGTATTCGCCCCTGTGCCCTAGACTTTGGTGCAATGCAAGTTATGAACTAACTTAAGTCACTTCTGTCCTAAAAAATACAAACAAACTTCAAACCTTTTTGTCCTTCGGGATTGTCAAACTAAAGGATATTTTCAAAAAGGGCACGTTACCTTCCGTCTGAGTCGCAAACAGGCATCGACCCTAACTTCCGGACGCGAACTTAACGTCGCTCATAAAAAACACAAAAAGAACTTGGTCCGAACTACGTTGACTCTGAATTCCCCATTGCACAAGGGGGTACGTAGGCCTAGGACGTCGACGTCCTACCGAGTCTGTCTTTGTCTCCCCCGTCTTAGTACTGCCATAGATGATAGGATAACTCACCCTTAGATTAAACAACAAGCGTGGATCCCATCGAGTACGATGGACGCGTGGGGTGCTAGCACCTTCCCCTCGCGTAACCGACTCCCGAACCCAGGCTATGGTTGCGATGACCATTCCTTTCCCTCTTCCTCAGGTTTGTGCGGTGTTCCCTTTCCTCCTCTTGGGATAAATTTACACGGCTGGCGACTCTGTTTTTCCACGCCACTATCGCGTTTGTACCTGGATGAAAATCCTGGGAGCAACAGCTGGCGACTCTGCTGGGGACTCTGGTTGACCTATGCTGGTCCATCCCTAAGCGAGTCAATCCTAGCGCTTGCTTGTCTTTGTTCTCTTTGGGTGTCTTTATGTTGGTTTTGCTTTATTTGTTGTATTTTATTTTTACAGCTTTTTCTACATTGCATTTCATTTTTATTACTGTCATACTGCTGTGTTATGCTGGCTGTTTTTGTTTTGCAGGTTGGGTGGTTCTGAGAGATAAGCCCAATACCCAGGCTTGAGTACACCCTAGGACTAGTGTGGAGAGTAGTGGGACCTACGTGCCCGCTTGTTACGTTTGTGTGTTCATGAAATTCACAACTAGACGAGGCTATCTTGGGACGCATTCTAACGTGTGTGTCTTGCGCATGTTGGGGTGTTGATCTAGAGAGCTTTCGACTCTGGTGACCGATCATCGAGGACCTTAGTGGAAACATCCCTCTTTAGTGGTGACAGTGGCAGACCACATCATATGGCAAACCCATTCGCACCCGAGGGCCCACTTTGGGACTCACATAGGATGGCCCCTACCTTTTGAAGAGAATCAGTGGAGGCACTCCTCGATTGACGATAGTACTGTACCCCGAGGGATGAATGTACTATTGTTTCTCGACCTCAGTGCCAAAGCTGAGGACCTTCCGTTTTAGAGAATCAGTTGAGGCCTCCTCGATTGATGATGATGCCAAACCAGAAATGGTGAACGTATCATCATTTCTCGACCTGAGAGCCCGGGATACTGAACATCCTAGTACCCACACGTGAGAGTGGATGGGTGTTTGTAGGTTTGCAGGTAACCGAAACCTTCAACCTACCCGGTTTTTCTGGATTTCTCATCAATGTTTGATTATCTGGGTTCCTGGTTATCTCAGTGGTTCGGTATTTTGGAATTCTGGTTTTCTGGGTTGTGGTTCTCGTTTAGTTAACAGCACAACACATCCAGCAATGTTGCCTTGATCCCATGCTTGCATGAGCATATCATTTTCCTTGCATTCTGACATGTTTGATATTTTTCAGGGCTTGCATCTTACTCTTGATTCCGGTTTTCTGAGGTTACCTTGACATGGATGTCCAGAGAAAGAAGACTGTTGCCTATTCGTTCCCAGATCCGACCTTGACATTGATTCACAAGTTGATTAATATGGCTGGTCCCGGAGTTCGTACAGAGTTCAGTGGAGGGTATGGGAGACTTTTGAAGTTTGTCTACAATATCTCCAAGTATGAGAAGGATGCCATTCATACACTTCTTCAGTTTTACGATCCGTCTTTGCGTTGCTTCACTTTCCTAGACTACATCTTGGCCCCAACGTTGGAGGAGTTCTCATTTATTTTGGGAATCCCTATCAGGCATGACATAGTATTCTTTTCTGAAGAACACCCCGGGGTAAAAGAAATGGTTGTTGCTCTTCATATTAGTGAATCCATTCTGAGCAGTAATATTGAGGAAAAACAAGGAGCTAAGGGTTTCTTATTGAAGTTCTTGTTTGATCAAGCTTGCATACATGTTAAAGAGAAGAATTGGACTGCTTTCCAAGCTATTCTAGCTATGTGCATCTATGGGATTGTCCTGTTTCCCAATGTTCCTGACCTGGTGGATATGCATGCTGTCAGAATCTTTATTTCAAAGAACCCTATACCTACCTTGCTAGGTGATGTGTATTATCCAGTTCACTACAAGAATGAAATTAGGCGGGGAAAAACTGTGAGTTGTTGTGCACCGCTCTTATCTACTTGGTTTCTGAGCCATCTCCCTGAAACTGGCGCCTTTATTGATACGAAGGATTCTCTGAAGTGGTCAAAGAGGTTAATGGGCTTGACTGCTGACAACATTGTTTGGTTCAATCATGACTTGCTAGGAATGGAGATTATTTGCAAGTGCGGAGAATTCCCTAATGTACCCTTGATAGGGAGAAGAGGTGGAATTAACTATAATCCTTCCCTTGTTATCAGGCGGTTAGGTTATCCTTTGAGAGGTCCAACTGAAGAGAGAGATATCAGAGAGTCCTTATTCTTCAATGGTATTGAGGATCAAGAGATGACGAGGAAGATTGTGAATGCTTGGAAACAGGTGACCAAGAAGGGTAAAACTTCATTCGGGAACTGTAATAACCGGGCTTTTCCTTCCTATAAAGAGTGGATTAAGAAGAGAGCAGAAGAAGAGCTTCTTCCCTTCCCGGTGGAACCACCTTTGTATCCTTTACTGATTGAGCCTCCTACCACAGTTGAGATAGAGAAGTTTAACAAGTTGTGGGATGAAAAGGAAAAGCTGCGAGAAGAAAACAGAGAGCTGCTAAGAGAGATTCATCAGTTGAAACATGAGCGGGGTGAAGCTGTTCATACCGCCAAGTTGAAGACAGAGCTTCTTGCTAAGGCAGAAAAAGAGCAAGCTGACATGGTCACATCCAGAAAAAGGATGAAAGAAGCTTTGGATGGTATCAGCAAGGTTCTCGAGTCTAAGAAGGAGGAATTAGACAAGGCTTTGTTGAAAATCCACAGGTTCGATGATCACCGAGAAACTGCAATGGTTGAGAATAAGAGAAAGGAAGACAGTTATCTAGCTCAGATTGATCAGTTGAAGTTGACGCTCAAGAAAAAAGACGCTGAGATCGTGTCAGGGGTATTCAAGAGACAAGCAGTCGAGGGTCGACTCAATGAAGCCATAGCCTACATAGAGGAACTGAAGGTCCATGCTGAAGTGAAGAAACCTAGACATGAGGGTCCTAGCATGGATGGTGTTTCTGGAGAAGACGCTTGGGAGTTGCATTGCCGATACTTGGAAGGAATCATACATAGGAGAGACGTTCTCATTCAAGAGCTAATTCAAAGACCAAAGCATCCCGACACCAAAAAGCTGTTCAAGGAAATTCAAGACTGGAGCAGAAAGCATAGCGGATGGGGGGGATTGACACTTGTGGACTTTGATGACATGTCGTAGTTTTCTATTCTATTTGGATCACCACCAGGCTTGTTGGTTAGGACCTCTATGATTTTTGTGTGCAGATTTGTTATCTTGGATTCGTGATTGTTGACATTTGGTTTTCCTCTGGTTTTCTTAATATATGAGCAGAAGTTCCGTTCTATCTTGTTATTAAACTGGAATCAAGGGGTGGATCGTCCTGCGGGTATTCAAACATGTTCATTTGCATTTGCATATTCATAATAATTTTGCATGACAGGTGTTTATCTCTGGTGTTCTTATCTTGTTCTCATCTCAGGATTGCAGATCAGCACATTCATCAGTATTCTACCAGACAAAATCAGAAGAGATTCATGGATCAGCTACAGAATGAGATCATTGAGATGCGGACTCGCATGAACCAATTCATGGAATTAATGCAAGGTGTTGCTTAAGGCCAAGAGCAGTTGAGGACTCTCGTTCAGCCACTGATTACAAGAAATGAGGAAGACGGTAATAATGTTCAGAAGGGCCCTACGGGCGGAGGTATTCCTATTTCTGGTGTTGTGATCCCTCCGGGCGGCGCTGAACATGCTGGGGGAGGTGGTATTGGTGCTGGCACAGTTCATGGCCGTCAGTATGATGATGTTCAAGATGATGCATTTTCTCTGCCAGGTGGGGATGCTGGTCCCCAGATTGACAATGATCAGAGACTCAGGTTGATTGAGGAACAGCTAAGGGGTGTTGTGAATCAGGATTCTGTGGGAATAGATTTAGAGGATTTGGGGCTGGTTCCAGGCGTTGTTATTCCGCACAAGTTTCAGACTCCCACCTTCGAGAAGTATAATGGTATGTCTTGTCCAAGGACCCACGTGAGAGCATACGCAAGCAAAATGGCCGTGCATGCAAAGAATGAGAAGCTGATGATGCATTGCTTTTAGGATAGCCTATTTGGGGCATCCCTGGAGTGGTATATGCAACTGGAAAGGAAAGATGTGCGAAGTTAGAGAGATCTGGCAGGAGCATTCATTAGGCACTATCAATATAACACTGATATGGCTCCTAACCGAACACAGCTGCAGAATTTGTCACAGAAGAACAATGAGAGTTTCAAGGAGTACGCCCAGAGGTGGCATGAACTGGCAGCAAGGGTTCAGCCTCCCATGCTGGAACGTGAAATGATAACTATGTTTAAGGCCACCTTGCAGGGTCATTACTATGAAAAGCTAGTACCGTGTATGACTGGAAAGTTTGCTGATTTGATCCTAATAGGAGAGATGGTGGAAAGCAGAATTAAGGCGGGAAAAATATCAGGCGGTGATGGGTCCTCATCTGGAGGAAGTAAGAAGCCTTATGCTAGTGGTTACAAGAAGAAGGAGGGAGATACAAACTCTGTGTCATTATATCGTGGTAGAGAAGGACCTCGTCAGAACTTCAATCAGCAGGTGGCTTCTGTAACCATCCCTGCAGCACCTCAGCAGCCAGCAGTGTCTCAACAACAAAATCAGGCTCCTCGCAGACCACAGCCTAGGCGGGATAGGCATCTTAACACTCCACCTCTTCCCTACGCTCAATTATTTCAGTACTTGTTAAAGCTACAGTTAATTCAGAAGAGAACATTGGCTCCACCTACTGGTAATCTACCTCCCGGCTATGACGCCAACGCCCACTGTGAGTTTCATTCTGGGGCACCCGGACATTATATTGGGAACTGTAGGGCTTTTAAGCATCAGGTTCAAGATTTGGTGGATTCCAAGGCCATCAATTTCTCCAATGACGTTCCAAATGTGAATCAGAACCCGATGCCGAATCACGGTGGGCCGGGGGTTAATGCCATTATTAAAGACTGTGAAGACTTGAGTTTGATTTCAGATGTGAACGAAGTCCAAACTCCCTTGGGTGTGGTGAAGGAAAGACTGTTGAAGGGAGGGGTATTTCCCGGTTGTGATGAAGGTTGTGTAAAATGTGTGTCGCAGCCGGGCGGTTGTGATTTATTGAAAGCAGGTATTCATAAAATGAGCAGTGAAGGGACGTTACAGTTTGACAGAGGTTGTAGACAGAATAAAGTTACTGACAGAGAGATTGACGTTGCCACAATAACGATTCCATTCAAGACAATAACTATATCAGCACCGGCGAGACCAGCACCGGTCACTATCACTATTCCTGGACCAGTCCCGTATGAAAGTATGAAGGCCATTCCATGGAACTATGTGGCCGAGGTGTTTGTTAATGGTAAGAAGCAGGAATTGGAAGAGACATCAGCTGTGAATACAGGGGTTGGAAATCTTGTTGAAGCAGGGGCTATCACTAGGAGTGGTAGAGTCTTTATTTCGTCTGAGAGTCAAGCTGGCAGTTCAAGACAAGACAAAGGTAAACAGATGATGGATGAGTCTGCACATGGGCAGGAAGCAAATAATTCTATGACAAAGCCAGGTGGGGATACTTTCTCAGAAGACGTAGAAGAGTTTATGAGGTTGATCAGAAAAAGTGATTACAAGATTGTTGACCAACTTCACCAAACTCCATCGAAGATTTCCATTCTATCCTTACTGTTGTGCTCCGAGGCACACCGAAATGCATTGCTGAAGGTTCTGAATATTGCTTATGTACCGCAGGAAATATCCGTTAAGCAATTAGAAGGGGTTGTGGCTCATGTGAATGCTGGTAATGGTTTGGATTTCACCGATTTAGATCTGACTCCGGTTGGGAGGAATCACAACAACGCTCTACATATTTCAGTGGAATGTCGTGGTTCCTTAATGTCGCATATGTTAGTTGATATTGGATCGTCTTTGAATGTGCTACCGAAGAAGGCTTTGATAAAACTGGATACTTGTGGGTTGGTTTGTACACCAAGTGACTTAGTGGTACGTGCTTTTGATGGCTCCAAGAGGTCAGTTTTTGGAGAGTTAGTTCTGCCGATCAAGGTGGGTCCTGAGATTTTCAACACCACCTTTTACATAATGGATATTCAGCCTGCCTATAGTTGTTTGTTGGGCCGCCCATGGATCCATGGTGCTGGGGCAGTAACTTCTACGCTGCACCAGAAGTTGAAGTATATGGTGGATGGCCACGTTGTGACTGTTTGTGGTGAAGAAGATATTATGGTGCGTCACCTATCGACCTTCAAGTATGTAGAGGTAGATGGTGAGATACAGGAAACTTTGTGCCAGGCCTTTGAAGCTGTGAAGATTCCCGAGGAACCCGCAAAGGCAGTCAGTCAGTCTGAGGTGGTTGCCCAACCTGGAGTTGTCAGACAACCAGAGGTTCCAATGTCCTATTTCAAAGAGGCACGCGCTATAGTTGAAGCTGGTGGTTCTCAGAAGTGGGGCAGTGTCATTGATGTTCAAAGAAAGCAAGATACTCATGGAATGGGTTACAAGCCACCTAGACGTCCTGAAGAGCCTCCCAAGTTTTATGGTCCAGTCCGTTTCACCAGTGTCGGTGTTTTCTTCGACAGAGTCAATGCTATTGAAGATGAAGGAGATAGTGATTGTGACATGGATGAATGGATCCTTCCCTGCACCCCTGGTCAGAGCTTAGGCAACTGGTCCTCCGAGAAAGTCATCCAAGTGACGCGCCCGGAGTAATTTACTTTTGTTTTCTGTTATGTTGGGTCCTACGTTTTGCCCAAGACATAGTGATATTTATTTGTAGGGCTTGGATTTTTTATTTGCTATTGTTATCATCGATAAAAGGACGTTTTTTCATTCAAATATTTTGATCCCTGTCTTTCTGTTTTTACTTTTTGCATTAACCCACATCAAAATGGCAATGTGTTTTCTTGTTTGTTGCACTCATAATAAACATAAAACACCCATCATGCAGGTTCCTTTGTTCAGATTCCACCCATGACTTAGCTATGGCTCGATATGACTTCGACAATCCCATCTATCAAGCCGAAGAAGAGACTGATGAAGACTGTGACTTACCAGAAGAATTAGCCAGGTTACTGAAACAAGAGGAAAGGGTTATTCTACCTCATCAGGAGGAGGTTGAAACTGTTAATCTGGGAACCGAGGATGTTAAGCGAGAAGTAAAGGTTGGGGCTGCCCTGGAAGACACTATTAAGGGAAGATTGATTGAGTTGCTTCGAGAGTATGTGGATATCTTCGCCTGGTCTTACCAAGACATGCCTGGGCTTGACACTGACATTGTTTCACACCGACTGCCGCTTAAAGAGGGTTGTACTCCAGTCAAATAGAAATTGAGAAGGACGAAACCAGATATGGCTGTCAAGATCAAGGAAGAGGTTCAGAAATAGTTGGACGCCGGATTTCTTGCTGTGACAAATTATCCTCTGTGGGTTGCTAATATCGTACCTGTACCTAAGAAGGATGGGAAGGTCAGGATGTGTGTTGATTACCGAGATTTGAATAGGGCAAGCCCGAAGGATGATTTCCCGCTCCCCCACATTGACGTGTTAATGGACAATACTGCTCAATATTCTGTGTTTTCCTTCATGGATGGCTTCTCTGGGTATAACCAAATCAAAATGGCCCCAGAGGACATGGAGAAGACTACTTTCATAACACCGTGGGGAAAATTTTGCTACAAGGTAATGCCCTTTGGATTGAAGAATGCTGGGGCAATCTATCAGCGGGCAATGGTGACTCTCTTTCATGATATGATTCACAAGGAAATTGAAGTCTATGTTGATGACATGATTGCGAAGTCACAAACAGAGGAAGAACACTTGGTAAACCTCCAGAAGTTGTTTGAAAGGTTGAGGAAGTTCAGACTGAGATTGAATCTGAACAAGTGCACTTTCGATGTGAGGTCTGGTAAATTGGTGGGATTCATTGTTAGTGAAAGAGGTATCGAGGTTGATCCTGCAAAGATAAGAGCCATACAGGAAATGCCTGAGCTAAGGATAGAGAAAGAGGTTTGTGGTTTCTTGGGGAGGTTGAATTACATTGCCAGGTTCATCTCTCATCTGACAGTCACGTGTGAGCCAATTTTCAAGTTGTTAAGAAAGGATCAAGAGGTCAGGTGGAATGAAAATTGTCGAGAGGCGTTTGTAAGGATAAATACGTATTTGCAGGAACCTCCAGTCCTTATGCCACCGGTGTCTGGGAGACCGTTGATTATGTACCTTACGGTTCTTGAGAATTCGATGGGTTGTGTGCTCGGTCAAAACGACGAGACAGGTAGGAAAGAGCACACCATTTACTACCTGAGTAAGAAGTTCACTGATTGCGAATCAGGATACTCTATGCTGGAAAAGACATGTTGTGCACTCGCTTGGGCAGCCAAGCGCCTAAGGCAGTATATGTTAAATCACACAACCTTGTTGATTTCGAAGATGGATCCGATTAAGTACGTGTTTGAGAAGCAAGCACTTTCTGGAAGGATAGCCCGTTGGCAGATGGTTTTGACAGAGTACGATATTCAGTATGTTTCTCAGAAGGCCATTAAGGGAAATGTTCTGTCAGAATATCTTGCTGAACAACCGGTCGAGGATTATCAGCCAATGAAGTTTGAGTTTCCGGACGAGCATGTTATGTTTCTGAAAATGAAGGATTGTGAAGAGCCTCTGCTTGACGAAGGACCTGAGATTGGGTCTCAGTGGAAGATGATTTTTGATGGGGCTGTCAACTCATATGGTAATGGAATTGGGGCAATCATTACAACCCCGAAGGGTTCTCATATACCTTTCACTGCCCGGTTAGCGTTCGTGTGTACCAACAACGAGGCAGAGTATGAAGCATGCATCATGGGGTTAGAGGAAGCAATTGATTTGAGAATTAAGAACCTCGATGTCTATGGTGATTCTGCGTTGGTAGTTAATCAGATTACAGGAGAATGGGAGACTCGTCAGGCAAATTTGGTACCTTATAACAACTATGCCAGAAGGTTGTTACCTTTCTTTGACAGGGTGGATTTTCATCATGTGCCCCGAGCTGAGAATCAGATGGCTGATGCGTTGGCGACATTGGCATCCATGTATAAGGTGAACCGTTGGAATGAAACTCCTTCGATTAGAATCATGCGTTTGGATATACCAGCTTTTGTGTTTGCAATTGAAGATATGTCTGATGGCAAACCATGGTATCATGATATTAAGGTCTTTCTGAAGAGACATGAGTATCCAGAGGGTGCCTCCACCAAAGATAAGAAGACTCTGAGAAGGTTGGCAGGGAACTTCTTTCTAAACAAGGATGATGTGTTATATAAGAGGAACTTCGATATGGTCTTGCTACGTTGTGTTGACGAACACGAGGCAGGTTTGTTGATGGAGGAAGTTCACGAGGGTTCTGTCGGTACTCATTCCAGTGGACACACCATGGCTAGAAAGTTGTTGAGAGTAGGATATTTTTGGATGACTATGAAGTATGATTGTTTCAAGTACGCCCGAAAGTACCATAAATGCCAGATTTATGCAGATAAGATGCATGTGCCGCCTACGCCTCTAAATGTGTTGTCGTCTCCTTGGCCGTTTGCAATGTAGGGCATAGATATGATTGGAAAGATTGAGCCCACTGCTTCCAATGGGCATCGTTTCATTTTGGTTGCCATTGACTATTTCACAAAGTGGGTGGAGGCAGCCTCGTACGCCAACGTCACCAAGTAAGTGGTAGCCCGATTTATAAAGAAGGACATCATCTGTCGTTATGGGGTCCCTGAGAGAATCATTACTGATAATGGCTCGAATTTGAACAACAAGATGATGAAGGAACTATGTCAGAGTTTTAAGATCGAGCATCATAATTCTTCTCCATATCGTCCGAAGATGAACGGTGCTGTTGAGGCGGCGAATAAGAATATCAAGAAGATTGTGCAGAAGATGGTGGTAACATATAAGGAGTGGCATGAGATGTTACCTTATGCCCTACATGGTTACCGTACTTCGGTGCGTACGTCAACTGGGGCAACCCCTTTCTTGTTGGTGTATAGTATGGAAGCAGTCTTACCATTAGAGGTCGAGATTCCGTCTTTGAGAGTTCTGGCAGATGTGAAGCTTGATGAAGCTGAATGGGTGCATTCCAGATTGGATCAGTTGAACCTTATTGAAGAAAAGAGATTGGCAGCCATCGCACATGGCCGGTTGTATCAGAGTAGGATGAAGCACGCCTTTGACCAGAAAGGGCGTCCTCGGAGTTTTCAGACAGGTGAATTTGAAAAGGATCCTTCCTCCTCAGAAAGATCACAGGGGCAAATGGACTCCAAATAACGAGGGGTCGTATGTGGTAAGAAAGGTTTTCTCTGGTGGAGCCTTACTACTTTCAACTATGGATGGCGAAGATTTTACATCCCCTGTGAACGCAGACGTAGTCAAAAAATACTTCGCATAAAAGAGACCCGCTGGACATAAAAGGAAAGTCCAGGCAAAAAGGGGGCATCCCGGCGAACCATAAAAAGGAAAAAGTTCGGGCAAAAGTTAGGGATAAAATGTAAAAATAAACGTGTAAACCCGCAAAGTTGAAAACCTGAAAAGGCGACTTTGGCAAAAATGGGTATGCCGATGGATTGAAAACCCGAAAAGGGCGATCCAGGCAAAAGTTAGGGATTTATAAGCGAAAGGCTATGGTCTGCGTTCGATCTGTGAGCACCTTCAATACCTGGAAGTTATGAAAGAAAGGGATCAGTACAGTTAATCTCTTCAAAGGTCAAGACATTTGTGGATAAGCAAGACATATGGGTCATAGCTGAGTCGAATCATGGTGGATATCTGTTCCCACATTGCCGACATGTGTATTTTCTTTTTGCTTTTGCGCAATTACCTCATTTTAGGAATTGCTTCCTATTGTAAATGCCTATTTACAGGCCACTCTTCTCAATAAAATATTCATTTCACTTAGAGAGCTTTCCATTGTTTGTTTTACTTTTACTTTTACTGTTTTGTTTGCAAAAATGTCCGATATTTTTGATAAACATTGCATATAAAACTTCGAGCTTTGCGGAGCATAACGAAAAGCAGTAGAAATTACTTAGGCATTATTGGTGATAGTCATGTTGTGGCATATTCTATTTGTTGTTATTTGACTTGCAGGGCAACAGGATTGTATTTCCCCAGCAGATTGCTTTCCCCAGCATTGAGATTGTGCTTTCCTCAGCAGAGCAGACCTTCCCCAGCAGAAGACCTGGAAAGTATTTTCTCTGGATCAAGACGTTATTTCCCCACAGAATCAGGGTTCATCTTCCCCATCCAGTCAGGAAGCGTGCTTTCACCAACGATGTCGTATTCTAATCCCCAGCAAGGTGAGAGTAAAGGCATTCTCCCCATCAGCAGGCTAAGTTCAGCAGTATCCCCAAGCAGGATGGTATTATGGACTGTTTCCCCCAAGCCGGATGATATTATGGGCTGGCATCCCCCAGCAGGTTCTGAGCCCAATTGGATATTAGCAATCTTCAGTAACAGACTTCCGGTTCCGTTATTGGCATTCATTCTCAACTCCCCATAGCAGAGGAGGAATCTCAGGTTCTATGTTACCTTCAGTAAAGGACTGGTGTAATCCCCGGTAGTGTGGATGTTCTTTTGGGATTTCATCCCCAGTAGAAGTTATTGATCCAAAGGGTTGGTCAGCGTGATCCTTCTCAGCAGAGTTCTTGGATTCAGAGGACAATTTATTTTTGTCATCCCCAGCTGAATTGGTCTTTTCTCTCCAGTATTTATTTTGCTGAAGAAACCCCTTTTGCATATCATAAGCACTTGCATTGCATCCACAAACGTGTAGCATTTCCACTTCACGTGGAGCATTACGACAAAATTCAAACATAGGCATCTGAAGCATAAGCCAGGTTTGAGTTTCCTTCGTCAGGAAAAAAGCAGGTTTCGGAGAATATCATTCGACTTTAATCCACAGGTGTGGGGTTTAGTCATTCATCAATACTTGACATTCCCTTGCAGAGCTGTTCGCCAGGATCGTTAATCCATGATTTCATTTTTACCCCTTCGTCCAGGTGGTCCTTTGGTTTATCCCCTCAAGGTCTTTACCGTCAGACGCCCGTCCGTGTCCTTTCAGCACCCGTCCGTGTTTGAACCTTTTACTTCAATACCTATTCGTATTGATCTTTGACGCCCGTCCGTGTCCTTTCAGCACCCGTCCGTGTTTGAACCTTTGATTTCAATACCCGTCCGTATTGACCTTTCGATGGCACTCGTCCGTGTTGCTTTCCATTCCCCAGCGAGATTAATCCCCGGTAAAAGTTGCTTTACACCCTTTTCGACACCCGTCCGTGTACCTTTTCGATACCCATCCGTATTGAAACCTTTTTACACTCGTCCGTGTACCTTTTCGATACCCGTCTGTTTTGAAACCCTTTTCACACCCGTCTGTGTACCTTTTCGATACCCGTCCGTATTGAAACCTTTTTACACCCGCCCGTGTACCTTTTCGATACCCGTCCGTATTGAACCCTTTTTACACCCGTCCGTGTACCACTTTCGATACCCGTCCGTATTGAAACCTTTTTACACCCGTCCGTGTACCTTTTCGATACCCGTCCGTATTGAACCCTTTTTACACCCGTCCGTGTATCCTTTCGATACCCGTCCGTATTGAAACCTTTTTACACCCGTCCGTGTACCTTTTCGATACCCGTCCATATTGAAACCCTTTTTACACCCGTCCGTGTACCTTTTCGATACCCGTCTGTATTGAAACCTTTTTACACCCGTCTGTGTACCTTTTCGATACCCGTCAGTATGGAACCCTTTTTACACCCGTCCGTGTATCCTTTCGATACCCGTCCGTATTGAAACCTTTTTACACCCGTCCGTGTACCTTTTCGATACCCGTCCATATTGAAACCCTTTTTACACCCGTCCGTGTACCTTTTCGATACCCGTCCATATTGAAACCTTTTTACACCCGTCCGTGTACCTTTTCGATACCCGTTCGTATTGAACCCTTTTTACACCCGTCTGTGTAACACTTTCGATACTCGTTCGTATTGAAACCTTTTTACACCCGTCCGTGTACCTTTTCGATACCCGTCCGTATTTAACCCTTTTTACACCCGTCCGTGTATCCTTTCGATACCCGTCCATATTGAAACCTTTTTACACCCGTCCGTGTACCTTTTCGATACCCGTCCATATTGAACCCTTTTTACACCCGTCCGTGTACCACTTTTGATACCCGTCCGTATTGAAACCCTTTTTGCACCCGTCCGTGTACCACTTTCGATACCCGTTCGTATCGAAACCTTTTTACACCTGTCCGTGTACCACTTTCGATACCCGTCTGTATTGAAACCCTTTTACACCCGTCCGTGTACCTTTTCGATACCCGTCTGTATTTTAACCTTTCTACACCCGTCCGTGTACCTTTCCGATACCCGTACGTATTTAACCTTTTTACGCCCATCCGTGTATCTTCTCAGTACCCGTCTGTATTTGATATCTTTGATTCCTCGACACCCGTCAGTGTTTATTCTCAGCATAGATAACACCCGTTAGTGTTTATTTCAAGACATTTCAATACATTGTTTGTATTGATTTCCAACACTCGTACGTGTTGTGACAATGCAACATTTATCGCTTGTTCCCCAGTGGAGTCGTCCCTCCTTTGTTGATTATAAATTTCTGGTTTCTTTGGTATTCAATCTCTGTGTATCCCGATTGTCTAAAAGCCGTCGCTATCATACCCTCAGGACCAAGTTGATTGAATAGGGGCAGCTGTAGCACCCCAAAATTTGCCCTCCTTACTTTATTACTAACTGGCTTATGCTTCATTTCATTTTTGCATTATCATGTGTGCATATCATTGGTTCTTAGCATGGGGTCAAGGTGCCTGAGGCAAGTTGAAGAGGAGAAGATGTTCTTCAAAGGGTCAAGCAAGAGAGTTCAAGTGGATCACCTCCTCCTAACCTGTGCAGAAATTAGGGTTTTGAGATTCTTGGGTTTATTGCTCCAATGGGCAAGCTCCTTGGGTTTTTATCATCACTAAATGGCATATCTTATCTTTTTTGGAGAGGATACACATCATATTCAGAGGAATTTGGATTTGCAGACTGTGATATTTCCTCCTAGACTGAGGGTACCAAAACTAGGGCTTGCTATAAAGTCAGTTTATTTCTGATTTTTTGGGCAAGACTTGATTCCATGGTATTCCTTGGGTCCCTAAGTATCTAGGAATGGAAGATTGTCCATCAGTTGGGTTCATGAGAAGTTCAATTGACCAATGGATTGGGAATCAGGAGAATCAGGAGAAAAGTCAACTGTGAGAGGAGAGTCAACTGTGAAATTTTGAGGTTCTCTCCAAGGTTTTCAAGGTATCACATCCTCATATGGTCATCAAGAGTCAATTTTCATGCCATTTATCAATAATCAGGAGTTGGTGCAAAAGTTACTAAATATGGAAATGACCTATAATTTGAAAGTTTCCTTTTTTGGTAAGTTCTTACACTACCTTCAACTTGACTTTTCATCATCAAAGAAGCTTCAAATGAATTTTTCTCCAACATGAAAGTTGAATATCTTTTTCTCCTCTTTCCAACAAGTACTAGTGGGTCTCCATATCATTTGTGAAACTCAACTTATGATCAAAAGAAGGCAAAGTGGTTTTTAGGGTTTCTCATGATTCAATTTTCACAACTTTGGCATAGTGACCTATAATTAATTCCATTGCTTCATGTCACATACTAACATCAAAGGGCACTCCTCAAGGATCATTTTAGGCCTTTGAATCAAGTGAATCCATGGTGTATTTATCACTTATTCTCCATTATTCAAATTTGCCAAGTCATTGAAAACTCATGAATCAAAATGTTTCAAGGCCCAATTTCAATGTAGGTGTGATTAGCAATTAGAAGTTAAGTGATCCATCATGAAATGTTTGAATATCCATGCATGGAAGAGGGTGTACTTAACATTATGTAATTTTCCAAAATTGCCCAAAACTCACTAAACAAGGAATTACCAAGGCCCAAATCATTCTCAGTAAAAAACCCTAATATATTTAAACCAATTCATGCACTGGTTAGAAGGGGGAACACGTGATATTTGGAGGAGAAAATAGTTTCAACCCTAATTCTTGAATTCATTGAATCTCTCAATCCACAAGGAGTTTTCTCAAAATTCTTTCACAACATTCATCCTTGGGATCCCTAGAGTACAAATCGCCCATCTTTGGAAGCTGAAAGCAAGGATAAAGGGTTGCACCATCTCAGGTTAGTGATGATTTTCACGATCCCAAAACTCAATTTTTAAATATGTATATTGATGTGTGATGTCCACTGGTTATTCTGATGTGTTTACTTTTGAATTTGGACGTGTGGTTTACTTGTATGGTGTGTTTAAAGTTTTGAGCCCTAACATTATTCCATGCGTTTTTTATTGTGTGCTAATGGTTTGTGATTTTTGATGACATATTCGTGATCCTCGTGAAATTCTGGACAAAATGGTATAGGCCTTTGCATTTTCTGGGTTCTTTTAGGTTGCAGGTGGCCGTGGACGGTGGCCGGAGCTAGGGCTCCGGCTACTGGTGTGGTGGTCCGGCGAAGGAGGGGTCTCAACGAAGAAGACGCAATCCTGGCCCTTGGTTCGTTTCATCGTACGGCCCAGATTGTGCCACGTTTTATTTTTTTGAATTTTTATTCTGATGATTGTGTGGTTATTACCGCACCATTGTTATTGTGTACGTCCAACCATGTTCTCTCCTTTCAATTACTTTTTACTTTATTGACTTTATTGTGTGCGTTGGATGAATCAGACGGACAGGATAACACCAACGCATTAAAAAAAACATGTGTCGTGCACATGGGGTTGTATGGTACACTGGGTGGTTGTGTGTGCGTGCGTGTTTGATAGGTGTGGTGTGCGTGTCAATCCTGACCACTGATCTTCAATACTTTTTGATCTTGTTGACTAAATGCAGAGCGTATGATCAATCCAAGGGCCCGTGTTGAGTCAATTCGTTGACTAAAGTCCTTGTGTTCCTTTTTTATTTTATTTCTTTTTTCTGATGGATTTTAGGATTGGGCTCGCTAATGACACCCCCCACCCTTTAGCCCATTAGCCATTCCAACGCATTTTCTTACTCATTGCACACCCCATGCGCATTTCATTATTTTTTATTTTAATTATTATTTATTTTTTCATTTTTAATTATTAAAAATAGATTTTTGCATTAAAAAAATCCCAGAAAATTCATGCATACTTTTTATCATTTTATAAAATTTTCACAAATTTTATTTTTTTATTTTTATTTTATTTTTTATCATCTAAATTAAATATTTGTTTATTTTCTTTTTGATTTACTCATGTCATGCATACTTAAAATTGTGTATTTTATTTCTCTGCATCCATAAAACATTTTGAACCCATTCCTTTTGTATTCATTCACCAACGCACTTAATCGCATTAAAATATTTTTCTCTTATTTTTAAAATCATTTCATATTGCATTTTAGTCCTTTCCTTTTGCACATTGAACTACGTTTCTCATCTGACTTGGTACAATTATTTGAGTGACTAACCTCTTGAATTTTTGCAGGAGTTTTTGATATAATGTTTGTTTCTGGTTGAGCAATATTGAGAATTAATTTGGCAATTTTAAAAGTTATTTTGCTAATTGTTTGATGGCCTTTGTTTGAGGTCTTTCTTGTATGCTTCCTTAATCATGTCTGATCATCTGTTTGAAAAGGCACTTGTGCCATTGCTTGGGGTTTGTTTCTTTGATTTCTTAATTCATGTTTGGTTGTTATTGGTCATTTGATTGCCATAGTATGTCTTTGCTTGGGTTTCATCTATCTCATTTCTTTTACTTATGTCTGTTTTGTACTAACCTTTTATGCAGGGACTAAGGTGAGTTATTTGAGGGTGTGGATAATCATCCACATTCACCCTTACTCTTTCCTTCTCTCATCTTTTTTTCTTCAGGCTTAGGTTGTCGTCAAACCTCACTAACCGTAGGTCACCCATGCATGATAACATTAGGACTCTTAGTTCCCCTTAGAGTTTCCTTTGTGTCTTCTCTCTTCTCATCTCAAACTTCTTGAAAACACTTAATAAGTATAAAGTGTACTGCGCACGAGCCTTAAGTGTGGGGAATGAGAAATGAGGGGCTTCCTCTCATCTTTCTAGAGTGCTTAGCGAGGATCCTATCTTGGGACGATGCGTTAAGTATTCGCCCCTGTGCCCTAGACTTTGGTGCAATGCAAGTTATGAACTAACTTAAGTCACTTCTGTCCTAAAAAATACAAACAAACTTCAAACCTTTTTGTCCTTCGGGATTGTCAAACTAAAGGCTATTTTCAAAAAGGGCACGTTACCTTCCGTCTGAGTCGCAAACAGGCATCGACCCTAACTGCCGGACGCGAACTTAACGTCGCTCATAAAAAACACAAAAAGAACTTGGTCCGAACTACGTTGACTCTGAATTCCCCATTGCACAAGGGGGTACATAGGCCTAGGACGTCGACATCCTATCGAGTCTGTCTTTGTCTCCCCCGTCTTAGTACAGCCATAGATGATAGGATAACTCACCCTTAGATTAGACAACAAGCGTGGATCCCATCGAGTACGATGGACCCGTGGGGTGCTAGCACCTTCCCCTCGCGTAACCGACTCCCGAACCCAGGCTATGGTTGCGATGACCATTCCTTTCCCTCTTCCTCAGGTTTGTGCGGTGTTCCCTTTCCCCCTCTTGGGATAAATTTACACGGCTGGCGACTCTGTTTTTCCGCGCCACTCTCACGTTTGTACCTGGATGAAAATCCTGGGAGCGACACCTAGGTATAACTAACCCCCGAACCTTAGATATCTTAGTTGTGTCTTTACATAGTGCAATTAGGGTTTTCTTCGATCTTTACCCTTTCCTTTGGATAAATCAAAGCTTGGTGGTGAATTTCTTGATTTGTGATTCAAGTTAATAAATAGCTTGATATCCGATTCTCACCGCAACAAAAATGGCAACTTCACTGGGGACGACCAACTTAAGGGTTAAGCCCACCTTGTTTTGTATTTGTGTTATTTATATGTTTGCTTGCTTGTACATTTGTATATCTGTATATGTATATATCTGTATATCTGCTTGGGTTTGTCTGTTTGGCAGGGTTTATACTTTTGAGTGGTGAGATAAGTCCTAACCCGGACTTGAGAGCACACATATAATAGGATTATGGTGTAATAAATTGTCGGCTGTTGGGAGTAGTCCTAACATGTTTGGCATATGATGACCACGCTCAGTGGAGGCCCCTTTGGGATTACTGATGTCTGATGCGAGTAGTCGTATTGATGTCACTCTTTCTGACCTGGGAGTCCGTGATACTGAGGACCTTTAGTTACCCTTTACCCTCACCTGGCCTTTTTAGGACGTAGTGCAGTGATTATCCAGGTGTAGACCTGTGATGGTTGTCATGCGATACTACACTCAGACGAGTTTATCTTGAGAATATTATTAACCCGCACGAGTAGTCGTGTAGGCCGATAATATCTGAAAGATTTATTGATGACTCTGGGAACTTTTTAGAACCCTGTTCTACAATCGATAAACATATAATACACACCTTTTGTGATGGGTAGACCATGGCTCCATGCATGTGATCCCTAAACCTAGGCCTTGTGTGTTTTGTTTTCATGTATATATGTTCTTCTATGTTTGTGTGTTTTGTGCATTGCATACATTCATCCTTGCATCCATTGTTGGTTTTAAGGAACTCAGTCATCTTTTCATTTGCAAATCATAGGTATCATGGATCTTGAGAAAAGGAACACCAAGAAGTACAATTTCAAGAAGCCCAATTTGGTGGAGTTGAAAAAGCTGGCAATTTTGGTGTCTTGCCCTGAAGACTTCAGAAAACGCTATGGAAGATTGATTGGTATCCTTAGAACTAAAACGGAGGATGAAGTTCTTGACATGTTGGTGCAGTTTTATGACCCTCTTTACCATTGCTTCACCTTTCCCGACTACCAACTCGTTCCAACTTTGGAGGAGTATTTCTATTGGTTTGGTCTACCTGTATTAGAACAAGAGCCTTTCAGTGGTTTAGAGAATATTCCTTCACCAAAAGATATTGCTGATGCTATCCACTTAGAGATGTCTGAAGTTAAGGCTAACCTCACCACCAAGAATGGGATCAAGGGACTACCCTCTAAGTTCTTAATAGATAAGGCTTTCTACCTAGCTAAGATGAACACCATGGATGCCTTTGAAGCAATCTTCGCTTTACTTATCTATGGTTTGGTTTTGTTTGCTAATATTGAAGAGTTTGTTGATATCAAAGCCATTCGGATCTTCCTAAGTGGGAACCCTGTACCCACATTACTTGGTGATACTTATCACTTTATCCATCACAGAACTCTCAAGGGAAGTGGTACCATCTTATGTTGCGCACCTTTGCTTTACAAGTGGTTTATTACACATTTGCCTCGGACAACACGCTTTAAAGATAATCCAAACAAGCTCCGTTGGTCTCAGAGAATCATATCTCTCACTCACACTGATGTGTTTTAGTACGACGCAACTTATGACAAAGGGGTTATCATTGATAGTTGTGGCCCATTTCCCAATGTACCACTCCTTGGTATCAGAGGTGAGATTAGTTACAACCCTATTCTTGCTAGACGCCAGTTTGGGTACCCTATGGAAGACAAGCCTAAGAACACCCTTTTGTCCAGTTTCTTCTGTCTTAATGAGGAAGCCAGTGCAGAAACTAAGGATAGAGTTTTGCATGCTTGGGGAACGCTCCATAAGAGAACTAAGAACGACTTGGGAAAGAGAAATTGTGTAGCCTTAGAACCATTCCTTCAGTGGGTTCGATCCCGAGCTCGTGATCTTAAAATTCCATACCTCCCCGAGAAACCTCCACAGCCTGTCGTTGCATTACCTTCTACCATTCCTATTGAGTGCATGGAAGGATATCAGGAAAATCTGGCAAGGATGAAACTTGAACGAGACACTTGGGAGGGGAAGTACCATGCCATCTATGCTAAACAGATGGAAATGAAGAAACAGCTGAAGGAGAAGGATGTTTTAATTGAGCTGCTTGAGAGACGTGTAGTAGAGAGGCACGTGGCGCAAGAGAATTTACTTTTCTCTAGCGTACAACCAGCTTCCAGTACTCACGAGTATTCAAGTATCCCTCAGACATCTGGTGCTTGGAAAAGAATCGTTGATAAGCTTATTTTGGAGAATGATAAGCTGAAGAGACAGAAGAGGATGTGTGGAGTGGAGCCTTTCTAGATAGGACTACTTAGGACTTTTTAGGCCTAGCTGTTTTTCTCTCTTTGTATTTTGAGCTTCTTGAATGTACTTTGAAAGTTGTAATGTTTCTTAAAATTAATGAATGGAAGCTTATTTTGAAATTTTTTATGATGTGTTCCTTAAAACCAATTGCATTTTGCATTTGCATCATTTATTCATGTCATAACATGTGTATTCTTTCTTGTCGTGTCTCATCCAGTCATCTTGTCTCCATAAACCGTCACACTGAATCTCTGACATATATACAACACTCGAGCCCAAGTTCGCCAAAGGATGTCTGAGCATAACATTGAATTGGATAGGGTCAACAATAAATTGGACGATTTGAGAGGAAGCGTAGGGCAGATTATGGAAGTCCTACAAGTTATCAAAGCAAAGATGGATACTCAGACTACCGTGGTCTCCGAGATTGTCACTCCAACTGTGGAACCTTCTACAAATGTTAATACTACTTCTGTGCCACCGTTTGGATTTCCCCCTGGTTTTGTGCCTCCACCAATTGCTGCAACTACTCAACAGGCCATTCCTGTAGGGCATGAGAACCCCCAAGCTATCCCCACATTTGCTCCACCAAATGTGCAAACTCAAGTGCACCCCATTTTCAATAATCCACCACCGGTTTATGATTTCCCCGAAGTGTCTGAAGAAGGGGACGAGCGTCATGAAAGGCTAAAATAAAGTATGGAAATTATTCAAAGAAAGATGAGAGCAATGGAAGGCAGTAACATCTTTAGTACTGATGCTAGAGATATGTGTTTGGTATCTGGTTTAGTGATTCCGCCGAAGTTCAAGACTCCAAGCTTCGACCAGTATTCAGGCGCGACGTGCCCAAAGCCGCACTTGATTATGTACTACAGGAGAATGGCAGCATATGTGGATAATGACAAACTAATGATCCACTGTTTTCAAGATAGCTTGAAAGGAGCCTCTGCTAAATGGTACATGGGTTTGGACCAATCCAGAGTTCATAGTTTTCAAGATCTGTCAGATGCTTTTGTGAAATATTATAAGTATAACATGGATTTGGCCCCGGATCACAGGCAGCTTTTAAGATGTCTCAGAACAACTCAGAGTCATTTAAAGAATATGCTCAACGCTGGAGGGAGACTGCTTCCCAAGTAGAACCCCCATTGTCCGAAAAAGAACTAGCTGATTAGTTCATAGACACCGTGAAGTTTGAGTTTTATGAAAGGATGATTAGTAGTGTTTCCGCCAATTTTGCTGACATTGTAGCTATAGGTGTGAAAGTGGAAGTCGGTTTGAAGAATGGCAAGGTGATTAGTTCTTCAAGCAATTCGAGTAGTAGCAACAACCGGAAACCTCCCAGTAATTTCCATAAAAATAAAGGAGGGGAGACAAATGCAGTCATGACAGGCAGAAAGAAGAATCAAGTGTGGAAACAACCAGTTTATCAATAATAATCTAACCCAGGTTTTGTTCAACAACCAGTATACCCTGTGCAGTATGCCCCACAACCTTATGTGGCAGCTATGACTCTAACTTTCAATTATCAAGCTCCAAATTATCAGCTCGTGCAGCAGGCGCCTGTTTATCAATAACAACCCAACTAGCAACAAGCACCTAGTGCTCCAGCTTACCAACAACAACAGAAGCCACAAAATCCTCAATCAAACACTCCCTACCTAAGACAAGCGGTAAAACCTTCATTTCCTCCTATTGCATTGACTTACACAGAAATTTACCCTTCTTTGTCCAATAAGGCTTGATCACCACTAGACCCTTGGGCCCACCTACAGAAAAGTCAATGCAATTTTATAACCCTAATGCCCACTGTACATTCTACCAAGGCGCTGCCGGTCATGACTTAGAAGGATGCCTGGCATTGAAATATATTGTGAAGGGCTTAATAGAGAAGAAGATTATGTCCTTTGGGGATAATAAGCCAAATGTGAAGAGCAACCCATTTCCTACACATGGGACTGTAAATGCTATCGAAGATGGAAGTGACGAGGTGTTAATTATGGATGCGTATAAGATTAAGACTTCTATCAGGATTTTTCATTCAAAATTGTTTGAAGTTGGTTTGGTAAAGGTTTGCCACAATGACTGTGAAGATTGTGATGCTAGTGTCAAGGTGTAGCGAGCGATTTTTGACGCGGTTCTTAAGCGCTGTCGCTCTCTGGGTTAGTTTACTACAGGTCGATTCATTTTTTATCCTATTAAAGCTGATGAAGGAAGGGAAATAGATGTCTCCAATTAACCCTGCTTGCATACGGAGTTTAAACAGCGGTCTGTTAGGTTACATATGTGATCAATGTGGTGGGGCCTTTCTTGTGTTATTTTGACAGAATGACAGGTTTCTGGCGGGGAACAAGGATTAGGATGTTAGGACTGATGCTTTTTGATAGATATATAAGAGTATGGGATTTAGGGTTTTTGTTTAGTGTGCTCTCTAAGATCTTTTCTTTCGATCTTATGCATACGTATTCCCGTTTACCGAAACAGGGAAATCAGAGCGTTCGTAGTTCCTCCTATTCTATTGGAGGAAATGGTTGTTTTGGTGTCTTGTTCAAAGCCCAAGATATGAAGCTAAAAGGGTTTGACTTTAGAGAGAATTTGTCATCTCTAAAGAGGGGGTTGTATGTCACAACTGTTTATAAAAGAGAATTACTTTAACCGGGATGTGCAAATCCGGCAATGCCATAATTTCTTTTATAGGGGATTTCCAACCTGAAGGAGAAGACTTTTAACTCAGTGTAGAGCAATGCTATCTTTCCTTAGGAATTTCTCATGCTAAAAGAGGGACAGTGGCATGGATGTAGATGATCCAGAGGCTTTCCGCTTACAGCAATTTGATGAAGGGGAAGGAGTTGTTGATGTTTGTGTACTGTGAATGAGGCATAGCTTTGATGCTAAAAGGTTGATTGGATCAACCAGTGGTTTTCTTATTCAAAGCCTAAGAGGAGGCTATGGGCCCAACAAGAGGGAGTTTTTATGTGTGTCGTACGAAGCCCGAGAGAGAGGCTAAAAGGGGTTGATCCTACAAGAGGATCTTTTATACTCAACAAAAGAGTGTTTTTGTATCTCGTACAAAGCCCGAGATGGAGGCTAAAATTTGTTTGGCTTAATAAGAACCTTTTTGTATCTCGTATAAAGCCCGAGATGGAGGCGAAAAGGGTGATTAACTCAAAGAGGGAGTCTCTTATGTGTCTCGTACAAAGCCCGAGAGAGAGGCTAAACGTTGTGTGACTCCACTGGGGAGAATCATTGTATAAAGCCCAAGAGGAGGCTAACTTCACTGGAGGAAGAGATCATTATACGAAGCCTAAGAGGATGCTGTGAATACTTCTAAGAAGCCGATGGGTCCTTGTACTAAGCCCAAGAGGAGGCGGGGTTGCTTTTAGGAAGCCTGTGGGTCCTTGTATGATGCCCAAGAGGAGGCCGATGCTTTTAAGAAGCCTGTGGGTCCCCAAACCCCGAGAAATTCAAGACAGGCTATTCACAAGGAATAGATCAAGCCAGGAAAGTTCGAGAATTTGGAAGAAACTCAAAGATGCCATTCACGGAGAATACATTCATCTCTGGGAGTAGGGTTTCTTGACAATTCCTAATGAGGACAGCCGAAGAGAAGACTGTATCTGGTGATCCTATTAGGGATCTAGTTGTCTATTTCTATGAATAAACAAAACGGCGTCACCTAGTTCTAGACGTAGTGGCCGGGGAAACTCTAGATATCTATACTATTATTACACAGTTGATATGAGTTTATGAAAGAAGACTTACAGCGAAACAGCCCCACAATACAGTTATATGTATATGAAAGCGGTAAATGAAAGCGTATAAACACTTACTCGGTTGTAGAGCTTCCATGCTGTTTGGTTAGTTGTTCAACAAATACAGATTGAAAACAATAGTATATTTCAAAATCAAAGGAGAAAGTGCTTTGAAAAAGAAAGATTTGGGGCTTACAGCTCAAGGACAGGCCCAGGGTTTTATCAGTGAGCGCACTGTTTGAATTTGTACAGAGGGACTTATACAAGTGACTGAGGCCCAAATTTGTTTTCTGTACAAAGGGATGGGTCTTACACTCTCTTAAGAGGCCCAAAAGGTTTAAAGAAAAGAGTGGGGCTTATAACACGAGGGTAGGCCCAATTGATTTTTCGTTTAAAAATGGCGATCGCGCCGAGGTTTTCTTTTAACGCAGAGGGACTTATACAATAAGTGAGGCCCACAATTGTTTTGGTTAAAAGGGGGTTGGGTTTTACACTCTATTAGAGGCCCAAAAGTTTTGAATGGGTCTTATAGCTCAAGGAGAGGCCCAAGGTTATTTTTCAAAAGGCGACGGTCGCGCCGTTTGTTTTTGACGGTATCGGGACTTATACAATACACTGAGGCCCAAAAATGATTTGGTCAAAAAAGGATTGGGTCTTACACTCTATTAGAGGCCCAAAAGGTTTTGAAAATGATTTATGAGGGTTGAATTAATCCAAAAACCCTAATTTGTTTTCAAAATGTGTTTTAATTGAATAAAAATTCAATTAAAATGATCAAAATTGTTTAACATATGGAAAACAAATTGTGATCTTGGATTAATGCTTCAAAAATTAAGTATTGACCTACAAAATAATTAGAAGGCATTAAAAGTTGCAAAATCAAGGTGGAAAAAATATTTTAAATGTTAAAAACAATTAAAACATTAATTCTTTGCAAAAATATCAATTATATAAAATAAATAATATTTTTGGGATTTTTTGGGAAAATAAAATATTTTAACATTTTTGTGAATTATTAAAAAAAGAATCAACTCAAAATCATTAAAACTCAGAGAGAAATTAATTTTTGAATCAATTAAATAAAATCACAAAATTCAAATATTTGAATTTTCAAAAAGGGACCCAAGAACACCCAAGAACACGCGCGTGTTCTGGGTTTACCCAGATTTGCATTTTCACTCCAATCTCTCTGAATACTTGATCAAATCATGCAATCCACATACCAATCAACTCGTTTCAACCTCACGATCATGTTTATGACAATTAATTTCATTTAAATTAAGCATAAAACAAGAAATCACGAAAAATCCTCAAGAACCCTAATTTCTGCATGAAGGCTAGGATTTTTGATACACGATTCAAACAATGCAATTAATTGAGGGGAAACATTTCATGCATGATTATGAACATATGGCCAAATTATTGTGCAGCAAAAATTGCATGGATCATAGGGTTAGAAGAGCTCATGCTTACCACTTGCAGCTGGTGATCGTGATTTGTGTTAGAGGTGTTACAGCTAGGTTCCAATGATTTGGATAGCTTCCCTAGGTGCCATGGAGTGTGTATGAATGCTTGGAATGGATTGAAATGATCTGGAACTTGAGATGGTACCCCAACTGCAAATCTGTCAAGAACTTGAGCAATTGGCTGGTGATTTTGTGAAATCTGCATTCCAGATGTTATGTGAGTGTTTGGATCACTTCTATATGATGTATGTGAGGTGTGTGTGTGATTGGTTTGATTGGAAAAGCTCTCAAACTCAAAACCCGATAGTGACTTGCCTTAGAAGGCAAAATTGGAGTGAAATAAGAGATTTTGAGGAAAGCATCTATTTGATGGCTTTGGTGTACTCAAACTGATCACAATTGAGCTCTATTTATAGTAGAGCAAGTTTGTTTTGCAAGGAATAGTGAATGGCAACTGCTGAGTAGGTTTGGCCAATGTTGGCAAATGAAAATCCAAGTCTCCTCTAGCCATTGACTAGAGGTTAGGGCACAGGCTGCTGGTTCCCTTGGTCTTGGATAAGTCTTGACTGAATTCAGTTGAGAATGGCTCAGTCCATGCCACCTTGATGTTTCCATTGAATGCTCCAATCCAAAATTGGAGTCTTGTCCCTATTTTGGTAATTCTAGATTCAACATGCTATTTCTTGTTCCAAAGACTTTGGAGGCTTGGCTCAGTGCTTGTCCCCTTTAGATTCAATCCTCAGAGGTGTCCAAGTGGATAGGAGCATTTGGATTTGGCTGATTTTGGCAAATTGACCAAAAGTGTAAAAATCTGCCTTGCCTTGGCAGATTTCAGCAAGGCAACTTGCCAATGTCATATCTCATGACTCAAATTGAATTTGGTAATGTTCTTGGCCATTTTGGAAAGCCCTTACATGATACAACAACTATTTGAACATGTTTGGTTTTGATCTCTTTTGAATCCAAGTGAAAAATCCCCCTACATTTGGAAAAAAGTAAAGGCAGATTCTGACTTAGTGAAATTTTCACTAAGTGTTGAAACAAAGTGACTTTTCTTGATTTTGATCACTCCATAACTCAAAATCCATGAGAAATTTGGACATAGGTCAGTATGATGCTTTTGTAGAGGGAAATGTGATCTAAAAATCAAGCTTTGAATGGGGAACAATGGCCTTGTGGTTTAGGAGTTATGGTCCTCCAAAGTTGGCACATTAGTGTCACTTTTTCCATAACTTAGAAAATTTTCTAAGTTTTTATGGTTACCCCTTTTACAAGTTATCCCACTTTCTTTGATTTTTCTTAATGAATGATGATTCAAATCATACATTAACATCATTTTAGGGTAAAAAATCCATTTTGGTGAAAAATCTCAAAAAGTCAAAGTTGACTTTTGTGCACAGTTGACTTTTTATCAGATGAATTCCAAACTGTGCAATTCTTCAGGAAATCATGTCCTTGACCTAAATCAAACTTGATGGACATGTTCCATGGGTGTCATAGGGTATATTGAATCATGTCTTAGGGTTTGGGAGCATGTCCTGGTCAAAAGTGAAAGTTACAGTTGACTTTCCCCGCGAAACCCTAATTGTGGTGCAGATGAAATTGAGACTTGTTGCTCAAGCTTCTTGGATTAATCCATTGTTCCAAATGGATCAATATAGTATATTAGAGACCCTCAAATCATGCCTTGAGGTCTTGGTTCATGATTTGTCCCAAAAGTCAACTTAGGGGTGAATTAGGTCAAGAAACCCTAATTCCTGATTTTTTTATGTATGCATCCCCTGAGGTCAAATTGACTTGATGATTGGGTCCATGAGGTTCCATGGAGTATATTAGGTTATGTTTTGGATCATTGGCTTGTGCCCAGATGAAAAATTTCCATCTAGAGGCCCTGGTCGACCAAAACCCTAATTTGGTGATACTGGCGATCTTGAGACTTGATCCACTAGAAAGGAGCAGCCTTGTGCTTAATCCTTGAAGTGGGAGTCCTCTTGATCCATTGTGGATGTTTTAGAGGCTAGACAAGTTGAATATCAAGTCATTTCTTGATTGATCCTTTGTCTAAGAACTCTGAGAGGGCTTGAAACCCTAATTCTGATTGTAGTAAATGCTCAACAACCCTTGAGGCATTTGATGAGGCATGATGGTTCACCCATATTGTGATGATGATTTGCACATTGATGGGAAATCTTAGTGGTCAAAATTTGGGGTATGACACAAGGGATGCAGATTGGTCCAAGATGACATTTAACAGTTGATTGATGAAGGTTTTCTGCAAGTAATCAGTAAGGCGAGGAAAGAGGAAGTTGCGGTAATTGAGCCCATATTCAATTGACCAGAATCAAGAGAGAAGGTGCCCATCTTTAATGTACCGAAGCCAGGGTCTGTGGTCCCTGTTTTCAATAAACCAAAGCTAGTGTTTAACACGCCAAAATCTGTTGTTTCTTCAGCTGCCAATTAACCGAGGCCGATAATCATTCGACCGCCCGTTCCTTTTCATTTCTGAGATTCTAAAGTTGCGCAGTGGAAATATGAAGCTACTATGACCGACAAAGAGTCTGGAAATGTGGTTCCAAGGAAATAGGTGGGAACTACTAGTGAGGAAGTAACAAATATAGTTGGGGCATGAAAAATGACACGAAGTGGTCAAATTTATACTTCTCTCTTCAAATATACCACGCCCAAAGAAATTGTTGCTACTGTGCCTTCCAAGGAGAAGGAAAAGGAAGTGGTTACAAGTGAAGAAGATGCTGAGTTTCTGAGGATCATCAAAAGAAGTGACTATAAGGTGGTGGATCAGCTTCACCAGACTCCCTCTAAAATCTCAATCTTGTCTATGTTAATGAGCTCACCGACCAACCGAGCTGCTTTACAAAAGTTATTGGCCCAAGTCCATGTTGCTCAAGATGTCACTACTGGCCAGTTTGACAGTATAATTGCAAATATCACCGCTTGTAACACCCTTAGATTTAGCAAAGAAGAGTTACCTAGAGAGGGTCAAAATCACACTCTTGCTCTACATGTATCCGTGAAATGTCAAGAAGACACTTTGGAAAGAGTCCTCGTGGACACTGGCTCCTCTCTAAATGTTTTACCTAAGAGGACACTTGAAAAGTAGGCTGAAATGAAACCTACCACCCTGATTGTCAAAGCTTTTGATGGCTCACAAAGATCTGTAATGGATGAGGTTGAGTTACCAATCTTAATTGGCCCGCATGTTTTCAACATCACATTCTAAGTGTTGGACATTAATCCTGCCTACAGCTGTCTGCTTGGAAGGCCATGGATCCATGAAGCTGGTGTTGTAACTTCAACATTACACCAAAAGATAAAGTTCAGGATTGATGATAAGCTGGTTATCATACATGGTAAAGAGGACTTGATGGTCAGTAATTTTTCTTTCTTCCGCTACATAGAGGCTGATGAGGACGCTTTGGAAACTTCTTTCCAAGCTCTTGAAATAGCCAATGCTGTCATGTTAGACATTGAAGAGCCAGTGGTCCCGAGTAATCCATCTTTTGTTTCATTCAAGAGTATGCAATCATCCTTGGAAGGAGGTGTCCCTGCAGGCTGGGGCAAGGTTTTTGAAGTTCAAGAAAGGAAAAAGTATCAAGGGTTGGGTTACAAACTAACTCGTGGTAAAATATCTGCTTCTACAATAACGCGACCAAAGACAATCCAGGAAGTATTCATCAGCAAAGGATATCAGGTCAATGCCGTGATAGAAGACGGAGAAGATGAGGATATCAGCCATTTGGTGTTTCAGTGTGACGCCGCACTAGATAATTGGGAAGTTATTGAGGTTCCCTTGTTCCCTGCGCCAGAGTAATATGTTTGTTTTTGTTGTTTGTTTTCAATTCCATAGTCATGCCCAAGGCTATCGGACTATTTTGTATAGGCCACCGCTTTCATTTTTTAATTAATCAACGAATATGTTTTGTTAAACTCTCTTTTATTTTCATTTAGCGTTTTTACTTTTAAGGGAAAATGGCAATCTTTTTCAAAAATACCAAAAATATTCTTCTTGCATTTAATTTTGTGCAACTTAATAAAATAAGTCCCTCCACCATGCCGAATAATCCACAAACCTGTTGTATTCGATGACCCTAATTTCACTATTGACATTGACTCACCCATATACCAAGCTGAAGATGAGGGAGAAGAAGACTATGAGGTCCCAGATGAGTTGGCAAAAATGTGTGAGTACGAGTACACAGATCTTCAACCACACGAGGAACAAGTTGACACCATCATTCTTGGTACTGATGAGGACAAGAAGGAAGACAAGATTGGGGCAACGCCATGGGCAGAAATCAAACAACGGTTGGTGAAGTTTCTTGAAGAGTATGTGGATGTGTTTGCATGCTCCTACCAGGACATGCCTGGTTTGGATACAGACATAGTAGTTCATACACCATCACTCAAACCTGAGTGCCCGCCAGTGAAACAGAAACTCCGAAGAAGTAGACCTGACATGGCTCTCAAGATCCGGGATGAGGTCAAAGGACAACTCGATGCAGGATTTCTGGCAGTCTCAAAGTACCCTGAATGGGTAGCCAACATTGTGCCTGTGATGAAAAAGAATGGAAAAGTGCGAATGTGTGTGGATTATAGGGATCTTAACAAGGCAAGTCCAAAGGACGATTTCCCTTTGCCACATATCGATACTCTCATGGATAATACGACTCATTTTGTAGTTTTCTCCTTTATGGATAGTTTCTCCGGTTACAACCAGATTATAATAGATCCTACCTACATGGAAAAAATCATGTTTATCACTCCTTGGGGAACTTACTACTACAAGGTCATACCCTTTGGTTTGAAAAATGCAGGGGCAACCTATCAAATAGCTATGGTGACTCTTTTCCATGATACGATGCATAAAGAGATTGAGGTGTATGTTGATGATATGATTTCTAAATCCCAGAGTGAGGAGGACCATGTGGATCACCTTCTGAAACGGTTTAAAAGACTTCGAAAATATCAATTGAGGTTGAACCCTGCCAAATGTTCCTTCGGTGTTAGATCAGGAATGTTGCTCAGTTTTATCGTTAGTCAATGAGGAATTGAAGTAGACCCTGACAAAGTGCGAGCTATTCAAGAAATGCCAGCTCCGCAAACTGAGTCTCAAGTAAGAGGTTTTCTTGGTCATTTGAATTACATCTCCAGGTTTATCTCCAACATGACTCCTACCTGTGAGCCGATCTTCAAGCTGCTTCGCAAAGACCAAACTGTAGAGTGGAACTCCGACTGCCAGCAGGCCTTTGACAAAATCAAGAATTATTTTCAAGAACCACCAATCTTGGTCCCACCTGTTCCAGGGAAACCCCTCTTCATGTATCCGACTGTATTGGAAGGATCAATGGGTTCTGTTTTTGGCCAACATGATGAATCTGGGTGTAACGAGCATGCCATTTACTACTTGAGCAAGAAGTTTACCAATTGCGAAAGTCGATATTCACTTTTGGAAAAGACTTGCTGTGCTTTAGTATGGGCCACCAGGCGTTTGAGGCAATACCTGATATGTCATACTATATTGATCTAAAAAATGGACCCAATAAAATATTTCTTTGAAAAGCCTACTCAAACTGGAAGACTTTCCTGTTGGCACATGCTCTTATCAGAGTAGGATATTCACTACGTCACTCAGAAGTCTATCAAGGGGAGTGTCTTATCAGATTACCTCGCAGACCAGCCTGTAGAAGACTATGAATCTCTCAAGTTTGAATTCCCAGATGAAGACATTATGGTAGTGAAGGATTGTGAGGAACTGGGTCCTGAAGAAGGTCCTGAACTAGGTTCACGTTGGAAGATGATGTTTGATGGTTCTTCTAACTACAATGGGCATGGTGTAGGTTCTGTGTTGATGAACCCTGATGATGGTTATACCTCGTTTATAGTAAGACTCTGTTTTGAGTGCACACACATTGCTGAATACGAAGCGTGCATTTTAGGGTTGGAAGCAGCTATTAATCTCAGAATCAAGATTTTGGAGGTCAGTGGAGATTCTTCTCTGGTTATTTATCAAGTCAAAGGTGAATGGGAGACCCGAGACGAGAAGTTGGTCCCGTACCGTGCTTACATTGTGGAGATGATCCAATACTTTGATGAGATCACGTTCCGTCATGTTCCACGATCCGAAAACCACATAGCTGACGCTTTAGCCATGTTAGATTCAATGTGGAAGGTTAATTTTGTTAATGAGGCACCACTCATTAGTATCGAGCGCAAGACTGAACCAGCCAACTGCCAGTTGGTTGAAGAAGAGGTGGATGGGAAACCATGGTTTCATGACATCACAAATTATCCGAAGAACCAAGAATATCCTGCTAATGCTTCAACTCTTGACAAGAAGACTTTGAGAAGGTTGTCGTCCAAGTTTTTCCTCAGTAATGATATGTTGCATAAAAGGAATCATGACATGGTTTTCCTAAGATGTGTTGACAAACGAGAAGCAGACCTGTTAATTTAAGACATTCACGAAAGAGCATTTGGCACTCACGCTAATGGACATGCCATGGCTAAGAAGATCTTGAGGGCTGGATATTATTGGTTAATTATGGAGACCGATTGCATCCAATATGCCAGAAAATGCCACAAATGCCAAATTTATGCTGACAAGGTGCATGTACCTCCAACATTGTTGAATGTGTTGTCATCACCTTAGTCGTTCTCTATGTGGGGCATTGACATGATTGGGGAAATTGAGCCAAAAGCTTCTAATGGTCATCGGTTCATCTTATTGGCTATTGACTACTTCACAAAGTGGGTTGAGGCTACCTCCTACACCAATGTGACCAAACAAGTGGTTGCCCGCTTCATCAAGAACCAAATTATCTGTCATTATGGAATTCCAAATAGGATCATAACAGATAATGGAACAAATTTGAACAACAAGACAATGAAGGAGTTGTGTGATAGCTTCAAAATTGAACATCATAATTCTTCACCTTATCGTCCCAAGATGAATGGAGCTGTCGAAGCTGCTAACAAGAACATCAAAAAGATCCTGCAGAAAATGGTCAAGACTTATAAGTATTGGCATGAGATGTTACCGTTTGCTTTGCATGGGTATAGAACTTCGGTTAGGACTTCGACAGGGGCAACCTCCTTTTCTTTGGTGTATGGAATGGACGTTGTTCTTTCCATTGAAGTAGAAATACCATCTTTGAGAATTCTGATGGAAACCAAGCTTGATGAAGCATAGTGGGTCCAAGAAAGATATGATCAGCTGAACCTCATCGATGAGGGACGTCTGACTGCAATGTGTCATGGCCACTTGTATCAGAAGAGGATGAAAAAAGCATTTGATAAGAAGGTCCGTGTTTGTGAATTCCAAGAAGGGGAACTCGTACTCAAAAAGATTTTTCCATCTCAAAGGGATGCACATGGAAAATGGGCGCCTAATTATGAAGGCCCCTTTGTGGTAAAGACTGTATTCTCAGGAGGTTCCCTAATCCTCACGACAATGGATGATGAACAACTCTCTCACCCTGTAAATGCTGACGCAGTAAGAAAATATTACGCCTAAAGAGCCCGCTAAGTCGAAAACCAGAAATGGCGACTTAGGCAAGAAAAGGGTATCCCGGTGGGTCATAACCTATGAAGGAGACTCAGGCAAAAGTTAGGGATTAAATAAAAAAAGAGCTCGCTAGGTTAAAAATCCGAAAGGGTGGCCTAGGCAAAAATGAGCGTCTCGGTGGATTAAAAACCCAAAAGGGCGATCCAGGAAAAAGTTAGGGACAAAAGACGTTTCACTGTGTCAGAAGGTTTGTCACCAATACCAAGAAACTCAAGCAGAAATTCAAGCTCATCCGCTCTCGTCAGCAGTGAAGCTTTGGAGGATTCTTAGTCATTAGGGATAATAGTGGTCATTGAATACAATGTAACCTTTTTCTTATTGCCATTTTCTGATTGTAATGTTTCATGGAACTTTGCCATTCGCGAGTTGCCATTCTAATAAAATTAGATTTTTGAACCATTCATTTATTGGATATTTATCATTTCTCTACTCTTTTCTTGTTATGCAAAACTTCATTTATTTATTAATAATGGTTTTGAAAGCGGAAAATTTTTGAAATAAAAACAAATCTTTTGTGAAAACACAATGAAAACATAATCTACTTTGGCTCTTGGGACAATTTAGTAAAATCACATGCTCTCCCAGTGGTTCTTGTTGTGACGAAAGCACTGTTAAACCATCTGGCATGTAATTCCCCAATGAAGCAAGTTTAGCTGGCAATGCCTCTTGGATTGGACACTTCAGTGATAACTGATTACCATGATACAAAGGACTTCTCCCTAGTATCATCCACAGATGTTTGTTGAATGTGGAAAGTCTTTACCTCCTCAGGTGAAAGAAGAACATTTTCTATTAGACCCCTGAGCGACTGTTCTCTTCAGATTCAGTGTGGCTCGTTGAAGTGGATATGTCATCCATTTCCCCTTTTCCCCAGTCCCTTCGCCTCTCGTCTGAGTTGACTCTTGCATCTCTTTGAGCATTCGCATCATACCATATCATGTGCATTTTAGCATTTGGTGTGTTTCTTTTGGGTCTTTGCCTCTCTTACCTTAATCTGTTCAGGGTAGGTATCTTTTTTGAGTTTGTGGATCGTCATCCGTGTCCTGCTTGTGCCCGGTTATCACCAGCATGTGTCAAAATTAGATTATTATCCATTTTCCCCAGGAAGCCTAGTCATAGCTATGCAACCCCGGTAATGTCCCATTTGTTGTTTAAGCTCTGTCAACAGGCAAATCATTATTAGTATTTGTTAAGTCCAGTGTTTACTGGCATGTTTTAATATCGATCATCATCGATTTCGTATAAGTCCAGTGTTTACTAGTACGTTTTTTTAAAACCAATCATTATTGGTATTGTAAAGTCCAGTATTTACTGGCATTGTTCCAAATATCGATCATTATCGGTATCGTAAGTCCAGTTTTTACTGGCGTGTTTTAAAAAGGAAAAAAAATTAATCATTATTGGTATTGTAAAGTCCAGTGTTTACTGGCATCGTCTAAAGACCTGTTTTCATTGGTACTTTAAGTCCAGTGTTCACTGGCATTACCTCAAAAGTCAATCATTATTGATACCTTAAGTCCAGTAATCACTGGCATTGTTTTAAATCTAATCATAATTGGTTAGTCTTAACTATATTTTCTGTTTCAAACCCAATCATTATTGGTATCTAAGCCCAGTAATTATTGGCATGTTTTGAAAATCCAATTATTATTGGTATTCCTAAATTCAGTGATTACTGGCTTGCCTTTCTATGTTCAATCATTATTGGCATTTCATAATCTTATCCTAGCAGAGGTTTAGTCATTACCAATATCCGTGTAAAAGTCTAGTGTTTACTGGCATTTGTTGAAGGTCTGATCATTATCAGTATCCTAAGTCCATGTAATTATTGACATGTTTTCTAAGTCCAATCTTTATTGGCATCTTGAGATTGGTCATTACCAATATTTCTTTGAAAGTCCATGTGGTTATCATCATTTGGTGCATGCAGAGTTTGCGTTTGCCTCTGTCTTTTATGGTTTTTCTTGAAGATCCCATTTGAACTTTCAGTATAAGAAATCCCCAGAAAATATTTTGTTGGGAGTCTATCCTTTTGTTTCATATTGATCCCCAGTGGAGATTATGTCATCTTTCTGGTTTCATCCCCAATAAAGAGCTTTATTTACCTTTTTGCGGTCCCCGAAGTCGTCCGGTCACATCTGAACCTGTCATTCATCTCCCTGGATCTTTCCCCAATAGAGATCACCTGTCTGAATTCCACCTCTGGTGAGGGTCTTTGGAGTTCCCCTTTTAGTTTTTTCTAATCCCCAGTGACTTCTTAGTCATTCCCAGTAAGTCCCTTTCGTTGGTTATTGAACCCAGTAAGTCATATCTTGGGTTGTTGACCTTTGTCCCTATTGTGTCTTATTTTGTCTGCATTTTGCACCATCATGCCATCATATCATCATATTAGAAGTTCATGGCATGTCAGCGTTCGTATACTTCTGTCTGTCCTTAGCATAACATTGCATCTAAGGGAAAAAATTTCAGTTTGCTATATTTAAATACCTTTCACCATGATTCCACGAGGATTGTCATCACCCATGTCACCCGGTGAAGATATTTAAATAGGGGAAACTGTTATACCCCAAATTTTACCTCTTAAATGTCATCATATCATTTGTATTTGCATAATAAGTCAAGCATCTTTGCATAACTAACCATTTCATTAGGTCTTATGGTTTTTGTTTCTTTGTGAGAAATTAGGGTTTAACACCAGGAGAGGGATTTACCAAATCAAGGATTTGGGGGAAGGATCAACCAACAAGCCCTCATATACCTCAAGGTTTCCCAAGATGTATTTTGGTTTCACATAACTCATTCAAGGTTTCTTAAGTGGATGTGAAGGATTTTGGACTCATCTATTCAAAAAGTCAACTGAGGCCCCATGAAGTCAACCTTTGCACTTTTGGTCAACCATTAGACATTTCAAGTCATGTTCCATGATCTCATGTGGTTGGGTCAAAAGAAATCAAATGAGAATGACAAAGTCAGGAGATGCTGAAAATTAGGGTTTTGAAGAATGCTTCTAAGTATGGAAAATCAAGTTTCTAGTCATCTTGCAAGAACCATATCTCATTCACCCTTAGGCCAAACAAAGCAAACTAATACTCATTTTAAAGAGGAATCTCCCTACCACAACTTTGAATTAAGAATCAAGATCAAAGGATAAAAGGATTTGAAGTTATGATGAGTTAAAATTGGTAGAAGTCATGATTTAATTCCATACTTAGAAAATTTTCTAAGTACCAAAATTTAGCATGTTTCAACCATGTTCATGGCCAATTGTCTCAAGGTTGCAAGCTTAGTTTGATTTTGCCGTCCAAATGAAAGTTGTAAATCACATTTTCAGATTTCTTTTGGTACCAAGAATAGCTCAAAAGCATGTCTAGAACTCAAATTATGATGTCTTAAAGTTGAGGTTACAAAGTTGCCAAAATATGTTCACAATTTGATACCAACTTCATGGGGATTTTTCATGATGATGCAAGCCTTATTTCAAACTTCCTTGGACATGAAAATTATTCTTTGTTCTTCAAGCTTTACAAGCATATATAGAACTTATACATTGGAATACTAGAGCTCAAGATATGACATCATGAACATAGGCATCAAAACTTGACAAAACTTGCCCAAGTCGCATACAAGTGGCCATGATCAATGGTTTGGACCAGTTTTCTTGCTCTATTTTCATCATGATCCAAGCATGATCTCAAGGAGCTTTCCACGTGAAACTTGTAGAGCTACATGTCCTCTTTCAAAAGAACCCTAAACTCCACCATTTGAACTAAGGATCATGAAGTTATGTGATGTCAAAGGCAACCCTGGACTACGTCCTCTCACCATGCCATTTTTCCTTGCCAAGCCAGCCTAACTTTCACATCAAACTAGCCAAGTTTTCTCAGCATACGAGACCTTGTTTCATGTGCATATACCCTGCATTTTCCCAATCCCAAACTTTACCTCTTTTAGCTCTTACGTGACTGACCAACTAAAAGCATATTATGGCATAGCATAAAGAAGGTGCAAGATAGAACCTTAGGCAGACCATTTCATAGACTTATCCACTGATCTAAGCTACCTCATGTTGAACACAAACCAATAAAAACACCCTCTCCCAACACCTGCCATGGACAGCTCGAGCAACATCACCATCATGCACCACTTTTATAAATGTTAAACAAATGATGAATTCAATTTTTTTCAGTTTAAGAAGGAAGGTTTCATGCTAGCTAGACAAGAAAATATCACACAGAAGAGCGCATATAACAAGAGAGAGCAAGAGAGAAAGGGAGGAACTCGTTTTGACGTTACCTTTACATCACCATTTTTTTCTCAAGAGAGGCTTCATCCTTTGTGTTTCTTTTCACCAATGAAGTGCAGAGGTCAAGCTTGTTGGTTTTTTTAAGCTCTGGAAGTGAAGAAGCATTGGAATTTATCCACTTGGTAAGGATTTCTTCAAGTTCTTATGCTCTCATACTTAGATTTAATTGGTTTAGGATGCTTTAATTTTGTTCATACATTGCATCTGGATGGCCTGAAATGATGGCATGGCTTGGTTGTTGAAGTTTGTATTTGTCTACCATTGTTAAGTTTTGTGTTCTAACATGAAATACCTCACATTCGTGCTTTCTTTTCTCTATGATAGAGTCTTTGTTTTGAGGTCTATGTGGCATGATGTTGTTCTACTCACTGAGTACTTCATTTTGCTATTTTATTTTGTTATTTTTGGTTGAGAAATGATGTTGAAAATGGATGATGAAGGGAGTGGGAAACCGTGACATTTACTGGTTTTGGCTAGGGTTTGTGCGTTTCATTTGAGTTGCATGGGGAAGGCGATGATGTGTCACAGCATGAGAGGTGGGCTTGTGTGTTTGTCGTGTAGTGATTTAAGTTCCTGTGACCGGTTGATATCAAGTCCACATGAATTTCGTACCCCTTTAATATATTCTTTTTTGTTGTCACGACATGTTTTTTTTGTTTTTAGACTTGGGCTCATACGTTTTGATATTGATACCCTCCACTCTCAGGCCCAACACGCAGTTGCAAGTTATCCTCAGTTCATAACCATTTTGCTAATACACCCCTCTATCTTAGTCTTTTCCATTTCTTTTTTATTTGTTTTGTTTAATTTCGTTTTATTAAAAATATTTTCTTTCATCAAAAAAATCCTTGAAAATTCAAGATGATATTTTGAGGTCTTATTTAATTTTATAAAAATTTTAATTTCAGTTTTAGTTTATTTTAATATTTATTTCTGATTTTACAAGTCAAGGTGTTGTTTTGACCTAGTCTTGAATTCTTGTCTTGAAAGAGTTACTTCCAAATGGTTTCTTGAGCGGATTTTAGAGAGTGACTTAGTACACTTTGTGAGGGTGTTTTGAGGGTGCTTGATGGTCTTGGAAGAAACCATTTGGCTTAGTTTTTATTTGCATTTTCTTGACCCTCGATTTGTACTCGATCCTTTTGGTGTTTCACCTTGATGATTGGTTTTAGGATAACTCTTGTGATTTTCTTCGGATAATTTTTCACACACACATGTTTGAATATTTAATCATGGTTTTGAGTTCTGATTTGAGATTTGTTCACTCATTTTTCTATTTTTGAACACCATGCTAATGTGATCATCCTTTTACTCATGTTTGGGGTAGTTTTGACCTAGTTTCTTGGGAACACTTCTTGAGGTGTCTTGTGGTTTAAGTATGTGTTTATTCATGGTTTGAAAAGCATGTTTCATTTCTGACTTCATGGTTCAAAGATTCATTTTCTTGCCTATTTTTTCACATATACCTGATTTGTTTGTTTTGAATCATCTCATGATGTTTTGACTTGTTCATTTGCATACAATCTTGTTCATGCCTAAAAGTGATCCATATTGATGTTAATTTATGAATGTTTGATGCTACTGCCCCTCTTGGATTGTTATCCTATTAGTTCTTTGGCTCCTTTACTTTGATTCTTATCACTCTTACTTTTAATCCCCCCTTTCAACACTTGTTTTTACAAGTGGTTGTTTTCCACTCCTTCCAAAGGAAAGTATCTCTATTGACTTTAATGTCATAGATAGCTCATTACCTCTTGGCCTCATTAGAGCCATCATCTTCTCTTGGCCTCATTAGAGCTTTCACCTTCCTTTGACCTCATAAGGATCAATCCATTGGCCTTATTAGAGCCACTTCCTTCTTGACCTACTTTAGGTTAGGATCTTTACCCCTCATGTAAGCACTATCATCATAGTTGCTCACTTCCCTCCTTGGCCTCATTAGAGCCACTTACCTTACAACTTAGGATTACCCTAGAGTTCTTCAACTCTATGTGGGCATCATCATAATGATGTTCCATTTCCCTTTGGCTTTATTAGAGCCACTCACCCTTGTAACTTCAAAATTAGGGTAAAGTTCTTAAACTCTATGTGATTCTCATCATAATGAGTGTTCACTTCCCTTTTGACTTTATTCAAAGTCAACTTCTTAGACTTACCCTTTTAACTTAGAGAGTTCTTCAACTCTATATGATCATGAATACTCATTCCCCATTAGAATCTTGATCATTATCAAGAGTTCCTCACCAGTAGTTAGGTGAACTACGAATGCTCCGATTCCATCCTAGTTAGGATACGTAGGCACGATATGCGATGTCTTGGCGAGCATACTTAGTGTTTATATCCCTAGGTCTTTACCATTAGGTCTTTACCTTTAGCATCTTGGTCTTTACCATAGGTCTATACCTTAGCAAGCAAACATAACATAACACAAATACTAACAAGAGGTTCTTGTAGAGTACTACAGATATCTAGGATGCTAACACCTTCCCTAGGTATAACCAACCCCCGAACCTTAGATCTCTTAGTTGTGTCTTTACATAGCACAATTAGGGTTTTCTTCGATCTTTACCCTTTCCTTTGGATAAATCAAAGCTCGATGGTGAATTTCATGATTTGTGATTCAAGTTAATAAATAGCTTGATATCCGATTCTCACCGCAACAATATATTTAGTTTTATTATTATTAAATCAATTAATAAAAGAAAAAAATATTATAACACCCACTCATTTTTCTCTCTCTTACAAGCTTTTTCTTTCACTTTTATTCTCCCTCTCTCTCTCTCTCTCTCTCTCTCTCTCTCTCCCTCTCTCTCTCACACACACACACACACACACATACACACACACACAATACAACACTATAACTTCTTTTTCTCTTCTTCTCAAACCCCATCACAATCTCTTGCTCTCATATTTACTAATTCAATAATCCCTCATTTTTTCTCCAATTTTCTCACTTAACTTGGTTGCATTTATTTGTGGATGATTAAAAATCAAAGGTAAGTGAGTATTTTAAATTTCCCTAATTCTTTTCTCCTTTTTGAGTTGAACCCTAAAATCCCAATTTATTAAAAATACCAATTTTCTTAATTTCTCATAAATTATTTTCTTTATAAATTTTTTTCTTTATAAATAATTGGTTTCATTGTTCTCTTTATAGAATGAAGAATTTTTTTCGGTACTTTCTAGCGACAAAGCTACTTCTTTGGCTAATTTAGAAGCATTGGAAACTCAACATCAAAGTGAGAGTATCAAAGTTGTTGATTATGAATTGTTAGAAACTGATCCAGGAATTAGGCCTCTGATATCAAGCTATCATCCTGATAACCAAAATGAGGAAAAGGAAAACTTATTTAAAAATAGGCCGTCATCAACCTCCTCAAAATTCCGTTTACCCTTGGTCTGTTCAAGGTAAACAAAAAAGTCGATTTTGCAAAAATTGGTTTGATTTGTATGACTGAATTGATTATAGTGAATCTAAGAAACTAGCATTTTATTTGCCATATTTTTTGTTTAAAAATGTCTCTAAATATTGGGGATCACTATGTGGGAGACGGTTTTGGTGATTGAAAGAATGCTCAAAGATTGGCTAATCATGCTACTTCTTCCAATAGTCACGTTAATTGTGTCCATATGAGTTATGCTCTCATGAACCCAAACCAAAGTATTAAGGACGCGTTTGTTAATCAAACTAACCAAATGAATGTCGAATATTGTGTTCGTATAAACACATCCCTTATAGATACTAAGTTTCTTTTGAGGTGTGGCATACCATTTAGAGGGAGTGATGAGTCCCTTAACTCTTTATTTAAGGGGCAATTTCTTGAGTTGGTGGAAACTTTAAAGGAAATTAACCTAGAGATAACTAGTGTAATAGTTTGTGCTCCGAAAAATAACCTTATGACTGCCTTAAGATTCAATAGGATCTTGCTGCTGCTTGTGCATGTGAAATAACTCAATAAATTATATGTGATATTACGGATGATGTGTTTTGTGTTTTGATTGATGAATCTGGTGATGTTGCAGGTAAAGAACAAATGGCTATTGTTATTCACTATGTTAATAATGAAGGTTTGGTAAAAGAAAGGTTTCTTGGCATTGTAAGTGTTAAAGAAACAAGTGCTAAGTCACTTAAGGAGGCACTTGAGAAGTTGTTGTCTATTAATGGCTTGAGTATATCTAGCATTAGGGGGAAAGGGTACGGCGAGGCTAGCAATATAAGAGGTAAGTTTGGTGGTTTGAGAACTTTAATCCAAAATGAGAATCCATCTGCTTATTAAGTGCATTGTTTTGCCCATCAACTTCAATTGACACTTGTTGCATGTGCTAAGACTCACAAAGGTGTTAATGTTTTTTCGCTAAGGTCAATATGCTTGTTAATTTCATACGATCTTCTACCAAGAGACAAAAATTGCTTTGGGACAAACAAGTAACTCAGTTTGCTAAATTGATTGAAGAGGGCCAGAGAGAGACTGATAGTGGATTAAATCAAGAATCATCTATTGCTAGAGTGGATGACACTCGTTGGGATTTCCACTTTAGGACTCTTACTAGTTTGATGACTTTGTATGGTGCCATTGTTAGAGTACTTGAAGAAGTTGAGAATGATATGTCATTTGAAAAGTATGGTGAAACTATATATACTATTGTTAGATGCACTTCAATCCTTTGATTTTATCTTCATTTATATATGATGGTTGAGATTTTAGGATTTACAAATGATTTGAGTGTAGCGTTACAAAAGCGTGATCAAGATCTTCTGAATGCTTTGTCACTTGTCAATGCTACCAAACAAGAATTACAAGAAATGAGGAATGATGTATGAGAAAAAGTTATATCTAAGGTTATGAAAATTTGCAATAAGCATGATATTGATGTGCCTGATATGGATGCACTGTATGTGCAAGGGAAGAAACCTAGGCGACTTGCTACAACTTCTAGTGTTTGTAATTTGCATCATTATAAGCATGATTGTTTGTTTAGTGTTTTAGATTTGCAGTTGCACGAGCTCAATGCTAGGTTTGATGAAGAGAATACTGAACTTTTAGAATGTGTTTCATGTTTGAGTCCTTCATCGTCATTTGCAGCTTTTTATGTGAAAAAATTATTAAGGATGGTTGAACTTTGTAGATGTGCCGGAAGTGGTGTTGCAACATCAACTTCAGAATTATGTTAGAAATGTTCGATTTGACCCAAAATTTGCAAAGTTAAAAAAGACTTTCAGATCTTTGTGCAAAACTTGTGAAAACAAATAAGTGCAACATATTTGATATGGTTTATATGCCTCTGAAATTGGCTTTAGTCTTGCCGGTAGCACCTGCAAGCGTGAAACATGTTTTTTTAGCTATGACGTTTGTGAAGAATCAGCTATGTAACAAAACGAATGATCAATGGTTAAATCATCGTCTTGTAACTTTTATAGAAAAATATGTTCTTGTAACAATTAACAATGATGTTATTTTAGCTCATTTTTAAGAAATGAATAATAGACGATTTTCATTGTTGTAATGCATTGCATTAAACAATATTATTTTTTATTTTTAATTTGATTTAGTTTGTAATTTCTTTTATGTTTAACCATATTAAAATATAATGTTTGGATATGTCCCTGCTCTGAACCATAATTTTTTAAAATTGAGGTGAAGCTAAAAAAAAATAAAGTTTAACGTGATTTTAGATGCATTTTTCATGAAGAGAGCATTTTTAAGGACGTGGTATGGACGTATAGGGTGGAGAGAGCATTTTTCATGAACAATTTAACACTTGTATCCCAGGATGACCCAAAGCCCTTTTATTACGTTCAATATTCGTCATGCATGACTAGTGTAGAAATTACATGCACAACGTGTACAACTAAATTTGTATGGTTGAAAATCAAACTTGTATATAGTTGGTGTACATTATAAAAATGAATTACAGAATATGTATGGGCGTAAAGCGATGCATGTGTCCATGGCTTGTAGTCACCGCCACCGTCATCACCGTTCAGAAAATAGAAGAGAATCGTAGTTAGGACAAATGCATGTTGCAAAAGAATCTTAATTATTGTATATATGGTAAGTACACTCTTTTGGCAATACATGTATATTAAACCGATATTAATTCATGGTTGTGTGTGCATTATGTCTCTGCACGTGAGCGTAAGACTATTCAGGAATGAAATGAAAAATGTATATATATGTATGTATAGGTTTTGGGTTCTTTTCAGTACATGTAATGTGATAATGTTCCTGTAGCTCACACCAAGAAGAAGAAAGTGGAATGCAGCCAAGGGTGATTTGCCGGCAGATTATATGGTTTGTTAAGATATATATAGTACACATGTTGGCAAATTTCTCTTGGCTACACTTCGTTTTATTCTTTTCTGTGTGATGCTTTATGTGAACGCTGATATACAGTCACAATACTTTTCTGTGTGATGCTTTATGTGAACTCTGATATATATGATATAAATATTGTATATTATGCCTATTTCTATAAAACTATTTTGCCATCATCAACTATCAATATCGTCACTGGAAATGCTCACTGTCTGAGTTCATAGAAGTTTTTGACTTAAACTCTTAGTCTTAAGATTAGGGGCCTTGGCTTCTGGTCTTCTCTCTCAGTTTCTTGGATGTTTTGCATTCATTCATGATTCTTGCATTTATAAAAAGATGGAAACAAATTGGATAGAAGTTAGGCGAAAACACCACAAACAAATCAACAAAATTTCAATTTGGAAAGCCAAACAAGGGAAAGATCTTGTCGGTGGCGAAAAACTATCATCATTCTTTTTCACAGAGTTTCCAGATAGGTTCAGTGCTAAGGAGATGGCTGAGCTATTCAAAGGATACGAATTATTATCAGAGGTCTTCATACCTGCAAGGAGAGACAAGCGTGGAAGAAGGTACGGTTTCATGAGATTTCGGAAGGTTACTGATGAAAGACTAATGGCGGCGAGATTAGACATCATTCAAATCGAAGGCAAGAAAATCTTTGCCAATATACCCAGATTTCAAAGAGTTCGGATGAGAGTTTTTCCAAACAAGCTTAACAACCACAACCATGGAGGACAACAAAGATATCAACACTTAAGGCAGTGGAAAATAGGTATTCAGGGGAGAAGCTTTGCGCAGGTAGTGGGCAACACAGGTCCTAAGGAGGAAGAGAGGAAGAGCATGATCACGGAAAGAACCAGGACGAGAATGATAACGAAAGAAAAAAAAAAACAGTGTTCGCACATCTGATGTATAATGTCACAGAAGCGGAAATGAAAAGATTTCACAAAGCGTTTGTGGGGATAGTCGACAAGTCAGGTTCAACGCATGGAATTCAAGACGCCTTCAATGCGAGAGGATGTTTCAATATCAAAGTAACACCTTTAGGAGCAAATCGTTGTTTACTCGAGGAACGAGAGGCAGGAGAGTTAGAATAGCTAGTTCAGGAGGAACGTTCTTGGATGGAAAACCTATTCGATGAGATCCATCCTTGGTCCACAAACGACGTCGACATGGAACATCTAACATGGATGAAGTGTTTTGGCTTACCATGCCATGCATGGAATCACAGATTTTTCAAATTCATTTCAGGATGTGTTGGCCAATTTGTTTGCTGCAAGGAAGAGACGGATGACCAAGTTAATCTGGATGTAGCAAGATTTATGGTTAAAACCAAGTTTGCAATGGATTTAAACCAAGTTCTTAATGTGGAAATCAATGGAAGTGTATACCGTATCAAAATGACGGAGGATAATCATGGCCCGAAAAGAATAATGGTTCGAAAAAAGGTGGAGAGGGTGAGTGAAGCAGAGCCTTCTTTATCAGACTCAGATGATGATGATGAAGGTGGCGCGTGGGAATCATCATCAGAAATGGTTAGTAGGTCTTCGAAGTCTGGAAGAACAACGAACAACAACTTGGCAGAAAACAGTCTACAAGGCCCTGTTTCCAAAAGTCCTAGGTCTGCTAATCCGGCTAATGATCGAACAGTAAAGTGTGCAGATGACAAAGTTTATGTGCAGAATGAAAGCGTGGAAAAGAGCCAAAATAGTGAAAAGGTTCTCTTTGGAATGGGTGATACCGATAAAAATAATCATGACATAGTAGGTGAGGGGTCCAATCGAGACGCAGACGTTATGGAACCAATCTTGGCTTTAGATTCCTTGGAAAATCCAGTGGGTCCTGAAGTTGCAGTAGTAGAGGAGGGCCAATTACTTTTGGGTTACAATGGAATGGCATCAAGCCCAACTCATATTTCAGACACACTTCCTTCAGGCCCCGCCCGTATAACCAAACAAAGAAAATCCAAACCGTTATCTGAAATCTTTGACCATATCAGAATTCCCTTTACTCCTTCATATGTTTCTGCTTTAATCCACCATTCTCAACCCAAAACCAAAGATCTTTTAACAATCGGAAGTGGTCATGACGGGTATGGAATTGAAGAAATCAAATCTCCAAATTTCTCTGGTGGCTCAGTACTCTGTTGTGAGTCACTTAGTGATTCAGATGTCAATCGTGGGAATGCTAGAATTAATAAATCTTTGGAAGATATTCCAGTCAAGGTTTGGAAGGCTTTAAAAGAAATGGGAGTGGAAGAAGAAGAAGATGATGAAGTATTCGAACAAGCAATTCGAGCCATGGAAGATCGAGATAGAGAAATTTTTGAATCTAAGACGGGGGTCGAAACAAGAGTCCCATGAGTTGTATTTCATACAATGTTAGAGGGTGCAATTTCTCTTTGAAAAAGAGGAGTTTGAATAAGATTCTTGTGAAAGGTCGAGCTGACGTTTTTTTTTTTGCAAGAAACAAAGATCCAAAAAATGAATGATGAGTGTGTACAAAGCATCTGGAGATTAGATGATTTAGATTGGTCGGCATCTGCTGCTTTAGGTCAATCTGGAGGATTACTTTCAATTTGGAGAAAATGAGTATTCAATCAGAATTCAGTTTTAGAGGGCAAAGTTACTTAGGCATCTGTGGTCAATGGAAAGGTGTGAAATGTTACCTGATCAACATATATTCTTCCCGCAACATCAACGAGAAAAAGAAGCTTTGGGCGGAACTTATCTTAATCAAATCATCATTTCCATAAGGGGAGTGGATGATTGCAGGAGATTTTAACTCAATCAAGACCAGTGAAGAAAAAAAGGGAGAACTTGCTGCAGTTTAACTGAGTTATCAGATTTCTCGTCATTCATTGATAATATCGATTTGGTGGATGTGCCAATCATTGGGAACAAGTACACTTGGTTCAGAGACAATGGAAGTTGTAAGGGTCGTCTTGATCGATTTCTTATATCTGATGGTTTAATTTCTCTGTGGAAAGTTGTGGCCCAGTTTGAAGGACCTCGAGATATATCAGATCGTCGTCGTATCTGGTTGAAGACTAACAATGACAATTGGGGTCTGAAACCCTTTAAAGTCTTCTCTTGCTGGTTTGAAAACCCGAATTTCTTTGATTTTGTACATTCTACATGAAATTCAGTAGAAGTGGTAGGTAGTCCTTCATTCGTCTTAGTTGAGAAATTTAGAAGGTTGAGAGATAAACTCAGATGGTGAAACAAGAATATACATGGGTGGATTGATTTGAACATAGAATCTGGCGTAAACTCTTTAAAATACATTGAAGATATCATGGAGTGTATACCCGGTCCACAGCTTCAGAAGAAGAACTAATGCATAGGGGAAAAGAAATAGAAAAGATATGGAGCAACCTCAAGAGTAAGGAAAGTATCATTAAGCAGAAGGCTAAATCAAAATGGATAAGTGATGGAGACTCGAATTCCCGCTTTTTCCACGCTCAGCTTAAAAGTAGAACGCGAAGGAATAATATCTCAATGCTACAAGCTGGTGATGTATACATAGAAGGAGTGATAGATATTAAAACAACAATTAGAGAATTCTTTGCATCAAAACTCCAACGGATCCCAGACAAAGGTTTGCATCTGAACATTACAGAACGTCAGAAGGTATCCAATGAAGACAACATGATGTTGGTGGCTCCATTCTCTCAAGAGGAAATTTGGGAAGCAGTATCTGGAGATTACAGTTCCAAAATTCCTGGTCTAGACGGATTTAACCTCGATTTTTGGAAACGTAGTTGGAGTGCTGTTGGCTATGATGTCTCCCAGGTTATAAATCACTTCCTCAAAAGCATGCTTTCTTACTAAAGGCGTTGACATCCTCGTTTATTATCCCGAAAGTATATAACCCTCAAAAGCTGATGGATTTTAGGCCAATTGGTCTGATTAGCAACATACATAAAATAATAGCAAAGATCATGGCTACAAGGATGAATGGTGTTTTGGACAAGCTTATATCCAAGTCTCAGAATGCATTTGTTCCCGGTAGACAAATGCTCCACGGAGTGTTGCTTGTGAATGAATTACTAGATATAGCTAGGAGGAAGAAGAAAGAGTGTTTGGATTTCAAGGTCGATTTCCAGCAAGCGTATGACTGTGTAGATTGGTCATTTTGGAAGAGATTCTAAGAGCCATGAATTTCTGTCCTAAATGGATTGGCTGGATTCGTGGAAGTACACTTGACTGCTCCCTGTCTGTGATCGTAAATGGTGGTACGACATTGGATTTTAAGGCCTCTCGTGGACTAAGACAAGGGGAACCTCTATTCCCTTTCTTGTTTTCTGTTGTAGCTGAGGCAATTACGATTATGTTAAGGCACTGTTCTGCTAAGGGTTTGCTGAAAGGATTTAGAATTGACGAAGACAATCACGTGAATCTATTTTAGTTCGCCGATGATACTATACTATTGTGCAAAGGTTCTTGGGAAGATTTATGGGCAATAAAGGCATTGTTGAGAGGTGTTAAACTCCTATCAGGATTACGTATCATCTTTTGGAAAAGTTGTGTGTATGGTATAGGTCTCGACTCCTCCTACTTACGGGCTGCAGCTCATTTCTTAACATGTAAAGTGGGAGCATTCCCATTCAGATTCCTTGGTATGAAAGTAGGAGGCAATCACCGGAGCCTAGCCTTTTGGAATCCAGTGGTTAACAGCTTTATATCTAAATTGTCGGCATGGCGCGGTAAATATCTCTCGATAGGTGGAGGAATTATTTTGATAAACTCTGTTATTTCTAACCTGCCAGTGCATTATTTGTCCCTCTTCAAAGTTCCTTCCAAGATCTTTAACCAGTTAAAGGCTATTCAACAGAACTTTCTATGGTCAAGTTTGTTCGAGAAGCGAGGAATTTCTTGGATTAGCTGGAAAACTGTGTGTCTCTCTAAGAGTTGTGGAGGTTTAGGAATTAGAGACCTATCATCTTTCAATATCTCCCTTTTAACGAAATGGCTTTGGCGCTGTATCACGGAACCATCCCCTATTTGGTGTCCACTGTTGGTTTCTCGTTACGGCTGCTTCTTTTTGCGGATAGTGATGAAAATTCGTTCGAAGCTAGGCAAGGACGAATCTTTCTGGTGGAAAGATCTGATGAAGATTTGTGACTCTACCTCTCCTGGATGTTTTCTACACCAGCTTTCTTATTTGCTCGGCGACGGCTCACATATTGCATTTTGGTTAAATTGCTGGCTTGGTCAGGTACCCCTATGCTCTCTATTCCCTAATCTATACTTCCACTCTTCTAGTAAAAAAGATGCAGTTTTGGATATTGGTTATTGGCTGCACAATTCTTGGCATTGGCGCTTCGAATTCCTGTCGCACAACCTGCCTGTAGAGGTTATTCCTGAATTCCAGGTCTTGCAAATCTTGTTGATGGACATTTCGCCACAACGAGATGTCAAGGATCGTTTTGTATGGAAAGGAGGCAGCTCTAGTGTATTTACAGTTAAATCATGTTACAATTCTTTGGTTGATATTGTTGATGTCCCTGAGCTAGAGATTACTCCCAAGGCTGTTTTAGAAATTTCATGGCAAACCAAAATTCCTCTTAAAGTTCGAATCTTTGCCTGGAGGTTGATTTCGGACAGGCTTCCAACTAGAGTGAATTTAGAAGCCAGGGGAATAATCTTCAATCCTCACGACATAGTGCGTGTCTTTTGCTTTAATTCTACGGAAGATATCAATCACATTTTTTGTAGGTGCCCTCATACTATTTTAGTGTGGCGTAAGATTGCGGAGTGGGTGAATATTCCTTGGATCGAATCTAACAATGTTTGTGACCACTTCTTAGATTGGTTCTTGAAGGTTGTTAAATATTCATCCAAATCTTCGGCTTCATTTATTTGGATGGTGACTTGTTGGGCTATTTGGTGGACTCGAAACCAAATCATCTTCAATGGTTTGGTCGGTAAACTCGAAGATATTTCGATGCGAGTAATACATACTTCTTGGAATTGGTTGGGTTGTAGTAATTCATCTTTTATTAAATATAGTTTCTACAATTGGTTTAAATCCCCTCTAAATTATATGACCTAAGGCCTTTCCAATATAAGGTTTGTGGAATTATTGGTAGTAATGGTAGATATCTTATGTATTTGTGAGACTCTTGTATTCGGATTGGTATACTCATAGTATACCGTCAATATGAATTTGTTGCTTATCAAAAAAATAATAATATAGATTTTTATGGTTTAGTCAAAAATACATTTTCACGTTTAGATGATTGTCTCAAATAATCTTAGTTCGTATGATGATTTTGACATCAAATACAACTTAGAGATTTAAAAAAGGGAAATGATAAGTTCACACATTTTTTTAACACCAACATTGTATTTGTATACATACAATGCAAATGTTCTATTTTTTAAATGCTATATTGATTTTTGTGTAAGAACAATTTCCCTTGTAAAAATATACTATGTAAATACCGTGTATTAAAAAACAGTGTAAGAATAGCATAGTTCTTTGAAAAATTATAATATAAGTTGTATTTGGCCAAGCTTTAGTGTCAGTTATAGATTATTGATTGTATTTGACCCAACTTTAGTCTTATATTGTAGAATGTTGACTGTAGTTGCACTACTACAAAAAGTATATACAACGACGTCATCGTTACTATGGTTCTCTAAACGACCGTAGTGATATCTCTAAATTCAAGCGCCTATATATATTTTTTATTTTTTAATTAAATGTTGTTACTTTATTACCACGAGTTTTTATAACAACCATAGTGATATCAGTTGACGTTTCATGAGTTCGATTCTCAACGTTTGCTAATTCATCATTTCTTCAATATTTTAACACCACCTTTCATTTTTATTTAAAAAAAGAAACCTATATTACCACGGTTGTCAAAATACATTGTTCTAATATAGTTTTCATTATTTTATTTTTAAATTTTAATTGGTTAAAACCTGACGCTTTTTTATAAAATATTAAACTTGTTGAGTAAAACAATGAAAATTTATTTTATTCAACTTGAATGAACTGAATTGTTACAAGGTAATGTGAAGAGAGTATATAAACAACATAGTAGCAAACGGTCAAACCCTATAATATAGGAAACAGAAAATTCTAACTCTAGGCTAACTTAATAATAAAGAGCTTCTTATTATTTAATACTCTCCCACAAGCTGGATTGTGCAAAGAAATGAGGCCAAGCTTGAGCAGAAAAGTAGAAAAAGAGGGATTGGATAAAACTTTGGTAAGAATGTCGGCAATTTGAGCGGTGGATGGGATATGGAATAATTTGATGATTATGGATTCCAGTTTTTCGCGAATGAGGTGGAAATCAATTTCGTTGTGTTTAGATCGTTCGTGGACTGTCGAATTGTGTGCAAGATACACAGCTGATCTGTTGTCGCAGTAGAGAGAGGTAGGCTTGGAAAAACTGATGCGGAGATCACGAAATATGTAGTGTATCCATATTTGGGCAAGTACCCCAGTCACTATTGTAACACCTCAAAATTTGCCCTTTCTTTTTCCAACCTCTAACCGGCTTATGTTTCGTTTCATTCTTGTATTTTCATCTGTGCATATTCATTGGTTTTAGCATGGGATCAAGGTATCTATCAGCAGCTCATGGCGTTATTGGTTCCAGTTTGATTTTCAGCAGTATTCAGAGCCAACCAAATAGCTTTCAAGGTCTTTTTGAGCTTTTATTTAGCTCATTAGATGTTTTGATAATCAGAAGCTCCGACAGTCATTTTGATCAAGCGATCCGGTATCAGACATTATTAATTCAGCAGGATACTTTGAGGTGTCAGTAAGAATTCATGTTTCTTTTCAGGTGTTACTCAGTAGCAATATCAAGTTTTGAGTTTTGAAGGCTTAACGGGCTTCAAAAACAGCTATCAGAAGTCACTTTTCCAAGTTTCCCTCCAAAAGGCGCCAAAATTCAAAATTTACACTGTTTAACCGGTTACCCTTTGGTTTTTCTGCGCATCTCTTCAGTTTTTGAACTGAGTAACCGGTTAGCAGATATGCTGTAACCGGTTACTCTGGGCAAAATTTGAAAATTTTAGTTTGCATCATTTGTGATCATGTGCTTGGCATGTGCACGTGTGGGAAGGATCTAGAATTGATATTTTCATCATTTTCCACCCAAAATTCAAATTCATTCCAACATTTTCCACTCTAATTCCTCATTTCCTTTCCTAATCCATTTTTCACCCGAATTTCCACCCACTAAACCTCACTCCAAACCCAAACTCAACTCCTAACCTAGGGGTTATTTAAATCAATTCATTCCAAACCTCACATAACTTTGATCCATTTTCTGAATTTTCTACACATTTCACTCCAATTTTCTCTCAACTTCTCTCTCATTCCAAAACCCTCACTCAAAGTTCCACCATCAAAGTTCAACAAATTTTGCATTGAAATTTGTTGATCTTGGAACTAAACCTTCATCCATTCACTAATTCTTGAAGGAATTCTGATTTTGCTACTGTTTTGCTTTTGGATCTAAGTTCTTGGAAGTGATTCTGGAGAAGCTTGAACCAAGTTCATCACATTGCATTTATTTTGCATTTTCTCTTGAAGATTGCATTGGATCTCTGAATTTCTTGCTTAGATTCATCAATTGCAGCTTATCAACATTCACCAAAGCAATTCTCAGCTTTGTAGGTTGGTGAATTTTAGATCTACTTTTCATTTTAGCTTATTTTGCTTGTTCATGATGTAGATCTTGAATTTGTTGTGTTTGATCCTATGGATTGTGGATTTGATTGTTGTTGCTGGTTGATTGATGTGTGTTTGCTGGTTTTGAGATGTAATTTTTGTGCATATTGAGATGCCCTAACATGCAGGTGATTGGAGAAGTGATAAGCTGCTGAAAAGTGATTCTGAACACTTATTTTTGAATTCTGCTGCTGTGTAACTGGTTATAGCATATCTACTAACCGGTTGCTCTGTTGTTTTCTGCGTAATTTTTGCAATTTTGAACTGTGTAACCGGTTACCACTGAAGCAGAACTTGATTTTCTTGCATTTTCTTGGTTGTTTGAGATCCTTTTCGTGTCAAAACTTTATGGATTGATATGATGATGATTTGTGGATCATTCTTGAGCTGTTGCACCTCACACTATTGCATGAACACAATTTTCCGACACGCGATTCTTGGACTTGTATTGTTAAATGTTCATGTTTGCATGGATGTTTTCTTAATGTGGCGAACACTTTACACACACTCCTTGAGCATGTTAATTGTGAATTATTGCTGGTGTTGCTGAAGTTGTTGTGATGTATATGTGTGCTTGCACCTAACCTCATGAAATGCATGTTTGAATTAATTTGATCAAATGACAAATAATGTGCATTCTCTCGTGATGTTTTCGAGTTTGTTTACCATGGTGTGTGGTATGATTGTGATCATGTTTGTTTGAAAAATGTGCGATGTTTGATGCGTGTTCGTTATGCCATGATTGCATCGTTTCAAATCCATGGTGTGCTGTCCTGTATTCACTGCTGTCTTGGTGCATATGTGCTGTTATATGTGCTGCTGTTTGTCCTTTTGCACCCTTTTTTTGTGCTGAATTGTGTGCTGTTATAAGCTGTCTTGCTTGTGTGCTGCCTTTTACTGCTGTGCAGGTGTGGAAGCGCTGTTGTAGCCGCTGTTTGTTTTTTTTTTCTCTTTCACTATTTCTCTTCCCTTGAATCTCAAGACTTGTTTAAGTCTTGGATTCACTCCCTTAGAGCTACCTAGTCCAACTTAATTTTCGATTAAGATTGGAGTAGGATTAGCATTAGGCTTCCCTTTGCATGCTAACTTAGGTAGATGTTTCCCCTTTCAAACTCAACTATAGGGCCACCTTGCATGACAACATTAGGAACATTTAGTTTTCCCGTAGTGTTTTCTTTTCCCTTGAGTCTTCTCTTCTCATCTCATAACACTTCTAGAACACTTAATAAAGTTAACGTGTATTGCGCATGAGCCTCGCATGTGGGAAGTGAGGAATGAGGGGGTTTCCTCTCATTTTTCTAGAGTGTTTAGTGGACGTTCCATTTTGGAACGATTTGCTAAGCATTCGTTCCTATATTTTAGACTTCGGTACAATGCAAGTTACGAACTAACTTCAATCCACTTCTGTCTAAAAAACACAAAAACAAACTCAAACCTTTTTCATCCTTCGGGATCGTTCAGGTTCAAATCACTTTTCAGAAAAGGGCACGTTATTTCCGTCTCGTCGCAAACAGGCATCGACCCTAACCGCCGGACGCGAATCTAACGTCGCTCATAAAAAACACTAACCGACCTCGTTAGGTCGAACTACGATTGCTCTGATTTCCTCTTTCTCGTCTGATTGAGGATACATGGGCACAAGACGACAATGTCTTGGCGAGCAACCTTTCCCCTTAGTTCGTGCACGAACTACGTTGACTCTGACTTTCCCATTGCACGAGGGAATACATAGGCATAGGACGGGCGATGTCCTATCGAGTCACTTCTTTTTCTTTTCTTCTTCGTTTCTTCGTTCCTTTCCGTTCCCGTTTCTTCTCCTTTCCAGTAGCAGTGGAGCTCCAGATGACGACACCCTTTGATCGAGACAACAAGCGTGGATCCCATCTTGTACGATGGACGCATGGGGCGCTAACACCTTCCCTTCGCGTAACCGACTCCCTTACCCGTTTCTCTTGGTCGCGAGACCATGTTCTTTTCCTTCCCTCAGGTTTACGCAGTGTTTCCTTTCCCTCTCTTGGGATAAATACACATTGCTGGCGACTCTATTTTCTGCGCCACTTTCGCGTTTGTACTTGGATGAAAATCTCGGGAGCGACAACTATCTACAAAATCTGAAAGGGATAAATCAGTTTCAGCAGGATAAAATAATCCCAATGCAGGACTGGTTTTTAAATATTGTAAAATACGCAGAGCAGCCTGATAATGAGTGATAGTGAGGTTTAAAACAAATTAGCTAACTTGTTGGACCGCAAAGGAGATGTCCGGTCGCATGGTGGTTAAATAAATAAGTTTCCCTATAAGTCTACGATACTGTGTTACATCTGGATATGATGGTGAAGTATCAGAGTATAGTTGCAGAGAAGTATTATAAGGAGTGGGAGAGGGTTTGGAAGAATTCCCTCTGAGATTTATATCGTCTCCACAGGGATCGATGCCAGGGAAAAAATGCAGTTCGACGGTATATACGTTTCTAAGCTTGGTTTTGAATGGTTTTAAAAGGTAAAGTGTAAAAAGAAAAACATATGAACATGTAATTAAAGTACTGGAAATAATTCATCAGACATTGTATTTCATTTTACCCATCAAGTACTAAAAGATCTATCAATCAATTATACGCCACCTAAATCACTCATCAATATCATCATGTATCGCTCACAAGAAAGGTTATGTCTAACGCAAAGTCGAGAGAACAACCGTATCGTCTCATCGATGATGGCTCACACAACTCAACAACACAGAGCATTAGGAATCGATACCCCCACGAATATTAGACCTAAATATAATAGATGCTCATCTTAGATTGAATTCGAACCGTATATGTCTATAGCAATCCAAACCCATTAAGATAAACATTGAAATCAAAGATTAACATCGATAAATATTTGTAAAAGAGATTTTATACAACGATCAACAAATGTACATACGATTAAAGTAAACATACACACAACACCCCAACAAATATAAAATACATAGAGAAGAAGGAAGAAAAACAAACATCTCTTAGTTTGTCAATGCCAATTGAAGAAAATTCGACTCCGGATCGTCAAGATGCACTATCTAATGTTGTTTCTGAGCTTATTTCCACAAAGAATGATGGTTATGGAGTTAAGAGTGAAAAATCCCCAAAACCATATCCTAAAAATCTGAATGAGGGGTATTTATACAAAACAGAAAATTACAACCGCGCTAAGCGCGATTTCAATTAAAGAACCCTTAAATCGACATAAAACACGCTAAGCACGGCTTGCTCCCTCTAAGCGCGATCAGTAAATAAAAAGCACTGCCTCTGCCATCCAGTTCCCCCAGCGCACTAAAAGTCGCGCTAAGCCCGAATGACAAGATTTTGTTGGTCAAAACTGCATTTTGAAGCATCCCTCTTGACTCAAATGGGTCCATACTTCAACCATGCATTATTACCTATAAAAACAGATGAAAAACTATCAAACTCACTGATATGTACACGATAACACAATGTATACAACAATATGTAAACTATACAAAATGTACACAAAAACAGGGGATTATTACCGGAAAACAAACAAATAAAGCTGTTGAGTGCTAATTTTTCACACTCAAAATAACAACAATTTAACACTCAACAAAATCTCCCCAACTTTAACTTGTTTGTCCTCAAACAAGAATCGACCAACTCAAAGAAACAAAATCAATTATTAAGAAATCATGCACAACAAGTCTTTACAAATGAAAAACAAATGTATGGTACACAAATCAAAAGTACTTGCAAAACAATGCTTACCTCTAAACTACAACGACACAATGATTATGAAACAAATTCTAAGTACAAAACACGTGTAAAAATTTCTAAAGCAATACAAATTTTTAAGAATGAATCACACCTAACACACAACTTCATCAAGGGTTGAAAAACAAACATGAGGGACAACTTACACACAACAATCTTGCTAACAAAAATTCAAATTTTGCATTCATCTAAAAAAACTCATATTGAAAGTATAAAAGAAAAAATCACAAGGGCTTTAAGAGTTGTAATGTGGTATGGGTAACAAACAATTGTTTTTCTCAAGGTAAAAGAAACAAAAACTTTCCTAATTAAATGAGAGTGATCATTTCTCACAATCTCAAGCATCCACAAATTCCAATCACCTTTTTCTCCTTTCCAAATTGTTACACCATTCCACACAACTTATTTGCACCCCATTATTCTATTTTTTTTTCTTTTTCAAGTCCTTTTTCTTTTCTTTTTCACTTTTTTTTTTCTCTTTCTTTTTCAAACTTTTTCTTTTTCTCAATCTCTTAGCAACCAACCTTTCTTCTCCCCAACTTGAATACAACCAATTATGCAAAGTGAATGCTCCCAAACTTATTAGGCAAGGGTAAAAACTCGAATAACAAGTCATGGTTATGGTTCAAGAAAAATATTAGAATCCATATAAAAATTGAACTCAACACCAACATGGATTCTAACAAAGGCTCAAATGGGTAAGTAAATTCTCACTCACTCACAAGGTAAATTGACTATTTAGTCATATGGTTATGATCAAAATCAAACAAAATGCCTTGATCATTTTAGTACTATCATACAAACAACACAAATACAAGATTAAACATAATTCAAAAGAGTTAAACAAGAAAGTTGGTCTCCATGCAATTTAGTAAACAATGGAAAAGTTCCTCACATTGGGCTATGAACTAAAGTGATTCAAAATTGAAAAAAAATTGCAAAAGAATAAATGTCATGTAATTTGATTCAATGATCATTGGAGATTTTTCAAGTCAAAAGAAGACATTCCACTGCAGCTGGACTTTCAACCTTCCCCTTTTCACAATTGTTATTTTCTTCTTTCTCATTTTACACCGTTTTAGGCTGATCAATTCCTTTTTCAGTTTCTTAAGAATGTCTTGTAGAGATATACCAATATTATGAAAAGAAGCACCTATTTAGAAATTTCTTGGATAAAACATTAGTAGTAATCATTGACACACCTTTACCACTTAAAAAAACACATAGAGTTAACCTGGTTGGTAACATAATCTGCCTTATTAGTCACATAGATCAAAACAATAAGGACATGTTACCGTGTTGTGCCTTGATACTCCACGAACGAGATCCCATACTCTCTCCATAGAGTCAAAAAAATTTTCCTGCATGATTAAAAACTTGTGCTAGGTACCCAATCTTCATTGGGTTCTTGTGGATTAGTAAAACCTTGATTGTATTTAGGCATCCATTTAAAGACACCATTAGGAACATGGAGTTTTCTAACTCTGCATTTTGCAATAGTGTGTCACTTTTTACAAAAATAGTGACAATACAAGTTTAGAGAAGATAACATTTTTCTATTTGGTTCCTTTTTAACGTAACTATACCTTCGATACAGATTGTGAGCTGGTAAGTCATACTTGGAAGTATCTATAGCAAAAGTAACCTTGGGTTGCAAAGCCTTATCAAGTTCAGCTTTAAGAGTCCTTGACTCCTTTTGCTAAATGCGACATGTTTCACAACCAAAATTCCACAAAGATCTAGGGTTCTTATCTTGTCCTTCTAGAATTTTTGACATAGATTTCCTTACTGCTTCCACATGTTTTTCATTTTGAGCAATCTTAGCTTCCAAATGAGAGATGAATCTCTTGTTTAAAACTAATCTCTTGAAAGCATCTATGACTTATCTTTGTAGATTCTCAAAGGATTTTTGAAGTTGAGAAAAAGCTAAGTCATGAGAAGCTTGAAGTTTAGAGTGCCTTACAACCTTTTTCTTTCCTTTGTTTACCATATAGCAAAGCTTGGCCAATTCCTCACTTGAAGTAGAAGTACCATCACTTTACGAATCACTTTCTCTTTCCCAAGCATCATAAGCTCTTCTAGCTTTTCTAGACGTTTTGTGACGGTCTCTTTCATTCTTGATTTTTCTACACTCCGGTTAAAGTGAATGTGTTTACCACAGTTGTAACACGTACTTTGTGACTTTCCCTTTTTACTCTCATCTTCTTCTTTTGAGGAACTTGATAACCTTCTCGATTTATCACGACACTTGTTGGGATATTTGTCTCCATGTTTTGACATGTATTTATTGACTCGTTTTATGAACAATCCCATTTCTTCTTCGTCGGATTCGTTGTCATCTTTATGTTCATTATCCCTTTGCTCATCTTGAGAAGGTATTGAGCTAGAAGTATTTAGAGCAATTAACTTCTTCCCTTCTTTGATTGCTTTTCGTATTCCTTCTCGTATTTTGCCAAGCAAGTAAGCTGTTGCTCTTGCTCTTCCAACTTTCCAAACAAAGCCGTAAGATCAAGTGACTTAAGATCATTTGATTCTTTAATAGTGGTGACCTTTGGTTGCCATTCCCTACTTAAACACCTCAAAACTTTGTTAGTAGAAAGTTCATTGGAAACATGATTACCTAGTGCATTTAAGCGATTTATGAGATGAGTGAACCATTTTCGCATATCTGCAATGGTTTTACCATGCTCAATACGCAACAGCTCAAACTCTTGATTCAATGTGTTGGACTTAGATTGTTTGACATCATTAGTACCCTCATAGGCAATCTCTATTGCGTCCCACATAGCTTTAGAGGTCTCACAATGAGAAACGCGATAAAACTCATCAACTCCCAAAGCGGAAGTGAGAATGTTTTTTGCTTTTGAATCATGTGACCACAATTTCCTATCATTATCATCCCATCATGCTTCCGGTTTAGGTATTGTGACACCATCCTCATTGGTCATAGTTATTTCATTTGGACCGTTTTGGATAGCATCCCAAATACCTTTGTCAACGGAGTTAACATGAACACACATAAGTGCTTTCCAATAGCCATAATTTTCGTCGGTGAAAATTAATGCTATATTGTACGCACCTTAGGTTTGGTAGCCATTCTTATAAGAAATGTATCTCAAGCATGAAATGAACCAGAGCTCTTGATGCCACTTGTTAGACGATAGGCTTCGATCTAGAAGAGCGGGTGAATAGATCACAAATTTTACAACAAAAAACTTTTGGCAAAAATCTGTTTTAAAAAATGGTGCAGTGGAAAAAACGACCCGGATCGAGTCGTCTAATATAACTTACTATCGAAAAGAAATATACGTATCGCAAACCAAATAAAGTGATAATGAACGTAAATCTCTAACAACAATCAAGCTACGAATCAATTAAATGCAATGCTAATCGTAACTTGTATATCCAATGAACCAAAACAAAAACAAAATACGCACAAACAATTTATCGAACACTTGGTGTGCAATTGATAGCGATTGGAAATATAATTCGTTTTGGTTGATGTTAAAATCCAATCACAATCAAAGTGATTGGGATTATATCAACAACAACACTTTTAAAAAATAATAGAAAACAATTTCCATTTGAATTGATCAAACAACAATGAACTCGATAAATTGCGAAATCGACAATAAAAGAGATAAAAAGATAAACACAGAGAGAGACCAAGATTTGTTTAGGTATTTCCCCACTCGACCTTGCTATAGGTATGTCTTCCCTCAATTCAAAATCAAATTGAGATATTGCTATTAACCTTTTCTTTGCAAAATCGTTTATACAAGAGATGAAGAATGAAAACCCCAAAAACCCTATTGTTTTGTTTTGATTCTTCCACTTCCAACCCTTGATCAAAGCTTGATCAAGTGATCCACAATACATCTATAATCCTCCGATTATCCCGAGCACGCAACTTGTTGAAACCTAAGATTCCCGAACACAATTCACCATCTCAAGCTGTTAGAACAAGATTTGTTCATGACATATTCCCTTTAGTTTTGATGATAACAAAAGTATTAAAAGAACAATGGTTTATTTGATGTGTATTTTATTTATGCAGGTTCTTGTACATAAATAAGCAGAATCTATTCTACTTAGACACACTTGGGAGTTGCTTCATTTCTTGCTTTTGGGGGCAGAGTCTGAAGAACATTTGCTAGTGTGGCATGACGCAGACTCAAAGTTGAAGGCCTCAGCATTCAGACGAGTTACTACACTTGGTAATTGTATATTAGCATCTGGTACCATTCAGAGTTAGTGATAAAGCTGTGGATTATCCGTACTGCAGAAAGCAAGTTGTATTGTCTTGACAGCTTGTCAGCTCGAGTCTACAAGATTGCAAGGCTCAAGATAGGCTGACACGTTCTACGCATGTCTGCTCCCAATGACTCTATCAATATAAAACCTCTAGAAGACTTAAAGGTTAAATGCGTTATACACTGGATTTAGAACCTGTTGTGCATCCATCTTCAACGTCTCTTGTACTATGGAGTAAAGGCAAAGACACTTGATCAAGTCACTTCCTCAATGACTAGTTTCTACAAAGGCAATATATATGGCTGAAGATTCAAGTTTGAATCTTAACAAGGATTCTTCTGATGAAGGAGTAACAAGATCAAGCAATTATCAACTCTAATGTAATATGCATAGTTTCTGTTTTAGGTAGTAATTGTAAAAGCATTAATATTTCTTAACATTAAATATCTTAGAAATCTTAAGAGCTTCAGGTCTTTGTTATGGTGATTTCACGTACCTCTGATGCTTGCATCATGTACACCTTGTTCTCTATTCTGATGAGCCTTCAGTAGTTTAGATTAAGTCTCTTGCTAGGTGCTTGAGCAAAAGTCTTATCTCATTGGGATTCAAGCAACAAGTCTTGAGCCAAGATGCTTAAGCCACGTAAGTCTCATTGCTTAAGTGCTTGAGCTGAGAAAGTCTTTTTCAGCTAGTCTGATTGAATCAAGTGCCTCTTGAAAAATATCATATGGCTTTTCCTACAATATTCAAATGGATGACTCCACTGAATTTAAATGATGGAAAAGCTAAACATATTTTTAACTCATTGGTCTTGATAAAGGGTTGATGAAGGTCTATAAAATATCCTTGAAAGAGGTATTACTATAGAAGTTTATGGTGTTAAAGATGATCATCTTGAAAATCTTTTTCACTAACTCAGAAGATGCATATTGAATATCTTCAGAGGTAGTTGCATTCTTGTAGATGCTCTATCTCACTTCTGAGTATATCAACATCATTGATTAATGCTTGGACTATCTTTGAATTCTTGTGCTCAGATTTGTGGGGATCAGTTTTTAACTAAAATCTAAAGTCACAGTGTTTTTGATGTTTACATCTTGAATCTGCTGTGTTCTGAAGATTTTTCTTGCAATATTCAAAGGAAAGAAATAAAGTTAGATGATGAAAGAATATTCAACAGATCACCTTCTCAATTTGGCTCAGTTCCTTGTGTCACAACGTGAAAACCAACCGGCGGGAAAAAGAGTTGCCAACGAACGTAATTTATCCCGAAGCAGGGAAATGAAACGATTGAAGAAACCTAAAGAAGGGAAAGGAATGGTCCTACGACCAAGATCGGGGTTCGGGAGTCGGTTACACAAAGAGAAGGATTAACACCCCTTCGCGTCCATCGTACTCGATGAGATCTATGCTTGCTGTTCTGATCAAAAGGTGTAGATATCTGAAGCTCCACTGCTAACTGGAAAGGAATAGGATGAGAAACAAAGAAGAGGGGAGAGAAAATAAAAGGGGACTCGCAAGGATCGTCGCAATCTTGTGCCTACGTATCTTCATGGACGAATGAAGAATCATAGTCGACGTTGTTCGAAGGACTACGGGTGAAAGGAGGAAGGTTGCTCGCCGAGACATCGCCGTCTTGTGCCTTCGTATCCTCAATCGAACGAGAAAGACGAAGTCAAAGCAGCCATAGTTCGTCCCACTACGAGTGCCCTTGTTTGTTTGGTGTTTTTAAGGTAGACGATGCTAACGTTCGCGTTCTAGCAGTTTAGGTGTTGCCACTGGTTGTGTGGAGCCTTACGCGTTTACCTATTTGCGGTAGAACGGAAATAGTGTATTCTTATGATTAGAGGGAGTGAGATGAGAAAAGAATCCCGAAGGAAGACGGTTGATTTGTTTTTGTCTTTTAGAAGAAGTGTTTTGATTTGTTTTGTTTGCGATATGCATTGTGCTAAAGACTATGACATAGGAGCGAATACATTGACAAGATCGCCTCCAACGCGACGTTTGTAAATCACCCTAGAGAAGTAAAGGAGACCTTCACTAATCATTTCCCATGTGCTTAAGGCTCGTGGCGCACTACACATACAATATTTGTTAAGTTTTTTTGCTTTTTCTTTTTGGAGAGAGAAGAGAGACTCAAATGGTTAAAATAAAAAATCTAAGGGGATCTCCATCCTAGAAGTTGTCATGCAATGATTGATCCTATAGTTGAAATAAGGAAAGAGAATCTTTACCTATGTTAGCATGCTTGGATTGATAACCTGATGTCTGTCCCACTTTGAACCTAATCCAAAATTAGATTCAAGCTAGGAACCTTAAGGGAACATGTGATCATACACGAGTAAACATTAAGCAATTCAATCACCATTCAAAGAAGTAATAAAGAAGAAGTGAGATGAAAGAGGAGTCACCTAAGTATTGATGTCAATGTAAAGTTATGCAAGTGTTTATCAAAGTCAAACCAATCTCAACTATTGGATAGTTGAAAGAATTATGCAAAACATTGCACTCATGCTCATGCAAATGCCCTAAGACTTTCCTAGAAATAATGTCAATCATTTAACAAAATGAAATGAGTCCTAATAAGATAAGAACCCTAGTGGGGAAGTAGCTATATCCTATCATATCTCAATCATGTTATTGTCCTAAGAAGTGTAAAAGAATTCAAGTTATGTCTCATGTTAGCACACAAACAATTGTCAATCAAAAAGTCATGCAAAACATACCTCTAAAGAGCTACACAAGTGAAGTTAAGGAAATCATACAAGTTGGGACAGTAGTGTAGCGCGAATTGCGTGGTTGCGAAGCACTATCGCTTTGGGGTACTACAGTTCAATTCATTTTTTATCCTATTGAAGCTGATTAAGGAAGGGAAATAGATGTCTCTAATTAACCCTGCTTGCATACTGAGTTTAAACAGGTGACTGTTGGTTTACAGATGCTATTAAGATTGTGGGCCTCTCTTAGGTTATTTTGTTAAGGACACAGTGTTTGGACTATTTGCGAGGCTTTTGGTAATGTGTTTAGATTTGATGCTTTTAGGTTGATTTGATGGATATATTGGATTTTGAGTTTTTGATTAGTATGCAAGCTAAGATTTTTGCAATCTTATGCCTATGTATTCCCGTTTAACGAAACAGGGAAATCAGAGCGATCGTAGTTCCTCCTATTCTATGGGAGGAAAAAGGTCGTTTTGGTGTCTTGTTCAAAGCCCAAGACATGAAGCTAAAGGTGATTTGTATCTTGTTCAAAGCCCAAGATGTGAAGCTAAAGGGGTTTTGGATGAGAGAGAATTTTTCATCTCTAAAGAGGAGTTGTTGATGTTTGTATGCTGTGAGTAAGGCATATATTCGATGCTAAAAGGTTAATTGACTCAACCGAGGTTTCCTTATACAAAGCCTAAGAGGAGGCGATTGACCTAACAAGAAGGTGTCTTTTATTTGTTGTCTCGTACGAAGCCCGAGATAGAGGCTAAAAGGGTTGACTCAATAAGAGAGTACTAACAAATGACTAACTCAACAAGAGAGTGCTTTTATGTGTCTTGTACGAAGCCCAAGACGGAGGCTAAAAGGTTTGACTCAACAAGAGAGTCTTTTATACTCAACAAGAGAGTGATTTGATGTCTCGTACAAAGCCCAAGATAGAGGCTAAAAGGAAGATTGACTCAACAAGAGAGACTTTTATACTCAACAAGAGAGTGGGTTAGTGTCTCGTACAAAGCCCGAGATAGAGGCTAAAAGGAAGATTGACTCAACAAGAGAGTCTTTTATACTCAACAAGAGAGTGATTTTTATCTGTCTTATATGAAGCCTAAGACGGAGGCTAAAAAATGCTTTGACTCAACAAAAGAGTCTTTTATACTCAACAAGAGAGTGTTTTAGTATCTTGTACGAAGCCCGAGATAGAGGCTAAAAGGAAGATTGACTCAACAAGAGAGTCTTTTATACTCAACAAGAGAGTGATTTTTATCTATCTTATATGAAGCCTAAGACGGAGGCTAAAAAAAGATTTGACTCTACAAAAGAGTCTTTTATACTCAACAAGAGAGTGTTTTAGTATCTCATACGAAGCCCGAGATAGAGGCTAAAAGGGAGACTGACTCAACAAGAAATTCTGAAAAGGTTAACTCCGCTGGGGAGAGTCATTGTACAAAGCCTAAGAGGAGGCTACCTTACCGCTGTGGATTTTAGAGATCCTGAAGTGAGTCCAAGTATGGGGAACTCTCATGAGAGAGACCGGGTTTCTGCTTATGTTTGAAGGGAACTTGAGAATGTCTTTGAGACTCAAGGGTCTTAGACTGTCCAAGTCTAAAGTTTTATCTTTTGTATAATGCCTAAGAGGAGGCACGGGTATTAAGGGATGAGTATCAACCCTCCAACTGCCGGAGTTTTTGACGCTGGGAAAACTGCTTTAGCAAAGGACGACTAAGTTCTGTCTTATACCTTTAAGAGGTCGTCAGGGTCATTGTATTAAGCCCAAGAGAAGGCACGAGAACTTCTATTAAGCTGAAGGGTCCTTGTACAACGCCCAAGAGGAGGCGGAGGTGCTTTTAGGAAGCCTGTGGGTCCCCAAACCAAGAGAAGTTAAAGAAATGCAATTCACAGAGAAGAGATCATTCCAGGAAGGTTCTTGAATTTGGAAGAAACTCAAGAGATGATATTCACGGAGAACAGATCAACTATGGGGAGTAGAGTTTCTTTGACAATTTCTAAGAGTGACAGTCTGAGAAAGGGTTCACCGAGAATGCTGTCTTTCACGTTTCCATATTGTTTAACCCCAAGAGGAGGGAAGACTGTGTCTGGTAATCCTATGGGGGATCTAGTTTTGTTTGTATTTAAGAGTGACCAACTGGCTTTACCTAGTGCTAGACGTAGTTGCCAGGAAAACTTTAAATAACTATACTAGTATTACACAGTTGATATGTGACAAGTATATAAGAGGATGTGAAAGAAGACTTACATTGAAACAGCCCCATAATACAGTTATATATGTTAAAGCGGATAAAGAAAGCAGGTAAACACTTACTCGGTTGTAGAGCTTCCATGCTGTTTGGTTAGTTGTTCAACAAAGAAAGCTTTGATAATAATATTATATTCAAAATTAAAGGAGAAAGTACTTTGAAAATATTGTTGGGGCTTACAGCTCAAGGAGAGGCCCAAGTTTTAACGATGATCGCACCGCTGTTTTGAAAACTGTACAGAGGGACTTATACAATATGTGAGGCCCAAAAAGGTTATGGTTAAAAGGGGATTGGGTCTTACACTCTATTAGAGGCCCAAGTGTTTTTGTACCAGTGATGGGGCTTACAGCTCAAGGAGAGGCCCAGGGTTATTTGTTTGAAAATGGCGATCGCGCTGAGATTTTTTATTGTGTCGGGACTTATACAATATCTGAGGCCCAAAATGTTTATGTACAAAAAGGGATGGGACTTACACTCTATTAGAGGCCGAAGAGTGTTTGAAAAAAGTTTGATGAGGGTTGAATCAATCAAAACCCTAATTTGTTTTCAAAATATATTTTAATTGAATAAAAATTCAATTAAAATGACCAAAATTGTTAAACATGTGTGAAAAACAAATTGTGATCTTGGATTAATGTTTGAAAAATCATGTTTATATCCACAAAATGATTGGAAATCAATTAAGTTTGGAAAATCAAGGGAGAAACAATATTTCAAATGCTTTGCAAAAATATCAAATATATGAAATAAATAATATTTTTAGGATTTTTTGATAAAATAAAATATTTTAACATTTTTGTGAATTATTAAAAAACGAATCAACTCAAAATCATTAAAACTCAGAGAGAAATTAATATTTGAATCAATTAAATAAAAACACAAAAATTCAAATATTCAAATTTTTGAAAAAGGGCGCCAAGAACATCTTGGCCTTGCCCGCGTGCTCTGTTTTGCCCAGATTTGCGTTTTCTCATCAATCTCACTGAATACTTGATGAAATCACACAATCCACATATCAATCTACTCGTTTTCACCTCACGATCATGTCTATGGCCTTTAATTTCATTTATTTTAAGCATGGAATAAGAAATCAAAGAGAAACCTCAAGAACCCTAAAATTTGCATGAAGGCTCAGAAATTCCATACACGATTCAAATAAAGCAATTGATTGAGGGAAAACACTCTATGCATGATTATGAACATATGACCAAATTATTACGCAGCAAAAAATGCATGGATCATAGAGTTAGAAGAGCTCATCTTACCTCTTGCAGCTGGTGATCGTGTTTTGTGTTAGAGGTGTTACATCTAGGTTCCAATGATGTGGATAGCTTCCCTAGGTGCCAAGTGATGTGCCTGAGTGCTTGGAATGGTTTGAAACAAGCTGGAACTGAAGATGGTATCCCAACTGCAACTTGGTTAAAACCTTGAGTAGCTGGCTGGTGATTCTAAGAAATCAGTGTTCCAGATGTTGTTTAAGTGTTTGGATCACTTCTATATGATGTTCATGAGGTGTGTGTGTGATTGATTTGGGTGGAATTGCTTTCAAACTCAAAACTCGATAGTGACTTGCTTTGGAAGGCAAATTTGGAAGTGAGAAGGTGATTTTGAGGAAAGCATCTGTTTGATGGCTTTGGTGTACTCAAATCGGTCACAAATGAGCTCTATTTATAGTAGAGCAAGTTTGTTTTGCAAGAAATAGTGAATGGCAACTGCTGCAGAGGTTTGGCCAATGTTGATCAATGGGAATCCAAGTCTCCTCTAGCCATTGACTAGAGGTTAGAGCACAGGCTGCTGGTTCCCTTGGTCTTGGATATGTCTTGACTGAATTTAGTTGGAAATGACTCAGTCCATGCCACATTGGTGCATCCATTGAATGCTCCAAAACAAAATTGGAGTCTTGTCCCCTGTTTAGGGTTTTCTAGGTTTGGCATGCTATTTTTAGTTCCAAAGACTTGGGAGGTTTATGGATCAATGATTGTCCCTCCTTGGGCCCTCACTGAGGTGTTCAGATGGATAGACATATTTGTCATTTGCACAAATTTGGCAAATCGAGCAAAATGCACAAATCTGCCTTGCCAAGACAGTTTGCAGCAATGCATATTGGCATGGTCATATCTTATGGCTCAAGTGGATTTTCATGGAGTTCTTGGCCATTTTGGAAAGCTCTCATATGATACAACATATGTGTGATCATAGTTTGTTTTGATACCTTTTCGATCCAAGTGAAAAATGCCCCTACATTTGGAAAAAAAGCAAGGCAGATTCTGACTTAGTGAAAATTTCACTAAGTGTTGGAAAAAAGTGACATTTTCACTTTTTGTGATTTTGGCCATTCCATAACTTGAAATCCATGAGGAATTGGAATGAGGTATAGTTGACACTTTTAAAGTATGCCATGAGAGCTACAAATCCATCTTTGGATCAGCCCAAATGGTTGCTTGTATTTCAAGTTATGATCCTTGGAAGTTGGTACCCTAGCCACTTTGTTCCATAACTTAGAAAATTTCTAAGTTTTTTATGGTTACCCCTTTTACAAGTTATCCCACTTTTCTTGATTTTTCTTGATGAATGATGATTCCAATCACACATTAACATCATTTTAGGGTCAAAGAACCATATTAGTAAAAATTCTTAAAAAGTCAAAGTTGACTTTTGTGCACAGTTGACTTTTTGTCAGATGAATTCCAAACTGTGCGATCCTCTATGAAATCAAGTACTTGGCCTAAATCAAACTTGATGGATTGATTTCATAGGTGTTATAGGGTGTATTGAATCATGTCCCAAGGTTTGGGAGCATGCCTGGGTCAAAAGTCAAAGGCACAGTTGACTTTTCCCGCGAAACCCTAATTGTGGTTCTAATGAACTTGAAACTTGGGAATCAAGCTTCTTGGATAAATCCATTGTTGCAAATGGATCAATGTAGTGGGTTAGAGACCCTCAAATCATGTCTTGAGGTCTTGGCTCATGTTTTGTCCCAAAAGTCAACTTAGGGGTGAATTAGGTCAAGAAACCCTAATTCCTGATTTTTTGATGAATGCATTCCCTGAGGTTAAATTGACTTGATGATTGGGTTTATGATGTCCCATGGCGTATCTTAGGTTATGCTTTGAAGCATTGGCTCATGCCCAGAACTTTCACATTGGCTCAAAATCGGGCACTTGGAACTTGTGCGGAACTTTCACATTGGGGACCAAGCAAAGGTGTGCGGCATATTTTCCAAATAGACCCTGACCGCGAATGGCTTGCAGTTCTTTCTGCATTTCCAGGAACTGTTCCTGGAACTCATTCATTATGTCGAACATACTTTCGTTTCCACTAGACAATATTTGTGGAATCTGTCCTTCCAGGACAGTGTGTACCATGGGTGGTGGTATAGTCATCATGGAAGAGACTCTTGGTGTCTCCCAAAGTTTGTAACCTTCAGGAGTTGTTGTCATACCCCTGGCATCTTCGCTTTCCCGAAGTTTGTAACCTTTAGGCCCAGCGGTTCCTGCTGCGTTTTCCAGATCTTCTATGATCGGCGGGATATATTCTTCTGGGATATAGTTGAGTGGCATGACCCAGGGACGATCTTTCGGCATTTTGTACCTAGGATCAGACCTCTCTACTATGGGCGTTGATGTGGTCTCTGAGATCACAGTCCGTTGTTGTTGCATCTGAGCTTCTGCTAGAGCTTGCATGTCGTTATGAAGCTTTCTTAGATCTTCTTTCAGAGTGTCGATCTCTTCTCTCAACTCTCTGTTTTCTTCCTCGAGATCATCCATTTTCTTTTGTCGATTGGTCCGAGTATTGTACGAATGAGACAGTTTGACTCTAGAATCGAGACACAAACATGAGATTCGTAGGGAAGAAGAATGCATTTATGCGAGAATGATGAATGCAATGATTTTATTAATTATTTTTTTATATTCAAAGTAAACTTCAAAAATTAGATTAAAAATATCAAACAGTAGGGAAGACCCCGTTTTATTGAATTCAAAGATTGCGAAAATGGAAATACAGTAGATTATAAAGTGTTGTAAAAGGAAAATTCTAGGCTAATGGATCCCGAGTCCTCTCTAAGGAGAGCTCAGGTGCTGGTTCTGATGCTTTCCTTTTCTTTGATCAGGGCTCTTCAGCCGTTGTCGGGTTGTCATTCCTTTGCTAAGTGAAAGGAGCGAGCAAGTTCCTTTAGTCATCCTGATTTTCTACAGCATGTTGCTCTAAAATGTCAATCAGAGCATCCTTTTCTTTTAATAGCTGCTGTAGTTTCTTACACTCTACATTGAGAATACGGTACTTTATCCTCCAAGACCTCCTCTCCTGTTGAACTTTGTTGAGAGTAACTTGAAGTTTTTCCGTGTCGGACATGAAATAAAGGACAGAGTCCCTTAACGAAAGAACTTCCTGACGAGGGTAAGGCATCCTCAGCTTGAGAGCTCTAGTTTGTACCCAGTGGAGATAAGGCTCCACCGAGACACAGTCTGGTTTTCCTAGAGACTCTCTTCCTTTCCTATGAATGTATTTCCAAGCATGCACTATTTCTGTCTTTAGTGCCCTGTCATTTTCTCCTTCCTTGAAGAAAAGACCTCCCAAATGAGCATTCCGCGGGACATGCCTCATTGGGTATCCAAATTGACGACGAACCAAAACTGGATGATAATTGACTCCTTCCTTAGTTCCTATAAGGGGTACATTTGGGAAATTTCCACAACGGTCAATGATTCTGATCCCGTCATAGATTTGATTGTACCAATCGATGTCAGAGTTGGTAAGAGACATGATTCTCTGGACCAACGTAAAGTATTCTTTTGATCCCAGAATGCGGCAGACTTGGGTAAGTGGGAAATGAACCATTTGTATAGCATGGGTACACAGTATGTGATCATTCCTCCGCTGTATAAATTCCTTAAGTGCACCAAATGATACGCATCTACGAGGAAGGTTAGTACAGGATTGCCAATTAGACATATCTTAATGGCATAGACATCTACAAAGTTGTCGATGTTGGGAAACAAAAATAACCCGTAGGTGAGCAGTACAAAGATGCTCTCGAAAGCAGTCACGTTCCCTATACTAGCAAAGTACAGGGCTTTCTTTATCAATAATTGGGCTGGAAAACCTTGGATGCCACCCTTAGTGGTCATGTGAGTCCTGACTTCTGACTCGTCCAAATAAATTGCTCTTGCAATGGTTTAATCTTTTGGAATTTCTTCCAGTCTAGAAAAGGGAGCTTGATCAGTGATATACAGATCAATCAGGTGAGAATACTCCTCCAGTGTTGGTGCTAGTTGATAATTCGGGAATGTGAAACAGTGATAAACCGGATCGTAGAACTGAATTAGTTTGGACATGATTCCCTCAATTACATGGACCCTTAACAGAGATAGCAGTCCTCCATGCTTGGCTCTGAAAGCCTCAGGGTTGGTGATCATCCTCGCCAAACCTCTTAAATCCTCTAACTTTGGAACCTTGAAGGTTTATGATAAGTGCAAAATGTACCTGTTTTTGTATATATGTTTTGTTGCACTTATCGTTGCTTTTTGTTAAATATCATACGAATAAACCCTGTTTTGTTTATAAATGCGTATAGTTACATTTTAGTGTATATATTGCGATTCGTGTAAATATCATTGAGTTTAATTGATTTTATCTCATTTTTGTAGGTATTCAAGCAGTGGGATTTTACCATTGTTGTATAGAGCATTGAATACGCTTTCCAACGCTTCGAACCGGGCGAAAAACGGAATTACGGTTCAAGAGTTATGAAGAAAATAAGCTTTGGATTTTCGAGCATGCTTTGAGCGCGCTGAGCGTGCTCCAAGCCCCCAGAAAGAGCTACTTACAGTGAGTTGCACGCTGAGCGCACTCCAATCCCGCTGATCGCGCTTTTTAAGGCGGTTTAACTTCAAAAACGCGCGCTGAGCGCCCTCTGCGACTTTGACAGCAATAAATATAGTGAAAAAACACATTTTTTGGGATGGTTTTGGGTATTTTTTGCTCCCAACTCCATCAAACTTCATTTCTTCATAGGATTAGTTTGAAAACAACAAATGGAGCTTGCATCTTGTCGAATCGGAGGTGGATTCTCATCGATCGGCTTGACAACTCGAGAAGTGTTGGTTTATCTCTTTTTCCTCTTTTTGTAAACTCTATCTTGTTGGGTTTGTATATGTTTGTACTTTGATCTCATGTATATTTGTCGCCCATGGCATTATATTTAATTTGCTTTACAAATCTCTATTGGTGATTGTTCTTGATTTTTGCTTTATGCGCGGGGTTTGGGTTGTGTTAGAGATAAACATCGCAAATCTTGATTAGGGATGATTATCTGTTTGTTTCTGGATGCTAGAGATAGATTTAGAGCTAACAATCCGTATGGGTGTCGGAACTTAAATGCCTTGCGTATTTCGAGGCTTCGTGCGCGAGAGTGACGAAGAGAGTGATACGGTTGTTTCTCAGCTCGGTGTGTCAGAGATGAACACTATTGTGAGCGATACCGGGTGATATTGAGGAGTATTGTAAGTTGAGTGTAACTGGTCGATTGGTTTAAGTTTGTGACGAGTGGAATATATACATGCTTGATACGTCTTTTCTCTTTGAAGAATGAATTGTTTTTATATTTTTATTTACTTTTCTGTTTTTATGTTTAAAACCATTTTAAACCCAAACTCATTAACAATTAAATTGTCGAACGGCAGTTCAGTAGCACCGATCTCTGTGGACACGATAAATTCCTGGAAAAATACTTCCAAATCTTTTTGCTTGCTTGCCCTATTCCGCAACCAACAAAATGGCGCCGTTGCCGGGGATTGGTGTTTTTATTGAATCGCATTGCGATTGTTTCTTCGTTTTTGAGTTTTGTAGATATCGTATATATTGTCTACTTTCACTTGTTTATATTGATACTTGTATATGTTCACCATATTTGTGAATTTTACATGTTTTGTATACTTGTAAATTTAGTGTATTTGTTTGTTTCTCTTCACGTTTGCTAAGTGTTTGGTTAGGTTTCGTCGTCGGTGAGCACTAACCGTGTAAAGAGGCAACTTGTAGAAGTGTGTATAAATAATAGGCGTCGAGCTTACGACGTAAAACAAGCGTGTTTTATCGTTTTTTGTTCCGTTATTACTTTTTCATTGTATATGAGATTGTGTAGGTGTTAAGTGGAGGCCTACACCAGAACCCTGTTGCTGTACTGATTTTTCTGGTTCTGGTGTAGCGCGCTGAGCGCGGGCCTGCGCGCTCTGCTGTTCTGAGCTAGTGATTTCTTTTAATTATTCACTTGGTTCCCCTTTTTTCCCACTTCCACCAAGGCCTTATATATTAGTAATTATTAGTAATTTTTCTAATTCTTTTGTTGTTGTTTGGACTCAAATTATTTCCCGATTGCTTGAAGTCGCATTCGGTGTTTGTCCATTTTTGATCATTTCAACTTGCGAATGCGTGGTAATGATAGTGTTTAAAGTTTTATACACGTTCAAGGTATGTGTTTATCGCTTTCTTGACTTTAGCATATTCATGATACTTAGGCTTTTTACAACTTTCATGCCATTTATTCTTTTATATACTTGTTCGTATGTGAATCACTTTAGTTCCTACCCTTTTTGTGAGGAAGCCTTCCATTATTCATATACGCTCGGAGTACCAACAATTTTGTTTTACTGGATTTTATTATGTTGAATCTTTTGTTTGTATTGCTTATATGAATGCATGAAAAGGATCAAGCCATTTGTTTCATTTTGAGCACAACCACCCAAGCCAAATAGTCAATTCACCTTGTGAGTGTGTGAGAATTTGTAACCCCTTTGAGCTTTTTGATCCATGTTTTTATTTGAACTTAATGCTTGTCTATGAGTATTTAGTTAACTTATTTTTGAATGGATTTTGTTTTTTCTTGGACCTCAATTTTGTGTTGTTGTATGGATTTTTTCCTTGCCTTAGAAAGTAGGGAGTATTCACATGATGATGTGGTTGAATTCAAGTTGGGGAGAGAATGATTGTGTACTCATTGGTTGGTTTCTATGAGGATTGAAAAAGAAAATAAAAAATAGAAAAATATGACAAGAGAAAAGAAAAAGAAAAAAGAAAGAAAAAAGAAAATCCTTGAAAAAGGAAACAAAAAGAGTTTCAATAATTGTGCTAAATAAGTAGTGTTGTTGTGTAACACTTGGGTTTGTGGAAGAAGTTGGTTAAAATTTTGTGTTTGGATCTTTGTGAGTTGATCACTCCATTAGGTTTAGGCAAGTTTTTGTTTCAATTACCTTTAGAAATTTCCCTTATTTGTTTACCCGACCACGTTACAACCTTGAAAGTCCTTGTGATTCTTGCCTTTGTATGTTCAATGTGAATTTTTGGATGGATGCATAATTTAGTCTTTTGTTTGCAAGATTGTTGTGTGAGTGAAAAATCCCTCATTTTATGTTTTTCATCTACCGATGATTGTTTTTGCTAGGTGTGATTCACATTTGAACTTGTGTTGTTTTAGAATGTTTGGCATGACTTTTGTATTTAGCATTTGTTTCGTGATTATGTTATCGTCGTAGTTTTGTGGTAAGTATTTACTTTGTGTGTACCATTTTCGATTGAATCATTGCATTTGTTTTCCGTTTTCAAAACTTGTTGTTGTGTGATTTCTTGGATTTCGCTTTTGTTCCTTTAGTTGTTGGCTTTGTTTGAGGACAAACAATTATGTAAGTTGGGGAGAGTTGATAAGTGCAAAATGTACCTGTTTTTGTATATATGTTTTGTTGCACTTATCGTTGCTTTTTGTTAAATATCATACGAATAAACCCTGTTTTGTTTATAAATGCGTATAGTTACATTTTAGTGTATATATTGCGATTCGTGTAAATATCATTGAGTTTAATTGATTTTATCTCATTTTTGTAGGTATTCAAGCAGTGGGATTTTACCATTGTTGTATAGAGCATTGAATAAGCTTTCCAACGCTTCGAACCGGGCGAAAAACGGAATTACGGTTTAAGAGTTATGAAGAAAATAAGCTTTGGATTTTCGAGCATGCTTTGAGCGCGCTGAGCGCGCTCCAAGCCCCCAGAAAGAGCTACTTACAGTGAGTTACACGCTGAGCGCGCTCCAAGCCCGCTGAGCGTGCTTTTTAAGGTGGTTTAACTTCAAAAACGCACGCTGAGCGCCCGTAGCGCGCTGAGCGCGCTCTGCGACTTTGACAGCAATAAATATAGTGAAAAAACACATTTTTTGGGATGGTTTTGGGTATTTTTTGCTCCCAACTCCATCAAACTTCATTTCTTCATAGGATTAGTTTGAAAACAACAAATGGAGCTTGCATCTTGTCGAATCGGAGGTGGATTCTCATCGATCGGCTTGACAACTCGAGAAGTGTTGGTTTATCTCTTTTTCCTCTTTTTGTAAACTCTATCTTGTTGGGTTTGTATATGTTTGTACTTTGATCTCATGTATATTTGTCGCCCATGGCATTATATTTAATTTGCTTTACAAATCTCTATTGGTGATTGTTCTTGATTTTTGCTTTATGCGCGGGGTTTGGGTTGTGTTAGAGATAAACATCGCAAATCTTGATTAGGGATGATTATCTGTTAGTTTCTGGATGCTAGAGATAGATTTAGAGCTAACAATCCGTATGGGTGTCGGAACTTAAATGCCTTGCGTATTTCGAGGCTTCGTGCGCGAGAGTGACGAAGAGAGTGATACAGTTGTTTCTCAGCTCGGTGTGTCAGAGATGAACACTATTGTGAGCGATACCGGGTGATATTGAGGAGTATTGTAAGTTGAGTGTAACTGGTCGATTGGTTTAAGTTTGTGACGAGTGGAATATATACATGCTTGATATGTCTTTTCTCTTTGAAGAATGAATTGTTTTTATGTTTTTATTTACTTTTCTGTTTTTATGTTTAAAACCATTTTAAACCCAAACTCATTAACAATTAAATTGTCGAACGGCAGTTCAGTAGCACCGATCTCTGTGGACACGATAAATTCTCGGAAAAATACTTCCAAATCTTTTTGTTTGCTTGCCGCTATTCCGCAACCAACAGTATACTTGTGAGTTTTTCTTCTACCGAAATCCATAACGTAATCTCTTTATCTGACATTTGCAATCACTGTCTTAGTTTAATTTGAAAAATAGAGACTAGAAGAGAAGATTTTCTTTTTTAATGTTTTTTAAATGAATGTATGAATGCAGCACAAAAAAACATAGAAAAAACATGGGTTCAAAGGGTCGGTGTCATGAAGTCAAGGCTCTACCCCCCCAAAGGTTTTATACTGGTGATTTTTTGTACCTGTCCGCAAAATCATTGATCCCTCTTGGGATAACAACAGCAAGCGGATCGCCAACGAGCTGATGTATCCTAGAGTGATCTCAAATGAGGTTAGTATCGCATGACAACTATTTCCGATAGCTTCTGCACTACAAAATGGTTTCAGTCTACTAAAAACCTCAGCTTCTCAGATAACCCAGTCGACCACACTACTTTCAACAACCGAAGTCGTATAGGCAATGTATCTGCAAAGGGAGTCTCCACTGAGTTTGATGGTCGACCAGGGACTCTTAGCTGGAATTCACTCCCAGTAATATTACCCGTATTGCCATCACCTATCTTAGGTGTATACTCAATCTTTCCACAAGCGGCATCACACGCATTCCCATTAGCAGAAAAATAAACACAGATATCAATTAGGAAAATCAGTATATATATTTGTCTTAATCATCCTAGACCTCTAGTCTTATGATCCTATACAGATAATGACTCCCCAGCAGAGTCGCCATTTCTGGGATACTTTGTGAACTCAGGGTTTTCTACCTAAGAGATGGGAAGAGAACAAGATCTCGTGATCCCCAGTGAAGTCGCCATTTCTCTGTAGCGCAAATTTTTGCGTGGTTGCAAAGCACTATCACTTTGGGGTACTACAGTTCGATTCATTTTTTATCCTATTGAAGATGATTAAGGAAGGGAAATAGATGTCTCCAATTAACCCTGCTTGCATACTGAGTTTAAACAGGTGACTGTTGGTTTACAAATGCTATTAAGATTGTGGGTCTCTCTTAGGTTATTTTGTTAAGGACACAGTGTCTGGACTATTTGTGAGGCTTTTGGCAATGTGTTTAGATTTGATGCTTTTGGGTTGATTTGATGGATATACTGGATATTGGGTTTTTGATTAGTATGCTCGCTAAGATTTTTGCAATCTTATGCCTACGTATTCCCGTTTAACGAAACAGGGAAATCAGAGCGATCGTAAATCCTCCTATTCTATGGGAGGAAAAAGGTCGTTTTGGTGTCTTGTTCAAAGCCCAAGACATGAAGCTAAAGGTGATTTGTATCTTGTTCAAAGCCCAAGATGTGAAGCTAAAGGGGTTTTGGATGAGAGAGAATTTTTCATCTCTAAAGAGGAGTTTTTGATGTTTGTATGCTGTGAGCAAGGCACAGATTCGATGCTAAAAGGTTAATTGACTCAACCGAGGTTTCCTTTGTAACACCTCAAAATTTTCCCTCTTACTTTTGGCACTAACTGGCTGATGCTTCCTCTCTTTTGCATTGTCATTTTTGCATTTGGATTGTCCTTTTGGGCATGGGATCAAGGTATTCTTTCAGTATCTCACGGCGTCATCAGCTCCAGTATGATTGTAATAGTGTTCAGAGCCAAGCAGATAGCTTTCCAAGTCTTTTTGAGCATTTATTTTTCTCATTAAGCGACAGGATGATCAGAAACCCCGACATCCAATTTTTGATCAGTAATTCAGCACCAGACAGTTGTTATCAGCAATTTAATCGGAGTACGGAAAAACAGTTCACAGCATATTTCAAGTGTTTTCTAGTGGTAATATCAAATGGCAAGTTTCAGAGGTCTATCATGGTTCAGAACTGGTGGAACCGGACGAATATCCAAGTTTCCCTCCTTTTGGCGCCAATTTTTGAATTTTGGAATGGAGTAATCGATTACCCAAAGTGAGTAACCGATTACTCTGGGCGAAATTGCAAAAATGTGGCAATTTTCAGCACTGCAGAATTTTTGAGCATTTTGTGATCATGTGCTTGGCTTGTGCATGTGTGGGAAGGATCTTGAACTGATCTATTTTCATCATTTTCCATCCAAAAATTCAAATTCTTTCCACTCTAATTCCACATTTTCTTCCCTAATTCACATTTCATCCCAATTTCCACTCACTTAACCTCACTCCCAACCCAAACTTAACTCCTAACCTAGGGGTTATTTAAACCAATTCATTCCAAACCTCAAAGACCAAGATCATTTTTTCACTCCCAATTTTCAGAATTCTCTCAATTCTCTCTCACTTTTTCACTCTCAATCTCCATTTTTAACCACACTCAAAGCTCTCTTTCAAAGATTAACAAGTTCTTCATTGGAACTTGTTAATTCTTGAGCTAAAGCCTCTCATCATCATTACATTTCAACTTTTCAACTTGGATTTTCGTTTGGATCTAGTTCTGATTTTTCAGAAGTGATTATTGAAAGTGATTTTGGAGTTTTATTGCTTATTTGCTTGGATCTTCAACTTTGAGTGAAAAAAGCTTGTGGATCTTGGATTTCTCTACTTGGATTCATCAAATTCTATTTACAACACTCACCAAAGCAAATCTCAGCTTTGTAGGTTGGTTAATTTCAGATCCATACTCATTTTAGCTTAATTGCAACTTGTACAATGTAGATCCATGAATTTTGATGTGTTTTGATTCATTTGGTTGATCTTGATTGTGGATGTTGATGATTGTTGGATCTAATTGATGTTTGATTGCTGTGATTGAACTTAATTTTCGTGCATTTTTGTTTATATGATCATTTGGATGTTGGAATAAGTGGTTTGCTACTGAAAAGTGCTTTTCAAAGTTGAATTTGTGCCTCTGTTTCAGTCGTAATTGATTACTCTAACAGAGTAACCGATTACTCTGCCTGATTTTCACGTTTCTAGCCAATTTTCAACTGAGTAATCGATTACCCTATGTGAGTAATCGATTACCACTAAAGCAGATTGTGTTTTTCTTGCATTTTCTTGCTTGTTTGAGGTCTCTTGCACGTCTAAACTTTATGGATTGATATGTTGATGATTTGTGGATCATTCTTGAGCTGTTGCACCTCACACTATTGTATGCACACAATTTTCCGACACGCGATTCTTGGATTTTTATCGTTTATGATCACGTTTGCGATGTTGCGTGCTCGATGCGATGAACACATAACACACACTTCTTGAGCATGTTAATTGTGACTTGTTGATGATGTTGCTGGAATTGTTGTTTGAATATGAATATGATTTTGCTTCACCTTATCATGTGTTGTTTGCATAGATGTTTAGAGTGGATGGTTGCATAATTGTGGAGCATGTTTTGAATGTGATTCTCGTGGCTTCTTCTTGATATTCATGAGTTAATCTTTGAATTGATATACATGTTCACCTTGCTGCCATTTGCTTTCATACCTTGATTTCACTTTGTTTGGTCACTTGAAGTTATGTGGTGCATGAGTTATTTGTTGCTAAATTGTTTGAGTGTTGTTGAGATACCTACTTGATGCTCTTGATGCCACTTTCTAATGTGTGAATTGATTGACCTTTGGCATGACTTGTATTATGACTTGGATCCATTTTCATCTTACCTTATTCATGTCATCTTTGTGTGAGGTTCAATGATGTTTAACTATGCTTCTTATGCAAGTTTGCTTGCATTCTTTCTTGTTTGCTTTTACTTGCTTACTTGAGCTTTCTTGTGTGATCTTTTGAAGCATGATTAATGTTGTGATTTGAGTATGATGCGTATGATGTGCTTTCTGCCCCGTCTTATTTCTCATCTTGTACCTCTCTTTCTTCTTCGTCTCTTTCACTCCTTCTCTTCCCTTGAGTCTCAAGACTTGTTTAATTCTTGGATTCCTTCCCTGAGAGCTACCTAGTCCAACTTAATTTTTGATTAAGCTTGGAGTAGGATTAGAATTAGGCTTCCTTTTGCATGCTAACTTAGGTTGATGTTTCCCTTTCAAACTCAATTATAGGGCCATCTTTGCATGACAACATTAGGATAGAATTCCCCTTAGTGTTTTCTTTTCCTTTGAGTCTTCTCTTCTCATCTCATAACACTTCTAAAACACTTAATAAAATTAACGTGTATTGCGCATGAGCCTTGCATGCGGGAAGTGAGGAATGAGGGGTTTCCTCTCATTTTTCTAGAGTGTTTGGTGGACGTTCCATCTTGGAACGATTTGCTAAGCATTCGTTCCTACATCATAGACTTCGGTGCAATGCAAGTTATGAACTAACTTCAATCCATTTCTGTCTAAAAAACACCAAAACAAATTCAAATCCTTTTATCCTTCGGGATCTTTAAGCTCAACTCATTTTCAGAAAAGGGCACGTTACTTCCGTCTCGTCGCAAACAGGCATCGACCCTAACTGCCGGACATGAATCTAACGTCGCTCATAAAAAACACTAACCGACCTCGTTAGGTCGAACAACGACTGCTCTGATTTCCTCTTTCTCGTCCGATTGAGGATACGTAGGCACAGGATGGCGATGTCTTGGTGAGCAACCTTCCCCCTTAGTTCGTGTCCGAACTACGTTGACTCTGACTTTTCCATTGCACGAGGGAGTACGTAGGCATAGGACAAGCGATGTCCTATCGAGTCACTTCTTTTTCTTTTCTCCCTCGTTTCTTCGTTCCTTTCCGTTCCCGTTTCTTCTCCTTTCCAGTAGCACTGGAGCTCCAGATGACGACACCCTTTGATCGAGGCAACAAGCGTGGATCCCGTCGAGTACGATGGACGCATGGGGTGCTAACACCTTCCCTTCGCATAACCGACTCCCTTACCCGTTTCTCTTGTTCGTGAGACCATGCTCTTTCCCTTCCCTTCAGGTTTACGCAGTGTTTCCTTTCCCTCTCTTGGGATAAATACACATTGCTGGCGACTCTGTTTTCCGCGCCACTTTCGCGTTTGTACCATGGATGAAAATCTTCGGGAGCGACAGCTGGCGACTCTGCTGGGGACAGATAGACCTCTGGCTGGTCCATCCCCTTTTGCGAGTCAATCCTAGCGCTTGTTTGTTTTCATTGGGTGTTTACTGTGTGCTTTATTTTATTGTATATTACTGTATTACTATTTTACTATATTACTGTATTTATTGCATTGCATTTCATTATTATGCTGGACTGTGCTGTGCTGTGCTGGTTTTCTGTTTGGCAGGTTGGGTTTCTTTGAGAGATAAGCCCAATACACAAGCTTGAGCATACACTTAGGACTAGAGTGGAAAGTAGTGGGACCTACGCGCCGTCTTGGTGCGTTTGGTGTTCACGAAATTCACATCCAGACGAGGCTATCTTGGGAGATATTCTGACGTGCGTGTCTTGCACATTTCAGGGTGTTGATCTAGAGAGCTGTCGACTCTGGCGACCGTTTCTTCCGAGGACTCAGCAACGCCTCTCCTCCCGACATGTGATAATGGCAGACCAGAAATGACAAACCTATTACACTTGTCGATCTGAGGACCCAATGCTGGGAACTTGCATAGGATGACCTTATTTTTGGGGGAATCAGTGGACGACCTCTTTGTCTGGCGATAGTATTGTAACCCGAGGGATGAATGTACTATTGCTTCTCAAATCGAGAATCTGAGACCGAGGATCCCGTTTTCTAGAACCCACATGTGAGAGGGGATGGGTGTTTGCAGGTCTGTAGGTAACCGAAACCTTCAACCTACCCAGTTTTATGGATTTCTCGACAGTGTATAGTTTTACCTGGCTTTCTGGTTATCTCAGTGGTCCGATGTTCTGGAATTCTGGTTTTCCGGGTTGTGGTTCTCGTTCAGTTAATAGCACATCACATGTCCAGAGCAGTGATACCTTGGTCCCATGTTTGCATTTGTATCATTTCTTGCATTCTAACATGTTTGATATTTTTCAGGGCTTGCATCTTACCTTTGATTTCGGTTGTTGAGGTGTTCTCATCATGGAAGCTCAGAGGAAGAAGAATGTAGCATACACGTTCCCAGATCCGACTCTGAAGTTGATTCACAAGCTGATTAGTATGACTGATCTTGAGATCCGTGCCAGGTTCAGGGAGGAATATGGGGAGATATTGAAGGTTGTCCGAAATATTTCACAAGAAGAGCATGATGCCATTCACACACTCCTTCAATTCTATGACCCTCCTTTGCATTGTTTCACTTTTCCGAATTATGTATTGGCTCCAACCTTAGAGGAGTTCTCATTTATTTTGGGAATCTCTGTCGATCCAAGGATACCTTTCTTTTTTGAAGAACATCCCGGACTGGAAGAGATGGCGGCTGCTATTCACATGGGGGAATCCATTCTGAGTAACAATATCAGTGACAAGCAAGGGTTTAAAGGCCTCCCTTTGAAGTTTCTGTTTGACCAAGCCTGCTCATGTGCTAAGGAGAGAAATTGGTCTGCTTTCAATGCTATTTTAGCTCTTTGCATTTATGGGATTGTCCTATTCCCCAACATCCCAGAGTTTGTTGACATGCAGGCAATTCAGATTTTCATCTTGAGAAACCCCGTGCCTACTCTTCTTGGTGACGTGTATCATTCAGTCCACTACAAGAATGAAAAGAGACGAGGAAGAACTGTAAGTTGCTGCACGCCGCTCCTATCTACTTGGTTTTTCGGTCATCTCCCTAAAGCTGGGGCTTTTGTTGACACAAGGGATTCTATGAAGTGGTCTAAAAGGTTGATGGGATTGACTGCTGACAACATCGTTTGGTTTAATCACAGTTTACTAGGGATTGAGCTCATTTTCAACTGCGGAGGATTCCCAAATGTGCCCTTAATAGGGAGGAAAGGCGGAATTAATTATAACCCTTCCCTTGCTATCAGACAATTTGGGTATGCGTTGAAGACTCCCCCTGAGGAACAAGATATCAGAGAATCCTTGTTTTTCAATGGTATTGCAGACCAAGAGATGGTAAGGAAGGTCATGAACGCTTGGAAACAAGTTTTTAAAAGAGGAAAGACTTTCTTTGGGAAGTGTAACAACCAAGCTTTCTCTCCGTATGTGGAGTGGGTCCGAAAAAGGGCAGAAGATGAGCTTCTTCCTTTCCCAACAGAGCCGCCTTTGTACCCTCTGTTGATTGAGCCACCAACCACAGTGAAGATAGAGAAGTATACCAAATTGTGGGCTGAAAACAAGAAGCTTCGAGAGGAGAACAGTGAGCTGCAAAGAAAAATCTACCAGTTGAAGCATGAGCGGGGTGAAGCTGTTCATGTCGCCAAGTTAAAGACAGAGCTTCTCGCTAAGAAAGAAAAAGAGCTAGCTGATGAGGTCACAGCCAGACAAAAGGTAGGGCAAGCTCTAAAAAGTGTTAGCAGGATTCTCAAATCCAAGAAGGAAGATTTAGCCAAAGCTTGGTCAAAGATTCACAAGTTCAACGCTTACCGAGATACTGCAATAACTGCCAACAAACAAAAAGAAGATAGGTTCCTGGATCAGATCGAGAGTTTGAAGACGAAGCTCAAGAAGAAAGACGAGGAGATCTTATCAGGGACGTTCCAGAAACACGCAGTTGAGGAGCGACTGAATGAGGCCATGGCGACCATAGCAGAGCTGAAGACACGAGCTGAAGTGAAGAGGCCTAGGGGTGAAGGCTCTAGATCAGGCAGTGGGTGACCCTCTTTAGTTTGTTTTCTTTGTATCTCGGGTCACCACCAGAATTGTTGGCTGGGATCTTTGTTTCTTTTCTTTTCAGACTTATTATTGTTATCTTGGGTTGTAACCTCTAACGGTGTTTTTCTCTGATTTTTATATGAGCAGCAGGTTTCATCTTATCTCATCTTTAAACTGGAATCAAGGGGTGGATCGCCCTGCAAATATTCAAACATGTTCATTTGCATATGCATAATCATATTCATTTTTGCATTGCAGGTGCTCGTTCTGGGTTGTTCTAACCTTTATTTGGTTGCAGGCAGGATTGATAACCAGCTATTTCACCGGTATTCTACTAGATCAAATCAGAAGAGAATTATGGAGAAGATGCAGGCTGATATGGCTGCCATGCAGGCCCGTATAGACCAATTCATGGAGCTGATGCAAGGTGTTGCCCAAGGGCAAAAGCAGTTGAGAACTTTGGTCCAACCCTTAGTGGCAAGGGTGGATGAAGACGGGGTTCTTCATGGCGGAGTCCATAACGGCGTTGTTGGTAACGGTGCTCAGGGAGGTCCTGTGGGTGTAGAGATCCCCATTCCTGGTGTTGTGATCCCTCCGGGCGGAGGAGAGCAGCTTGTGATTCCTTCTGTTGTGGGAGGAGGAAGTGTTTGTGCTATTCATGGTCGTCGTTTCGAAGACCAACAAGATGAAGTTTTCTCCATGCCAGGCGGGGATGCTGGTCCTCAGGCCGACAATGATCAAAGGTTCAGACTCATTGAAGAAAAACTAAGGGGAGTGGTGAATCAGAATTCTATAGGAATGGATCTGGAGGATTTGGGGCTGGTTCCTGGTGTTGTAATTCCGCACAAATTTCAGGTGCCTAATTTTGCAAAATACAATGGTACCACCTGTCCCAAGATGCATGTCAGGGCATACGCGAGGAAGATGGCCGCGTATTCTAAAGATGAGAAATTGCTGATGCATTTCTTCCAGGACAGCCTGTCTGGGGCATCCTTGGAATGGTATATGCAATTAGAGAGATGGCATGTCCGTAATTGGAGAGAGTTGGTCGAGGCCTTTATCAAGCACTACCAATATAATACTGACATGGCTCCCAACAGGACCCAGTTACAGAATATGTCTCAGAAGAATAACGAAAGCTTCAAGGAATATGCGCAGAGATGGCGTGAACTAGCGGTAAGGGTGCAGCCGCCCATGTTGGAAAAGGAAATGCTGAATTTGTTTATGGATACGTTGCCGGGACGTTATTATGAGAAACTGTTACCTTGCGCGTCAGGCAAGTTTGCTAATTTGATCATGGTCGGGGAAATGCTAGAGAGTGGAATCAAAGCAGGGAAGGTAGCAGGTAGTGGTGGGTCATCTTCTGGTCAAGGGAAGAAACCCTATGCTAATTATAAGAAGAAGGAAGAAACAAATTCTCTGTCGTCTTACCGAGGTAAAGGGAAACAGCAACAGAGTTATAATCAGCAAGTAGCTTCGGTGACAATTCCTGCAGAACCTCCACAGCAGCAACAGAATCGTGCTCCACGCCAGCAGCATTTTATGCCTAAACAGAACCGACATTTGATACTCCACCTCTACCATATTCACAGTTGTTTCAGCACTTGCTACAGTTGCAGTTAATCCAGAAAAGGACTCTAGCTCCTCCCACCGGTAATCCACCTCCGGGTTATAATCCTAATGCCCACTGTGACTTTCTTTCTGGGGCACCCGGACACTATATTGAAGACTGCAAAGCTTTTAAGCACGCAGTCCAAGACTTGGTGGATTCAAAGGCCATTAACTTTTCAAATGATGGGCCGAATGTCATTCAAAATCCAATACCGAATCATGGCGGGCCAAGGGTTAACTCTGTGTTAGAAGAGAATGAAGCTTTGAATTTAGTTATGGATGTTAATGAATTAAGGACTCCTTTGATGGTGGTAAAGGAGAGGTTATTGAAGGGTGGGGTGTCCCCGGATGTGATGAGAATTGTTCAGAGTGTATGTCGCAAGTGAATGAGTGTGATTTGTTGAAGTTAGGAATTCAAAGGTTGATAGATGAAGGTCAATTGCAGTTTGACCGATGTGGCCAACAGAAAAAAGCCGTCAGCAGAAAAAGTGAGGTTGCTACCATTACTATCCCTTTCAAAATAATCACTATTTTAGGGCCGGTAAGACCAGTACCGATTATTATTACAGCCCCCGGACCCGTGCCATATGAGAGTACCAAGTCCATTCCTTGGAACTATGGGGCCGAAGTGTTTGTCAATGGACAGAAACAAGAACTGGTGGGAACTTCTGTAGTGAACTCTTGTGTTGAAAGCAATATCGAGGCATGGGCTATCACGAGAAGTGGTAGGGTCTTCATCCCTTCTAATGATCAAGCTGGTAGTTCTGGACAAGACAAAGGGAAGCAGGTTGTAGGTAATTCTGTGCAAGCGCCAGTAGTGAATGACTCCACGGCAGGGCCGGTTGATAATTCTTTCTCCGAGAACATAGAAGAATTTATGAGATTAATCAGGAAGAGCGATTACAAGATTGTTGATCAGTTGCATCAGACTCCGTCCAAGATCTCCATCTTGTCCCTGTTATTGTGTTCCGAGGCACACCGAAATGCATTGCTGAAAGTACTGAATGTTGCTTACGTACCCCAAGAGATCTCTGTTAATTAGTTGGAGGGGGTAGTGGCTCATGTTAATGCAGGCAATGGTCTGGGTTTTACCGATTTTGACTTGACTTCAGCTGGGAGAAACCACAACAATGCCTTGCATATTTCTGTTGAATGCCGTGGTTCGTTGATGTCTCATGTGCTTGTGGATACTGGGTCCTCTTTGAATGTTCTTCCTATGAAAGCCTTGATGAAGCTGGACACCCGAGGGTTAATATGCACACCTAGTGATTTGGTGGTGCGCGCTTTTGACGGCTCGAAGAGGTCTGTTTTCAGTGAGATTGTGCTACCAATTAAGGTTGGGCCGGAAGTTTTCGATGCTACCTTCTATATCATGGACATCCAACCTGGCTACAGCTGTCTGCTGGGTCGTCCATGGATTCACAGTGCTGGGGCTGTGACGTCTACATTGCATCAGAAGTTAAAGTACATGGTAGACGGGCATGTGGTGACAATTTGTGGAGAAGAGGATATTATGATAAGCCAACTATCTACTTTCAAGTATGTGGAGGTAGATGGTGAAATACATGAAACTCTATGTCAGTGTTTCGAAGAAGTGAAGATCACTGAGAAGCCTCCCAAGGAAGGTAGCCAATCTGAGGTGGTTCAGCCTATAGTGGTACACCAGCAGGAGATTTTAATGTCTTCCTTTAAAGATGCTCGGGCCGTGGTTGAAGCCGGTGGTTCACAAAAGTGGGGTCAGGTTATTGATATCCAAGAAAAGCAGAATACTCATGGACTGGGTTATAAGCCACCCAGGCGTCCTGAAGAGCCTCCCAAGTTCTATGGTCCAGTCCATTTCACCAGTGCCGGTGTTTTCTTCGACAGAGTCAATGCGATTGAGGAGGATGGGGATAGTGATTGTGATATGGATAGTTGGATCCGCCCCTGTGTCTCAGGTCAGATCTTTCGCAACTGGTCGTCAGAAAGAGTCATTCAAGTGACCAGACCAGAGTAATTGCTTCTGTTTTTCATCTCTGTTAATCCTACGTTCTGCCAAAGACGTAGTGATTCATGTTTGTAGGGCTTGAATGTTTTTGTATGCTTTTTCTTTATCATTAATAAAGGACGTTTTCGCATTCAAATGTTTTGATCCTTGTCTTTCTGTTTTTATTTTTGCATTAAAACCACATCAAAATGGCAATGTGTTTTGTTTGATGCATCCATAATAAACATATATCATCAATCATGCAGGTTTTCTTGTTCAGATTCCACTCATCATGATTCAGCTATGGCTCGATATGACTTTGATAATCCCATATATCAGGCTGAAGAGGGGACTGATGAAGATTGTGCCTTACCAGAGGAATTAGCCAGGCTGTTAAAACAAGAGGAAAAGGTCATTCTGCCTCATCAGGAGGAAATCGAGGTTGTTAACTTGGGAACCGAGGACGCAAAGAAAGAGGTACGGATTGGGGCTGCTTTGGAAGACTCTGTCAAGGGAAGATTGATTGAAATGCTCAGAGAGTATGTGGATATCTTCGCCTGGTCTTACCAAGACATGCCTGGGCTTGACACGGACATCGTGGTACACCGGCTGCCGCTCAAAGAAGGATGTGCTCCGGTTAAGCAGAAGCTGAGAAGGAGGAAACCGGAAATGTCCGTCAAGATTAAAGAAGAGGTTCAAAAATAGTTAGATGCTACTTTTCTTGCTGTAACAAATTATCCTCAGTGGGTTGCTAATATTGTGCCTGTACCTAAGAAGGACGGAAAGGTTAGGATGTGCGTTGACTACAGAGATCTGAATAGAGCAAGCCCAAAAGATGACTTCCCACTTCCTCACATTGATGTGTTAGTAGACAACACCGCTCAATATTCTGTGTTTTACTTCATGGATGGCTTCTCTGGGTATAACCAAATCAAGATGCCCCCAGAGGACATGGAGAAAACAACGTTCATAACACCATGGGGAACATTCTGTTACAAAGTGATGCCCTTTGGATTGAAAAATGCTGGGGCAACATATCAGCGGGAGATGGTGACTCTCTTTCATGATATGATTCACAAAGAGATCGAGGTCTATGTTGATGACATGATTACGAAGTCACAGACGGAGGAAGAACATCTGGTTAATCTTCATAAATTGTTTGAAAGGTTGAGAAAGTTCAGACTGAGGTTGAATCCGAACAAGTGCACCTTCGGGGTGAGATCTGGAAAGTTACTGGGTTTTGTTGTCAGTGAAAGAGGTATCGAGGTCGATCTTGCCAAAGTAAAAGCCATTCAAGAAATCCCTGAACCAAGAACAGAAAAAGAGGTTCGTGGTTTCTTAGGGAGGTTGAACTACATTGCTAGATTCATCTCTCATCTTACAGCCACGTGTGAACCAATATTCAAGTTGCTAAGAAAAGATCAAGAGGTCAGGTGGAACGAGAATTGTCAAAAGGCGTTCGAAAAAATAAAAGAATATTTGCAGGAACCTCCGGTCCTTATGCCGCCAGTGCCAGGAAGGCCATTGATTATGTATCTTATGGTTCTTAAGAACTCAATGGGGTGTGTGCTCGGTCAACACGACGAGTCAGGTAGAAAAGAGCATGCCATCTACTACCTGAGTAAGAAATTTACTGATTGTGAGTCAAGGTACTCGACGCTGGAGAAAACATGTTGTGCACTCGCTTGGGCAGCTAGGCGTTTGAGGCAGTATATGTTAAATCACACAACCCTCTTGATTTCGAAGATGGATCCGATCAAGTATGTGTTTGAAAAGCAGGCACTTTCTGGAAGAATAGCCCGTTGGCAGATGGTTCTGACAAAGTACGATATTCAATATGTTTCCCAAAAAGCCATCAAGGGAAGTGTTTTGTCAGAATATCCCGCTGAACAACTAATTGAGGATTATCGACCGATGAAGTTTGAATTTCCTGATGAGCATATTATGTATCTGAAGATGAAAGACTGTGAAGAGCCTCTACCAGATGAAGGACCTGAAATTGGATCCCAATGGAAGCTGGTCTTTGATGGGGCAGTCAACTCATATGGTAACGGAATCAGGGCAGTCATTACGACTCCACAGGGTTCTCATATACCCTTCATTGCCCGATTGGCATTCATATGTACCAACAATAAGGCGGAGTATGAAGCATGCATCATGGGGTTAGAAGAAGCGATTGATTTGAGAATCAGGAACCTCGATGTTTATGGTGATTCCGCACTGGTAGTCAATCAGATTACAGGTGAATGGGAAACTCATCAAGCGAACTTGGTGCCTTATAACAACTACGCCAGAAGGTTGTTACCGTTCTTTGACAGAATTGACTTCCATCACATACCCCGGGTAGAGAATCAGATGGCCGATGCGTTGGCAACATTGTCTTCGATGTATCAGGTGAATCATTGGAATGAAACTCCTTCGATCAGAATTATGCGTCTAGATAGACCAGCTTTTGTGTTTGCAGTTGAAGGTGTATCAGATGGCAAACCTTGGTATCATGATATTAAGGTTTTTCTGAAGAGTCAAGAGTATCCCGAAGGTGCATCCACCAAAGATAAGAAAACTCTGAGGAGGCTGGCGGGAAATTTCTTTCTGACAAAGGACGATGTGCTATACAAAAGGAATTTTGACATGGTCTTGCTACGTTGTGTTGATGAACACGAGGCAAACCTGTTAATGGAGGAAGTTCATGAAGGATCTTTCGGTACCCATGCCAATGGGCATGCTATGGCCAGAAAATTGTTGAGAGCGGGGTATTATTGGATAACTATGGAGTCCGATTGTTTCAAATACGCCCGGAAATGTCATAAATGCCAGATTTATGCTGATAAGGTGCATGTGCCGCCTACTCCTCTGAATCTGTTGTCATCGCCTTGGCCCTTCGCCATGTGGGGTATCTATATGATTGGAAAGATTGAGCCGACTGCTTCCAATGGGCATCGTTTCATTTTGGTCGCCATCGATTACTTCACGAAGTGGGTGGAAGCAGCCTCGTACGCCAACGTCACCAGACAAGTGGTAGCTCGGTTTATTAAGAAGGGCAACATCTGCCGGTATGGAGTCCCGGAGAGAATCATTACTGATAATGGTTCAAATTTGAATAACAAGATGATGAAGGAGCTATGTCAGAGCTTTAAGATCGAACATCACAACTCTTCTCCCTATCGTCCGAAGATGAATGGGGCTGTTGAAGCGGAAAATAAGAACATCAAGAAGATTGTGCAGAAAATGGTAGTGACCTATAAAGACTGGCATGAGATGCTGCCTTATGCTTTACATGGTTATCGTACTTCGGTACGCACATCGACTGGGGCTACTCCTTTCTCACTGGTATATGGTATGGAAGCAGTTCTACCATTAGAGGTTGAGATTCCTTCTTTAAGAATTCTGGCAGACGTGAAACTTCATGAAGCTGAGTGGGTGCGTTCCAGACTGGATCAGCTGAACCTAATTGAAGAGAAGAGTTTGGCAGCCATTGCACATGGTCGGCTATATCAGAGCAGGATGAAGAAAGCCTTTGATTAGAAAGTGCGTCCTCGGTGTTTTCAGGCTGGTGAATTGGTTTTGAAAAGGATCCTTCCTCCTCAAACAGATCACAGGGGCAAATGGACTCCAAATTACGAAGGGCCATATGTAGTAAGACAGGTTTTCTCTGGTGGAGCCTTATTACTCTCAACTATGGATGGCGAAGATTTTACGTCCCCTATGAACGCAGACGTAGTCAAAAAATACTTTGCATAAAAGAGACCCGCTGGACACAAAAAGAAAAGTCCAGGCAAAAAAGGGGCATCCCGGCGAACCATAAAAAGAAAAGGGTTCGGGCAAAAGTTAGGGATAAGAAAAAAAAAGAATAAACCCGCAAGGTTGAAAACCTGAAAAGGCAACTTTGGCAAAAATGGGTATCCCGGTGGATTGAAAACCCGAAAAGGGCGATCCAGGCAAAAGTTAGGGATTTGAAAGCAAGAGGCTACGAGCTGTGTTTGATCTGTGAACACTTTTGACACGGGGAAATTTCGAAGGAAAGGAATCAGTCCAGTCAGTCTCTTTGAAGGCCAACACATCTGCGGATAAGCGAGGCATATTGGGTCATAGTTGAATTGAATCATGGTGGATATCTGTTCCCCACATTGCCGACATGTCTATTTTCTTTTATTTTCTTTTGTGCAATTACCTCTTTTCAGGAATTGCCTCCGAATGTAAATGCCTATTCACAGGCCAATCCATTCAATAAAATTTTCATTTCACTCAAAAGCCTTCCATTTGTGTTTTTACTTTTACTGTTTTGTTTGTGAAAATGTCCGATGTTTTGATAAAACATTGCATGCGAAAATGTTGAGATTTGCGAAGCATATCAGAAAACAGTGGAAATTGCTTAGGCAACGGTCATTGTAATGATAATTGAAGTAGCCTTTTTGCATATAGAGCTTTTTGTTGATTCTGTTTGTAGGGTAACAGGTTTGCTCTTCCCCAGTAGAGCTATTCTCCTCGACGTTGAAAAGTTCATCATCCTCAGCAAATTGTTACTTTCCCCAACCAGAGTGCAGAGGATTATTCCCCCAGCTAGAGTTGTGGTTGATTTATCACTTTCTCAGCGAGTAATCAGAAGTTGATGCTGTTGAAATCCCCAGCAAGAGACTTATAGAATATCTCCTTGGGACAAGGATGTTATTTTCCCCACAGAGTCTGAACACCTATTTTTCTCAGCTAGTCAGGAAATATTTCTCACGAACAAAGGTTTGGTCTGATCCTCATCAGAGGATTAAGCTTGATGTTATCCTTCAACAAAGTTGATGTCATTAGCTACCATTTCCCAAGCAGACTTGCTGGTCATGGCCGGTACTCCTCTGCAGTATAAAAGTAGTGATATTCCCCGGCAGGGTAAAAGCAAGGCATCTCCCAAAAGCAGGTCGAGTTCGGTAATATCCCCAAGTAGGTTTGGAATTATTGACTTGTCTCCCCAAACAGAGTTTGGTGGTGATCTTCGCAGCGGTTTGTTCAACAGCAGTTGAAATCCCGCAGCAAGTCTTAAGTCCAATGGTTATTGGCATGTTTCGAATCTAGGTGTTGAATTCTGTCTTCGATGGAAGTCATTGGTAATCCCCAATAGAAGAAATTTCTCTTCGGGTTCCATCTTCATTATTCATTTTTATCCATCTCCAGCAGAGCGGATCTTCTCTCGGAGTTTTCATATCCAGCAGAGTATGTGATCGGGATCTTCCTCTGCAGAGTGAAGTCTTTCTTAGCAGGGTCTCTTACATCAGAGGACAATTTAGTTTGTCATCCCCAGTGGAGTTGCCTTTGTCTACAGCATTTATTTTGCTGAGACGCCTCTTTTGCATTGCATAAGCATTTTTGCATGGCATCCTCCCAAACGCGTAGCATTTCCATTTCGTATGGAGCATTACGCCATAGAAAAATTCAAACATATGCATTCGAAGCATAAGCCAGGTTTGATATCCTTTGCCAGTTTCTTTCCCCAGCAGGAAGTAACAGAACTCAGGAGACGTTGTTTAACATTACACAGGAACCAGTGGATTCGTCCTTCCTATTCCTTCGTATACCCCCTACAGAGTTGTCTGTCTGGATTTCTCTTTTTCTCAGCGGAATCATCGTTGCGGGTCTGTGGATTCTACCTATCTTGGGTTTGAAGGTCTATCTTTGACTCAGTCCTTCTTTGGGGAGGTCCATCTTCGGCTGGGTCTTTCTTTTTGAGTTCGCCTTCGGTCGTCCTCACATGCTTTGGTCATTTTGTTATCCCCCGTAGAGTTATCCTTTTTGGTATATCCTTTTGCTGAAAGTCCGCTTCCGGTCAGTCTTTCTTTTCAAGTCCGCTTTCGGTCGTACTCGTTTGTTGTTGGAGGTCCGCTTTCGGTCGGTCTTTCTTTTTGAGTCTGCTTTCGGTCGTACTCGTTTGGTGTTGGAGGTCCGCTTTCGGTCGGTCTTTCTTTTTGAGTCCGCTTTCGGTCGTACTCGTTTGTTGTTGAAAGTCCGCTTTTGGTCGATCTTTCTTTTCGAGTCCGCTTTTGGTCGTACTCGTTTGTTGTTGGAGGTACGCTTTCGGTCGGTCTTTCTTTTTGAGTCTGCTTTCGGTCGTACTCGTTTGGTGTTGGAGGTCCGCTTTTGGTCGGTCTTTCTTTTTGAGTCCGCTTTCGGTCGTACTCGTTTGTTGTTGAAAGTCCGCTTTCGATCGGTCTTTCTTTTCGAGTCCGCTTTCGGTCGTACTCGTTTGTTGTTGGAGGTCCGTTTTCGGTCGGTCTTTCTTTTCGAGTCCACTTTCGGTCGTACTCATTTGTTGTTGGAGGTCCGCTTTCGGCCGGTCTTTCTTTTAGAGTCCGCTTTCAGTCGTACTTGTTTATTGTTGGAGGTCCGCTTTTGGTCGGTCTTTTTTTTTGAGTCCGCTTTCGGTCGTACTCGTTTGTTGTTGAAAGTCTGCTTTCGGTCGGTCTTTCTTTTCGAGTCCGCTTTCGGGCATACTCGTTTGTTGTTGGAGGTCCGCTTTCGGTCGGTCTTTCTTTTCAAGTCCACTTTCGGCCGTACTCGTTTGTTGTTGGAGGTCCACTTTCGGTCGGTCTTTCTTTTCGAGTCCACTTTCGGTCGTACTCGTTTGTTGTTGGAGGTCCGCTTTCGGCCGGTCTTTCTTTTCGAGTCCGCTTTCGGTCGTACTCGTTTGTTGTTGAAAGTCTGCTTTCGGTCGGTCTTTCTTTTCGAGTCCGCTTTCGGGCATACTCGTTTGTTGTTGGAGGTCCGCTTTCGGTCGGTCTTTCTTTTCAAGTCCACTTTCGGCCGTACTCGTTTGTTGTTGGAGGTCCACTTTCGGTCGGTCTTTCTTTTCGAGTCCACTTTCGGTCGTACTCGTTTGTTGTTGGAGGTCCGCTTTCGGCCGGTCTTTTTTTTCGAGTCCGCTTTCGGTCGTACTCGTCTGTTGTTGGAGGTCCGCTTTCGGTCGGTCTTTTTTTTCGAGTCCGCTTTCGGTCGTACTCGTTTGTTGTTGGAGGTCCGCTTTCGGTCGTTCTTTCTGTTCGAGTCCGCTTTCAGTCGTACTCGTTTGTTGTTGGAGGTCCGCTTTCGGTCGGTCTTTCTGTTCGAGTCCGCTTTCGGTCCTACTCGTTTGTTGCTGGAGGTTCACTTTCGGTCGGTCTTTCTTTTTGATACCACTTTCGGTCGTACTCGTTTGTTGTTGGATGTCCGCTTTCGGTCGGTCTTTCTTTTCGATTCCTCTTTCGGTCGTACTCGTTTGTTGTTGGAGGTCCTCTTTCGGTCGGTCTTTCTTTTCGAGTCCGCTTTCGGTCGTACTCGTTTGTTGTTAGAGGTCCGCTTTCGGTCGGTCTTTCTTTTCGAGTCCGCTTTCGGACGTACTCGTTTGTTGTTGGAGGTCCGCTTTCGGTCGTTCTTTCTGTTCGAGTCCGCTTTTGGTCGTACTCGTTTGTTGTTGGAGGTCCGCTTTCGGTCGGTCTTTCTGTTCGAGTCCGCTTTCGGTCGTACTCGTTTGTTGTTGGAGGTCCGCTTTCAGTCGGTCTTTCTTTTCGAGTCCGCTTTCTGTCGTACTCGTTTGTTGTTGGAGGTCCGCTTTCGGCCGGTCTTTCTTTTAGAGTCCGCTTTCGGTCGTACTCGTTTGTTGTTGGAGGTCCGCTTTCGGTCGGTCTTTTATTTCGAGTCCGCTTTCGGACGTACTCGTTTGTTGTTGGAGGTCCGCATTCGGTCGGTCTTTCTGTTTGAGTCCGCTTTCGGTCGTACTCGTTTGTTGTTGGAGGTCCGCTTTCAGTCGGTCTTTCTTTTCGAGTCCGCTTTCTGTCGTACTCGTCTGTTGTTGGAGGTCCGCTTTTGGTCGGTCTTTTTTTTTGAGTCCGCTTTCGGTCGTACTCGTTTGTTGTTGAAAGTCTGCTTTCGGTCGGTCTTTCTTTTCGAGTCCGCTTTCGGGCATACTCGTTTGTTGTTGGAGGTCCGCTTTCGGTCGGTCTTTCTTTTCAAGTCCACTTTCGGCCGTACTCGTTTGTTGTTGGAGGTCCACTTTCGGTCGGTCTTTCTTTTCGAGTCCACTTTCGGTCGTACTCGTTTGTTGTTGGAGGTCCGCTTTCGGCCGGTCTTTCTTTTCGAGTCCGCTTTCGGTCGTACTCGTTTGTTGTTGAAAGTCTGCTTTCGGTCGGTCTTTCTTTTCGAGTCCGCTTTCGGGCATACTCGTTTGTTGTTGGAGGTCCGCTTTCGGTCGGTCTTTCTTTTCAAGTCCACTTTCGGCCGTACTCGTTTGTTGTTGGAGGTCCACTTTCGGTCGGTCTTTCTTTTCGAGTCCACTTTCGGTCGTACTCGTTTGTTGTTGGAGGTCCGTTTTCGGCCGGTCTTTTTTTTCGAGTCCGCTTTCGGTCGTACTCGTCTGTTGTTGGAGGTCCGCTTTCGGTCGGTCTTTTTTTTCGAGTCCGCTTTCGGTCGTACTCGTTTGTTGTTGGAGGTCCGCTTTCGGTCGTTCTTTCTGTTCGAGTCCGCTTTCAGTCGTACTCGTTTGTTGTTGGAGGTCCGCTTTCGGTCGGTCTTTCTGTTCGAGTCCGCTTTCGGTCCTACTCGTTTGTTGCTGGAGGTTCGCTTTCGGTCGGTCTTTCTTTTTGATACCACTTTCGGTCGTACTCGTTTGTTGTTGGATGTCCGCTTTCGGTCGGTCTTTCTTTTCGATTCCTCTTTCGGTCGTACTCGTTTGTTGTTGGAGGTCCTCTTTCGGTCGGTCTTTCTTTTCGAGTCCGCTTTCGGTCGTACTCGTTTGTTTTTAGAGGTCCGCTTTCGGTCGGTCTTTCTTTTCGAGTCCGCTTTCGGACGTACTCGTTTGTTGTTGGAGGTCCGCTTTCGGTCGTTCTTTCTGTTCGAGTCCGCTTTTGGTCGTACTCGTTTGTTGTTGGAGGTCCGCTTTCGGTCGGTCTTTCTGTTCGAGTCCGCTTTCGGTCGTACTCGTTTGTTGTTGGAGGTCCGCTTTCAGTCGGTCTTTCTTTTCGAGTCCGCTTTCTGTCGTACTCGTTTGTTGTTGGAGGTCCGCTTTCGGCCGGTCTTTCTTTTAGAGTCCGCTTTCGGTCGTACTCGTTTGTTGTTGGAGGTCCGCTTTCGGTCGGTCTTTTTTTTCGAGTCCGCTTTCGGACGTACTCGTTTGTTGTTGGAGGTCCGCATTCGGTCGGTCTTTCTGTTTGAGTCTGCTTTCGGTCGTACTCGTTTGTTGTTGGAGGTCCGCTTTCAGTCGGTCTTTCTTTTCGAGTCCGCTTTCTATCGTACTCGTTTGTTGTTGGAGGTCCGCTTTCGGCCGGTCTTTCTTTTAGAGTCCGCTTTCGGTCGTACTCGTTTGTTGTTGGAGGTCCGCTTTCGGTCGGTCTTTTTTTTCGAGTTCGCTTTCGGTCGTACTCGTTTGTTGTTGGAGGTCCGCTTTCGGTCGTTCTTTCTGTTCGAGTCCGCTTTCGGTCGTACTCGTTTGTTGTTGGAGGTCCGCTTTCGGTCGGTCTTTCTGTTCGAGTCCGCTTTCGGTTGTACTTGTTTGTTGTTGGAGGTTCGCTTTCGGTCGGTCTTTCTATTCGAGTCCGCTTTCGATCGTACTCGTTTGTTGTTAGAGGTCCGTTTTTGGTCGGTCTTTCTTTTCGAGCCCACTTTCGGTCGTACTCGTTTGTTGTTGGATGTCTGCTTTCGGTTGGTCTTTCTTTTCGAGTCCGCTTTCGGTTGTATTCATTTGTTGTTGGAGGTCCGCTTTCGGTCGGTCTTTCTTTTCGAGTCCGCTTTCGGTTGTACTCGTTTGTTGTTGGAGGTCCGCTTTTGGTTGGTCTTTCTTTTCGTGTCCGCTTTCGGTCGTACTCGTTTGTTGTTGGAGGTCCGCTTTCGGTCGTTCTTTCTGTTAGAGTTCACTTTCGGTCGTACTCGTTTGTTGTTAGAGGTCCGCTTTCGGTCGTTCTTTCTATTCGAGTCCGCTTTCGGTCGTACTTGTTTGTTGTTGGAGGTCTGCGTTCGGTCGGTCTTTCTTTTCAAGTCCGCTTTCGGCCGTACTCGTTTGTTGTTGGAGGTCCGCTTTCAGTCGGTCTTTCTTTTCGAGTCTGCTTTTGGTCGTACTCGTTTGTTGTTGGAGTTCTGCTTTCGGTCGGTCTTTCTGTTCGAATCCGCTTTCGGTCGTACTCGTTTGTTGTTGGAGGTCCGCTTTCGGTCGGTCTTTCTTTTAGAGTCCGCTTTCGGTCGTACTCGTTCATTGTTGGAGGTCCGCTTTTGGTCGATCTTTCTTTTCGAGTCCGCTTTCGGTCGTACTCATTTGTTGTTGGAGGTCCGCTTTCGGTCGGTCTTTCTTTTCGAGTCCGCTTTCGGTCGTACTCGTTAGTTGTTGGAAGTCCATCTTCGGCTGGGTCTTTCTTTACGAGTCCGCTTTCTGTCGTACTCATTTTATTTTGCTACTCCCCAACGTAGGCTGCCTTCGGTCGGTCTACCTTTTCGAGTTTGTTTGCGGCCGTCCTCGTAAACAACATTATTTCATCCTCCCCGCAGGGTGCAAATTTTCAGGTTATTTTGGTATTCAAACCCCGTGTATATCGATTGTCTGAAAGCCCTTGCTTCCATACCCTCAGATCCAAAAATTTTGAATAGGGGCAGCTGTAACACCTCAAAATTTGCCCTTTTACTTTTGGCACTAACTGACTGATGCTTCCTTTCTTTTGTATTGTCATTTCTGCATTTGCATTGTCCTTTTGGGCATGGGATCAAGGTATTCTTTCAGCAGCTCACGGCGTCATCAGCTCCAGTATGATTGTAATAGTGTTCAGAGCCAAGCAGATAGCTTTCCAAGTCTTTTTGAGCATTTATTTTGCTCATTAAGCGACTGGATGATCAGAAACCCTGGAAGCTGATTTTTGATCAGTAATTCAGCACCAGACAGTTGTTATCAGCAATTTAATCGGAGTACGGAAAAACAGTTCACAGCATATTTCAAGTGTTTTCTAGTGGTAATATCAAATGGCAAGTTTCAGAGGTCTATCATGGTTCAGAACAGGTGGAACCGATTACTCTGGGCGAAATTGCAAAAATGTGGCAATTTTCAGCATTGCAGAATTTTTGAGCATTTTGTGATCATATGCTTGGCTTGTGCATGTGTGGGAAGGATCTAGAACTGATCTATTTTCATCATTTTCCATCCAAAAATTCAAATTCTTTCCACTCTAATTCCACATTTTCTTCCCTAATTCACATTTCATCCCAATTTCCACTCACTTAACCTCACTCCCAACCCAAACTTAACTCCTAACCTAGGGGTTATTTAAACCAATTCATTCCAAACCTCAAAGACCGAGATCATTTTGTCACTCCCAATTTTCCGAATTCTCTTAATTCTCTCTCACTTTTTCACTCTCAATCTCCATTTTCAACCACACTCAAAGCTCTCTTTCAAAGATTAACAAGTTATTCATTGGAACTTGTTAATTCTTGAGCTAAAGCCTCTCATCATCACTACATTTCAGCTTTTCAACTTGGATTTTCGTTTGGATCTAGTTCTGATTTTTCAGAAGTGATTATTGAAAGTGATTTTGGAGTTTTATTGCTTATTTGCTTGGATATTCAACTTTTGAGTGCAAGAAGCTTGTGGATCTTGGATTTCTCTACTTGGATTCATCAAATTCTGTTTACAACACTCACCAAAGCAAATCTCAGCTTTGTAGGTTGGTTAATTTCAGATCCATACTCATTTTAGCTTAATTGCAACTTGTACAATGTAGATCCATGAATTTTGATGTGTTTTGATTCATTTGGTTGATCTTGATTGTGGATGTTGATGATTGTTGGATCTAATTGATGTTTGATTGCTATGATTGAACTTAATTTTCGTGCATTTTTGTTTATATGATCATTTGGATGTTGGAATAAGTGGTTTGCTGCTGAAAAGTGCTTTTCAAAGTTGAATTTGTGCCTCTGTTTCAGTGGTAATCGATTACTCTAACAGAGAAACTGATTACTCTGCCTGATTTTCACGTTTCTAGCCAATTTTCAACTGAGTAATCGATTACCCTATGTGAGTAATCGATTACCATTGAAGCAGATTGTGTTTTTTTTTGCATTTTCTTGCTCGTTTGAGGTCTCTTGCACGTCTAAAATTTATGGATTGATATGTTGATGATTTGTGGATCATTCTTGAGCTGTTGCACCTCACACTATTGTATGCACACAATTTTCTGACACACGATTCTTGGATTTTTATCGTTTATGATCACGTTTGCGATGTTGCGTGCCCGATGCGATGAACACATAGCACACACTTCTTGAGCATGTTAATTGTGACTTGTTGATGATGTTGCTGGAATTATTGTTTGAATATGAATATGATTTTGCTTCACCTTATCATGTGTTGTTTGCGTAGATGTTTAGAGTGGATGTTTGCATAATTGTGGAGCATGTTTTGAATGTGATTCTTGTGGCTTCTTCTTGATATTCATGAGTTGATCTTTGAATTGATATACATGTTCACCTTGCTTCCATTTGCTTTCATGCCTTGATTTCACTTTGTTTGGTCACTTGAAGTTATGTGGTGCATGAGCTATTTGTTGCTAAATTATTTGAGTGTTGTTGAGATACCTACTTGATGCTCTTGATGCCACTTTCTAATGTGTGAATTGATTGACCTTTGGCATGACTTGAATTCTGACTTGGATCCATTTTCATCTTACCTTATTCATGTCATCTTTGTGTGAGGTTCAATGATGTTTAACTATGCTTCTTATGCAAGTTTGCTTAAATTCTTTCTTGTTTGCTTTTACTTGCTTACTTGAGCTTTCTTGTGTGATCTTTTGAAGCATGATTAATGTTGTGATTTGAGTATGATATGTATGATGTGCTTGCTGCCCCGTCTTATTTCTCATCTTGTACCTCTCTTTCTTCTTCGTCTCTTTCACTCCTTCTCTTCCCTTGAGTCTCAAGACTTGTTTAAGTCTTGGATTCCTTCCCTCAGAGCTACCTAGTCCAACTTAATTTTTGATTAAGCTTGGAGTAGGATTAGCATTAGGCTTCCCTTTGCATGCTAACTTAGGTAGATGTTTCCCTTTCAAACTCAACTATAGGGTCATCTTTACATGACAACATTAGGATAGAATTCCCCTTAGTGTTTTTTTTTCCTTTGAGTCTTCTCTTCTCATCTCATAACACTTCTAAAACACTTAATAAAATTAACGTGTATTGCGCATGAGCTTTGCATGCGGGAAGTGAGGAATGATGGGTTTCCTCTCATTTTTCTAGAGTGTTTGGTGGACGTTCAATCTTGGAACGATTTGCTAAGCATTCGTTCCTACATCATAGACTTTGGTGCAATGCAAGTTATGAACTAACTTCAATCCACTTCTGTCTAAAAAACACCAAAACAAATTCAAATCCTTTTATCCTTTGGGATCTTTAAGCTCAACTCATTTTCAGAAAAGGGCACGTTACTTCCGTCTTGTCGCAAACAGGCATAGACCCTAACTGCCGGACGCGAATCTAACGTCGCTCATAAAAAACACTAACCGACCTCGTTAGGTCGAACTACGACTGCTCTGATTTCCTCTTTCTCGTCCGATTGAGGATACGTAGGCACAAGATGGCGATGTCTTGGCGAGTAACCTTCCCCCTTAGTTCGTGTCTGAACTACGTTGACTCTGACTTTCCCATTGCACGAGGGAGTACGTAGGCATAGGACGAGCGATGTCCTATCGAGTCACTTCTTTTTCTTTTCTCCCTCGTTTTTTCGTTCCTTTCTGTTCCCGTTTCTTCTCCTTTCCAGTAGCAGTGGAGCTCCAGATGACGACACCCTTTGATCGAGGCAACAAGCTTGGATCCCGTCGAGTTTGATGGACGCGTGGGGTGCTAACACCTTCCTTTCACGTAACCGACTCCCTTACCCGTTTCTCTTGGTCGTGAGACAATGCTCTTTCCCTTCCCTTCAGGTTTACGTAGTGTTTCCTTTCACTCTCTTAGGATAAATACACATTGCTGGCGACTCTGTTTTCTGTGCCACTTTCGCGTTTGTACCATGGATGAAAATCCTCGGGAGCGACATCCTTATACAAAGCCTAAGAGGAGGCAATTGACCCAACAAGAAGGTGTCTTTTATTTGTTGTCTCGTACAAAGCCCGAGATAGAGGCTAAAAGGGTTGACTCAACAAGAGAGTACTAACAAATGACTGACTCAACAAGAGAGTGCTTTTATGTGTCTTGTACGAAGCCCAAGACGGAGGCTAAAAGGTTTGACTCAACAAGAGAGTCTTTTATACTCAACAAGAGAGTGATTTGATGTCTCGTACAAAGCCCGAGATAGAGGCTAAATGGAAGATTGACTCAATAAGAGATTTCTTTATACTCAACAAGAGAGTGTTTTAGTGTCTCGTACGAAGCCCGAGATAGAGGCTAAAAGGAAGATTGACTCAACAAGAGAGTCTTTTATACTCAACAAGAGAGTGATTTTTATCTGTCTTATATGAAGCCTAAGACGGAGGCTAAAAAAAGCTTTGACTCAACAAAAAAGTCTTTTATACTCAACAAGAGAGTGTTTTAGTATCTCGTACAAAGCCCGAGATAAAGGCTAAAAGGGGATTGACTCAACAAGAGAGTCTTTTATACTCAACAAGAGAGTGATTTTTATCTGTCATATATGAAGCCTAAGACGGTGGCTAAAAAAAGCTTTGACTCAACAAAAGAGTCTTTTATACTCAACAAGAGAGTGTTTTAGTATCTCGTACGAAGCCCGAGATAGAGGCTAAAAGGGAGACTGACTCTACAAGAGAGTTTGAAAAGGTTAACTCCGCTAGGGAGAGTCATTGTACAAAGCCCAAGAGGAGGCTACCTTACCGCCGTGGATTCTGGAGATCCTGAAGCGAGTCCAACTATGGGGAACTCTCACGAGAGAGACCAGGTTTCTGCATATGTTTGAAGGGAACTTGAGAATGTCTTTGAGACTCAAGGGTCTTATACTGTCCAAGTCTAGAGTTTTATCTTTTGTATAATGCCTAAGAGGAGGCACAGGTATTAAGGGATGAGTATTAACCCTCCAACGGCCGGAGTTTTTGACGCTGGGAAAACTGCTATAGCAAAGGATGACTAAGTTCTGTCTTATACCTTTAAGAGGTCGTCATGGTCCTTGTATTAAGCCCAAGAGAAGGCATGAGAACTTCTAAGAAGCCAAAGGGTCCTTGTACAACGCCCAAGAGGAGGCGGGGATGCTTTTAGGAAGCCTGTGGGTCCCCAAACCAAGAGAAGTTCAAGAAATGCAATTCACAGAGAAGAGATCATTCTAGGAAGGTTCTTGAATTTGGAAGAAACTCAAGAGATGCTATTCACGGAGAATAGATCAACTCTGGGGAGTAAAGTTTCTTTGACAATTTCTAAGAGTGACAGTCTGAGAAAGGGTTCACCGAGAATGCTGCCTTTCACGTTTCCATATTGTTTAATCCCAAGAGGAGGGAAGACTGTGTCTGGTAATCCTATGGGGGATCTAGTTTTGTTTGCATTTAAGAGTGACCAACTGGCTTTACCTAGTGCTAGACGTAGTTGCCAGGAAAACTTTAAATAACTATACTAGTATTACACATTTGATATGTGACAAGTATATAAGAAGACGTGAAAGAAGACTTACATTGAAACAACCCCATAATACAGTTATATATGTTAAAGCGGATAAAGAAAGTAGGTAAACACTTACTCGGTTGTAGAGCTTCCATGCTGTTTGGTTAGTTGTTCAACAAAGAAAGCTTTGATAACAATTTATATTCAAAATCAAAGGAGAAAGTACTTTGAAAAGATTGTTGGGGCTTACAACTCAAGGAGAGGCCCAAGTTTTATCGATGATCGCACCGTTGTTTTGAAAACTGTACAGAGGGACTTATATAATATGTGAAGCCCAAAAAGGTTTTGGTTAAAAGGGGATTGGGTCTTACACTCTATTATAGGCCCAAGTGTTTTTGTACTAGTGATAGGGCTTATAACTCAAGGAGAGGCCCAGGGTTATTTGTCTGAAAATGGCGATCGCGCCGAGATTTTTTATTGTGTCGGGACTTATACAATATCTGAGGCCCAAAATGTTTATGTACAAAAAGGGGATGGGACTTACACTCTATTAGAGACCCAAGAGTGTTTGAAAAAAGTTTGATGAGGGTTGAATCAATCAAAACCCTAATTTGTTTTCAAAATATATTTTAATTGAATAAAAATTCAATTAAAATGAACAAAATTGTTAAACATGTGTGAAAAACAAATTGTGATCTTGGATTAATGTTTGAAAAATCATGTTTATATCCACAAAATGATTGGAAATCAATTAAGTTTGGAAAATCAAGGGAGAAACAATAATTCAAATGTTAAAAACAAATAAAACATTAATTCTTTGCAAAAATATCAAATATATGAAATAATAATATTTTTGGGATTTTTTGATAAAATAAAATATTTTAAGATTTTTGTGAATTATTAAAAAAAGAATCAACTCAAAATCATTAAAACTCAGAGAGAAATTAATATTTGAATCAATTAAATAAAATCACAAAAATTCAAATATTCAAATTTTTGAAAAAGGGCACCAAGAACATCTTGGCCTTGCCCGCGTGCTCTGTTTTTCCCAGATTTGCATTTTCTCATCAATCTCACTGAATACTTGATGAAATCACACAATCCACATCTCAATCTACTCGTTTTCACCTCACGATCATGTCTATGGCCTTTAATTTCATTTATTTTAAGCATGAAATAAAATATCAAAGAGAAACCTCAAGAACCCTAAAATTTGCATGAAGGCTCAGAAATTCCATACACGATTCAAATAAAGCAATTGATTGAGGGAAAACACTCTATGCATGATTATGAACATATGGCCAAATTATTGTGCAGCAAAAAATGCATGGATCATAGAGTTAGAAGAGCTCATCTTACCTCTTGCAACTGGCGATCGTGTTTTGTGTTAGAGGTGTTACATCTAGGTTCCAATGATGTGGATAGCTTCCCTAGGTGCCAAGTGATGTGCCTGAGTGCTTGGAATGGTTTGAAACAAACTGGAACTTAAGATGGTATCCCAACTGCAACTTGGTTAAAACCTTGAGCAGCTGCCTGGTGATTCTGAGAAATCAGTGTTCCAGATGTGTTTTAAGTGTTTGGATCACTTCTATATGATGTTCATGAGGTGTGTGTGTGATTGGTTTGGTTGGAATTTCTCTCAAACTCAAAACCCGATAGTGACTTGCTTTGGAAGACAAATTTGGAAGTGAGAAGGTGATTTTGAGGAAAGCATCTGTTTGATGGCTTTGGTGTACTCAAACTGATCACAAATGAGCTCTATTTATAGTAGAGCAAGTTTGTTTTGCAAGAAATAGTGAATGGCAACTGCTGCAGAGGTTTGGCCAATGTTGATAAATGGGAATCCAAGTCTCCTCTAGCCATTGACTAGAGGTTAGAGCACAGGCTGCTGGTTCCCTTGGTCTTGGATATGTCTTGACTGAATTCAAGTGGAAATGACTCATTCCATGCCACCTTGGCGCATCCATTGAATGCTCCAAAATAAAATTGGAGTCTTGTCCCCTCTTTAGGAATTTCTAGGTTTGGCATGCTATTTTTAGTTCCAAGGACTTGGGAGGCTTATGGATCAGTACTTGTCCCTCCTTGGTCCCTCACTGAGGTGTTCAGATGGATAGACACTTTGTCATTTGCACAAATTTGGCAAATCGAGCAAAATGCACAAATCTGCCTTGCCAAGACAGTTTGCAGCAATGCATATTGGCATGGTCATATCTCATGGCTCAAGTGGATTTTCATGGAGTTCTTGGCCATTTTGGAAAGCTCTCATATGATACAACATACGTGTGATCATAGTTTGTTTTGATACCTTTTGGATCCAAGTGAAAAATGCCCCTACATTTGGAAAAAAAGCAAGGCAGATTCTGACTTAGTGAAAATTTCACTAAGTGTTGGAAAAAAGTGACATTTTCACTTTTTGTGATTTTGGCCATTCCATAACTTGAAATCTATGAGGAATTGGAATGAGGTATAGTTGACACTTTTAAAGTATGCCATGAGAGCTACAAATCCATCTTTGGATCAGCCCAAATGGTTGCTTGGATCTTAAGTTATGATCCTTGGAAGTTGATACCCTAGCCACTTTGTTCCATAACTTAGAAAATTTCTAAGTTTTTTATGGTTACCCCTTTTACAAGTTATCCCACTTTTCTTGATTTTTCTTGATGAATGATGATTCCAATCACACATTAACATCATTTTAGGGTCAAAGAACCATATTTGTAAAAAATCTCAAAAAGTCAAAGTTGACTTTTGTGCACAGTTGACTTTTTGTCAGATGAATTCCAAACTGTGTGATCCTCTATGAAATCAAGTCCTTGACCTAAATCAAACTTGATGGATTTATTTCATAGGTGTTATAGGGTGTATTGAATCATGTCCCAAGGTTTGGGAGCATGCCTGGTTCACAAGTCAAAGGCACAGTTGACTTTTCCCGCGAAACCCTAATTGTGGTTCTGATGAACTTGAAACTTGGGAATCAAGCTTCTTGGATCAATCCATTGTTGTAAATGGATCAATGTAGTGGGTTAGAGTCCCTCAAATCATGTCTTGAGGTCTTGGCTCATGTTTTGTCCCAAAAGTCAACTTAGGGGTGAATTAGGTCAAGAAACCCTAATTCCTGATTTTTTTATGAATGCATCCCCTGAGGTTAAATTGACTTGATGATTGGGTTTATGATGTCCCATGGAGTATATTAGGTTATGCTTTGAAGCATTGGCTCATGCCCAGAGGAAAATTTCCATCTGGAGGCCCTGGTCGACCAAACCCTAATTTGGTGACACAAGCGATCTTGAGGCTTGATCCACTTAGAATGCTGCAACCTTGTGCTTGATTCTTGATCTGGGAGTCCTCTTGATCCTTTGTGGATGTTTGAGAGGTTAGACAAGTTGAAGATCATGACAATTCTTGATTGATCCTTTGTCTAAGAACTCAGAGAGGGCTTGAAACCCTAATTATTGTTTGTAGTGAATGCTCACCCATCTTTGGGGAGACTGATGAGGCATAATGATTCATCCATATTGTGGTGATGATTTACACAATGATGGGAAATCTTAGTGGTCAAAATTTTGGCTATGACAAGTAGCATACATGGTATGATTATAGCAAAATGAGGTTTGAGATGTTAAGAAATGATTATGAAGCCCACACCAAGTCATGTTCAAAAGATTAGGCAACTCTACAAAAAAATGTCACTTTTATGATGCCTCATTCACTTATGACCATACAATGAACTAGTAAGCATGAAGTTGACTTGTAAATGACCTAAGTCAGAAGCTAACTCATGGATTTAATGCTTAAAAGTAACCTCAAAACATTGCAAAAGTTTCATGTCAAAGCACTCTTAGAAGTGAGAACAAGTAATGCAATGAGTATGTTTTTCTTGAAGAACTTCATTCGTGTTCACTCATTTAATATTTCTGTGCATTGCAATATCAACTTTCTTGCTTTAACTCTTGGAGGGAGGATGATGAAACGAAAACACAAACTTCTGATTGTATGCTTTTGGAATAAAACCTTGCTGATGATGTACAGGCATTATTTCAAATCCCCAAACACCCGAGATATAAGGAAGATAATCCCTTGTTAACCTCGTTGAGCCTAGAAGTAGGAGTTTCCTTCCAAAAACGAAAACACCCTCAATCTTAACCTGAGACAGGGTAGGTACCAGTAAATTCGAACGAGCGTTCAAATTTCAAAAGGAGTGTCCCATTCGAGGATCAGTTACATCTATGGTTATCCCTCACCAACTGAAAAGTGAGGCAGTCACGACCCTTTCAAACAAGTCAAACAAGCTAGTGTCACACGATTTGTTAAAAAAAAAAAGAGAAAAAGAATCAAAAGAAAAAAGATAGCCCGCTAAGTCAAAAACTTGAAAACAAGTGACTTAGGCAAAAGTTAGGGCATCCCGCTGGACTTCAATATCGAAAAATTCAAAAGAATCAGTCCAGGAAAAATCAGGGAAAACAAAAGAATAAAAAGCGAAAAGGATAAAAAAAAGGAAAATCCTCGAGCAAGAACAAGCCGTGTCACTACATACACCAAAGACAAGAGGGATGCCTGTCACCTCGAAAACCTTGTGGGTTTCTTAGCCATCACTCATACCATTCAATAAACTTTTTGAATGGTGATCATTTGTGCCAAATTAGATGAACTTAGGACTGGAGATTATCACGAAGAAAGTGTGGGTAACTATCAAACTTTAAGTTTTTCATCCTTTGTTTCAATAACTGTGAATCAGGCCATGTTACAACCCTCAAAAGTCCTAATTGAAGCAGGGTTTATTCTGAAGGCATACTTCGACGAGATAGCGTTCCTGACTCCCATTGAGTTGTGCTAAAAGACTTTTGTTGGTATTGCATGTGCATGCTATCTTCCATTAAAGAATTTGTGTCGCACCTTAACCAGTGACTCGTTCATGGGTTTTGGCGATATCATTTCAATAAAAACTTCGAGATTAACATATGTGTTGCATTATTATTCTCATTCTCAGAATAAATATTTTTTTCTTGCCTACATGTATATGACGCCAGTAAGGCTTACATAGTGAACATCAGTCGAGAATTTTGATCCCGCAAAAAGGAGATGCTTGAAAACTCCGAGGGGCAGGAATGTCAAGGGACATGTTACCAGAAGACTCTATTGAGTGTGGGCTTTCCCAGTTAATTCGTGTTAAGAAGTCCTTTCAAAGATCGGTCAGACAAGGGCAAAGTCAGGCCGAGGCTCGTACTAGGGCAAGTCGTTTCAAGAGCACAAGAAGTTATTTTCTCCGGAGAATGGTTAATCAAAGTCACGTCACCAGGGTACAACATACTGAGGCAAGATATGTTAGATCTTCATGATACCTCCTAAAGACAAGTTCTTTTTGGGTTATGCTGCATCAGGGCACCTTCTTTTGTTCATATCACATCTGCAATATTCATGTTGATAGCTAACACGTGACGACCCCAGTAGAGTTTCTCTCCCCAGCGGAGATAGCTGGAGTTTTATCACTCTCGGCAGAGCGTCATGAAGATTATGATTATTCTCTCTAGCAAGAGTTCAGGAGTTCGCTTTCCCATAGCCAGCTTAGTGAAGTTTATTGCTCTTCAGCAGGAGTTCGTATTCCTATACAGAGTGTCTGGTTTGTGCTTCCCAATCTGGTTTGTGGCAAGGTTGTTTCCGTATCCCCAATGGGACAGGGATATAAGGTATATTTCCAATGGAGGAGTAAGTCTAATGATGTCCCCTAGCAGAGTGGATATCGTCAACCATTATTCTCCAAGTAGATTTGTTGGTGGTGGCTGGTACTCCCCAGCAGGTTAAGGAGTTCCCCCGGCAGCAGGTTAAGTTCAATGACATTCTCCGGCATATTCGGTGTTATTGACCTCATTCCCCAAGCAGAGTTTGGTGGTAGTAATCTTAACGGTCTAGTCAGCAGTGGTTGACATCCCCGGTAGATTCCTAGTCCAATAGTAATTGGCGATTCTCCGCATCAGATCATTTTGGGTTTTATCTTCGGCGGTTGTTATTCTTGATCCCCAAAGAAGGGGAAGTTCAGTCCGGGGTTTTATCTTCGGAAGGGTTATTCGTAATCCCCAACGGAGTAGGAGTTCTCTTCGGGTTTGATCTTCAGTAGAGGTTATATCAGGAAGGCCGTTCAATGTAACTTCCTCAGCAGAGTTTGTGACCTCGGAGACAGTTCAGTTCGTCCTCCCCAGCGGAGTTAGCCTCGTCTCTTCAGCATTTATTTTGCTGGAGTGGTCTTTTTGAATATAGTAAGCGTCATTGCATTGCATCCTCAAACGCGTAGCATGTCCATTTCGTATGGAGCATTACGCCATAGAAAGAAAATTCAAACATATGCATGCGAAGCATAAGCCAGATTTGGTACCTTGCGTGAAAGCCCGAGTCAACCTTCAGTCAAGACAATGATATATCCCCAGCAGACGTTTCTTTGGGTTTTATTTTCTTTCCGTCAATTCTTTGACGAGGTGGTTATTCTGGTATGTCTTATTTCTGTCAATTCTTTGACGGTGTGGTTCTTTGGGTTTCATTTTCTTTCTGTCTATTCTTTGATGATGTGTCCCTTCGGTCGGTTTTTCAGGTTTTCTTTTCGTCAATTCTTTGACGATGTATTTCCTTTGGGTTTCATTTTCTTTTCGTCAATTCTTTGACGAGGTGGTTCTTCGGGTATGTCTTCTTTCCATCAATTCTTTGACGAGGTGTTTTTTTGGGTTTCATTTTCTTTCCGTCAATTCTTTGACGATGTGTCCCTTTGGTCGGGTTTTCAGGTTTTCTTTTCGTCAATTCTTTGACGATGTGGTTCTTTGGGTTTCATTTTTTTTCCGTCAATTCTTTGACGAGGTGGTTCTTCGGGTATGTCTTCTTTCCGTCAATTCTTTGACGACGTGTTTTTTTTGGGTTTCATCTTCTTTCCGTCAATTCTTTGGCGATGTGGTTCTTTGGGTTCCATTTCCTTTCCGTCAATTCTTTGACGATGTGCTTCCTTCGGTCAGGCTTTATTTCTGTCAATTCTTTGACGACGTGTTCTTGGGTTCCATGTTTTCTTTCCGTCAAATCCCTTTGACGATGTGGTTTTCTGCTTGGGTATGTTGTCTTTCCGTCAAATCCCTTTGACGAGGTGTGGATGGGCTCCATTTACCTTTTATCCCCATAGTTTACAAATTTCCGGGTTCTTTTTATATTCAATCACCTTCTACTTTGAATATCTGAAAGTTGTTGCTATCATCCTTTCAGGTCCAAGTCGATTGAATAGGGGCAGCCGTTGAACCCCAAAATTTTCCCTCTTGTTCCTTGACCTTTTTGGCTTAAGTTTCTTTTCATTTGCATCGTCATTTTGCTTTACATGGTTCTTTTGGGCATGGGATCAAGGTATTTCTTGTACCTCAGCATTTCATCCAATTCAGAGGACATTTCAGCAGTATACAGAGCTAAGCAGATGGCTTTCAAGGTCTTTTCGAGCATTTATTTTGCTCAGTGGATGATTTGATTATCAGGAGCTGCGGCATTTTCTTTTGCTCAGTTATTCGGCACCAGACAATTATTTTACAGCAGGTTATTTTGAGTGCATAAAGCGATTCACATTATATTTCAGGTTTTACTCAGTAGTAATATCAATTATTGAGTTTCAGAGGCTTAACAAGGTTCAGAACAGCTGTCAAAGGCCATTTCTCTAGGATTCCCTCCAAAAGGCGCAAAACCCAAAATTTGAACCGAGTAACCGGTTACTGCATATAGGGTAACCGGTTACTCTGGGTGTATTTTGAAAAAAAATAAGTTTCAAGCATTGGTTCAAGTGTGTTGTGAGCTTGCATTTGTGAGAAGGATCTAGAATTAATTTTGATTCATTTTCACAATTTTCACCATTTCCCTCCATTTTTCAAACACTTCACTCCTAATTCCACTCCTAAATTCCATTCCTCTTACTAACCCACACTCCAAACCACATTTGAATTCTTAACCTAGTCCATATTTAAATCAATTCACTCCAAACCTCACTCATTCACTCTCAATTTCACCATCATTTTTTCAGAATTTTGCTCTCAATTCTCTCTCACCTTTTCATTCTCCATCTTTATCTTCAACCTCTCACCAAAGGTCCATATTCATAGATTCACAAATTCTTCATTGGGTGTACCCTAATCGGTATCATCTGGCGACTCTGCTGGGGACTCTGGTTCCCTGTGCGAGTCAATCCTAGCGCTTGTTTGTTTCTGTTTCATTGGGTGTTTATTTCTGTGCATTATTTGTTGTATATTACTGTACTTTACCGCATTTGATGCTTTTCGATTATTGTTATCATATTTCTCTGCTGCTGTTGTGTCGTTGGGCGGGTTGGTTCTATGAGAGATAAGCCCAATACCCAGGCTTAAGTATACACCTAGGATTAGAGTGCAAAGTAGTGTGACTTGTGTGGCGTCTGGCCAGACTTAGTATACACGAAAATTCCACATCCAGACGAGGTTTTCTTTGGTGATGTTCTATCCTGCGCATTGGGGCAGACGATAGAATATAACCTAAAGAGCTGTCGACTCTGGTGACCATTCCCGAGAACTAAGTTGAGGCACTCCTCCCAAGAGGTAATAATGGCATACCAGAAATGGCAAACCCATTATGCTTCTTGATCCGAGGACCCTAAGCTGAGAACTTGCTATAGGATGACCTTTGTAAGGGGAATCAGTTGAGGCCTCCTCGATTGGTGATGATGCCAAACTAGAAATGGTGATCTTATCATCATTTCTCGACTTGAGAGTCCGTGACGCTGAGGATCCTTGGTTTTAGTACCCACATGTGAGAATGGGCGGGTGTTTACAGGTTTGCAGGTAACCTTGACCTTCAACCTACCTGGTTTTCTGGTTTTCTTGTCAGTGTGGACTTATCATCCCGATATCCTGTTATTCTGATTGGCCCGTCATTCTGGATTTCTGGTATTCTGGTCAGAGTGGAATCTGGGTCTTATTCAGTCAATAGTACAATAGCAGTGCAGAGCTTTATGGATACCTTGATCCCATGTGTGCATCTGCATCATCATTTTGCATTTTGATATACATGTTTTTATATTTCCAAGGATCTTAACTTTGAGACTCGCTGTTGAGCATTTCCATCTATTTCTTGTGGTTCTTCTGTGAAAAAACTTGAATTAAAGCAGAATGATTCCTTGGAAATATTCGAACATGGCATTTTTGCATTGCATTTCCATACTCATTTGCATAGCAGGTGTTCGAGGTTGGTTATTCTTGTTCTGATCTCGTTTTCTTCAGAATTTCAGACTTAACTGCTCAAGCCATTTAGAAGTTGATCATGGAGCAAATTCAAGCAGAATTGAGGAAGGTACGAAGCCAAATAGGGTAGTTTATGAGGGGCATGCAAGTGTTTATTCAAGACCAGAAAATGCTGAAGGGGGAGGTCAATCAACTGAAGACTTAGATGAGCGTAGTTATGGAAGTTGTGAGAAATGCGCTCAGAAAGGATGATAATCCCATACCTGAGGTTGCAGCAGAATTAATTGTCGTTTCACCCTTGCCTGTGGGATCTTCCACCAGTCGTGAGTTGGCTCGCGGATCTCCGGCACAACCTGAGGTTCCAGAACTTTCCCCATAGCAGCCAGGTCTTGTCTCCCAAGAGAAGCCCAATACTAAGAAGTACGCACAGAGGCCGAAGAGGCCTGACATAATCTTTGATCCGCTTCCAATGTCTTATGCTCAGCTGTTGAGGCATCTACTTCAACTCCAATTGGTTAAAATTCGGACACTAAATCCTCTTACTGGTACTCCCCCACCAGGTTACGATGCAAGAGCCCATTGTGATTTCCACTCTGGTGTGCCGCGGCATAATGTGGAAAATTGTAGGGCATTTCAGCATGTTGTTCAGGATCTGATCGATTCGAAGGCAATTGAATTCACGCCAGGCGGCGTGAGCGTACAAGGTGGTCTTACTCCTGCTGCTGTAAAAGAAGTGAATATCCTTGTTTTCTCTCCTAAAGCTGCATCAAGTCAGGGGCATATCTTGCAGTCCTTGGTCTTAGAATCTCCACGTTCGCAACTGTTTCCTGTTCCTAAGCCGAGTCTAAGGATGAAAGTGCCTGAACAAGAGGAGTACCCTAATTGGTATCAGCAACAGGCTAGCTCCCAGAAGAAACAGCAAGAATCGAGAAGGTCCGAGAGAAAATTTGATCTCATTACTATTCCTCATAGTCAGCTACTTGCTCGTTTACTTCAAGACTCTTTGATTCAGCTAAGGGAAGCTGCGGCTGTTTCGTATCCCCTCCCCCCGGATTACGACATGAATGCTAGGTGCGAGTAATACTCAGGGACACAGGGGCATGCAATTGAAAATTGCAACGTGTTCAAACACAAGGTGCAAGATCTGATTGATGCCGGAGTCATTATTTTCACTACAGACGGTCTGTACGTTAACTGAAGCTTCCCAAGTAAGCACTTGAGACTGCAAAGACATCTTCTGAAGCAATCAATCAGGTCGGAGCCAAGCCTCCTCAATGGTGGCAATCATCAACTTTCTTTTCTACATTGTTTATTTTGTATTCTTCCTTACTGGTTAATGTTTTTGCATGTAAAAACTTGTTTGCTCTTGAATGATGATTTTAATTAAATAAGTATGTTTTTTTTGAAGAATTTCATTCGTGTTCACTCATTTAATATTTCTGTGCATTGCAATATCAAGTTTCTTGCTTTAACTCTTGGAGGGAGGATGATGAAACGAAAACGCAAACTTTTGATTGTATGCTTTTGGAATAAAACCTTGCTAATGATGTACAGGCATTGTTTCAAATCCCCAAACACCGGAGATATAAGGAAGATAATCCCTTGCCAACCCCTTTGAGCCTAGAAGTAGAAGTTTCCTTCCGAAAATGAAAAAACCCTCAATCTTAACCTGGGGCAGGTTAGGTGTCAGTTAATTCGACCGAGCGTTCAAATTTCAAAAGGAATGTTCCATTCGAGGATCAATTACATCTATGGTTATCCCTCACCAACTGAAAAGTGAGGCAGTCACGACCCTTTCAAACAAGTCAGACAAGCCAATGTCACACGATTTGTTCAAAAAAAAGAGAAAAATAATCAAAAGAAAAAACACAACCCGCTAAGTCGAAAACTTGAAAACAAGTGACTTAGGCAAAAGTTAGAGCATCCCGCTGGACTTCAATATCGAAAAATTCAAAAGATCAGTCCAGGAAAAATCAGGGAAAACAAAAGAATAAAAAGCGAAAAGGATTAAAAAAATCCTCGAGCAAGAACAAGCTGTGTGACTACAGACACCAAAGATAAGAGGGATGACTGTCACCACGAAAACCTTGTGGGTTTCTTAACCATCACTCATACCATTCAATAAATTTTTGAAAGGTGAGCATTTGTACCAAATTAGATGAACGTAGGACTGGAGATTATCACAAAGAAGGGGTGGGTAACAATCAAACTTTCAGCCTTTCATCCATTGTTTCAATAACCGTGAACCAGGCCACATTACAACCCTCAAAAGTCCTAATTGAAGTAGGGTTTATTCTGAAGGCATACTTCGACGAGATAGCATTCCTGACTCCCATTGAGTTGTGCTAAAAGACTTTTATTGGTATTGCATGTGCATGCTATCTTCCATTAAAGAATCTGTGTCGCACCTTAACTTGTGACTCGTTCACGGGTTTTGGCGATATCTTTTCAATAAAAACTTCGAGATTAACATACGTGTTGCATTATAATTCTCATTCTCAGAATAAACATTTTTTGCTTGCCTACATGTATTTAAAGCCAGTGAGGCTTACATAGTGAACATCAGTCAAGAATTTTGATCCCGCCAAAAGGAGATGGTTGAAAACTCCGGGGGGCAGGCATGTCAAGGGACATGTTGCCAGAAGACTATGTTGAGTCTGGGCTTTCCCAGTTAATTCGTGTTAAAAAGTCGCTAATATGGGGCAATCACATCAAGATTCGACAAATTTCTCCGAGAGTATTTAGTCTGGGGAATACTTTTAAAGATCGGTCAGACAGGGGCAAAGTCAGGTCGAGGCTCCTACCGGGGCAAGTCATTTCAAGAGCACAAAAAGTTATTTTCTCCAGAGAACGGTTAATTAAAGTCACGTCACCAGGGTACAACATACTGAGGCAACATATGTTAGATCTTTATGATACCTCTTAAAGACAAGTTCTTTTTGGGTTATGCTGCATCAAAGCCCCTTCTTTTGGTCATATCACATCTGCAAGATTCGTGTTGATAGCTAACACGTGACGACCCTAGTAGAGTTTCTCTCCCCAGCAGAGATAGCTGGAGTTTTATCACTCTCGGCAGAGCGTCATGAAGACTATGATTATTTTCCCTAGCAAGAGTGTAGCGCGATTTTTGTGGTCTTGAAGCAGTATCACTCGGGTACTACAGGTTCGATTCATTTTTTATCCTATTAAGCTGATTAAGGAAGGGAAATAGATGTCTCCAATTAACCCTGCTCACATACTGAGGTTAAACAGTCAAAACTGTTGCTTTACAGATGCTATGTAGACGTGGGCCCCAATCTTTAGTTATTTTGCTGAGAACACAGTGTTTGGACTATTTTGTGAGGTTTTTGGTAATGTGTTTAGATTTGATGCTTTTGGGTTGATTTGATGGAGATACTAGATTTTGGGTTTTTGATTAGTCTGCTCGCTAAGATTTTTCAATCTTATGCCTACGTATTCCTGTGTGACAAAACAGGGAAATCAGAGCGATCGTAGTTCCTCGTATTCTATGGGAGGAAAAAGGTTGTTTTGGTGTCTTGTTCAAAGCCCAAGATGTGAAGCTATAAGGCTCAATTGAGAGAGAATTTGTCATCTCTAAAGAGGAGTCGTTGATGTTCGTATGCTGTGAGCAAGGCCCAGATTGATGCTAAAAGGTTGATTGACTCAACCAGGGTTTCCTTATACCAAGCCTAAGAGGAGGCTATTGACCCAATAAGAGGGTGCTTTTTATCTTCCTCGTACGAAACCCGAGATAGAGGCTAAAAGGGTCGACTCAACAAGAGAGTGCTAACAAGTGACTGACTCAATAAGAGAGTGTTTTTATGTGTCTTGTACGAAGCCCAAGACGGAGGCTAAAAGGAGATTGACTCAACAAGAAAGTCTTTTATACTCAACAAGAGAGTGTTTTTATCTATCTTATACGAAGCCTAAGACGGAGGCTAAAAAAGTTTGACTCAACAAGAGACTCTTTTATACTCAACAAGAGAGTGTTTTTATCTGTCTTATACGATGCCTAAGACGGAGGCTAAAAAGGTTTGACTCAATAAGAGAGTGTTTTATACTCAACAAGAGAGTGATTTAGTATCTCGTACGAAGCCCGAGATGGAGGCTAAAAGGAAAGTGACTCAATAAGAGAGTCTTTTATACTCAACAAGAGAGTGATTTAGTATCTCGTACGAAGCCCGAGATGGAGGCTAAAAGGAAAGTGACTCAACAAGAGAGTCTTTTATACTCAACAAGAGAGTGTTTTAGTATCTCGTACGAAGCCCGAGATAGAGGCTAAAAGGAAAGTGACTCAACAAGAGAGTCTTTTAAGGTGAACTCCGCTGGGTAGAATCATTGTACAAATTCCAAGAGGAGGCTATCTTCCCCCCGTGGATTCTGGAGATCCCGAAGCGAGTCCAAGTGTGGGGAACTCTCATGAGAGAGACCGGGTTTCTGCCTAAGTTTGAAGGGAACTTGAGAATGTCTTTGAGACTCAAGGGGGTTTAGATTGTCCAAGTCTAGAGTTTTATCTTTAGTACAATGCCCAAGAGGAGGCACGGGTGTTAAGGGATGAGTATCAACCCTAAAGTGGCCTGAGGTTTGACACTTGAAAGACTGCTCTAGCAAATGATGACTAAGTTCTGTCTTATACCTTTAAGAGGTCGTCAGGGTCTTTGTGTTAAGCCCAAGAGAAGGCATGAGAACGTCTAAGAAGCCGAAGGGTCCTTGTACAACGCCCAAGAGGAGGCGGGGATGCTTTTAGGAAGCCTGTGGGTCCCCAAACCAAGAGAAATTCAAGACATGCTATTCACAGAGAATAGATCAAGCCAGGAAATTTCTTGAATTTGGAAGAAACTCAAGAGATGTTATTCACAGAGAATAGATCAACTCTGGGGAGTAGAGTTTCTTTGACAATTTCTAAGAGTGACAGTCTAAGAAAGGGTTCACCGAGAATGCTGCCTTTCTCTTTGTTCCATATTGTTTAACCCCAAGAGAAGGGAAGACTGTGTCTGGAATCCTACGGGGGATCTAGTTTTGTTTGTATTTAAGAGTGACCAACAGGGCTTTACCTAGTGCTAGACGTAGTTGCCAGGGAAAACTCTAAAATAACTATACTAGTATTACACAGTTGATATTTGACGAGTATATAAAAGTTTGTGAAAGAAGGCTTACAATGAAACTTCCCCACAATACAGTTATATATAAGAAAGCGATAAATGAAAGCGGGTAAACACTTACTCGGTTGTAGAGCTTCCATGCTGTTTGGTTAGTTGTTCAACAAAGAAAACTTTGATAACAATATTATATTCACAATCAAAGGAGAAAGTGCTTTGAAAAGATTGTTGGGGCTTACAGCTCAAAGAGGGACCCAAGTTTTTTACGATGATCGCATCGCTGTTTTGAAGACTGTACAGAGGGACTTATACAATATGTGAGGCCCAAAAAGGTTTTATGTACAAAGGGGGTTGGGTCTTACACTCTATTAGAGGTCCAAGTGTTTTTTGTATCAGTGATGGGGCTTACAGCTCAAGGAGAGGCCTAGGGTTTTATTTTGAATTGGCGATCGTGCCGAGGTTTTTTTTTTAACACAGAGGGACTTATACCATAAGAGGCCCAAAAAGGTTTTGGTTAAAAGGGGATTGGGTCTTACACTCTATTAGAGGCCCAAATGTTTTTGAAAAGAAAAATGGGACTTACAACACAGGGTAGACCCAGATGAAATGTTTTGAAAACGACGATCGCGCCGCGGCTTTAGGAAACACAGTGGGACTTATATAATGCGTTGAAGCCCAAAAAGGTTTTGTACAACAAGGGTTGGGTCTTACACTCTATTAGAGACCCAAAAGTGTTTGAAAAAGTTTGATGATGGTTGAATTAATCAAAACCCTAATTTGTTTTCAAAGATATATTTTAATTGAATAAAAATTCAATTAAAATGATCAAAATTGTTAAACATGTGTGAAAACAAATTGTAATCTTGGATTAATGTTTCAAAATCATGTTTATATCCACAAAATGATTGGAAATCAATTAAGTTTGGAAAATTAAAGGGAGAAAAAATATTTCAAATGTTAAAAATAAATAAAACATTAATTATTTGCAAAAATATCAAATATATGAAATAAATAATATTTTTGGGATTTTTTGATAAAATAAAATATTTTAACATTTTTGTGAATTATTAAAAAAAGAATCAACTCAAAATCATTAAAACTCAGAGAGAAATTAATTTTTGAATCAATTAAATAAAATCTCAAAAATTCAAAAATTCAAATATTTGAAAAAGGGCGCCAAGAACATCTTGGCCTTGCCCGCGTGCTCTGTTTTGCCCAGATTTACGTTTTCTCATAAATCTCACTGAATACTTGATGAAATCACACAATCCACATATCAATCTACTCGTTTTCACCTCACGATCATGTCTATGGTCTTTAATTTCATTTATTTTAAGCATGGAATAAGAAATCAAAGAGAAACCTCAAGAACCCTAAAACTTGCATGAAGGCTCAGAAATTCCATACATGATTTAAACAAAGCAATTGATTGAGGGAAAACACTCTATGCATGATTATGAACATATGGCCAAATTATTGTGCAGTAAAAAATGTCTGGATCATAGAGTTAGAAGAGCTCATGCTTACTTCTTGCAGCTGGTGATCGTGTTTTGTGTTAGAGGTGTTACAGCTAGGTTCCAATGATGTGGATAACTTCCCTAGGTGCCAAGTGATGTGCCTAAGTGCTTGGAATGGTTTGAAACAAGATGGAACTGAAGATGGTACCTCAACTGCAACTTGGTTAAAACCTTGAGCAGTTGGTTGGTGATTATGAGAAATCACTGTTCTAGATGTTGTTTAAGTGTTTGGATCACTTCTATATGATGTTTATGAGGTGTGTGTGTGACTGGTTTGGTTGGAATAATTCTCAAACTCAAAACCCGATAGTGACTTGCTTTGGAAGGCAAATTTGGAAGTGAGAAGGTGATTTTGAGGAAAACATTTGTTTGATAGCTTTGGTGTACTCAAACTGATCACAAATGAGCTCTATATATAGTAGAGCAAGTTTGTTTTGCAAGCAATAGTGAATGGCAATTGCTGCAGAAGTTTGGCCAATGTTGATTAATGAGAATCCAAGTCTCCTCTAGCCATTGACTAGAGGTTAGGGCACAGGCTGCTGGTTCCCTTGGTCTTGGATTTGTCTTGACTGAATTCAGTTGGAAATGGCTCAGTCCATGCCACCTTGGCGCATCCATTGAATGCTCCAAAACAAAATTGGAGTCTTGTCCCCTCTTTAGGGATTTCTAGGTTTGGCATGCTACTTTTGGTTCCAAAGACTTGGGAGGCTCAGGATCAGTGTTTGTCCCTCCTTGGTCCCTCACTGAGGTGTTCAGATGGATAGACATGTTTGTCATTTGCACAAATTTGGCAAATCGAGCAAAATGCACAAATCTGCCTTGCCTTGACAGTTTGCAGCAAGGCATATTGGCATGGTCATATCTCATGGCTCAAGTGGATTTTCATGGGGTTCTTGGCCATTTTGGAAAAAAGTGACATTTTCACTTTTTATGATTTTGGCTATTCCATAACTTGAAATCCATGGAGAATTGGAATGAGGTGTAGTTGACCTTTTTAAAGTATTCCATGAGAGCTACAAGTCCATCTTTGTATCAGCCCAAATGGTTGCTTGGATCTCAAGTTATGATCCTTGGAAGTTGGTACCCTAGCCACTTTATTTCATAAATTAGAAAAATTCTAAGTTTTTATGGTTACCCCTTTTACAAGTTATCCCAATTTCTTTGGTTTTTCTTGATGAATGTTGATTCAAATCACACATTAACATCATTTTAGGGTCAAAGAACCATATTTGTGAAAAATCTCAAAAAGTCAAAGTTGACTTTTATGCACAGTTGACTTTTTGTCACATGAATTCTAAACTGTGTGATCCTCTATGAAATCAAGTCCTTGACCTAAATAAAACTTGATGGATTGATTTCATAGGTGTTATAGGGTTTATTGAATTATGTCCCAAGGTTTAGGAGCATGTCCTAGTCAAAAGTCAAAGGCACAGTTGACTTTTTCTTAAAAACCCTAACTGTGGTTCTGATGAACTTGAAACTTGGGAATCAAGCTTCTTGGATAAATCCATTGTTGCAAATGGATCAATGTAGTGTGTTGGAGACCCTCAAATCATGTCTTGAGGTCTTGGCTCATGTTTTGTCCCAAAAGTCAATTTAGGGGTGAATTAGGTCAAGAAACCCTAATTCCCGATTTTTAGTGAAGGTATCCCCTGAGGCTAAATTGACTTGATGATTAGGTCCATGAGGTTCCATGGAGTATCTTAGGTTACGCTTTGAAGCAATGGCTCATGCCCAGATGAAAATTTCCACCTGGAGGCCCTAGTCGACCAAAACCCTAATTTGGTGACACTGGCGATCTTGAGGCTTAATCCACCGGAAAGGTTGCAGCCTTGTGCTTAATCCTTGATGTGAGAGTCCTCTTGATCCTTTGTAGATGTTTGAGAGGTTAGACAAGTTGAAGATCATGTCATTCCTTGATTGATCCTTTGTCTAAAAGCTCTGAGAGAGCTTGAAACCCTAATTCCGATTGTAGTGAATGCTCGCCCATCTTTGGGGAGACTGGTGGGGCATGATGGTTCCTCCATATTGTGATGATGATTTTCACAATGATGGGAAATATTAGTGGTCAAAATTTGGGGTATGACAGATGCCCCTATTTAATCTTCTTGGACCCGAAGGTGTGAATGACGAAGGTATTCGGGCATTCAGGGTGCAAGAGGATTGAATATTGGAATACCCAAAATTTTGATGGTGGTTAAGAATGGTAGTTCACGCATCCTTCTTCTTTTGCTAAGCAATGATACTTAGAAAAGGTAAAAACTTCCCCTCGATCCTGGTTTTTGTACCAAGGAACTGGTCTCATTTTCTGAAGTAAACTTCTCCTCGATCATGGTTTCTTACCAAGGAATTGGTCTCAGTTTCTGAAATAAACTTCCCCTCGATCCTGGTTTCCTACCAAGTAACTGGTCTAAGTCTTTGAAATAAACTTCCCCTCGATCCTGGTTTTTTAACCAAGGAACTGGTCTCAGTTTCTGAAGTAAACTTCCCCTCGATCCTGGTTTCTTACCAAGGAACTGGTCTCAGTTTTTGAAGTAAACTTCCCCTCGATCCTGGTTTCCTACCAAGGAAATGCTCTCAGTTTCTTTTCTCAATAAACTTCTTGACAAGGGACGCTATTGTAGCGGTTTTCCTCAAACTTCTCGCCGAATTTTCCTGGGGAGATGCCATTTGATGGAAAAAGTTTGGATGTCAGACTTGCGGGGGAACCCATTCGTCTGAGCTGTAGAGGTGTACAAACTTCTCTGTTGGGAGACGCCATTTGTTTCTACTAGGGAAAACGAGTCTCTTGAGAGACTATTTCCGCTTGGGGTCTTACATCATACTTTTCTCGGGATCTTCTCGGAGAAATGCCATATGATGTGATCCAAGTTTGAGGTGCTGACGACCTTTTCGTCAGCGGATTTTTTCAGAGAAAAACTACTGTATTGCCGAATCTCTGCTTAAGAGGCTTCCTCTGGGGATTTTCCTTAATCCGAGAAAGTGAAGATATCATCTTCGATGGCGAAGAGTGACATTGGTCGGAAGTTTCTCTGGTATTTCAGAGGTTTAATTTATCAAAGTGGTCGAGGACCGACTTCATCCCAGAAATACACTGGAGGAGAGAGATTGTTCAGACGCAACACTTCCTGACGAGGAAAGAACTGAAAACTCGATTGGGAGGACTTTTATCACTTGGGGATAAGACTGACCAAGGTGATAGTGATGCAATATGAATGTGAATGTAAATCAACAATGCATGATGCAGGTATATTTATGCTGACAAAACTGACGTGACATATAGACTAGTAGATGAACACGACTGGATACTCGGCCACAGTGGGAGATGAAAAGTATCACATGTTCATGATAGCAATTCTGCCTTGCTTTGGAGACATAGTCCATGCGGGGAACAACCGTTGGTCGGGCTTAGGAGGTTAGAACTCCGGCGAGGGGTGTCAGATGAAACATGGTCTCTGACACAATTGATCCTTCTGTCAAGCGTACTGGTTTAGAAGGAGTACTTTGATTCTGTACTTTGAGGCTCGAACACCTTTGGAGACGCAATTGATGTTCTTTCGATGCTCAACGGTCAAAAGAAATTGCCATCTTTATTTTAAAAGCAGAAAAGATTTAACAAGTAAATTCATTTTGTTTTATTTCAAGAATCATTAATCATGTAAAAACGTCGTTCTATAAAGTTAAAACAAATAAGAATTGCAAACAAAAGCACAAGGGCTCAAATTTTATTGATAGGATGGAAATCAGCCAAACGCGTGATTCCATAGAGTATTTACAAAGTTAGAAAATGGTAATTTAAGGGAAAAGGGCTACATTGAAACATAACGACCACTATCCTTTTACCAACTTTGAATTCGGGACATCCTGAGCTTCCGTCGAAGATGACCTTGACTGGAGTTTTTTGATGGATGGCATGACTGCTACTGGGGATTTGCCCCTGTTGGATGTAGTTATTTGCCATTATCCCTAACTTTTGCCTGGATTGTACTTTGAGATTTCCAATCCACCTGGATGATTTTTGATTATGTCTCTAATTTTTGCCTAGACCGCCCTTTCGGGTTTTCAATCCACCGAGACGTTTTTTTTTTAGTTTAGGCGAAGTATTTCTTGACTACATCAACATTTGTGGGGTAGGCAAATTCTTCTCCATCCATGGTTACAAGTCTCAAGGCGCCGCCTGAGAAAGCTTTCTTGACCACATAAGGGCCATCATAATTCGGAGTCCATTTTCCCCGAGAACCTGTGAGGAATGATTGTATCTTTTTGAGCACGAGGTCTCCTTTTCTGAAGACGCGAGGTCGAACCTTTTTGTCAAACGCCTTCTTCATTATTTGTTGATACAACTGACCGTGGCATAGAGCCGTTATTCATTTTTCTTCGATCAGGTTTAATTCATCGTGTCGACTTTGACACCACTCAGCTTCTGTAAGCTTAGCTTCCATCAATACCCGGATTGATGGGATCTCTACTTCTATGGGGAACAATGGCTCCATGCCATATACTAGAGAGAAAGGGGTGGCCCTTGTTGAAGTGCCGACAGATGTGCGATAACCGTGAAGAGCAAAGGGTAGCATTTCGTGCCAATCTTTGTAGGTTACAACCATCTTTTGAACAATCCTCTTGATGTTCTTGTTAGCCGCTTCTACCGCGCCGTTTATCTTGGGTCGGTAGGGAGATGAGTTATGGTGTTCGATCTTGAACTCAGCGCACAACTCCATCATCATCTTATTGTTCAAGTTAGATCCATTATCAGTAATGATCTGGCTTGGAACACCATAACGGCAGATGATGTTGTTTTTGATAAATTGGACCACGACTTGTCGGGTCACATTAGTGTATGATGCTGCTTCGACCCACTTGGTGAAGTAGTCAATGGCTACCAGGATGAACCGATGTCCATTTGAAGCCTTAGGTTCAATCATGCCGATTATGTCGATTCCCCATATGGAAAAAGGCCATGGGGAAGAGAGAACTTTGAGATGTGTAGGCGGTACATGGATTTTGTCGGAGTATATCTGACACTTATGACACTTCCTCATGTACTTGTAGCAGTCGGATTCCATGGTCAACCAGTAGTACCCTGCTCTTAGAATTTTTCTCGCCATTGTTTGTCTGTTGGAATGTGTGTCAATGGATCCTTCGTGAATTTCTTTTATCAGCATGTTTGCTTCTGGTCTGTCTACACATCGAAGTAAGACCATGTCGAAGTTTCTCTTATAGAGTGTATCACCGCTCAGGAAGAAGCTACCTACTAGTCTTCTGAGGGATTTTCTGTCTTTTCTTAGTGCCCCAGGTGGGTGCTCTTATTTCTGAAGGAAGCATTTGATATCGTGATACCAAGGTTTGTCGTCGATGACTGCTTCAATTGTGAAGATGTAAGCGGACCGTTTAAGGCGTATTATGTCAATCTTAGGTATGTCGTTCCATTGACCTACACTAATCATGGAAGAGAGAGTGGCTAATGCATCAGCCATGTGATTTTCCTCACGAGGGATATGATGAAACTCGATTCTGTTGAAGAAGGGTAAGAACCTTTTTGCATAGTCCTTGTAAGGAATCAGTCCTGATTGGTATATGTTCCAATCTCCTTTGATTTGATTGATAACCAGGGCTAAGTCGCCATATACATCCAAGTTCTTAATCCTTAAGTCAATCGCTTCTTCGAGACCCATAATACAAGCTTCGTATTCAGCCTCGTTGTTTGTGCACTTGAATGTCAGTCGGGCGGTGAAAGGAATGTGGGTACCCTGAGGTGTTATGATGATTGCCCCAATTCCATTTCCAAAATGATTGACAACTCCATCAAAGATAAGTCCCCATTGGGAACCTGGTTCTGGCCCTTCACTGGGTAGTGGCTCATCGCAATCTTTCATTTTCAAGTACATGACATCTTTGTCTGGGAAGTCAAACCTGACCGATTCCTGATCGTTAATCGGTTGATGAGACAAATAATCGGCTAAAATACTTCCTTTAACGGCTTTTTGAGCGTGGTACTCTATGCCGTATTCTGATAACAACATCTGTCAATGGGCGATCCTTCCCGTGAGAGCAGGTTTTTCAAAGACATACTTGATAGGATCCATTTCGGAGACTAACCAAGTAGTGTGACGAATCATGTACTGGCGAATACATTTGGCTGCCCAAGCCAGAGCACAGCAAGTTTTCTCAAGCATAGTGTACCGAGTTTCGCAGTTAGTGAATTTCTTGCTCAAATAGTAGATGGCAGACTCTTTCCTTTTTGTTTTGTCTTGTTGGCCAAGTACACAACCCATTGAGTCCTCTAGGACTGTTAGGTAGATGATCAATGGTCTTCCTTCCACTGGAGGTGATAGAATCAGTGGGTTCAACAGGTATTCCTTGATACTGTCGAAGGCGGTTTGGCAATCTTCTGACCAAACGCAGTCCTGGTTCTTTTTAAGTAATTTGAAGATTGGCGCGCATGTCGCGGTCATGAGGAATATAAATCTGGAGATGTAATTCAGACGTCCCAGGAATCCTCTGACTTGTTTTTCAGTTTTCGGAGAAGGTATTTCTTTAATGGCCTTGACCTTGTCAGGATCAACCTCAATTCCTTTCTGGCTGACGATGAACCCTAGCAGTTTCCCTGAACGAACACCAAATGTGCACTTATTGGGATTCAAGCGGAGTTTGTACTTTCTCAACCGCTCGAATAGTTTTGATAGGTGGGTCACATGCTCTTCTTCTGTTTTAGATTTGGCAATCATATCATCGACATACACTTCGATTTCCTTGTGTATCATGTCATGAAAAAGAGTAGTCATGGCCCTTTGATAGGTTGCCCCGGCGTTCTTCAAACCGAATGGCATTACCTTATAACAAAAGGTACCCCATGGGGTAATGAACGAAGTTTTATCCATGTCTTTCGGCGCCATTTTTATTTGATTATAACCCGAGAATCCATCCATGAAGGAGAAAATTTGAACTTTGTTGTACTGTCTACCAGCATGTCAATGTGTGGTAAAGGAAAGTCGTCCTTCGGACTAGCCTTGTTTAGATCTCTGTAATCGACACACATTCAGACCTTTTCATCCTTTTTTGGAATGGGTACGATGTTTTCTAACCATTGAGGATACTCTGATGTGGCGAGGAAACCCGCGTCAATCTGTTTCTGTACTTCCTCTTTGATTTTGATGGCCATGTCCGGGTGAGTCCGTCTCAACCTTTATTTTACTGGCGTACATTCTGACCTTAACGGTAGATGATTTTCCACGATGCTGGTATCCAACCCTGGCATGTCCTGATAGGACCAAGCAAATACATCGGGGAATTCTTTGAGAAGCTTCTCAAACTCTCTTTGGCAGTTGGACTGAGCAGTGCCCCAATCCTGATTTCTTTTCTTTCATCTTCTGAGCCTAAGTTTACAGTTTCCAACGGATCTTTGTGAGGTTCAATGGACCTTTCCTCTTGTCTGAGTAATCGGGAGATCTCCTCTAGAATTTTGTCGTCAACTTCTTCTTCAGCCCCAAATACCGGGAACTCAAGTTAGGAGAAGGCACTGGATCGTATGTTTCAATGGGGTTTAAAACAAGCAATCTGCATGACGTGATGATTGTTTTTAGATGAGATAGAGAGAATGCAAGAGTGTGTGCAATGTATTTTGGAAAACTGCTTGTTTTTATTATTGAATTATTTTTTAGGATTACCATTTTCTGAAAAAAAATGAAAAAGAAAACAACAATAAATGCATAAATTACAGAATGCGTTATTATATTTATGATCTTTCCGATTCTTGAAACTACAGCCCTATAAAACAAAACTCTGTCGCTTTGGGCGAAGCGAAGAGGTATAATTACAGAAAATGAGCCCTATCAAAACATCTGTTTCACCTGGGCAGGGTGAAAGTTTAAATACGACAATTACTTTGATTGATGAACAACTTTTGGAACATCGACAGCAACCCATTGGCGGCGAACTCCTCAGTGAATCACAAAGTCTGGTACCTTCCCTGATTTGTCTTTAGAAATAACGTTGATTTCTGGTGGAGCAGGATCATTGGAATCTGTCTCCTAGGCAGAGTTGTCATAGGAGGATTCCCCTGTTGTATTTTGCATAGTATTTGTGCTCTCAGGTAAATCTCGCCATCCAGTTGGCTGGATGTCTTCGAACCTAATACGAGAGCTTTCAAGAGCAGTGTACTTGACCATATAGTCGTATTTTCCACTTGGTTATTCTAAGGTGTCCCACACTTCTGTGGAACTGGAGGAGTCATTCCTCTCGATGACGTTGACTTCAGGAAAAGCATAGTTGATGAATTCTAGTCCGGCAAGCTTTGCCAATTCATCGTCGTACTGGATAGGTTCTGAATACCCTGAGTGTTGGTCCCATGACATGGTGGGGACGCAGGTATTCTGTTCAATGATGCTCAGCTGATTTTCATTGTTCAGCTGATTTTCTTGCCCCAAGTCTCCTGGGTACGGCTGCCAGATAGGCAGGCCATCCATTGGGCCATAATAGTCGTGGTCAAAGTTGTCTTTCATTAGAGTGTCCTCCTCTAATGAGTTTGGTGGAGCACGACATCCTTCTTGATCACAATCTCCGTATATCATTTTGACATCTGACACTGGTATAAATCTCGGACCTTGTGCAGGATAGCAAAATGGCGTAGGCACCTCTTCCTGAGACATATAACCATCCTCGTTAAGATAGGACTTCCACTCCTCATCTGTATCAGAGGGATCTCCCTCGTTGATGGTATGGACTGCTTGAGATACTGGGTGAAGGAAACCTCCAATGTGGAAAAAATCCTCAATGGGATGAAGACTTTCATCGTTAGTAGTAGTCTGGGTACAGGTTGAATAAAAACCAAGACCCTTCTTTGTTTTGTTATCAGTAGGAATGACAAGCTGCCTCCACCCCTTTGTATTGTTACTTTTGATCACTTCGAGAGCATCTCTGTATGAGGAAACCGATGTTTCTTTTTCTGATTGATTGTCATTGCTCACCGAGAGTGCTTGGAACTGAGTTCCAACAACCTCATCGGGCTCTACACAAGTAGATAATGAAAGGTTACTCACGATCAAGGCTTGTTCTGCACAGACCGTGACGAGTTGATCGTTCTTGATGAACTTCAGTTTCTGGTGCAGTGTCGAAGTGACTGCCCCAGCCTGGTGTATCCAAGGTCTTCCTAATAAATAGCTGTACGCTCCCCGGACGTCCATGACCTGGAAAGTGATTAGGAAAGTGTGAGGACCGATAGTTATGGGAAGGTCGACTTCGCCGATAACTGCTTTCCGAGATCCGTCAAATGCTTTGATGATGACCTCACTGCCCCTCATCGGGAATCCTTTGAATGATAGTTGCATTAAAGTGGACTTCAGCATAACGTTGATGGCCAATCCGGTGTCTACCAGTACGCTGGCTAAAGCATCATCCAGGTAGTTAACTGTGATATTGAGAGCCAAGTTGTGGCTTTTTCCTTCCTCTGGCAATTCCCCATCACTAAACCCCAAGTTGTTGCAGGAAGTGATGTTGGACACGATGCTATCGAAATGTCTTATTGTTACATCCTGTTCCACAAAGGCCTGCTCTAAGACTTTCTGTAAAGCCTCTCTGTGGGCTTCGGAACTGAGTAATATAGATAGCACTGGGATTTTGGAAGGAGTTTGCAATAGTTGATCTACAATGTTGTACTCGCTTTTCTGGATGAGCTTCTGCATCTCATCATTGTTTTTTGAAAGATCGGGATCACTGGACTGACCGACCGGTGGATTGGGAACTTCTGTCTGAGGTTCCTTTTCTTGGTTAGGTTCTCCAACTCCTCGGTTGAAGATTCGACCGCTCCGTGTTACTCGACTGATGTCTGCAATATTCACGACGGAGGATAATGGAACTTCCTTTCCATTCTCAATTATTGTTGCACCGTGTCATACCCCAAATTTTGACCACTAAGATTTTCCATCATTGTGCAAATCATCATCACAATATGGATGAACCATTAGTCTCCCCGAAGATGGGTGAGCATCCACTACAATCAAAATTAGGATTTCAAGCTCTCTTTGAGGCTCAGCCAAAAGATCAAATCAAGGAATGACATGATCTTCAACTTGTCTAAACCTCTCAAACATCCACAAAGGATCAAGAGGACTCCCACTTCAAGGATTAAGCACAAGGTTGATCCCTTCTAGGTGGATTAAGCCTCGAGATCGCCAGTATCACAAAATTAGGGTTTTGGTCGACCAGGGTCTCCAGATGGAATTTTTCCTCTGGGCATGAGCCAATGCTTCTAAGCATAACCTAGGATGCTCCAAGGGACATCATAAACCCAATCATCAAGTCAATTTAACCTCAGGGGATGCGTTAATCAAAAATTAGGAATTAGGGTTTCTTAACCTAATTCACCCCTAAGTTGATTTTTGGGACAAATCATGAGCCAAGACCTCTAGACATGGTTTGAGGGTCTCTAGCACACTACATTTATCCATTTGCAACAATGGATTGATCCAAGAAGCTTGAGCAACAAGTTTCAATTTCACATGAACCACAGTTAGGGTTTCACGAGAAAAGTCAACTGTAGCTTTGACTTTTGACTAGGACATGCTCCCTAACCCTAGGACATGATTCAATATACCCTATAATACCTATGAAATCAATCCATCAAGTTTGTTTAGGTCAAGAACTTGATTTCATAGAGGATCGCACAGTTTGGAATTCATCTGACAAAAAGTCAACTGTGCACAAAAGTCAAACTTTAACTTTTTGAGATTTTTCATAATTATGGTTCCTTAACCCTAAAATGATGTTAATGTGTGGTTGGAATCATTATTCATCAAGAAAAATCCAGAAAAGGTGGATAACTTGTAAAAGGGGTAGCCATAAAAATTTAGAAAATTTTCTAAGTTATGGAACAAAGTGGCTAGGGTACCAACTTTAGAGGATCATAACTCCTAAACCACAAGGCCATTTTTCCCCATCCAAAGCGGGATTTGTAGCTCTCATTACCCTCTACAAAAGATTCAACTACACCTCACTCCAATTCATTATGGATTCTGAGTTATGATTGGGCCAAAATGACTAAAACATGAAAATACATCATTTTCCAACACTTAGAAAAATTTTGACCAAGGCAGATTTTGTTGAAAACACCAAAACTTGTGAGATCTTTTCACAAAGTTGCAAGATGAATCAAGTCCAAAGGTAAACATCAATGTTGTTGCATATGTTTCTAAGAATCCAAAGAGTCTCTCAGCATGAATTATTTCAACTTGAGCCAAGAGAAATCCATGCCCAAAGTCATGCTGCTGCAAGCTATTTTGAAAAAAATCAGTTTGCATGTTTGCTTGCCACACACGATTTCTGAATCAAAACCAAGGATCATTATGCCACCTGTACTCAAACCAATCACAATACATCTGATCCAACCTACAAAGCTGAATCACAAAGACATGGAATCTTCCAACTTGAAGTTCATGCATTTTGTCACATTTTACCTTGAATTCAAAGGGCATTAATGTGGAATAGTGCATTGTCAAGATTCTCGCTCTCCTCAGTCAAGTTCTCTGATTAAACAACAATTAAAATGACTGAGGAATGTAATTTCAGTCAAGGCATAGTTGATCTATTTGGAGCAGTTGTTACACCTAATGCAAGAGGCATTTATGGCCAACCAATCCCTTTGAAGGTGATCTGATCCAGCAGTCATTCACTATTCCTCCAAGACAAGAGTTGATCACCAATAAATAGAGGTTCCAATGGATCATTCAAGGCACACCAAAGCAAGTTATAACACTGCTTTCTCTCAATCTCTCTTAAGTGCCAATTTTCTTTATTTTTGAGCAACCACCATTGGGTTTTGAGTAGTAGCCCTAGGCAATCCATTCCAATTATTCAAACACATCACATATGATGTATTTGAGGTGTCCAAACACTTAAACACCAACTGTAACACCCCTAGCTCAAAATCAGCCTTCAACCAAGCTATTATGACTCAATTATGCAGTTGGAGTTCTCCAGTTTGATCCAGAAGTTTTTAGAGTGTTCCAAAGCTTGCAACACACTCCACAACATCCATTAAAGCTGCGGGATCATCAAATCCCATCTGTGCAGAGTTCCATTTTAGCTTGCATCAAGGTAAGCCTCAAAACTCCATCTTCATGATCCATGCATATTTCCTCGCATGATATTTTTGCCAATTGATTGCCATCATGTGTTGAGTGTTTTCCCTCAAGAAATTTGATCATAGCCCTCATAACCATGTCTGCACAACTGCTTTTGCAAAACTAGGGTTCATATGGTCGTGATGATATAACTTGCTATACACTGAAAATAAATAAAATCAAGTATTGCCATCTTGTTCCTTGTTAAAAAACACACGAGTTTGGTGTTTGAATCATGTCAAATGGTTGAGAGATGAGTGAGATAGGGGGCTTCATGCACGAGCTCGGGGAAGAAGATGGCCATGGCGCCATTCTTCAGGTTTTCCAACCAAGTTCTCTATATAATTTTCACTTTCCATATGTTTAATGAATTGGCATTGCGCCCTAATGGTTGATCAGCTGGTTTGTGAGTATTGGCAAGCGAGAGGTCTGGGGTTCGAATCCCCCTCTCCCCAGACCTCTTTTTTACCACTTTTTCCTATTTTTTGTTATTTTTCATATTTATTTTAAATTATTTATTTAATATAATTATTATTTTTGTGAATAAGTTCATTTTCATTATTTTTTAAACATTTTAAAATGAATATTAATCTTGAAAAATCAAAACCAAATGACCTTAATTCATCTTGTGATTAAAATATCATGTTTCAAACCTTAACCAAAGGTCATAAGTTGTTTATTAAAAATTATTTGGTATTTGTATCATTTTAATTAATTTTCTTTGAATAATTACTTTAAAAATGATGAAATTAGGGTTTTGTTAATTTTCACCCTAACAAATCTTTTTCAAACACTCATGGACCTCTAATAGAGTGTAAGAGCCAACCCTTTTTAAACCAAAATAATTTGGGCCTCGGTCATCGTATAAGACCCACTGTGCTTTCAAAAACCTCGGCACAATCGCCGTTTTGAAAAACAAAACCTTTTGGACCTCTCCTTGAGCTGTAAGCCCCATCACTGGTACAAAAACAATTTTGGGCCTCTAGTAAAGTGTAAGACCCAACCCTTTTTGAAAAACAAAACATTTTGGGCCTCAGTGTATTGTATAAGTCCCGTTGTATTTCAAAAAGTTCGGCGCGATCATCGCCCGTTTAAATAAAACCCTTGGGCCTACCCTCGTGTTATGAGCCCTATTTATTTTCTTCAAACAATTTTTGGGTCTCTAATAGAGTGTAAGACCCAATCCTTTGTAAATAAAGACCATTTTTGGGCCTCAAATGTTGTATAAGTCCCATTGTATTTCAAAAGTCACGACGCGATCGTCGCCTTTTTAAACAAAAACCATGGGCCTCTCCTTGAGTTGTAAGCCCCACCACTTGGATAAAAATAAACTTTTGGGCCTCTTGAGGGAGTATAAGACCCATCCCTTTGTACCGAAAACCTTTTTGGGCCCCAGTCACTTGCATAAGTCCCTCTGTACAAATTCACAGTGCAATCACTAATAAAACCTTGGGCCTCTCCTTGAGCTATAAGCCCCAACAATCTTTTCAAAGCACTTTCTCTTTTGATTTTGCATATGGTATTGTTATCAAAGTTTTCTTTGTTGAACAAACTAACAAAACAGCATGGAAGCTCTACAACCGAGTAAATGTTTACCCGCTTTCATTTAACGCTTTCATATGTATATAATTGTACTGTGGGGTTGTTTTCACTATAAGTCTTCTTTCGTAAACTCATGCCAACTGTGTAATAATAGTATAGATATTTAGAGTTTCCCCGACAACTACGTCTAGAACTAGACAGAACCTAGTCTCCTTACATCCGACATTCTCTCGGACATTTCAACATAACCTAAACCATGAGAATTTTATTTTACAACAATTTTAGATAACTAGATCTAAGAAATCTCCTCCTTGAATAGTCCATATAGAGAAGGCCATCGTTCCAAGTGAAACCCCTTCTAGAACTGTTCATCAGCCTCCTTTTGGGCTTAGTGCAAGGACTCAAAGGCTTCTTAAAAGCATCTCCGCCTCCTCTTGGGCGTTGTACAAGGACCCGTCGGCTTCTTAGAAGTTTTCACAGCCTCCTCTTAGGCTTTGTATAATGATTCTTTCTTCGGGAAGATAGCCTCCTCTTGGGCTTAATACAAATTGTCCCTCAGCTTCTTAAAAGTTTTTCTCGCCTCCTCTTGGGCTTCGTACAAATTGTCCCGACGACCTCTTAAAGGTATAGGAACAGAAATTAGTCATCCTAATAAAACAGTCTTTCAAGGAGTCTAGATCTTTCTACCGCAAATGTGCTGTCTCTTAATTTTTCTTAAGCATAGTATAAAAGATAAAACTCTAGACTTGGACAGTCTAATTTCCTTGAGTCTCAAAGACATTCTCAAGCTCCTTTAAAAAATGGAAAGATGAAAACGCGTAAGACTCGGACAGTCTAAAGCTCCTTTGGATTCCCTGTTTCCTTAGAGAACAGGAAATAATCCCGATCCTCAGATCAAATCCATGAGTACGACGTGACCCATATAAGAACTGATTTTCTATTTATCCGATACTGGACCCGTCACTAAACTAAAACAGTTACAATGGCCTCCTCTTAGGCTTTGTACAATGATTCTCCCCAGCGGAGCTAACCTTTTCACACTCTCTTGTTGAGTATAAAATACTCTCTTGTTGAGTCAATCCCTTTTAGCCTCTATCTCCGGCTTTGTACGAGATACAAAAACATTCTCTTATTGAGTATAAAAGACTCTCTTGTTGAGTCAAACCCCTTTTTATCCTCCATCACGGGCCTCGTACGAGATACAAAACACTCTCTTATTGAGTATAAAAGACTCTCTTGTTGAGTCAATCTTCCAATAGCCTCCATCTCGGGCTTCATACGATATACTAAATCACTCTCTTGTTGAGTATAAAAGACTCTCTTGTTGAGTCAACTCCCTTTTAGGTTCCATCTCGGGCTTCGTACGAGATACAAAGCACTTTCTCGTTGAGTCAACCCTTTTAGCCTCTCTCTCGGGCTTCGTACGAGACACATAAAAACACCCTCTTGTTGGGCCAATAGCCTCCTCTTAGGCTTTGTATAAAGAAATCCCCGTTTGATTCAATCAACCTTTTAGCATCAAATCATGCTTTGGTCACAGCATACAAACATCAACAACTCCTTTTCCCTCATCCAATTGCTGTAAGTGGCAAGCCTCTGGATTATTTACATCCACGCCACTGTCCCTCTTTTAGCCGGAGAAATTCCTAAGGAAAGATGGCATTCCTCTACACTGAGTTAAAGTCTTCTCCTTCAGGTTGAAAATCCCCTATAAAGGAAATTATGTCATTTCTGGATTCATAGATCCCAGTTAAAGTAATTCTCCTTTATAATCAGTCACCCAACAGTTGTGACAGACATACCCTTCTTTAGAGATGACAAATTCTCTCTGGAGTCAAAACCCTTTAGCTTCACATCTTGGGCTTCGAACAAGATACAAATAGACCCTTCAGCTTCACTTGGGCTTTGAACAAGATACAAACCACCTTTAGCTTCATATCTTGGGCTTTGAACAAGACACCAAAACAACCTTTTTCCTCCCATAGTATAGGAGGAACTACGATCGCTCTGATTTCCCTATCCCGGGAATACGTATGCATAAGATTGAAAAATATTAGCGAGCACACTAATAAAAAACCCAAAATCCCATATATTAACCGAATAGCATCGGTTCCCAACACCCTACCCCGACACTGTTTTCAACAAAATAACCCCAAAGGACGAATCCCCCTATTTTGATAACATATGTAAATCAACAGTTTTGACTGTTTAACCTCAGTTTGCAAGAAGGGTTAATTGGAGACCTCTATTTCCCTTCCTTCATCCGCTCTAATAGGATAAAAAATGAATCGAACTGTAGTACCCAAGCGATAGTGCTTCGAAACCACAAAAATCGCGCTACAGAAGAGTGGCGACCACAGTGGGAGTGCTTCTTTCTTGTTTTCCCAAGGGATGAAAAAATCTTGAATTCAAGGTGTCACAGGAATAGTGATGTCACTGGGAACCAATATTATTGCTAGGATCGGCCCTCACTAGGATCTTAGGTCAAAAACCTTTAAATTGGGAAGGTACCACAGAATGGCGACTCTGCCGGGGAGCCATTTTCTGTCAGGAACATAAGATTCATAACTCTTAAAGGTCTAGGACATTAGGGCAAATATATATACTGCTTTTCCTAATTGATATCTTTGTTTATTTTTCTTCTAATGGGAATGCGTGTGATGCCGCATGTGGAAAGATTGAGTATACACCTAGGAAAAACCTCTTTCAGTAGTGCGGAAGCTATCAAAAATAGTTGTCACGTGATACTACCCTCTTCTGAGGTTCTTCGAAATAACATCACCTAGCACGGTTCCCGGCCCGCTGATGTTATCTCGACAAGAATCAATGATTTTGAGAGACAGGTACAAAAGTCACTAGTATAAACCTTTGGGATGTGTAGAGCCTTGACTTCATGACACCGACCCTTTGACCCCATGTTTTTCTATGTTTTTGTGTGCTGCATTCATGCATTCATTTAAAAAACATTAAAATAAATAAAATTTTCTCTTCCAGTTTCTCTTTTTCAAAATTAAACTAAGACAATGATTGCAAATGTCAGAGAAAGGGGATTGCGCTAATGGATTTCGGTAGAAGGAAAACTCATAAGTATACCTTCAAGGTTCCAAAATTAGAGGATTTGAGAGGTTTGGCGAGAATGATCACAAACCATGAGGCTTTCAGAGCCAAGTACGGAGGTCTGCTACCTCTGTTGAGGGTCCAGGTAATTGAAAGAATCATGGAGGCACTCGTTCAGTTTTACGATCCGGTCTATCACTGTTTCACATTCCCAGATTACCAGCTCGCACCAACGCTGGAGGAGTATTCCCACCTGACTGATTTACATATCACTGATCAAGCTCCCTTTTCTGGACTGGAAGAAATTCCAAAGGATCAGACCATTGCAAGAGCAATTTATTTGGATGAGTCAGAAGTCAAGACTCACATGACCACCAAGGGAGGAATCCCAGGTTTGCCAGCCAAGTTTCTGGTAAAGAAGGCTCTATACTTTGCTAGTATAGGGAACGTGGCCGATTTCGAGAGCATCTTTGTTTTGCTCACGTACGGGTTATTTTTGCTTCCCAACATCGATACATTTGTAGATATCAACGCCATTCAGGTTTTTCTCATTGGAAACCCTGTACTGACTTTGCTCGCAGATGCGTATCATTCTGTACACTTAAGGAATTTATACAGGGGAGGAATGATCACGTGCTGTGTACCCCTGCTATATAAGTGGTTTATTTCCCATTTGCCTAAGTCTTCCGCTTTTTGGGATCATAAGAGTGCCTTACGTTGGTCGTAGAAAATCATGTCTCTTACCAACTCTGACATAGATTGGTACAATAGGATTTATGACGGGATCAGGATCATTGACCGTTGTGGAAACTTCCCCAACGTACCCCTTATAGGAACTAAGGGAGGAATCAATTACCATCCAGTTTTAGTTCGTCGTCAATTTGGATACCCGATGAGGCATGTCCCACATAATGCTCATCTGAAAGGTCTTTTCTTCAAGGAAGGAGAAAATGATAGGGCACTAAAGACGGAAATAGTGCACGCTTGGAAACATGTTTATAAGAAAGGACGAGAGTCTCTAGGAAAATCGGACTGTGTCTCGGTGGAGCCTTATCTCCACTGGGTACAAACTAGAACTCTCAAGCTAAAGATGCCTTATCCTCGTCACGAAGTTCTTCCGCCAAGGGAATCTGTCATGTACTTCATGACTGAGACGGAAAAACTTCAGGTTACTCTCAAAAAAGTTCAACAGGAAGGCAGGTCTTTGAAGAAGAAATGTCGCATTCTCAATGTGGAGTGTACCAAAATACATCAACTGTTAAAAGATAAGGATGCTCTGATTGAGATTTTAGAGCAACATGCTGTGGAAAATCAGGATGACCAAAGGAATTTGCTCGCTTCTTTCACTTGGCAAAGGAATGACAACCCGACAACGGCCCAAGAGCCCCGGTCCAAGAAAAGGAAAGTACCAGAATCAGCACCCGAGTTCTCCTCAGAGAGGACTCGAGACCCATTAGCTTAGGTTTCTATTTCCGCACCTTGTAATTTACTGTATTTCCATTTCCGCAATCCTTTGAATTCAATAAAACGGGGTTTCCCCACTGTTTGATATTTGCAATCTAATTGTCGAAGTTTATTTTGATTAAACCAAAAAACAATTAATATAATCATTGCATTCATCATTCTCACGTCACGTATTCTTCTTACCTACGAATCTCACGTTTGTGTCTCGGTTCTAGAGTCAAACTGTCTCATTCGTACAATACTCGAGCCAATCGTCAGAAAAAGATGGATGATCTCGAGGAAGAGAACAGAGAGTTGAAAGAAGAGATCGACGCTCAGAGAGAGGATATGAGAAAGCTTTGTAACGACATGCAAGCTCTAGCAGAAGCTCAGATGCAACAACAACGGGCTGTGATCTCAGAGATCACATCAACGCCCATAGTGGAGAAGTATGATCCTAGGTAGAAAATGCCGAAAGATTGCCCCTGGGGCATGCCTGTTAACTATATCCCAGAAGGATATGTTCCGCCGATCACTGAAGATCAGGGAATCATAGTAGAAGCCGCTGGTCCTGAAGGTTACAAACTTCGGGAAAGCGAGGATGCCAGAGGCATAATGAGGACTCCTGAAGGTTACAAACTTCGGGAAGCGCCAAGATTCACTGCCGTAGTAACGGTACCACCCCCTGTGGTGCACACTGTCACAGAAGGACAGATTCCACAGATACCTTCTAATGGAAACGAAAGCATGTTCGAAAGAATGAACGAGTTCTAGGAACAGTTCTTGGAAATGCAGAAGGAACGGCAAGCTATTCGCGATCATGATTTATTTGGAAAGGACGCCGCAGATCTCTGCTTGGTCCCCAATGTGAAAGTTCCGCACAAGTTCCAAGTGCCCAACTTTGAAAAATACAAGGGTAACTCTTGCCTTCAGAGCCATCTGGTGATGTACGGTCGGCGAATGTCAGCTCAGACAGAGAATCAGGAGCTACTGATTCACTACTTTCAGGATATTTTAACCGGTGCCGCATTAAAATGGTACATGGGTTTAAACCACGCTACGATCAGCACGTTCAGAGATCTTGGCATTGCCTTCGTCCAACAATATAAATACAATTTGGACATGGCACCAGACATAGATTAACTTAGATCAATGTCGCAAAAGGAAAAGGAAACCTTTAAGGAGTACGCTCAGAGATGGCGTGAAATTGCCGCTCAAATTTGTCCGCCTCTTGAGGAAAAAGAGATGACAAAGATTTTCTTAAAAACCTTGAGCTCATTTTACTACGACAAAATGGGTGTCAGTTCGCCCGGCGACTTCACCGAAATGGTCGGTATGGGAGTACGTCTCGAGGAAGCCGTTTGAGAAGGACGTCTAGTCAAAGACACTGGGTCGACAAGCGGTACTAAGAAATACGGTAGTACTCTCCCTAAGAAAAAAGAGCAAGATATTGGGAATATCTCTCTCGAAAAGCAAAGGCGACGGTACCAACCAGTAGCTGCTGTAACTCCTGCTATCAACCCCACGCCTACGTATCAAACTCAGGTTGCGCAGAGCCAACCTAATCAACAGAAACTTCAGCAAAGAATACAACAGCCTCTTCAGCAGGCTCGTCCTCAATACAACAACAACCGTACAATGCGGCCACCAGGATTTGATCTTATACCCGTATCGTACGCAGAACTATTTCCGTTACTACTGGCCAAGGGGCATGTCCAGACCAAGGCTCCTCTTACGGTACCAGAAAATCTGCCTTTTTGGTTTAAGGTGGACCAGACGTGCCCTTACCATCAAGGAGGACCAGGGCATAACATAGAGAACTGTCTCAGTTTCAAATCCGATGTGCAAAAGCTTGTTAGGAGCGGGGTATTATCTTTCAAGGATACGAATCCAAATGTTCTCACGAACCCACTGCCTCAACACGAGAAAGCTGCAGTCAATCTGATAGAAGGAGAGTTTAACAACATCTATCAAATTCACGATGTACTCTTGTTGAGGGCCAACTTGGTCAAAATGCATTGTAGACAGAGTGGATATGGCCATATGCCACCTCATAATTATCACCAGTGTGATAACTGCTCTAAAAGTAATTAAGGATGTTCTGTGGTGCAATCAACTCTACAGAAACAGATGGATCTCGGATGGATCCAAGAGCACCGAGTTCGTGGAGTTAACATGGTTTATACGAATTCCAACATCATTCAAAACCACGACATCCGTGCGATGAATGCCAACATGGTGGCAATGTACTCAAGGCAAAGTCAGTATCATAATCTGTCGCGGCACGATTACAATTCCTGTCTGACTTGCTCGGTAAACAAATAGGGATGCTCTTTCATACAAGAGGCCCTCCAGCGTCAGATGGATCTTGGATGGATCCAAGACTACCATGATAGGAATCATTATCAAATCAACATGATTCAAATCTTCGATATTCGCTTGATGAATACCAGTCTGGTAGAGTTACATGCTAAACAGGTCCGACTCGGGTTCCTGGTATCACATGATTATCAGGGCTGTAAAGCGGGTTGCAAAGACGATCAAGGCTGTGCCCTTGTCCAGGAAACACTTTAGTACTTGTTGAACCACTGGTGGCTTCCAATCTATATGGATGAAGACACCCAGCAAATTAGTATCACTAACGGGAATCCTACTAGATATCAAAGTCAGGGTGTTCGGTCGATGGAAACAGACCTAGTACAGTTACACTGTATTCAAAGCGGACGTGGCCAGGTGCCACTACACAACTATGAGCGGTGTGGAGTTTGCTCAGTAGATAATCAGGGATGCTACTTCGTGCGAGCAGCCCTTCAAAGTCTGTTGGACCGCAAAGAGATTTAACCATGCTCAAGTTCTGGATCAGTCAACTACCTCGCTGATCAAATCGAGGACATTGTCGTAATCTCTGATTATTAGAGGGTTAGGGATTTTTGTGCCATCATCCATCTACTTGACGAATTGAGAGTTCCCAATCGGGAACAGATCGAAATTACGTACGATGGTTAGAAAAATCAGAAGGCTCCCATAGTCATCTATCTACCGAGACCACTACCGTATGAATCAACTAAGGCTATCCCTTACAAGTAAGGTGCAACCACAGTCGAGAATGGAAAGGAAATTCCGTTACCCTCCGTCGTAAACATTGCAGACATCAGTCGAGTAACACGGAGTGGTAGAATCTTCAACAGAGGAGTTGGAGAACCCAGCAAAGAAAAGGAACCTCAGACAGAAGTTCCCAATCCACCAGTCGGTCAATCCAGTAATCCCGACCTTTCAAAAAACAATGATGAGATGCTAAAGCTCATCCAAAGGAGTGAATACAACATTGTTGATCAGCTGTTACAAACTCCTTCAAAGATCTCGGTATTATCACTGTTACTTAGTTCAGAAGCGCACAGGGAGGCTCTACAAAAAGTCTTGGAGCAAGCCTTTGAGGAACAGGATGTAACAATCAGACAGTTCGATAGCATTGTCTCTAACATCACTTCCTGCAATAACTTGGGATTTAGTGATGAGGAATTACCTGAAGAAGGTCGCCGTCATAACACGGCGCTTAATATTACAGTCAACTGCCAGGACGATGCATTAGCCAGCGTACTGGTAGACACAGGGTCAACCCTGAATGTTATGCCGAAGTCTACTTTGATGCATTTATCATTCCAAGGCCCTCCGATGAGAACCAGCAAGGTTGTCATCAAAGCGTTTGACAGATCCAGAAAAACGGTTATCGGCGAAGTCGACCTTCCCATAACTACCGGTCCTCACACTTTCCAAGTCACTTTCCAGGTCATGGACATCCGGGCAACATACAGTTGTTTATTAGGAAGACCTTGGATACATCAGGCTGGGGTGGTCACCTCAACCCTCCACCAAAAGCTAAAGTTCGTCCAGAACGACCAAATCGTCACGGTTTGTGGGGAGCAGGCCTTGCTCATAAGCAATTTGTCGTCATCCACTTATGTAGAACCGAAAGGGATAATCGGAACCCAGTTCCAAACGCTTTAGCTACACAAAGACAATTAATCCAAAGGGGGGACTTCGATTTCCTCGTACAAAGATGCTATCAAAGCGGTCGAGAGTACCAATACAATAGGATGGGGGCAGCTTGTCATTCCTACTGACAATAAAACAAAGAAGGGTCTTGGTTTTTCTACAACCTGTACCCAGAAAGCTGCTAACGGTGAAAGTCTTCATCCCATTCAGAATTTCTTCCACAGTGGAGGTTTCCTACACCCAGTGACTCAAGAAGTGCATATCATCAATAAAGATGATTCATCCGATACGGAGGAAGAATGGAAGTCCTATCTCAACAAGGACGGTTATACGTCTCAGGACGAAACACAGACTCCCTTTTGCTTTCCTACACAAAGTCCGGTATTTATACCCAGGTCAGATGTCGAAATGATATATGGAGACTGTGATCCGGAAGGATGCCGTGCTCCACCAAACTCATTAGAGGAGGACACTCTGATGAAAGACAACTTTGACCATGACTACTATGGCCCGATGGATGGCCTGCCAATGTGGCAGCCTTACCCAGGAGACTTGGGGTAATAAAGTCAGCCGAACAATGGAAATCAGCTGAGCATCATTGAAGAGAATACCTGCGTCCCCACCATGTTATAGGATCAACACACAGGTTATCCTGAAAGTACTCAGCATGACAATGAATTCGTAACATATGCTGGACTAGAATTCATCAACTATGCTTTCCTTGAGGTCAACGTCATCGAGAGAGATGACCCCTCCAATTCCAAAGAAGTGTGGGACACCTTGGGACGACCAAGTGGAAAATATGACTATATGGTCAAGTACACTGCTCCTGAAAGCTCTCGTATTAGGCTCGAAGACATCCAACCGACTGGATGGGGAGATATAGTTGAGAGTACAAATAATACGCAAAATGCAACAGAGGAATCCTCCTACGACAACTCTGCTTGGGAGACAGATTCCAATGATCCTGCTCCACCAGAAATCAGCATCATTTCTGAAGACAAATCAAGGAAGGTACCAGACTTTGTGATTCACCGAGGAGTTCACCGCCAATGGGTTGTTGTCGATGTTCCGAGGATCGTTCATAAGTCAAAGTAATTGCCTTCTTTTAACCTTTCACCCTGCCGAGGTGAAATGGATGTTTTGATAGGGCTCGCTTTTTGTAAATTTCCCTCTTCGTTTTGCCCAAAGTGACAGAGTTTTGTTTTATAGGGCTGTAGTTTCAAGAATCGACTTGTTCATTAATAAAATAACGTCGTCCTGTAATTTCCGCATTAATTGCCGTTTTCTCTTTTTGCTTTTCTCAGAAAATGGTGATCCTAAAAAATAACTCAATAATAAAAACAAGCAGTAGAAAAAGAAATACATTGCACACACTCTTGCATTCTCTCTATCTCTTCTAAACACGAATCATCACGTCATGCAGATTGCCCGGTTTCAACCCCGTTGAAACATACGATCTGATGCCTTCTCCTGACTTTGAGTTCTCGGTATTTGGGGCTGAAGAAGAAAATGATGACGAAATTCCAGAGGAGATCTCCGGATTACTCCGACAGGAGGAAAGGTCCATTGAACCTCACAAAGAGCCGTTGGAAATGATCAACGTGGGTTCAGAAAAAGAAAGAAAAGAAATCAGGATTGGGGCACTGCTCAGTCCAACTGCCAAAGAGAGTTTAACCAAGCTTCTCAAAGAGTTTCCTAATGTATTTGCTAGGTCCTATCAGGACATGCCAGGGTTAGATACTAGCATCGTGGAACATCACTTACCGTTAAGATCAGAATGTACGCCAGTAAAACAAAGGATGAGACGGACTAATCCGGACATGGCCATCAAAATCTAAGAGGAAGTACAAAAGCAGATCGACGCGGGTTTCCTCACCACATCAGAATATCCTCAATGGTTAGCCAACATCGTACCCGTGTGCGCCGATTATAGATATCTGAACAAGGCGAGTCCAAAGGACGACTTTCCCTTGCCACACATTGACATGCTGGTAGACAGTACAACAAAGTTAAAAGTCCTCTCCTTCATGGATGGATTCTCGGGCTATAATCAGGTCAAAATGGCGCCGAAAGCCATGGAGAAAACTTCGTTCATTACCCCATGGGGTACCTTTTGTTACAAGGTAATGCCGTTCGGTTTGAAGACCGCTGGGGCAACCTATCAAAGGGCCATGACTACTCTATTTCATGACATGATACACAAAGAAATCGAGGTATATGTCGATGATATGATTGCCAAATCTAGAACAGAAGAGGAGCATGTGGCCCAACTGTCAAAACTATTTGACCGGTTGAGAAAGTACAAACTCCGCTTGAATCCCAACAAGTGCACCTTTGGTGTCCGTTCAGGGAAACTTTTAGGGTTCATCGTCAGCCATTAAGGAATTGAGGTTGATCCTGACAAGGTCAAGGCCATTCAAGAAATGCCTTCTCCAAAAACTGAAAAACAAGTCAGAGGATTCCTGGGACGTTTGAACTACATCTCCAAAATCATATTCCTCATGACCGCGACATGTGCGCCGATCTTCAAATTACTCAAAAAGAACCAGGACTGCGTTTGGAGAAAAGATTGCCAAACCGCCTTCGACAGTATTAAGGAATACCTGGTGAACCCACCAATTCTATCACCTCCAGTGGAATGAAGACCGCTGATCATCTACTTAACAGTCTTTGAAGACTCCATGGGCTGTGTGCTTGGCCAACAAGACGAAACAAAAAGGAAAGAGTCTGCCATCTACTATTTGAGCAAGAAATTCACCGACTGCGAGACTCGGTACACTATGCTTGAGAAAACTTGCTGCGCTTTGGCTTGGGCAGCCAAACATCTTCGCCAGTACATGATTCGTCACACCACTTGGTTAATCTCTGAAATGGATCCAATCAAGTATGTCTTTGAAAAGCCTGCTCTCACGGGAAGGATTGCCTGTTGGCAGATGTTGTTATCAGAATATGACATAGAGTACCACGCTCAGAAAGCCATTAAAGGAAGTATTTTAGCCGATCATTTGGCTCATCAACCGATTGACGATCAGGAATCAGTCGGATTTGACTTCCCAGACGAAGAAGTCATGTATTTAAAAATGAAAGATTGCGATGAACCACTACCCAATGAAGGGCCAGAACCAGGTTCCCAGTGGGGACTAATCTTTGACGGAGCTGTCAATCATTACGGAAACGGAATTGGGGCAATCATCATAACACCTCAGGGTACCCACATTCCTTTCACTGCCAGACTGACATTCAAGTGTACAAACAACGAGGCCGAATACGAAGCTTGTATTATGGGTCTCGAGGAAGCGATTGCTTTGAGGATCAAGAACTTGGATGTATATAGCGACTCAGCCCTGGTCATCAATCAGATCAAAGGAGATTGGAACACTTACCAATCAGGACTGATCCCTTACAAAGATTACGCAAGAAGGTTGTTACCCTTCTTCAACAGAATCGAGTTTCATCATATCCCTCGTGAAGAGAATCACATGGCTGATGCATTAGCCACCCTCTATTCCATGATTAGTGTAGATCAATGGACCGACTTACCTAAGATCGACATAATACGCCTTGAACGGCCCGCTTACATCTTCTAGATCGAAGCAGTCATAGACGACAAACCTTGGTATCACGATATCAAATGCTTCCTTTAGAAACAAGAGTACCCACCTAGGGCACTAAGGAAGGACAGAAAAACCCTCAGAAGACTGGCTGGCAGCTTCTTCCTGAGCGGTGGTACACTTTATAAGAGAAACTTTGACAAGGTCTTGCTCCGATGCGTAGACGGACCAGAAGCAAGTAAGCTGATAAAAGAAATTCACGAAGGATCCTTTGGTACTCATGCCAACGGATACACAATGGCGAGAAAAATTCTAAAAGCAGGGTACTACTGGTTGACCATGGAATATGACTGCTACAAGTACATGAGGAAGTGTCACAAGTGTCAGATATACGCTGATAGAATCCATGTAGCGCCAACACATCTCAAAGTTCTCTCTTCCCCATGGCCTTTTTCCATATGGGGAATCGACATGATTGGCATGATTGAGCCCAAGGATTTAAACGGACATCGGTTCATTCTAGTAGCCATTGATTATTTCACCAAGTGGGTCGAAGCAGCGCCATACGCCAATGTAACCCGTCAAGTGGTGGTCCGATTTATCAAAAACTATATCATCTGCCGTTATGGTGTTCCAAGCCAGATAATTACTGATAATGGATCCAACTTGAACAACAAGATGATGAAAGAGTTGTGTGCTGAGTTCAAAATCGAACACCATAACTCATCTCCCTATCGACCCAAGATGAACGGAGCGGTAGAAGCAGCTAATAAGAACATCAAGAGGATTGTTCAAAAAATGGTTGTAACCTACAAAGATTGGCACGAGATGCTACCCTTTGCTCTTCACGATTATCGCACATCTATCCGCACGTCAACAGGGGCAACCCCTTTCTCTCTAGTATATGGCATGGAGGCAGTGCTCCCCATCGAATTAGAGATCCCATCAATCTGGGTATTGATGGAAGCTAAGCTTACAGAAGATGAATGGTGTCAAAGCCGACACGATGAAATGAATCTGATAGAAGAGAAGCGAGTCACGGCTCTATGCCACAGTCAGTTGTATCAACAAAGAATGAAGAAGGCGTTTTACATAAAGGTCCGACCTCGCGGCTTCAAGAAAGGAGACCTTGTGCTCAAAAAGATACAATCATTTCTCACTGACTCTCGGGGCAAATGGAATCCAAACTATGACGGCCCCTATGTGGTCAAGAAAGCTTTCTCAGGCTGCGCCCTGAGACTTGCAACCATGGACGGAGAGGAATTTGCCTACCCTACAAATGTTGATGTAGTCAAGAAATACTTCGCCTAAACTAAAAAAAAAAACGTCTCGGTGGATTGAAAACCCGAAAGGGCGGTCCAGGAAAAAATTAGAGACATGATAAAAAATCATCCCGGTGGATTGGAAATCTCAAAGTACAATCTAGGCAAAAATTAGGGATAAGGGCGAGTAACTATGTTCAACAGGGGAAAATCCCTCAGCAGCAGTCATGCCATCCATCAGAGAAAACTCCAGTCAGGGTCATCTTCGACAGAAGCTCAGGATGTCCCAAATTCAAAGTTGGTAGAAGGATAGTGGTTGTTATGTTTCAATGTAGCCCTTTTCTCTTAAATTACCATTTTCTAACTTTGTAAATACTCTATGGAATCACGCGCTTGGCTGATTTCCATCCTATCAATAAAATTTGAGCCCTTGTGCTTTTGTTTGTAATTCTTATTTGTTTTAGCTTTACAGAACTACATTTTAACATGATCAACGATTCTTGAAATAAAACAAAAATGAATTTAATTGATAAAATTTTTCTGCTTTTAAAATAAAGGTGGCAATTTCTTTTGACTGTTAAACATCAAAAGAACATCGATCGCTTCTCCAGAAGTAAGCGAACCTCAAAGTGTAGAATCAAAGTATTCCTTCTAAACCAGTACGCCTGAACGAAGGATCAACTGTGTCGGAGACCTGGTTTCGTATGACACACCTCGGCCGAGTTCGTACCTCCTAAGCCCGACCAACATAGCCCCCCGCGGGGACTATCCCACCTAAGCAAGGCAGAATTGCTATCTTGAACCAGCGATACTTTTTATCTCCCACTGTGGCCGAGTATCCAGTCGTGTTCATCTACTAGTTTGTATGTCGTGTCAGTGTTGTCAGTATATACATACATGCATCATGCATTATTGATTTACATTCATATTCATATTGCATCACTATCACTCTAGCCGGTCTTGTCCCCTAGTGATAAAAGTCTTCACGATCGAGTCGTCGGTTCTTTCCACGTCAGGAAATGTTGCGTCCGAACAATCTCTCTCCTCCAGCTTATCTCTGGATTAAAGTTGGTCTCTTGACCACTTTGATAACTTGAACCTCTGAGACCAAAGAAGACTGTTGACGAACATCACTCTTCGCCATTGAAGATGATATTTTCGCTTTCCCAGATTAAGGAAAATCCCCAGAGAAAGCCTCTTAATCAAAGATTCAGCAATGCAGCAGTCTTTCTCCGAAAAGTCCGCTGACGGAAAGGTCATCAGCACCTCAAAATTAGATCACATCATATGGCATTTTTCCGAGAAGATCCCGAGAAAATTATGATGTAATACCCCAAGCAAAAATAGTCTCTCAAGAGACTCGTTTTCCCCGGTAGAGTCGACAAATGGCATCTCCAACAGAGAAGTTTGTGCACCTCTGCAGTTCAGACAGATGGGTTCCCCAGCAAGTCTGACACCAGAACTTTTTCCGTCAAATGGCATCTCCCCAGGAAAATTCGGCGAGAAGTTTAAGGAAAACCGCTATGCATAGCGTCCCTTGTCAAGAAAGTTTATTGACAAAAAAAACTAAGACTAGTTCCTTGGTAGGAAACCAGGATCGAGGGGAAGTTTATATTAGAAACTAAGACCAGTTCCTTGGTAGGAAACCAGGATCGAGGGGAAGTTTATATTAGAAACTAAGACCAGTTCCTTGGTAGGAAACCAGGATCGGGGGGAAGTTTATATCAGAAACTAAGACCAGTTCCTTGGTAGGAAACCAGGATCGAGGGGAAGGTTATATCAGAAACTAAGACCAGTTCCTTGGTAGGAAACTAGGATCAGGGGGAAGTTTATATCAGAAACTAAGACCAATTCCTTGGTAGGAAACCAGGATCGAGGGGAAGTTTATATCAGAAACTAAGACCAGTTCCTTGGTAGGAAACCAGGATCGAGGGGAAGTTTATTTTAGAAACTAAGACTAGTTCCTTGGCTGGAAACCAGGATCAAGGGGAAGTTTTTACCTTTTCCGAGCGTCTTTTCTTAGCAAAAGAAGAAGGATGCGTGAACTACCATTCTTAATCACCATCAAAATTTTGGGTATTCCGATATTTAATCCTCTTGTACCCCGAATGCCCGAATACCTTCGTCATTCACACCTTCGGGTCCAAGAAGATTAAATAGGGGCATCTGTCATACCCCAAATTTTGACCACTAAGATTTCCCATCATTGTGCAAATCATCATCACAATATGGATGAACCATTAGTCTCCCCGAAGATGGGTGAGCATCCACTACAATCAAAATTAGGATTTCAAGCTCTCTTTGAGCCTTAGCCAAAAGATTAGATCAAGGAATGACATGATCTTCAACTTGTATAAACCTCTCAAACATCCACAAAGGATCAAGAGGACTCCCACTTCAAGGATTAAGCACAAGGCTGCTCCCTTCTAGGTGGATTAAGCCTCGAGATCGCCAGTGTCACCAAATTAGGGTTTTGGTCGACCAAGGCCTCCAGATGGAATTTTTCTTCTGGGCATGAGTCAATGCTTCAAAGCATAACCTAGGACGCTCCAAGGGACATCATAAACCCAATCATCAAGTCAATTTAACCACAGGGGATGCATTCATCAAAACTCAGGAATTAGGATTTCTTAACCTAATTCACCCCTAAGTTGACTTTTGGGACAAATCATGAGCCAAGACCTCAAGACATGGTTTGAGGGTCTCTGGCACACTACATTGATCCATTTACAACAATGTATTGATCCAAGAAGCTTGAGCAACAAGTTTCAATTTCACATGAACCACAATTAGGGTTTCGCGACAAAAGTCAACTGTAGCTTTGACTTTTGACCAGGAAATGCTCCCTAACCCTAGGACATGATTCAATATACCCTATAATACCTATGAAATCAATCCATCAAGTTTGATTTAGGTCAAGAACTTGATTTCATAGAGGATCGCACAGTTTGGAATTCATCTGACAAAAAGTCAACTGTGCATAAAAGTCAAACTTTGACTTTTTAAAATTTTTCATAATTATGGTTCCTTAACCATAAAATGATTTTAATGTGTGGTTGGAATCATCATTCATCAAGAAAAATCAAGAAAAGTGGGATAACTTGTAAAAGGGGTAACCATAAAAACTTAGAAATTTTTCTAAGTTATGGAAAAAAGTGGCTAGGGCACCAACTTTAGAGGATCATAACTCCTAAACCACAAGGCCATTTTTCCCCATCCAAAGCTGGATTTGTAGCTCTCATTACCCTCTACAAAAGATTCAACTACACCTCACTCCAATTCATTATGGATTTTGAGTTATGATTGGGCCAAAATGACTAAAACATGAAAATACATCATTTTCCAACACTTAGAAAAATTCTGACCAAGGCAGATTTTGTTGAATACACCCAAACTTGTGAGATCTTTTCACATAGTTGCAAGCTAAATCAAGTCCAAAGGTAAACATCAATATTGTTGCATATGTTTCTAAGAATCCAAAGAGCCTCTCAGCATGAATTATTTCAACTTGAGCCAAGAGAAATCCATGCCCAAAGTCATGCTACTGCAAGCTGTTTTGAATAAAATCAGTTTGCATGTTTGCTTGCCACACATGATTTCTGAATCAAAACCAAGGATCATTATGCCACCTGTACTCAAACCAATCACAATACATCTGATCCAACCTACAAAGCTGAGTCACAAAGCCAAGAAATCTTCCAACTTGAAGTTCATGCATTTTGTCACATTTTACCTTGAATTCAAAGGGCATTAATGTGGAATAGTGCATTGTCAAGATTCTCACTCTCCTCAGTCAAGTTCTCTGATTAAACAACAATTAAAATGACTGAGGAATGTGATTTCAGTCAAGGCATAACTGATCTATTTGGAGCAGCTGTTACACCTAATGCAAGAGGCATTTATGCCCAACCAATCCCTTTGAAGGTGATCTAATCCAGCAGCCATTCACTATTCCTCCAAGACAAGAGTTGATCACCTATAAATAGAGTTTCCAATGGATCATTCAAGGCACACCAAAGCAAGTTATAGAACTGCTTTCTCTCAATCTCTTTTAAGTGCCAAATTTCTTTATTTTTGAGCAACCACCATCGGGTTTTGAGTTGCAGCCCTAAGCAATCCATTCCAATTGTTCAAACATATCACATATGATGTATTTAAGGTGTCCAAACACTTAAACACCAACTGTAACACTCCTAGCTCAAAATCACCCTTCAAACAAGCCATTATGCCTCAATTATGCAGTTGGAGTTCTCCAGCTTGATCCAGAAGTTTTCAGAGTGTTCCAAAGCTTGCAACACACTCCACAACATCCATTAAAGCTGTAGGGATCATCAAATCACATCTGGAACACCATCTGTGTAGAGTTCCATTTCAGCTTGCATCAAGGTAAGCCTCAAAACTCCATCTTCATCATCCATGCATATTTCCTCGGATGATATTTTTGCCAATTGATTGCCATCATGTGTTGAATGTTTTCCCTCAAGAAATTTGATCATAGCCCTCATAACCATGTCTGCACGACTGCTTTTACAAAACTAGGGTTCATATGGTCGTGATGATATAACTTGCTATACACTGAAAATAAATAAAATCAAGTATTGCCATCTTGTTCCTTGGCATCTCTATATATCTTTCACTTGCCATATGTTTAATGAATTGGCATTGCGCCCCGGTGGTTGATCAGCTGGTTTGTGAGTATTGGCAAGCGAGAGGTCTGGGGTTCAAATCCCCCTCACCCAGACCTCTTTTTTACCACTTCTTCCTATTTTTTGTTATTTTTCATATTTATTTTAAATGATTTGAAAAATTAATAACTCACTCAATTTTAATTATTTTTTATTGGTTCTTTTTGCAAAAAATCACAAAAATGTTGAAATATTTTATTCCACAAAAAAAAAATAGATTTATATTATTTATTTAATATAATTAGTATTTTTGTGAATAAGTTCATTTTCATTGTTTTTTAAACATTTTAAAATGAATATTCATCTTGAAAAATCAAAACCAAATGAGCTTTAATTCATCTTGTGATTAAAATATCATGTTTCAAACCTTAACCAAAGGTCATAAGTTGTTTATTAAAACTTATTTGGTATTTGTATCATTTTAATTAATTTTCTTTGAATAATTACTTTAAAAATGATGAAATTAGGGTTTTGTTGATTTTCACCCTAACAAATCTTTTTCAAACACTCATGGGTCTCTAATAGAGTGTAAGACCCAACCCTTTTTAAACCAAAATAATTTGGGCCTCGGTCATCGTATAAGACCCACTGTGCTTTCAAAATCCTCAGCACAATCGTCGTTTTGAAAAACAAAATCTTTTGGGCCTCTCCTTGAGCTATAAGCCCCATCACTGGTACAAAAACAATTTTTGGGCCTCTAGTAGAGTGTAAGACCCAACTGTTTTTGGAAAACAAAACATTTTGGGCCTTAGTGTATTGTATAAGTCCCGTTGTATTTCAAAAAGTTCGGCGCGATCATCGCCCGTTTAAATAAAACCCTTGGGCCTACCCTCGTGTTATAAGCCCCATTTCTTTTCTTCAAACAATTTTTGGGCCTCTAATAGAGTGTAAGACCCAATCCTTTGTAAATACAAACCATTTTTGGGCCTCAAATGTTGTATAAGTCCCGTTGTATTTCAAAAATTACGGCGCGATCGTCGCCTTTTTAAACAAAAACCATGGGCCTCTCCTTGAGTTGTAAGCCCCACCACTTGGATAAAAATAAAATTTTGGGCCACTTGATAGAGTATAAGACCCATCCTTTTGTACAGAAAACCTTTTTAGGCCACAGTCACTTGCATAAGTCCTTCTGTACAAATTCACAGTGCAATCACTGATAAAACCTTGGGCCTCTCCTTGAGCTATAAGTCCCAACAATCTTTTCAAAGCACTTTCTCCTTTGATTTTGCATATGATATTGTTATCAAAGTTTTCTTTGTTGAACAAACTAACAAAACAACATGGAAGCTCTACAACTGAGTAAGTGTTTACCCGCTTTCATTTACCGCTTTCATATGTATATAATTGTACTGTGGGGCTGTTTTCACTGTAAGTCTTCTTTCGTAAACTCATGCCAACTGTGTAATAATAGTATAGATATTTAGAGTTTCCCCGGTAACTACGTCTAGAACTAGACAGAACCTAGTCTCCTTACATCCGACGTTCTCTCGGACATTTCAACATAACCAAAACCATGGGAATTTTCTTTTATGACAATTTTAGATAACTAGATCTAAGAAATCTCCCCCTTGAACAGTCCATATACAGAAGGCCATCATTCCAAGTGAAACCCCTTCTGTAACTGTTCATCAGCCTCGTCTTGGGCTTAGTGCAAGGACCCAAAGGCTTCTTAAAAGCATCCCTGCCTCCTCTTGGACGTTGTACAAGGACCCGTCGGCTTCTTAGAAGTTTTCACAGCCTCTTCTTAGGCTTTGTATAATGATTCTTTCTCCGGGAAGATAGCCTCCTCTTGGGCTTAGTACAAATTGTCCCTCGGCTTCTTAAAAGTTTTTCTCGCCTCCTCTTGGGCTTCGTACAAATTGTCCCGACGACCTCTTAAAGGTATAGGAACAGAAATTAGTCATCTTAATAGAACAGTCTTTCAAGGAGTCTAGATCTTTCTACCGCAAATGTGCTGTCTCTTAATTTCTCTTAAGCATAATACAAAAGATAAAACTCTAGACTTGGACAGTCTAATTTCCTTGAGTCTCAAAGACATTCTCAAGCTCCTTTCAAAAATGGAAAGATGAAAACCCGTAAGACTCGGACAGTCTAAAGCTCCTTTGGATTCCCCGTTTCCTTAGAGAACAGGAAATAATCCCGATCCTCAGATCAAATCCATTAGTACGACGTTACCCATATAAGAACTAATTTTCTCTTTATCCGATACTGTACTCGTCACTAAACTGAAACAGTTACAATGGCCTCCTCTTGGGCTTTGTACAATGATTCTCCCCAGCGGAGCTAACCTTTTCACACTCTCTTGTTGAGTATAAAAGACTCTCTTGTTGAGTCAATCCCTTTAAGCCTCCATCTCGGGCTTTGTACGAGATACAAAAACACTCTCTTGTTGAGTATAAAAGACTCTCTTGTTGAGTCAAACCCCTTTTTAGCCTCGATCTCGGGCCTCGTACGAGATACAAAATACTCTCTTGTTGAGTATAAAAGACTCTCTTGTTGAGTCAATCTTCCAATAGCCTCCATCTCGGGCTTCATACGATATACTAAATCACTCTCTTGTTGAGTATAAAAGACTCTCTTGTTGAGTCAACTCCCTTTTAGCTTCCATCTCGGGCTTCGTACGAGATACAAAGCACTCTCTCGTTGAGTCAACCCTTTTAGCCTCTCTCTCGGGCTTCGTACGAGACACATAAAAACACCCTCTTGTTGGGCCAATAGCCTCCTCTTAGGCTTTGTATAAAGAAATCCCCGTTTGATTCAATCAACCTTTTAGCATCAAATCATGCTTTGGTCACAGCATACAAACATCAACAACTCCTTTTCCCTCATCCAATTGCTGTAAGCGGCAAGCCTCTGGATTATTTACATCCACGCCACTGTCCCTCTTTTTGCCTGAGAAATTCCTAAGGAAAGATGGCATTGCTCTACACTGAGTTAAAGTCTTCTCCTTTAGGTTGAAAATCCCCTATAAAGGAAATTATGGCATTGTTGGATTCACAGATCCCAGTTAAAGTAATTCTCCTTTATAATCAGTCACCCAATAGTTGTGACAGACATACCCTTCTTTAGAGATGACAAATTCTCTCTGGAGTCAAAACCCTTTAGCTTCACATCTTGGGCTTCGAAGAAGATAAAAATAGACCCTTCAGCTTCACTTGGGCTTTGAACAAGATACAAACCACCTTTAGCTTCATATCTTGGGCTTTGAACAAGACACCAAAACAACCTTTTTCCTCCCATACAATAGGAGGAACTACGATCGCTCTGATTTCCCTATCCCGGGAATACGTAGGCATAAGATTGAAAAATCTTAGCGAGCACACAATCAAAAACCCAAAATCCCATATATCAACCGAATAGCATCGGTCCCCAACATCCTACCCCGACACTGTTTTCAACAAAATAACCCCAAAGGACGAACCCCCTATTTTGATAGCATCTGTAAATCAACAATTTTGACTGTTTAACCTCAATTTGCAAGCAGGGTTAATTGGAGACATCTATTTCCCTTCCTTCATCAACTTTAATAGGATAAAATATGAATTGAACTGTAGTACCCAAGAGATAGTGCTTCGAAACCACAAAAATCGCGCTACACACCGTATTTGTAAGGGATCACCTTAGCTGATTCATACGGTAATGGTCCCGGTAGATAGTTAACTACATAAGCCTTCTGATTTTTCTGACTGTCGTAAGTAATCTCAATCAGTTCCTGGGTAAGAACCTTCGATTCGTCTAGTAGAGGGATGATGGCACACATATCTTTGGTCCCTTCGCGATCAGAGATTACAACGACATCCCTAATTTGATCAGCGAAGTAGTCTGGCGTCCAGTCAATGGACCCCGAAACTGAATATGGTTGAATCTTTTTGCGGTCCAACTGACTTTGAAGGGCTGCTCGCCCGAGGTAACATCCTTAGTTATTTTCCGAGCAAACTCTACAGCGTTCATAGTTATGTGGTGGCACCTGGCTACGTCCGCTTTGAATACAGTGTAACCTCACTAGGTTGGTATCCATTGATCGAGCATCCTGACTTTGATGCCTAGTAGGGTTCCCATTGATCATATTGACTTGTTGCGTGTCTTCGTCCATATAGACCGGAAGCCACCAGTGGTTCAACAAGTGTTGTAAAGTTCTTTGAATGAGAGCACATCCCTGGTCACTCTCACAACATCCTTTACAGTTCGGATAACTATGCAAAGTTAGAAAACCGAGCTGGACTTGTTTAGCGTGTAATTCTACTAAGATGGTATTTATCAAGCGAATATCAAAGATCTAAATCATGTTGATCTGATAAAGATTTTTATCATGGTAATCCTGGATCCACCCAAGATCCATCTGACGCTGGAGGGCCTCTTGTATAAAAGAGCATCCCTGATTGTTTACTGAGCAAATCAGACAGGAATCATAATCATGCCGCGGAAGATTATGATGTTGGCTTTGCCTTGAGTGTATTGCCACCAGGTTGACATTCATCGCACGAATGTTGTGGTTCTGAATGATGTTGGAATTTGTATAAGTCATGTTGAACCCACGAATTCGGGGTTCTTGGATCCATCCGAGATCCAATTGTTCATGTAGAGCTGATTGCACCACAGAACATCCTTGATTGCTCTTAGAGCAGATATCACACTGGTGATAGTTATGAGGTGGTACATGGCAATACCCACTCTGTCTGCGATGCATCTTGACCAGATTGGTCCTCAATAAGAGTACATCATGAATTTGATAGCTGTCGTTAGACTCTCATTCTATCAAATTTACCGCAGCTTTCTCGTGTTGAGGCAGCGGGTTCGTGAAAACATTTGGATTCGTATCTTTGAAAGATAAGACCCCGCTCCTAACAAGCTTTTGTACGTCAGATTTGAAACTGAGACAGTTCTCTATATTATGACCTGGTCCTCCTTGATGGTAAGGACAAGTCTGATCCGTTTTGAACCAAAAAGGCGGATTTTCCGGTACTGTAAGAGGAGACTTGGTTTGGACATGCCCCTTGACCAGTAGTAATGGAAACAGTTCTGCGTACAACATTGGTATAGGGTCGAACCCCGGTGGTCGCGTTGTACGGTTGTTTTGTACGGAGGACGAGCATGCTGAAGAGGTTGTTGTGTCCTTTGCTGATATGGTTGTTGATTAAGTTGGCTCTGCACAACCTGAGGTTGATACGTAGGAACAGGCGCAGGGTTAATAACAGGAGTTACAGCTGCTACTAGTTCGTAACGTCGCCTTTACTTTCTGAGAGAGATATTCCTAATATCTTGCCCTTTTTTCTTAGGGAGAGCACTACCGTATCGTTTTGTACTACTTGATGATCCAGCGTCTTTAACTAGACGTCCTTCTTGGACGGCTTCCTCAAGACGAACTCCCATGCCCACCATCTCGGTGAAGTCACTAGGTGCACTGGCGACCATTCGGTCGTAGTAAAATGAACTCAAGGTTTTGAAGAAGATCTTTGTCATCTCTTTTTCCGCAAGAGGTGGACAAATTTGGGCGGCGATTTCACGCCATCTCTGAGCGTATTCCGTAAAGGTTTCTTTGTCTTTCTGCGACATGGCTCTGAGTTGATCTCTGTCCGGTGCCATGTCCAGATTATACTTATATTGTTGAACGAAGGCAGCGCCAAGATCTCTGAAAGTAGCGATCTTAGTGCGGTTTAAACCCATGTACCATTTGAGTGTGGCACCAGTTAAACTATCCTGAAAGTAGTGAATCAGTAGCTCCTGGTTCTTTGTCTAAGCTGACATTCGCCGAGCATACATAACTAAATAACTTTGAGGGCAAGAGTTACCCTTGTATTTATGAAAATCGGGTACCTGGAACTTGTGCGGAACTTTCACATTGGGGACCAAGCAGAGGTCCGCGACATCTTTTCCAAATAGGTCCTGACCGCGAATGGCTTGTAGTTCCTTCTGCACTTCCAAGAACTGTTCCTGGAACTCATTCATTCTGTCGAACATACTTTTATTTCCACCAGACGGTATCTGGGAAATTTTTCCTTCCGGGACAGTGTGTACCACGGGCGGTGGTATAGTTATCATGGCAGAGACTCTTGGTGTCTCCCGAAGTTTGTAACCTTCAGGAGTTATTGTCATGCCCCTGGCATCTTCGCTTTCCCGAAGTTTGTAACCTTCAGGCCCAGCGGTTCCTGCTGCATTTTCTAGATCTTCCATGATTGGCGGGATATATCCTTCTGGGATATAGTTGAGTGGCATGCCCCAGGGACGATTTTCGGCATTTTGTACCTAGGATCAGACTTCTCCACTATGGGCGTTGACGTGGTCTCTGAGATCACAGTCCGTTGTTGCTGCATCTGAGCTTCTGCTAGAGCTTGCATGTCGTTATGAAGCCTTCTCAGATCTTCTTTCAGAGTGTCAATCTCCTCTCTCAACCCTCTGTTCTCTTCCTCGAGATCATCCATTTTCTTTTGTCGATTGGCCCGAGTATTGTACGAATGAGACAACTTGACTCTAGAATCGAGACAAAAACATGAGATTCGTAGGGAAGAAGAATGCGTTTATACGAGAATGATGAATGATATGCAATGATTAATATTAATTATTTTTTTGTTTAATCAAAAGAAACATCAACAATTTGGATTGCAAATATCATACAGTGGGGAAACCCCGTTTTATTGAATTCAAAGTTTGCGGAATGGAAATACAGTAGATTACAAAGTGTTGTAAAAGGAAATTTCTAAGCTAAAGGATCCTGAGTCCTCTCTGAGGAGAGCTCAGGTGTTGGTTCTGGTGCTTTCCTTTTCTTTGACCGGGGCTCTTGAGCCGTTGTCGGGTTGTCATTCCTTTGCCAAGTGAAAGGAGCGAGCAAGTTTCTTTGGTCATCCTGATTTTCTACAGCATGTTGCTCTAAAATCTCAATCAGAGCATCCTTATCTTTCAAAATCTGCTGTATTTTCATACACTCCATGTTGAGAATACGGTACTTGTTCCTCCAAGACCTCCTCTCCTGTTGAACTTTGTTGAGAGTAACTTGAATTTTTTCCGTATCACACATAAAATAAAGGACATAGTCCCTTAATGGAAGAACTTCCTGATGAGGGTAAGGCATCCTCAGTTTGAGAGCTCTAGTTTGTACCCAGTGGAGATAAGGCTCCACCGAGACACAGTTCGGTTTTCCTAGAGACTCTCTTCCTTTCCTATGAACATGTTTCCAAGCATTCACTATTTCTGTCTTTAGTGCCCTGTCATTTTCCCCTTCCTTGAAGAAAAGACCTTCCAGATGAGCATTCCGCGGGACATGCCTCATTGGGTATCCGAATTGACGACAAACGAGAATTGGATAATAGTTTATTCCTCCCTTAGTTCCTATAAGGGGTACATTTGGGAAATTTCCACAACGGTCAATGATTCTGATCCCCTCATAGATTTAATTGTACCAATCGATGTCAAAGTTGGTAAGAGACATGATTCTCTGCAACCAACGTAAAGTAATTTTTTGATCCCAAAATGCAACAGACTTGGGAAAATGGGAAATGAATCATTTGTAACGCAAGGGTACACAGCACGTGATCATTCCTCCACTGTATAAATTCCTTAACTGTACCGAATCATACGCATCTGCGAGTAAGGTTGGTACGGGATTGCCAATCAGACATATCTTAATGGCATTGACATCTACAAAGTTATCGATGTTGGGAAACAAAAATAACCCGTAGGTGAGCAAAACAAAGATGCTCTCGAAAGCGGCCATGTTCCTAATATTGGCAAAGTACAGGGCTTTCTTTATCAAAAATTGGGCTGGCAAACCTTGGATTCCACCCTTAGTGGTCTTACGAGTCCTGACTTCTGACTCGTCCAAATAAATTTCTCTTGCAATGGTTTGATCTTTTGGAATTTCTTCCAGTCCGAAAAAGGGAGCTTGATCAGTGATATGCAGATCAGTCAAGTGAGAATACTCCTCCAGTGTTTGTGCTAGCTGATAATCCGGGAATGTGAAACAGTGATAAACTAGATCGTAGAACTGAATGAGCGTGGACAGGATTCCCTCATTTACATGGACCCTTAATAGAGACAGCAGTCCTCCATACTTAACTCTGAAAGCCTCAGGGTTGGTGATCATCCTCGCCAAACCTCTCAAATCCTCGAACTTTGGAACCTTGAAGGTATACTTATGAGTCTTTCTTCTACCGAAATCCATAACGCAATCTCTTTATCTGACATTTGCAATCATTGTCTTAGTTTAATTTGAAAAAGAGAGACTAGAAGAGAAGATTTTCTTTGTTTTTAATGTTTTTTAGATGAATGTATGAATGCAGCACACAAAAACATAGAAAAAACATGGGGTTAAAGGGTCGGTGAAGTCAAGGCTCTACCCCCCCCCCCCCAAAGGTTTATACTGGTGATTATTTGTACCTGTCCGCAAGACCATTGATCGCTCTTGGGATAACAACAACAAGCGGATCGCCAGCGAGCTGATGTATCCTAGAGTGATCTCAAATGAGGGTAGTATCGCGTGACAACTATTTCCGATAGCTTTCGTACTACAAAATGGTTGCAGTCTACTAAAAACCTCAGCTTCTCAGATAACCCAGTCGACCATACTACTTTCAACAACCGAAGTCGTATAGGCAATGTATCTGCAAAGGGAGTCTCCACTGAGTTTGATGGTCGACCAGGGACACTTAGCTAGAATTCACTCCCAGTAACATTACTCGTATTGCCATCACATATCTTAGGTGTATACTCAATCTTTCCACATGCAGCATCACACGCATTCCCATTAGCAGAAAAATAAACACAGATATTAATTAGGAAAAGCAATATATATATATATATATATATATATATATATATATATTTATCTTAATCATCCTAGACCTCTAGTCTTATGATCCTATACAGACATTGGCTCCCCAACAGAGTCGCCATTTCTGTGATACTTCGAGAACTCAGGGCTTTCTACCTAAGATTGTAAGAAAGAGAAGAGGGCCCCACGGTGGACGCCATTTTTTTCTGTAGCGCGATTTTTGTGGTCTTGAAGCACTATCGCTCGGGTACTACAGGTTCGATTCATTTTTTATCCTATTAAGCTGATTAAGGAAGGGAAATAGATGTCTCCAATTAACCCTGCTCGCATACTGAGGTTAAATAGTTAAAACTGTTGGTTTACAGATGCTATGTAAACGTGGGCCCCAATCTTTGGTTATTTTGCTGAGAACACAGTGTTTGGACTATTTTGTGAGGTTTTTGGTAATGTGTTTAGATTTGATGCTTTTGGGTTGATTTGATGGAGATACTGGATTTTGGGTTTTTGATTAGTGTGCTCGCTAAGATTTTTCAATCTTATGCCTACGTATTTGTAGCGAGCGATTTTGGACGCGGTTCTTAAGCGCTGGTCGCTCTCTGCGGTTTGAGCTTAAACTACAGGTCGATTCATTTTTTATCCTATTGTGAGCTGAATAAGGAAAGGAAATAGATGTCTCCAATTAACCCTGCTTTGCATACTGAGATTAAACAGCGGTTTGTTAGGTTACGAATGCTATCAATGTGGGGGGGCCTTTGTACTGGTTATTTGTATTTTCGCCAATACGGTTTTCTTTCTTTCTTGGATTTTCTGGCGGGGAACGAGGATTAGGATGTTAGGACTGATGCTTTTGATAGATACATGAGAGTATGGGATTTTGGGTTTTTGTTTAGTGTACTTGCTAAGATCTTTTCTTTCGATCTTATGCCTACGTATTCCCGTTTACCGAAACAGGGAAATCAGAGCGTTCGTAGTTCCTCCTATTCTATGGGAGGAAATGGGTGTTTTGGTGTCTTGTTCAAAGCCCAAGACGTGAAGCGAAAGGTGATATATATCTTGTTCAAAGCCCAAGATGTGAAGCTGAAAAGGTCTATTTGTGTCTTGTTCAAAGCCCAAGACATGAAGCTAAAGGGGTTTGCTTTAGAGAGAATTTGTCATCTCTAAAGAGGGGTTTGTCTATGACAAATGTTTATAAAGGAGAATTACTTTAACCGGGATTTGTGAATCCTAGTAATGCCATAATTTCCTTTAAAGGGGATTTTAACCTGAAGGAGAAGACTTTAACTCAGTGTAGAGCAATGCTATCTTTCCTTAGGAATTTCTCATGCTAAAAGAGGGACAGTGGCTTGGATGTAGATGATCCAGAGGCTTGCCACTTACAGCGATTAGATGAAGGGGAAGGAGTTGTTGATGTTTGTGTACTATGAATGAGGCACAACTTTGAGGCTAAAAGGTTGATTGGATCAACCAGGGGTTTTCTTATACAAAGCCTAAGAGGAGGCTAGTATGTGTCTCGTACAAAGCCCAAGAGAGAGGCTAAAAGGTTTTTGCTCCACGAGGGAATCTTTTCGTATCTCGTATAAAGCCCGAGAGGGAGGCTATAGTCTGTTTGTTTGGCTCAATAAGAACCTTTTTGTATCTCTTACAAAGCCCGAGATGGAGGCGAAAGAGGTGATTGACTCAACGAAGGAGTCTCTTATGTGTCTCGTACAAAGCCCGAGAGAGAGGCTAAACGTTTGCTTCCACTGGGAAGAATCATTGCATAAAGCCCAAAAGGAGGCTATTGTGACTGTTTTAGTTAAGTGACAGGTCCAGTATACTGATTTTAAAGAGAAAATCAGTTCTTACATGAGCAACACTGTACTCCTGGATTTGATTCAAGGATCCGGGTTATTCCTGTTCTTTAAGGAAGCGGGAAATCCGAAGGGTATCGAGACTGTCCGAGTCTGCGGGTTTCTTTCCTATTCTTGAAGGGTGCTTGAGAATATCTTTGAGACTCAAGGAGATTAGACTGTCCAAGTCTAGAGTTTTATCTTTTGTACCATGCTTTGAGAAACAGTAGTAGACTCTATGAAATTACTGTTCTATGAGGATGACTAAGTTCTGTTCCTATACCTCTAGGAAGTCGTCGGGACAATTTGTACGAAGCCCAAGAGGAGGCTAGAATCTTTTAAGAAGCCGACGGGTCCTTGTACGAAGCCCAAGAGAAGGCTATCATTCCCGGAGGAAGAGATCATTATATGAAGCCTAAGAGGAGGCTGTGAATACTTCTAAGAAGCCGTAGGGTCCTTGTACTAAGCCCAAGAGGAGGAGGGGTTGCTTTTAGGAAGCCTGTGGGTCCTTGTACGATGCCCAAGAGGAGGCCGATGCTTTTAAGAAGCCTGTGGGTCCCCAAACCCCGAAAAATTCAAGGCAAGCTATTCACAAGGAATAGATCAAGTCAGGAAAGTTCGAGAATTTGGAAGAAACTCAGAGATGCCGTTCACGGAGAAGACATTCATCTCTGGGAGTAGAGTTTCTTGACAATTCCTAATGAGGACAGCCGAAGAGAAGACTGTATCTGGTGATCCTATTGGGGATCTAGCTGTCTATTTCTACGAATAAACGAAACGGCGTCACCTAGTTCTAGACGTAGTTGCCGGGGAAACTCGAAATATCTATACTATTATTACACAGTTGATATGAGTTTATGAAAGAAGACTTACAGTGAAACAGCCCCACAATACAGTTATATGTATATGAAAGCGGTAAATGAAAGCAATAACCACTTACTCGGTTGTAGAGCTTCCATGCTGTTTGGTTAGTTGTTCAACAAAGAAAGATTGAAAACACCAGTATATACAAAATCAAAGGAGAAAGTGCTTTGAAAAAGAAAGATTTGGGGCTTACAGCTCAAGGAGAGGCCCCGGGTTTTATCAGTGAGCGTACTGTTTGAATTTGTACAGAGGGACTTATACAAGTGACTGAGGCCCAAAATATTTCTGTACAAGGAGGTTGGGTCTTACACTCTCTCAAGAGGCCCAAAAAGTTTTAAAGAAAAAGAGTGGGGCTTATAACACGAGGGTAGGCCCAGGTGATTTTTCGTTTAAAAATGGCGATCGCGCCGAGGTTTTCTTTTAACGCAGAGGGACTTATACAATAAGTGAGGCCCAAAATGTTTTGGTTAAAAGGGGATTGGGTCTTACACTTTATTAGAGGCCCAAAAAGTTTTGAATGGGTCTTATAGCTCGAGGAGAAGCCCAAGGTTATTTTTCAAAAGACGACGATCGCGCCGTTTGTTTTTTGACGGTATCAGGACTTATACAATACACTGAGGCCCAAAAATGATTTGGTCAAAAAAAAGGATTGGGTCTTACACTCTATTAGAGGCCCAAAAAGTTTGAAAAGTTTGATGAGGGTTGAATTGATTCAAAACCCTAATTTGTTTTCAAAATGTATTTTTTTAATTGAACAAAAATTCAATTAAAATGATTAATATTTGTTAAATACATGAAAACAAGTTATGATCTTGGACCAATGTTCCAAAAAATCAGGTTTCTTCCTACAAAATGATTGAAGTCAAATTAGGGTTAGAAAATGAAAAGAAAAGAAACATTTTAAATTCTAAAACACATAAAACATTAATTCTTTTCAAAAATATCAAATATAGGAAATAAATAATATTTTTGGTAGAATCAAATATTTAAACATTTTTGTGAATTATTGCAAAAAGAACCAATCAAAAATGATAAAAATTGAAGGAGTTATTAATTTTTCAAATTATTAAAAATAATAATATGAAAAATAACAAAATAAACAAGTGATAAAAAGAAGTCTGGGGCGAGGGGGATTCGAACCCTAGACCTCTCGCTTGCCAATACACACAAAACCAGCTGATGAACCGCTGGGGCGCAATGCCAATTCAAATATAATATGGCAAGGGAAAAATATATAGAGAACTTGTTGGGTTTTCTGAAAATGGCACCATGGCCATCTTCCTCCTCGAACTCGTGCATGAAGCATCCTATCTCCCTCATCTCTCCACCATTGGACATGATTCAAACACCAAACCCGTGCGTTTTTTAACAAGGAATAAGATGGCAATACCCAATTTTATTCATTTTCAGTGTGGAGTAAAATAATCATGATGAACCCAGATGAACCCTAATTTGCAAAAGCAATCGTGCAGGCATGGTTATAAGGTCTATGATCCAATTTCTTGAGGCAAAACAATCAACATATGATGGCAAGCAATTGGCAAAAATATCATGCGAGGAAATATGCATGGATCATGGAGTTTGAGTTTGAAGCTCACCTTGATGCAAGCTGAAATGGAACTTTGCCCAGATGGTGTTCCAGTCGTGAATTGATGATCCCTACAGCTTCAATGGATGTTATGGAGTGTGTTACAAGCTTTGGAACACTTTGAAACTCTCTGGATCAAGCTGGAGACCTCCACCTGCAAAATTGAAGCATAATGGCTTGGTGGAAGAGTGATTTTGAGCTTGAGGAGTTACAGTCAGTGTTTAAGTGTTTGGATACCTCAAATACATCATATGTGATGTGTTTGAGCAATTGGAATTGATTGCCTATGGCTGCAACTCAAAACCCGATAGTGGTTACTCAAAAACAAGAAAACTTGAGGTTTAAGAAAGAATGAGAGAAAGCAGTGTTGTAACTGGATTTGGTGTGAGTTGAATGATCCATTGGGATCTCTATTTATAGGTGATCAACTTTTGTTTTGGAGGAATAGTGAATGGCTGCTGGATCAGATCACATTTACATGGATTAGCTTGGAGGATTTCTTCTCAAGCAAGGCAAGCTAGCCATTCCCAAGAGCAGGGCTATGCCTTGACCAAAATCACATTCTTCATATGCTTTTATTGTTGTTTAATCAGAGAATTTGACTGAGTAGAGTAGCTACCTTGACAATGCACTATTCCACATTAATGCACTTTGAATTCAAGGCAAAATGTGCCAAAGTGGATGAATTTCAAGTTGAAAGATTCCTTGGCTTTTTGACTCAGATTTATCAAATGGATCAGTTGTATTGTGATTGGTTTGAACACAGGTGGCATACTGATCCCTAGTTTTTGGTTCAAAATCATGTGTGGCAAGCAAACATGCAAACTGATTTTTCCAAAACAGCTTGCAGCAGCATGACTTTGGGCATGGATTTCTCATGGCTTTAGTTGAATCAATTCATGCTGTTGAGCTCTTTGAATTCTTAGTAACATATGCAACAATATTGATGTTTAACTTTGGACTTGATTCAACTTGCAACTATGTGAAAAGATCTCACAAGTTTTGGTGTTTCAACAAAATCTGTCTTGGACAGAATTTTTCTAAGTGTTGGAAAATGGTATACTTTCATGTTTTCAGCCACTTTGGCTCACTCATAGCTCAAAATCCATAATGAATTGGAGTTAGGCCTAGTTGAAGTTTTTGTAGAGGGTAATGAGAGCTACAAATCAAGCTTTGGATGAGGCACAATGGCCTTGTGGTTTAGGAGTTATGGTCCTCCAAAGTTGGTGTATTAGTGGTACTTTTCCATAACTAAGAAAAATTTCTAAGTTTTATGGTTACCCCTTTTACAAGTCATCCCACTTTTCTTGATTTTTCTTGATGAATGATGATTCAAATCATACATAAACATCATTTTAGGGTTAAAAATCCATTTTGGTGAAAAATCTCAAAAAGTCAAAGTTGACTTTTGTGCACAGTTGACTTTTTATCAGATGAATTCCAAATTGTGCAATTCTTCAGGAAATCATGTCATTCCTTGATTGATCCTTTGTCTAAGGCTCTAAGAGGGCTTGAAACCCTAATTTTGATTGTAGTGGATGCTCACCCATCTTTGGGGAGATTGATGAAATAGGATGGTTCCTCCATATTGTGATGATGATTTGCACAATGATGGGAAATCTTAGTGGTCAAAATTTGGGGTATGACAGATGCCCCTATTTAATCTTCTTGGACACGAAGGTGTGAATTGCGAAGGTATTCGGGCATTCGGGGTGCAAGAGGATTAAATATCGGAATACCCGAAATTTTGATGGTGGTTATGAATGGTAGCTTGCGCATTCATCTTCTTTTGCTAAGCAATGATGCTTAGAAAAGGTAAACTTCCCCTCGATCCTGGTCTTCAGCCAAGGAACTGGTCTTAGTCGCGGAAACCAACTTTCCCTCGATCCTGGTTTCCTACCAAGGAACTGGTCTCAGTTGCTGAAATAAACTTCCCCTCGATCCTGGTTTCCTACCAAGGAACTGGTCTTAGTTTCTGATTTAAACTTCCCCTCGATCCTGGTTTCCTACCAAGGAACTGGTCTCAGTTTCTGAAATAAACTTCCCCTCGATCCTGGTTTCCTACCAAGGAACTGGTCTTAGTTTCTGATTTAAACTTCCCCTCGATCCTGGTTTCCTACCGAGGAACTGGTCTTAGTTTCTTTCGTCAATAAACTTTACTAACAAGGGATGCTATTCGTAGCGGCTTTCCTTCAAACTTCTCGCCGAATTTTCCTGGGGAGATTCCATTTGAGGGAAATAGTTTTAGGTTAGGCTCGCTGGGGGAACCCAGCTGTCTGAGTTGTAGAGCTGCACAAACTTCTCTGTTGGAGACGGCATTTGTTGACTCTGCTCGGGGAATGGGAGTCCCTTGAGAGACTGCATTCGTTTGGGAGCTTGCATCATACTTTTCTCGGGATCTTCCCAGAGAAATGCCATATGATGGGATCCAATTTTGGGGTGCCGATGACCTTTTCATCAGTGGTCTTCTCGGAACGAGGCTGGCATGCTGCCGAATTTTTGATTACGAGGCTTTCCCTATGGATTTTCCTTAATCTGGGAAAGCAGGGATATCATCTTCAATGGCGAAGAGTGATGTTTGTTGGAAGTTCTCTCTGGCTTTTCAGAGGTTCAAGTTATCAAAGTGGTCAAGGACCAACTTCTTTTCAGAAATAAACTGGAAGCGAGGTTGTTCAGACGCAGCATTTCCTGATGAGGCAAGAACTGACAACTCGATTGAGAGGAGTTTTACCACTAGGGGACAAGACCGACTAGAGTGATAGTGATGCAATATGAAATGTGAATGCAAATCAAAAATGCATGATGCATGTATGTTTATGCCGACAAAACCGACGCGACATACAAACTAAAAGATGAACATGACTGGATACTCGGTCATCGCGGGGCGTGTAGAGATATCGCTGGTTCAAAATAGCAATTCCACCTTGCTTAGGAGAGATAGTCCCTGCGGGGAATATCGTTGATCGGGCTTAGGAGACGAGAACTCGGCCGAGGCGTGTCAGACGAAATAAGGTCTCTAACATAGTTGATCCTTCATTCAGGCGTACTGGGTTAGAAGAAGTACTTTGATTCTGCACTTTGAAGTTCGCTTACTTCTGAAGAAGCGACCGATGTTCTTCTGATGTTCAACAGTCAAAAGAAATTGCCATCTTTATCTAAAAGCAGAAAAAGTTTTAACAAGTAAATTCATTTTTGTTTTATTTCAAGAATCATTAATCCTGTTAACAACGTCGTTCTATAAAGCTAAAACAAATAAGAAATACAAACAAAAGTACAAAGGCTCAAATTTCATTGATAGGATGGAGATCAGCCAAACGCGTGATTCCAAAGAGTATATACAAAGCTAAAAAATGGTAATTTACAGGGAAAAGGACTACGTTGAAACATAACGACCACTATCCTTCTACCAACTTTGAATTTGGGGCATCCTAAGCTTCTATCGAAGATGACCTTGACTGGAGTTTTCCTGACAGATGATGTAACTGCTACTGCTGAGCGATTTGCCTCTGTTGAACATAGTTACTTGCCATTATCCCGAATTTTTGCTTGGATTGTACTATGACATTTCCAATCCATCGGGATGATTTTTTTTCATGTCTCTAACTTTTTCCTGGACCGCCCTTTCGGGTTTTCAATCCACCGAGACGTTTTTTTTTTTTTTTTTTTTCTTTTTTTAGCTTAGGCGAAGTATTTCTTGACTACATCAACATTCGTGGGGTAGGCAAATTCCTCTCCGTCCATGGTTACAAGTCTCAAGGCGCCGCCTGAGAAAGCTTTTGTGACCACATAGGGGCCATCATAATTTGGGGTCCATTTGCCCCGAGAGTCAGTGAGAAATGATTGTATCTTCTTGAGCACGAGGTCTCCTTTTTTGAAAACACGGGGTCGGACCTTTTTGTCGAACGCCCTCTTCATTCTCTGTTGATACAGCTGACCATGGCATAGCGCCGTGATTCGCTTCTCTTCGATCAGATGCAGCTCGTTGTATCAACTTAGACACCATTCCGCTTCGGTAAGCTTAGCTTCCATCAATACCCGGATTGATGGGATCTTTACTTCTATGGGGAGCACTGCTTCCATGCCATACACTAGAGAGAAAGGGGTTGCCCCTGTTGAAGTGCGGACAGATGTTCTATAACCGTGAAGAGCAAAGGGCAGCATTTCATGCCAATCTTTATAGGTTACAACCATCTTTTGAACGATCTTCTTGATGTTCTTGTTAGCCGCTTCTACCGCTCCGTTCATCTTGGGTCGGTAGGGAGATGAGTTATGGTGTTCGATCTTAAACTCTGCACACAACTCTTTCATCATCTTATTGTTCAAGTTAGACCCATTATCAGTAATGATCTCGCTTAGAACACCATAACGGCAGATGATATTGTTTTTGATAAATCGGACCACCACTTGTCGGGTTACATTAGCGAATGACGCTGCTTCGACCCACTTGGTGAAGTAGTCAATGGCTACTAGAATGAACTGATGTCCGTTTGAAGCCTTGGGCTCAATCATGCTAATCATGTCGATTCCCCATATCGAGAATGGCCATGGGGAAGAAAGAACTTTGAGATGTGATGGCGGTACATGAATTTTGTCGGAGTATATCTGACACTTGTGACACCTCCTCATGTACTCGTGGCAGTCGGATTCCATTGTCAACCAATAGTACCCTGCTCTTAGAATTTTTCTCGCCATTGTGTGTCCATTGGCATGAGTGCCAAAGGATCCTTCATGAATTTCTTTCATAAGTATGTCTGCTTCTGGTCTGTCGACGCATCGGAGCAAAACCATGTCAAAATTCCTCTTATAGAGAGTGTCACCGCTCAGGAAGAAGTTTCCAGCCAATCTTCTGAGGGTTTTTCTGTCTTTTCCAGATGCCCCAGGTGGGTATCCTTGTTTCTGAAGGAAGCATTTGATATCGTGGTACCAAGGTTTGTCATCTATGACTGCTTCGATCGTGAAGATGTAAGCGGGCCGTTCAAGGCGCATGCTGTCAATCTTAGGTAAGTCATTCCATCGACCTACGCTAATCATGGAAGAGAGAGTGGCTAAAGCATCATCCATGTGATTCTTATCACGAGGGATGTGATGAAACTCGATTCTGTTGAAGAAAGGTAGCAACCTTCTTGCGTAGTCTTTGTAAGGAATCAATCCTGATTGGTATGTGTTCCAATCTCCTTTTATCTGATTGATAACCAGGGCTGAGTCGCCGTACACGTCCAAGTTTTTGATCCTTAAATCAATTGCTTCCTCGAGATCCATAATACAAGCTTCGTATTCGGCCTCGTTGTTCGTACACTTGAACGTAAGTCTGGCAGTGAAAGGAATGTGGGTACCCTGAGGGGTAACAATGATTGCCCCAATTCCGTTTCCATAATGATTAACTGCTCCGTCAAAGATAAGCCCCCATTGGGAACCTGGTTCTGGCCCTTCACTGGGTAACGGTTCATCGCAATCTTTCATCTTTAAATACATGACATCTTCATCTGGGAAGTCAAACCCGATTGATTCCTGATCGTCAATCGGTTGATGGGCCAAATGGTCGGCTAAAATACTTCCCTTAACGGCATTTTGAGCGTGGTACTCTATGTCATATTCTGATAACAACATCTGCCAACGGGCGATTCTTCCCGTGAGAGCAGGTTTTTCGAAAACATACTTGATTGGATCCATTTCAGAGATTAACCAAGTAGTGTGACGAATCATGTACTGGTGAAGACGTTTGGCTGCCCAAGCCAGAGCGCAGCAAGTTTTCTGGAGCATCGTGTACCGAGTTTCACAGTCGGTGAATTTCTTGCTTAGATAGTAAATGGCAGTCTCTTTCCTTTTAGTTTCGTCTTGTTGGCCAAGTACACATCCCATTGAGTCCTCTAGGACTGTGAGGTAGATAATCAATGGTCTTCCTTCCACTGGAGGTGATAGAATCGGAGGATTCAACAGATATTCCTTAATACTGTCGAAGGCGGTTTGGCAATCTTCTGACCAAACGCAATCCTGGTTCTTTTTCAGTAATTTGAAAATCGGCGCACAAGTAGCGGTCATAAGGAATATGAATCTGGAGATGTAGTTCAAACGTCCCAGGAATCCTCTGACATGTTTTTCAGTTTTCGGAGAAGGCATGTCTTGAATGGCCTTGACCTTGTCAGGATCAACCTCAATCCCTTTCTGGCTGACGATGAACCCTAGTAGTTTCCCTGAACGGACACCGAAGGTGCACTTGTTGGGATTCAAGCGGAGCTTGAATTTTATTAAACGTTCGAACAATTTTGATAGATGTTCAACGTGCTCACTCTCTATTTTTGATTTTGTAATCATATCATCGACATACACCTCGATTTCTTTGTGTATCACGTCATGAAACAGAGTAGTCATGGCCCTTTGATAGGTTGCCCCAGCGTTCTTCAAACCGAACGGCATTACCTTGTAGCAAAAGGTACCCCATGGGGTAATAAGCGAAGTTTTCTCCATGTCTTTCAGCGCCATTTTGATCTGGTTATAGCCCGAGAATCCATCCATGAAGGAGAAGACTTTGAACTTTGCTGTACTGTCTACCAGCATGTCAATGTGTGGTAAAGGAAAGTCGTCCTTTGGACTTGCCTTGTTTAGATCTCGGTAGTCGACACACATTCTGACCTTTCTGTCCTTTTTGGGGACGGGTACGATGTTGGCTAACCATTGAGGATATTCTGATGTGGCGAGGAAACCCGCGTCAATCTGTTTTTGTACCTCCTCTTTGATTTTGATGGCCATGTCCGGGTGAGTCCGTCTCAACCTTTGTTTTACTGGCGGACATTCCGATCTTAACTGTAAGTGATGTTCCACGATGCTGGTATCCAATCCTGGCATATCCTGATAGGACCAAGCGAATACATCGGGAAATACTTTGAGAAGCTTTATCAAACCCTCTCTGGCAGTTGGAATGAGCAGTGCCCCAATCCTGATTTCTTTTCTCTCTTTTTCTGAACCCAAGTTTACCGTTTCCAACGGTTCTTTGTGAGGTTCAATGGACCTTTCCTCTTGTCTGAGTAGTCGGGAGATGTCTTCTGGAATTTCGTTGTCAACTTCTTCTTCAGCCTCGAATACCGGGAACTCAAAGTTGGGAGAAGGCCTTGGATCGTATGTTTCAACTGGGTTTAAAACAAGTAATCTACATGACGTGATGATTCGTGTTTAGAAGAGATAGAGAAAATGCAAGTGTGTGCAGTGTTTTATTTTACTGCTTGTTTTTATTTGAATTATTTTTTAGGATTACCATTTTCTGAAAAACGAAAAGAGAAAACAACAATTAATGCGGAAATTACAGAACGACATTATTTTATTTATGAACAAGTCGATCTTTGAAACTACAGCCCAATAAAACAAGACTCTGTCGCTTCGGGCAAAGCGAAGAGGGATATTTTACAGAAAGCGAGCCCTATCAAAACATCTGTTTCACCTGGGCAGGGTGAAAGGTTTAAAGATGGCAATTACTTTGACTGATGAACGATCTTCGGAACCTCGACGACAACCCATTGTCGGCGAAATCCTCGGTGAATCACAAAGTCTGGCACCTTCCTTGATTTATCTTCAGAAATGACACTGATTTCTGGTGGAGTAGGATCATTGGAATCTGTCTCCCAGGCAGAATTGTCGTAGGAGAATTCCTCTGTTGCATTTTGCATTGTAGTTGTGCTCTCAGCTGTATCCCCCTATCCAGTTGGCTGGATGTCTTCGAACCTGATACGAGAGCTTCCGGGCGCAGTGTACTTGACCATAAAGTCGTATTTTCCACTTGGTTCTCCCAGAGTGTCCCAAACTTCTTTGGAACTGGAGGAGTCATCCCTCTCAATGACATTGACCCCGGGAAAAGCATAGTTGATGAATTCTAGTCCGGCGAACGTTGCAAATTCATCCTTATGTTGAGTAGTTTCTGAATGACCTGAGTGTCGATCCCATGACATGGTGGGGACACGGGTATTCTATTCAATGATGCTCAGCTGAGATTCATCATTCGGTTGACTTTCTTGCCCCAAATTTCCTGGATAAGGTTGCCACATTGGCAGGCCGTCCATTGGGCCATAGTAGTTGTAGTCAAAATTGTCTTTCATCGGAGTGTCTTCCTCTAATGAATTTGGCGGAGCATGACATCCTTTCGGATCACAATTTCCGTATATCATTTCGACATCTGATCTTGGTATAAATCTCGGACTTTCCGCAGGAAAGCAAAAAGGTATAGGCACCTCTTCTTGAGACATATAACCGTCCTCATTAATATAGGACTTCCATTCTTCATCCGTGTCAGAGGGATCTTCCTCGTTGATAGCATGTACCGCTTGAGACACTGGGCGAAAGAAACCTCCACTGTGGAAGAAGTTTTGAAGTGGATGAAGACTTTCGTCGTTGGCAGTTGTCTGGGTACAGGTTACAGAAAAGCCAAGACCCTTCTTTGTCTTATTGTCAGTGGGAATGACAAGCTGTCCCCATCCTGTCGTATCGGTACTCTCGACCGCTTTGAGAGCATCTTTGTATAAGGAAATCGAGGTTCCCCCTTTGAAATGATTGTCCTTGCTCACCGACAGTGCTTGGAACTGCGTTCCAATAACCTCCTCAGGTTCTACACAAGCAGATGATGATAAGTTACTCACAAGCAAGGCCTGTTCTCCACAGACTGTGATGAGTTGGCCGTTCTGGATGAACTTCAGCTTTTGGTGGAGGGTTGAAGTAACCGCTCCAGCCTGATGTATCCAAGGTCTTCCTAATAAACAACTGTATGTTGCCCGGATATCCATGACCTGGAAAGTGACCTGGAAAGTGTGAGGACCGATAGTTATGGGAAGATCAACTTCGCCGATAACTGTTTTTCTGGATCCGTCGAATGCTTTGACGACAACCTCACTAACCCTCATCGGAGGGCCTTTGAATGATAATTGCATCAAAGTGGACTTCGGCATAACATTTAGGGCTGACCCTGTGTCCACCAGTACGCTGGCTAAAGCATCGTCCTGGCAGTTAACTGTGATATTGAGCGCCATGTTATGACGGTGACCCTCTTCAAGTAATTCCTCATCACTAAATCCCAAATTGTTGCAAGAAGTGATGTTAGAGACAATGCTATCGAACTGTCTGATTGTTACATCCTGTTCCACAAAGGCTTGCTCCAAGACTTTCTGTAGAGCCTCCCTGTGGGCTTCTGAACTGAGTAACAGTGATAATACCGAGATCTTTGAAGGAGTCTGTAACAGTTGATCGACAATGTTATATTCACTCCTTTGGATGAGCTTCAGTATCTCATCATTGTTTTTTGAAAGGTCGGGATTACTGGATTGATCGACTGGTGGATCGGGAGCTTCTGTCTGAAGTTCCTTTTCTTTGTTAACTTCCCCAACCCCTCGGTTGAAGATTCTACCACTCCGTGTTATACGACTGATGTCTGCAATATTCCCGACGGAAGGTAATGGAATTTCCTTTCCATTTTCAACTGTTGTCGCACCGTATTTGTAAGGGATAACCTTAGTTGATTTATACGGTAATGGTCCCGGTAGATAGATGACTACGGGAGCTTTCTGGTTTTTCTGACCATCGTTAGTAATCTCGATCCGTTCTCGGTTAGGAACCTTAGATTCGTCAAGTAGAGGGATAATGGCAAAAACATCCCTGGTCCTGTGATGACCGGAGATCGTGACAACATCCTCAACTTGCTCGGCAAGGTAGTTTGGCGTCCAGTTGATGGGTCCAGAACCCAGATATGGACGAATTTCTCCACGGTCCACCTGCCCCTGGAGAGCTGCTCTCACAAGGTAACACCCTTGGTTACTTTCCGAACAGACGCCACAACGGTCGTAATTGTGCAGCGGCACCTGACCCCGCCCACTTTGAATACAATGCAACCTTACTAGGTTACCTTCCACTGATCGGACATCCCGACTTTGACGTCGAGTAGGATTCCTGTTACTGATACTAATTTGCTGAGTATCTTCATCCATGTAAATTGGCATCCACCAGTGATTTAACAAGTGCTGAAGTGCCTCCTGGACAAGGGTACAACCTCGATCGTTTCCGCAACCTACTTTACAGCTTTGATAGTCATGTGATATTAAGAATCCGAGTCGGACCTGTTCAGCGTGTAATTCTACCAGGTTGGTATTCATCACGCGAATGTCGAAGAACTGAACCATGTTGATCTGATAGGAATTCCTATCATGGTAGTCTTGGATCCATCCAAGATCCATCTGACGCTGGAGGGCCTCTTGTATGAAAGAGCATCCCTGTTTGTTTACCGAGCAAGTCAGACAGGAATTGTAATCGTGCCACGGCAGATTACGATACTGGCTTTGCCTTGAGTGCATTACCACCAAATTGACACTCATTGCACGGACATCGTGGTTCTGAATTACGTTGGAATTCGTGTAGACCATGTTAACTCCACAAACTCGGTGCTCCTGGATCCATCCGAGATCCATTTGTTTTTGCAGAGCTGCTTGCACCACAGAACATCCCTGGTTGTCTTTAGAGCAGATATCACACTGGTGATAGTCATGAGGTGGCACATGGCCATATCCACTATGTCTACAATGCATCTTGACTAGATTGGTTTTCAACAAGAGTACATCGTGAATTTGATAGACGTCGTTAATCTCTTTCTCAATCAGATTAACTGCAGCTTTCTCATGTTGAGGCAGCGGGTTTGTGAGAACATTAGGATTGGAATCCTTGAAGGATAAGACCCCGCTCCTAACAAGTTTTTGCACGTCGGACTTAAAATTAAGACAAGTCTCTATGTTATACCCTGAACCTCCTTGATGATAAGGGCATGTTTGATCCACCTTAAACCAAAAAGGCGGATTTTCCGGTACTGTAAGAGGGGACTTAGTCTGAATGTGCCCTTTGGTTAGCAGTAATGGAAACAGCTATGTGTACGTTACGGGTATAGGATCGAACCCTGGTGGCCGTGTTGTACGGTTGTTGTTGTATTGGGGACGAGCCTGCTGAAGAGGCTATTGTGTCCTTTGCTGATCAGGTTGGCTCTGTGCAACCTGAGGTTGATACGTAGGAATAGGCGCAGGGCTAATAGCAGGAGTCACAGCTGCTACTGGTTGATAACGTCGCCTTTGCTTTCCGAGAGAGATATTCCCAATTCTTGCTCCTTTTTCTTAGGGAGAGCACTACCATATTTTTTAGTACCGTTCGGTGATCCAGTGCCTTTTACCAAACATCCTTCTCGGACGGCTTCCTCAAGACGTACACCCATGCCCACCATTGTGGTGAAATCACTGGGTGCACTGGCAACCATTCGGTCATAGTAAAATGAGCTTAAGGTCTTTAAGAAGATCTTTGTCATCTCTTTTTCCTCAAGAGGTGGACAAATTTGAGCGGCAATTTCACGCCACCTTTGAGCATACTCCTTAAAGGTTTCCTTGTCCTTTTGCGACATTGATCTGAGTTGATCTCTGTCGGGTGCCATGTCCAAATTGTATTTGTATTGTTGGACGAAGGCAATGCCAAGATCTCTGAAAGTACTAATCGTAGCACGGTTTAAACCCATGTACCATTTGAGTGCGGCACCGGTTAAACTATCCTGAAAGTAGTGAATCAGTAGGTCCTGATTCTCCGTCTGAGCTGACATTCGCCGAGCGTACATCACCAGATGGCTTTGAGGGCAAGAGTTACCCTTGTATTTTTCAAAGTCGGGCACTTGGAATTTGGGCGGGACTTTCACGTTGGGGACCAAGCAGAGATCTGCGGCGTCCTTTCCAAATAGATCCTGACCGCGAATGGCTTGCAGCTCCTTCTGCATTTCCAGGAACTGTTCCTGGAATTCATCCATTCTATCGAACATAGTTTCCTTCCTACTAGAAGGTGTTGGTGGAATCTGTCCTTCCGGGACAGTGTGCACCACAGGGGGTGGTACCGTGACTATGGCAGTAAATCTTGGCGTTTCCCGAAGTTTGTAACCTTCAGGAGTCTTCAGTATGCCCCTGGCATCTTCGCTTTCCCGAAGTTTGTAACCTTCAGGCCCAGCGGCTTCTGTTGTGATTCCCTGATCTTCTGTGATCGGCGGAACATATCCTTCCGGGATATAGTTAACAGGCATGCCCCAAGGGCGATCTTTCGTCATTTGATACCTAGGATCACACTTCTCCACGATGGGCATTGAGGTGATCTCTGAGATCACAGTTCTTTGTAGCTGAGCTTCTGCCATGGCTTGCATGTCGTTACGAAGCTTTCTCATATCCTCTCTCAGAGCATCGATCTCTTCCTTCAACTCTCTGTTTTCTTCCTCAATATCATCCATTTTTTCTGACGATTGGCCCGAGTATTGTACGAATGAGACAGTTTGACTCTAGAATCGAGACACAAACGTGAGATTTGTAGGGAAGAAGAATACGCGATGTGAAAATGATGAATGCAATGATTATATTAATTGTTTATGGTTTAATCAAAATAAACTTCGACAATTAGATTGCAAATATCAAACGGTGGGGAAACCCCTTTTTATTGAATTCAGAGGATTACAGAAACGGAAATACAGTAGATTACAAAGTGGAGAAACAGAAACCTAAACTAATGGGTCCCGAGTCCTCTCTGAAGAGAAATCGGGTGCTGATTCTGATATCTTCCTTTTCTTTGACCGGGGCTCTTGAGCCGTTGTCGGGTTGTCATTCCTTTGCCAGGTGAAAGGAGCGAGCAAATTCCTTTGGTCATCTTGATTCTCTACAGCATGTTGCTCCGAAATTTCAATCAGAGCATCTTTTTCTTTCAGTAATTGCTGTATTTTGATGCACTCTATGTCGAGGGTGCGGTACTTGTTCTTCCAAGACCTTCTCTCCTTCTGGACTTTGTTGAGAGTAACCTGAAGCTTTTCAGTTTCCGTCATGAAGTACATGACATATTCCTTTGGCGGAAGAATTCTATAACGAGGATAAGGCATCTTCAGCTTGAGAGCTCTAGTTTGTACCCAATGGAGATAAGGCTCCACCGAGACACAATCCGGTTTTCCCAGAGGCTCTCGTCCTTTCTTATGAACGTGTTTCCAAGCGTGCACTATTTCCATCTTTAGTGCTCTGTCACTTTCTCCTTCCTTGAAGAAAAGACCTTCCAGATGAACACCCAGTGGGATGTGTCTCATCGGGTATCCAAATTGCCGGCGAACCAATACCGGATGATAGTTTATTCCTCCTTTAGTTCCTATGAGGGGTACGTTGGGGAAGTTTCCACAACGGTCAATGATCCTAATTCCCTCATAAATCCTATTACACCAATCTATATCAGAGTTGGTAAGAGACATGATCTTCTGCGACCAACGTAAGACACTCTTGCAATGCCAAAAAGCAGCAGACTTGGGCAAGTGGGAGATGAACCATTTATAAAGCAGAGGTACATAGCATGTGATCTCCCCTCCACTGTACAAATTTCCCAAGTGTACAGAATGATACGCATCTGCGAGCAAAGTCAGCACAGGGTTTCCAATGAGAAAAAACCTTAATGGAGTTAATATCGACGAAGTTATTGATGTTGGGAAACAAAAATAACCCGTAGGTGAGTAAGACAAAGATGCTTTCAAAAGCAGTCACGTTTCCTATACTGGCGAAATACAGGGCTTTCTTCGTCAAGAACTGGGCTGGAAAACCTTGGATGCCACCCTTAGTAGTCATGTGAGTCCTGACCTCAGACTCGTCCAAATGGATTGCTCTTGCAATGGTCTGATTCTTTGGAATTTCTTCCAGTCCAGAAAATGGAGCTCGATCAGTGATATGTAGATCAGTCAGATGAGAATACTCCTTCGGCGTTAGTGCTAGCTGGTAATCCGGGAATGTGAAACAGTGATAAACTGGATCATAAAACTGAATGAGCGCATCCATGATTCCCTCAATCACATGGACTCTTAACAGTGGTAGAAAACCTCCGTGCTTGGCTCTGAAAGCCTCTGGGTTAGTGATCATCCTCGCTAACCTTCTCAAATCCTCTAGTTTTGGAACCTTGAAGGTATACCTATGAGTTCTCCTTCTACCGAAATCCATTAGTGCAATCCCTTTCTCTGATATATGCAATCACAGTCTTAGTTTAATTTGAAAAACAGAGAGACTGGAAGAGAATTTTTTTTTTGAATGTTTTAATGTTTTTTAGATGAATGCATGAATGCAGCACACAAAAACATAGAAAAAACATGGGGTCAAAGGGTCGTTGTCATGAAGTCAAGGCTCTACCCATCCCCAAAGGTTTATACTAGGGTGATTTTTGTACCTGTACTCATTATCATCAGCTCCTCCCAAGAAAGCAAAACAACAAGCGGATCGCCAGCGAGTTGTAGTGCAATCTTAGAGTAAGTGCCATTCACCGAGAATAGATCACCAGCCTCAAATGAGGGTAGTATCGCGTAACAACTATTTCCGATAGTTTCTGCACCGAAAGGGTTTGGCTCCTCAGCTTCTCAGACTTAACAACCGGCCCATTGTCTGGGTGAGAGAATGGGTTGCATTGGTCAGCCTCCACTGAGGTTGATGGTCGACCCCGTCGCCATCACTTATCTTAAGTGTATACTCAATCTTTCCACATACGGCATCACCCGCATTCCCATTAGCAGAAAAATAAACATGTATAGCAATTAGGAAAAGCAGTATATATATTTGTCCTAAACATCCTAGACCTTTAAAGCTATGAATCCTAAGTTCCTGACAGAAATGGGTTCCCCGGCGGAAGCCCCAATCTGTGGTGTTCACACAAGAGAAGAAAAGGAAGACCATGCCTAGATCTAACTTTGAAGGGCCCCACGGTGGGCGCCATTTTTCTGTAGCGAGCGATTTTGGACGCGGTTCTTAAGCGCTGGTCGCTCTCTGCGGTTTGAGCTTAAACTACAGGTCGATTCATTTTTTATCCTATTGTGAGCTGAATAAGGAAGGGAAATAGATGTCTCCAATTAACCCTGCTTTGCATACTGAGATTAAATAGCGGTCTGTTAGGTTACGAATGCTATCAATGTGGGGGGGCCTTTGTACTGGTTATTTGTATTTTCGCCAATACGGTTTTCTTTCTTTCTTGGATTTTCTGGCGGGGAACGAGGATTAGGATGTTAGGACTGATGCTTTTGATAGATACATGAGAGTATGGGATTTTGGGTTTTTGTTTAGTGTGCTCGCTAAGATCTTTTCTTTCGATCTTATGCCTACGTATTCCCGTTTACCGAAACAGGGAAATCAGAGCGTTCGTAGTTCCTCCTATTCTATGGGAGGAAATGGGTGTTTTGGTGTCTTGTTCAAAGCCCAAGACGTGAAGCGAAAGGTGATATATATCTTGTTCAAAGCCCAAGATGTGAAGCTGAAAAGGTCTATTTGTGTCTTGTTCAAAGCCTAAGACGTGAAGCTAAAGGGGTTTAATTTAGAGAGAATTTGTCATCTCTAAAGAGGGGTTTGTCTATGACAAATGTTTATAAAGGAGAATTACTTTAACCGGGATTTGTGAATCCTAGTAATGCCATAATTTCCTTTAAAGGGGATTTTAACCTGAAGGAGAAGACTTTAACTCAGTGTAGAGCAATGCTATCTTTCCTTAGGAATTTCTCATGCTAAAAGAGGGACAGTGGCTTGGATGTAGATGATCCAGAGGCTTTCCGCTTACAGCGATTAGATGAAGGGGAAGGAGTTGTTGATGTTTGTGTACTATGAACGAGGCACAGCTTTGATGCTAAAAGGTTGATTGGATCAACCAGTGGCTTTCTTATACAAAGCCTAAGAGGAGGCTAGTATGTGTCTCGTACAAAGCCCGAGAGAGAGGCTAAAAGGTTTTTGCTCCACGAGGGAATCTTTTCGTATCTCGTATAAAGCCCGAGAGGGAGGCTATAGTCTGTTTGTTTGGCTCAATAAGAACCTTTTTGTATCTCGTACAAAGCCCGAGATGGAGGCGAAAGAGGTGATTGACTCAATGAAGGAGTCTCTTATGTGTCTCGTACAAAGCCCGAGAGAGAGGCTAAACGTTTGCTTCTGCTGGGAAGAATCATTGCATAAAGCCCAAGAGGAGGCTATTGTGACTGTTTTAGTTAAGTGACAGGTCCAGTATACTGATTTTAAAGAGAAAATCAGTTCTTATATGAGCAACACTGTACTCCTGGATTTGATTCAAGGATCCGGGTTATTCCTGTTCTTTAAGGAAGCGGGAAATCCGAAGGGTATCTAGACTGTCTGAGTCTGCGGGTTTCTTTCCTATTTTTGAAGGGTGCTTGAGAATATCTTTGAGACTCAAGGAGATTAGATTGTCGAAGTCTAGAGTTTTATCTTTTGTACCATGCTTTGAGAAACAGTAGTAGACTCTATGAAAGGATTGTTCTATAAGGATGACTAAGTTCTGTTCCTATACCTCTAGGAGGTCGTCGAGACAATTTTTACGAAGCCCAAGAGGAGGCTAGAATCTTTTAAGAAACCGACGGGTCCTTGTACGAAGCCCAAGAGAAGGCTATCATTCCCGGAGGAAGAGATCATTATACGAAGCCTAAGAGGAGGCTGTGAATACTTCTAAGAAGCCGTATGGTCCTTGTACTAAGCCCAAGAGGAGGCGGGGTTGCTTTTAGGAAGCCTGTGGGTCCTTGTACGATGCCCAAGAGGAGGCCGATGCTTTTAAGAAGCCTGTGGGTCCCCAAACCCCAAAAAATTCAAGGCAAGCTATTCACAAGGAATAGATCAAGTCAGGAAAGTTCGAGAATTTGGAAGAAACTCAGAGATGCCGTTCACGGAGAAGACATTCATCTCTGGGATTAGAGTTTCTTGACAATTCCTAATGAGGACAGCCGAAGAGAAGACTGTATCTGGTGATCCTATTGGGGATCTAGCTGTTTATTTCTACGAATAAACGAAACGCCGTCACCTAGTTCTAGACGTAGTTGCCGGGGAAACTCGAAATATCTATACTATTATTACACAGTTGATATGAGTTTATGAAAGAAGACTTACAGTGAAACAGCCCCACAATACAGTTATATGTATATGAAAGCGGTAAATGAAAGCAATAACCACTTACTCGGTTGTAGAGCTTCCATGCTGTTTGGTTAGTTGTTCAACAAAGAAAGATTGAAAACACCAGTATATACAAAATCAAAGGAGAAAGTGCTTTGAAAAAGAAGTATTTGGGGCTTACAGCTCAAGGAGAGGCCCAGGGTTTTATCAGTGAGCGTACTGTTTGAATTTGTACAGAGGGACTTATACAAGTGACTGAGGCCCAAAATATTTCTGTACAAGGGGGTTGGGTCTTACACTCTCTCAAGAGGCCCAAAAAGTTTTAAAGAAAAAGAGTGGGGCTTATAACACGAGGGTAGGCCCAGGTGATTTTTCGTTTAAAAATGGCGATCGCGCCGAGGTTTTCTTTTAACGTAGAGGGACTTATACAATAAGTGAGGACCAAAATGTTTTGGTTAAAAGGGGATTGGGTCTTACACTCTATTAGAGGCCCAAAAAGTTTTGAATGGGTCTTACAGCTCGAGGAGAGGCCCAAGGTTATTTTTCAAAAGGCGACGATCGCGCCATTTGTTTTTTGACGGTATCAGGACTTATACAATACACTGAGGCCCAAAAATGATTTGGTAAAAAAAAAAAGGATTGGGTCTTACACTCTATTAGAGGCCCTAAAAGTTTGAAAAGTTTGATGAGGGTTGAATTGATTCAAAACCCTAATTTGTTTTCAAAATGTATTTTTTTAATTGAACAAAAATTCAATTAAAATGATTAATATTTGTTAAATACATGAAAACAAGTTATGATCTTGGACCAATGTTCCAAAAAATCAGGTTTCTTCCTACAAAATGATTGAAGTCAAATTAGGGTTAGAAAATGAAAAGATAAGAAACATTTTAAATGCTAAAACACATAAAACATTAATTCTTTTCAAAAATATCAAATATAGGAAATAAATAATATTTTTGGGATTTTTTGGTAGAATCAAATATTTAAACATTTTTGTGAATTATTGCAAAAAGAACCAATCAAAAATGATAAAAATTGAAGGAGTTATTAATTTTTCAAATTATTAAAAATAATAATATGAAAAATAACAAAATAAACAAGTGATAAAAAGAAGTCTGGGGCGAGGGGGATTCGAACCCTAGACCTCTCGCTTGCCAATACACACAAAACCAGCTGATGAACCGCTGGGGCGCAATGCCAATTCAAATAAAATATGGCAAGGGAAAATATATAGAGAATTTGTTGGGTTTTCTGAAAATGGCACCATGGCCATCTTCCTCCTCGAGCTCGTGCATGAAGCACCCTATCTCCCTCATCTCTCAACCATTGGACATGATTCAAACACCAAACCCGTGCGTTTTTTCACAAGGAATAAGATGGCAATACCCAATTTTATTCATTTTCAGTGTGGAGTAAAATAATCATGATGAACCCAGATGAACCCTAATTTGCAAAAGCAATCGTGCAGGCATGGTTATAAGGTCTATGATCCAATTTCTTGAGGCAAAACAATCAACATATGATGGCAAGCAATTGGCAAAAATATCATGCGAGGAAATATGCATGGATCATGGAGTTTGAGTTTGAAGCTCACCTTGATGCAAGCTGAAATGGAACTTTGCCCAGATGGTGTTCTAGTCGTGAATTGATGATCTCTACAGCTTCAATGGATGTTATGGAGTGTGTTACAAGCTTTGGAACACTTTGAAACTCTCTGGATCAAGCTGGAGACCTCCACCTGCAAAATTGAAGCAGAATGGCTTGGTGGAAGAGTGATTTTGAGCCTGAGGTGTTACAGTCAGTGTTTAAGTGTTTGGACACCTCAAATACATCATATGTGATGTGTTTGAGCAATTGGAATTGATTGCCTATGGCTGTAACTCAAAACCCGATAGTGGTTACTCAAAAACAAGAAAACTTGAGGTTTAAGAAAGAATGAGAGAAAGCAGTGTTGTAACTGGCTTTGGTGTGAGTTGAATGATCCACTGGGACCTCTATTTATAGGTGATCAACTTTTGTTTTGGAGGAATAGTGAATGGCTGCTGGATCAGATCACATTTGCATGGATTAGCTTGGAGGATTTCTTCTCAAGCAAGGCAAGCTAGCCATTCCCAAGAGCAGGGCTATGCCTTGACCAAAATCACATTCTTCAGATGCTTTTATTGTTGTTTAATCAGAGAATTTGACTGAGTAGAGTAGCTACCTTGACAATGCACTATTCCACATTAATGCACTTTGAATTCAAGGCAAAATGTGCCAAAGTGGATGAATTTCAAGTTGAAAGATTCCTTGGCTTTTTGACTCAGATTTATCAGTTGGATCAGTTGCATTGTGATTGGTTTGAACACAGGTGGCATGCTGATCCCTAGTTTTTGGTTCAAAATCATGTGTGGCAAGCAAACATGCAAACTGATTTTTCCAAAACAGCTTGCAGCAGCATGACTTTGGGCATGGATTTCTCATGGCTTAAGTTGAATCAATTCATGTTGTTGAGCTCTTTGAATTCTTAGTAACATATGCAACAATATTGATGTTTAACTTTGGACTTGATTCAGCTTGCAACTATGTGAAAAGATCTCACAAGTTTTGGCATTTCAACAAAATCTGTCTTGGACAGAATTTTTCTAAGTGTTGGAAAATGGTATACTTTCATGTTTTCAGCCACTTTGGCTCACTCATAGCTCAAAATCCATAATGAATTGGAGTTAGGCCTAGTTGAAGTTTTTGTAGAGGGTAATGAGAGCTAAAAATCAAGCTTTGGATGGGGCACAATGGCCTTGTGGTTTAGGAGTTATGGTCCTCCAAAGTTGGTGTATTAGTGGTACTTTTCCATAACTAAGAAAAATTTCTAAGTTTTATGGTTACCCCTTTTACAAGTCATCCCACTTTTCTTGATTTTTCTTGATGAATGATGATTCAAATAATACATAAACATCATTTTAGGGTTAAAAATCCATTTTGGTGAAAAATCTCAAAAAGTCAAAGTTGACTTTTGTGCACAGTTGACTTTTTATCAGATGAATTCCAAATTGTGCAATTCTTCAGGAAATCATGTCCTTGACCTAAATCAAACTTGATGGACATGTTCCATGGGTGTCATAGGGTATATTGATGCATGTCATAGGGCTTGGGAGCATGTCCTGGTGAAAAGTCAAAGTTACAGTTGACTTTTTCCTTAAAATCCTAATTGTGGTGCAGATGAAATTGAGACTTCTTGCTCAAGCTTCTTGGATTAATCCATTGTTCCAAATGGATCAATATAGTTCATTAGAGACCCTCAAACTCTCTCTTGAGGTCTTGGTTCATGATTTGTCCCAAAAGTCAACTTAGGGGTGAATTAGGTCAAGAAACCTTAATTCTTGATTTTTTATGTATGCATCCCCTGAGGTCAAATTGACTTGATGTTTGGGTCCATGAGGTTCCATTGAGTATATTAGGTTATGTTTTGGAACACTGGCTCATGCCCAGATGAAAATTTCCATCTGGGGCCCTGGTCGACCAAAACCCTAATTTGGTGACACTGTCGATCTTGAAGCTTGATCCACCTAAAAGGGAGCAACCTTGTGCTTAATCCTTGATGTGGGAGTCCTCTTGATCCTTTTTGGATGTTTGAGAGGTTAGACAAGTTGAAGATCATGTCATTCCTTGATTGATCCTTTGTCTAAGGCTCTAAGAGGGCTTGAAACCCTAATTTTGATTGTAGTGGATGCTCACCCATCTTTGGGGAGATTGATGAAATAGGATGGTTCCTCCATATTGTGATGATGATTTACACAATGATGGGAAATCTTAGTGGTCAAAATTTGGGGTATGACAGTATTCTTGTTTGACGAAACAGGGAAATCAGAGCGATCGTAGTCCTCCTATTCTATGGGAGGAAAAAGGTTGTTTTGGTGGCTTGTTCAAAGCCCAAGACGTGAAGCTAAAGGTGATTTGTATCTTGTTCAAAGCCCAAGATGTGAAGCTAAAAGGCTCAACTGAGAGAGAATTTGTCATCTCTAAAGAGGAGTCGTTGATGTTTGTATGCTGTGAACAAGACCCAGATTGATGCTAAAAGGTTGATTGACTCAACCGGGGTTTCCTTATACCAAGCCTAAGAGGAGGCTATTGACCCAAGAAGAGGGTGTTTTTTATCTGTCTCGTACGAAGCCCGAGATAGAGGCTAAAAGGGTCGACTCAACAAGAGAGTGCTAATAAGTGACTGACTCAACAAGAGAGTGTTTTTATGTGTCTTGTACGAAGCCCAAGACGGAGGATAAAAGGAGATTGACTCAACAAGAGAGTCTTGTATACTCAACAAGAGAGTGTTTTTATCTATCTTATACGAAGCCTAAGATGGAGGCTAAAAAGGTTTGACTCAACAAGAGAGTCTTTTATACTCAACAAGAGAGTGATTTAGTATCTCGTACAAAGCCCGAGATGGAGGCTAAAAGGAAAGTGACTCAACAAGAGAGTCTTTTATACTCAACAAGAGAGTGATTTAGTATCTCGTACGAAGCCCGAGATGGAGGCTAAAAGGAAAGTGACTCAACAAGAGAGTCTTTTATACTCAACAAGAGAGTGTTTTAGTATCTCGTACGAAGCCTGAGATAAAGGCTAAAAGGAAAGTTGTAACTGTAACGCCCCGATTTTGATTATTCCATTATTCTTGAGTCTTTTATTTTAATTGGGTGATAAATTATTTTATTTGTTAAATTGGTGTGTTAAATGTTATTTTACCATTTTCGAGAGTTTTCGGGGAAATTAGAATGGAGGGTATTTTAGACTTTTCTCAATTAATCATAAGTTAGAAATTTTGTGGAATTAGAATTATGTGAGAAAAATGAATTAATTGATTTAGTGGAAAATGAGAGAAAAGAAATAGAAAAGAAATAAAATAGATAGAAAAGAGAAATAGAGAGAAATAGAGAAAGATAGAAAGAAAAAGAAGAGAAAGAAAGAGGAAGAGGGAAAAAGAGAAGAAAAGAGGAAAAAGAGTGGAAATCATCAAGAACAAGAGCTAGATCATTTGGAATCCGGGTAAGGGTGTGAAATATTGTTATCCTAACTTTGTGTATGATTATGTATGTGTTTTGTGTGGATGTTTTGGTTGGTTTTCCATATGTTTCCGTTTATGCCGTATTTGACGAAATCGATAGAAACCGATGTTTTTACAGTCGAAAAGTCGTATAAATACATGTGTTGGTTGGTTATATGTATGTGAGCTGCTGTTTAAAGTTTCATGAAGTTTGGTTATGTTTTGGTTAGTTTTCGTTATGTTTCCGTTGTTTTTTCCGTTTAGGTCGAATTGTAGGAAATTGATAGAAATGGATGTTTTCACGGATGAATTTCGGAATAGATTGTGTAGATTAGTCGTATGATGTTAGGCCGTGATTATAGAAACTTGTTTGGTTGAAATCGGTTGAGTTTCGTAACTTTCGACATTTTGGATATTAGAGGGTTTGAGTTTTCGGGTGAAAATCGAACGTCGTAGAATTATCGTTTTATGGTCCTAAAACGTTGATATATATTTGGTAAGGATTACTGTGTATTTGTTTCGTATCATAGAATTGAATCGGTCGGGTTTCCAGAGGGTTTTGTGTTTGGGCAGCAGCTATTTTTTCTGGTTTTTAACAGGTGCAATCGATTGCAGCAGGATGCAAATCGATTGCATATATGTAAAGGGCGAAAAATTGCAAGTCTGGGACTGTGCAATCGATTGCATCAGGAGTGTAATCGATTGCACTATGCTAGTTTTCTGAAAAATGTTTTCTTTAAAAGTCCGTAACTTTTTCGTCGTTTATCCGATTGAGCTGTTCTTTATATCAAACTGAAGCTAAAAATATGTTCTATTTGAGGGTCATGAAAAATATTATTTTTAGCCGACTTTTAACCGACTTTTACGGTGAACCATAAATTGAATTGTTTGGATAATTGTGTATGTTGTTATACAATTGATGTGAATGTATGTGGATTATATGTGATGAATGCATGACTATATTGTGAAATATGTGTGCATTGCATGAGTGTATGTGGTCATTTTGTATGAGAAACATCATGACATGCATTCATGTGTCGCGATTCGTGGAGAATCGGGTGTAATATCGCATCCCTGTTGGGTGTGAGTGATTGATTACACAAATGATCATTTGAGGATCCTCTGAACATTGCGTAGTCAATGGGTGTAATCGTTGCGATGAGTTACACTTGATTCCGTGGGAATCTTCAGAATGATTGTGTGCCCTTGTGGGGTTTGAGCAATCGGATTGTGTCTGCGTGAACAATCCAGAAACATCGGATGCCATGATGGTATGAGCGATGGGGAAATATCGTAGGCCCGGCAGGGAGGATATTTCCATTGAGTTCTTCAATTGAGCTTGGGTGATGAGTTTGTACCGCAGGCATCTGCATAGAGTCGAGAGTCGGTCTCTATGAGTTGCATTGATCATCTTTGTATTTGTGCATTGATGAATAAACATTGATATATGTATGTTTATGGGAAATGATATAAACTGTATCTTATAATGATGCATTGTTGAATGAACAAGTATGTGTGTGTTCATGTGGAATGGCGATAATGGTGAATGTATGCATAATGAATATGCTTGATGATATATCTATATTGTGATATATGATGAGTTGTGGTGAGAATATGTGTTATATGTTTATGTTGTAGTACATAATTATATGCATTGTTATTATGATAATATTTCTCACCCTTTTGCTGTTTTATGATGCTCTATGAGGCATTGCAGAGTAGGTATGCTGGAGGTCTTTTTGTGAAGCGTGTCTTCATTCTTTTGGCCGGTTGGCTCTGATATGTAGCACCGGGTAGCTAGGATGTATATTCTTTTGTGATACATTTGTACATGTATCTTGTTGATGAATGTTTATGTAAACATGACTTATAATGATGGATGATACTTGGTGATGTATATATCTACGTATATATACTTGGATGTATTTCAATGTTTGGATTTTCCGCTTTTATTCTAAATATTGAGATGTGGGTATAAGGACTGAGATCCTTTGTTGTTTGAAAGTTACCCCACTGTTGCATATCTTTGTGAGCAGGTGTTGTATGTATTAAATGCGTGTATGATGTGACATGCCTCTTTTATACTATGTTTTAATCGTACTCTGGCGAATTTTTTAATATGTGCCTAAATGATTTATGTGATTATTTGGGGGTATAGAAAGGGGGTGTTACATTAAGTGGTATCAGAGCCAGAGTTGAGTCAGTTGTGTCTGTCTTGTTGTTTTGTTGGTTGAACTGTTGTTTAACCTTGTTGTTATTTTTGGGAATAATCAGAATATGTCGGGTAGAAACGACAATGCGATGGCTGCGGCTTTGGAATCAATGGCTAGGGCGGTGCAAGGTGCGCCGAACGTGAATGCTAATGACGAGTTCAGGAAGAATCAACCACCGGTTTTCAAAGGAAAATTTGATCCCGATGGAGCTCAAAATTGGTTGAACGAGATTGAAAGAATCTTCAGAGTTATGGACTGTGCGGAGGAGAATAAGGTGAGGCTTGGATCTCACCTGTTGAAGGAAGAAGCCGACGATTGGTGGGTCGGTATACGTGAAGTTCTTGAGGTGGATGATGAAGAGGTAACTTGGAATTTATTTCGTACTGAATTCTTGAGGAAGTATTACCCTGAGAGTGTGAAGGGAAAGAAGGAGATGGAGTTTCTTGAACTGAAACAAGGTAGTATGTCTGTGGTGGACTATACTGCTAAATTTGTGGAGTTGGTTCAATTCCATCCTCATTATGCTACGATTACTGCTGAGTTCTCAAAGTGTATTAAATATGAGAATGGTTTACGTCCGGAGATTAAGCAAGCTGTGGGATATCAAAGGATAAGGATGTTTGCGGATTTGACGGAATGTTGTAGAATCTTCGAAGAAGATAGTAAGGCTCGTTCTACACATTACAAAAGTTTGAATGAGAGGAAGGGGAAGCAACAAGCTAGAAGTGGACCTTATGTGACACCCGTTGATGAGGGCAAGCATAGGGGAAGCTTTGATAGGAGATCTGGAGGAGGAGGTTCCGGTGTTGTTAGGTGTTACAAATGTGGTGAAATAGGTCATAAAGCATTTGAGTGTGGGAAGCCTGTAGTGAAATGTTCTAATTGTGGTGGTCTTAGGCATGCTGCTACAGATTGTAGAAGGAATATGGTGAAGTGTTGTAATTGTGGAGAAGTGGGTCACATTAGTACTAAGTGTACTATGCCGAAACAAGCTCAAGCGGGCGGAAAGGTGTTTGCATTGGCGGGGACTCAAACTACGAATGCAGACCGTTTGATTCAAGGTACATGCTTTATTAATAGTACACCTTTAGTTGTTGTTATTGATACGGGAGCGACTCATTCGTTTATTTCGTCTGAGTGCGCGAAGCGTTTGAATCTTGCGTTAACTTTGATGGGTGCTGAAATGGTTATTGAGACTCCTGCTTCAGGGTCGGTAAATACATCTTTGGTGTGTATGAGTTGTCCTTTAACCATGTATGGTAAAGACTTTGTTATGGATTTAGTATGTTTGCCGTTGGTGGGATTGGACGTGATCTTGGGTATGAACTGGTTGCAATTTAATCGAGTTCATATAGATTGCTATCACAAATTAGTAAGGTTTCCTTCTTTGGAAGATGATGAATTTGAGAGTTTCCTATCCACTAAAGAATTGAAGAAACTTTTAGCGGACGGAGCTCAATTGTTTGGTTTGTTTGCATCATTGTCGGTGGAGAGTCAAGTTGAGCTTGATGTGTTCCCAGTGGTGTGTGAATTTCCAGAAGTGTTTCCGGAAGATATTACAGATGTACCGCCGGAAAGAGAAGTTGAATTTTCTATTGATCTAGTTCCGGGTACTAGACCGATTTCGATGGCACCGTATCGTATGTCGGCATCGGAATTGGTAGAATTGAAAAAGCAATTGAATGACTTGTTGGACAAGAAATTTGTAAGGCCAAGTGTTTCTCCTTGGGGTGCTCCGGTATTGTTGGTAAAGAAGAAGGACGGGAGTATGCGGTTATGCATTGATTATCGACAGTTAAACAAAGTGACAATTAAGAACAAGTATCCGCTTCCAAGGATCGATGATTTGATGGACCAATTAGTTGGTGCGCGTGTTTTTAGCAAGATTGATTTGAGATCGGGATATCACCAAATTCGGGTGAAAGCTGAGGATATTCAGAAGACGGCATTTAGGACACGGTATGGTCATTACGAATACTCCGTGATGCCATTCGGGGTTTCTAACGCGCCGGGTGTGTTTATGGAATACATGAATCATATTTTTCATGAACAGTTGGATCGTTTTGTGGTTGTGTTCATCGATGATATTTTGATTTACTCTAAGTCTCAAGAGGAGCATGAAGAGCATTTGAGAATTGTGTTGCAAATTTTGAAAGAGAAACAATTGTATGCTAAGTTGTCAAAATGTGAATTTTGGTTGTCGGAAGTAAGTTTCCCTGGACATGTTATTTTCGGTAGTGGTATTAGTGTTGATCCATCCAAGATAGATGCGGTGATACAATGTGAGGCTTCTAGGTCGGTTACGGAGATTCGAAGCTTTTTAGGCTTGGCGGGTTATTATCGGAGGTTTATTGAGGGATTTTCGAAGTTGGCACTTCCTTTAACGCAATTGACTTGTAAAGGAAAGGCTTTCATTTGGGATATTCATTGTGAAGAGAGTTTCAATGAGCTAAGGAGAAGGTTGACAACGACTCCGATCTTGATTTTGCCTAATCCTAATGAACCATTTGTTGTGTATTGTGATGCTTCATTGACAGGTTTAGGTGGTGTTTTGATGCAAGATGGAAAAGTTGTGGCATATGCTTCTAGACAATTGAGAGTGCATGAAAAGAATTATCCTACACATGACTTGGAGTTAGGGGCCGTGGTGTTTGTTTTGAAAATTTGGAGGCATTACCTTTATGGTGCAAGATTTGAAGTTTTTAGTGATCACAAAAGCTTAAGATATTTATTTGATCAGAAAGAATTGAACATGAGACAAATGAGGTGGCTAGAACTTTTGAAGGATTATGATTTTGGTTTGAATTACCATCCGGGTAAGGCAAATGTTGTGGCCGATGCCTTAAGTCGGAGGTTGTTACATATGTCCGCATTGATGATGAGAGAATGGGAACTTTTGGAGAATTTTAGAGACTTGAGTTTGGTTTGTGAAATGACGCCGAGAAGTGTGAGACTTGGTATGTTACATGTTACGAATGTTTTTCTTGCAACGGTTTGTGAAAAGCAAAAGTTGGATTTGAAGTTCGTTGATTTGATGATGAACGAGAATGAGGATTTCAAGGTTGATAACTTTGGAGTTTTGAGATTTCGTGGTCGTATTTATATTCCCGACGATGGGGAGTTGAAAAAGATGATTTTAGAGGAAGGACACCGAAGTAATTTAAGTATTCATCCGGGTGCGAATAAGATGTATCAGGATTTGAAGAAGATCTTTTGGTGGTCTGGTTTGAAAAGAGATGTTGCTTAGTTTGTGTATGCGTGTTTGACTTGTCAAAAGTCGAAGGTGGAACATCAGAAACCGAGTGGATTTATGCAACCGTTGGATATTCCGGAATGGAAATGGGATAGTATATCGATGGATTTTGTTACGGGATTGCCGAATACGCAAAGAGGTCATAATTCTATTTGGGTAATTGTTGATAGGCTTACTAAATCTGCTCACTTTATTCCAATTGATATTAGTTATCCTTTGGAGAAGTTAGCCGAGATTTATGTTCTTGTGGTGGTGAAGTTACATGGAGTTCCTAAGAGTATTGTATCGGATAGAGATCCTAGGTTTACATCGAGGTTTTGGGAGAGTTTACAAAAGGCTTTAGGTTCTAAGCTAAGATTGAGTTCGGCTTACCATCCGCAAACGGACGGTCAAACCGAGAGGACGATTCAATCGTTGGAAGATTTGTTGCGTGCTTGTGTGCTAGAGCAAGGTGGTGCTTGGGATAGTTATTTGGCGTTGATTGAATTCACTTACAATAACAGTTTTCATTCGAGTATAAGTATGGCACCATTTGAGGCTTTGTATGGTCGGAGATGTCGAACACCTTTGTGTTGGCGTGAAACCGGTGAGAGGACGATAGTTGGACCGGAAATGGTACAACAAACGACGGAGAAAGTGAAGTTTATTCGGGAGAAGATGAAAGCTTCTCAAAGTAGACAAAAGAGCTATCATGACAAGAGAAGGAAAGATCTTGAGTTTCAAGAAGGCGACCATGTGTTTTTGAGAGTTACACCAGTTACGGGTGTGGGTCGTGCTTTGAAGTCGAAGAAGTTGACTTCTCGTTTTATTGGTCCGTATCAGATTACTTCACGAGTTGGTGTTGTGGCTTACTGTGTGGCGTTGCCTCCGAACCTTTCGAATTTGCATGACGTATTCCATGTTTCGCAACTTCGGAAATATGTTCCGGATCCGTCACATGTTATTCCTATGGACGAGGTTGAAGTGAGAGATAACCTTACGGTGGAAGCTTTACCGGTTAGGATTTTGGACCGCGAAGTTAAGAAACTAAGAGGCAAGGATATTGCGCTTGTGAAAGTAGCGTGGGGAGGCGCTGCAGAAGGCAATATGACTTGGGAACTAGAGAGTGGGATGCGAGAGTCATATCCGGAGTTGTTTGAATCAGGTATTATTTTCGAGGACGAAAATTTCTAAAGTGGGGGAGAGTTGTAACGCCCCGATTTTGATTATTCCATTATTCTTGAGTCTTTTATTTTAATTGGGTGATAAATTATTTTATTTGTTAAATTGGTGTGTTAAATGTTATTTTACCGTTTTCGAGAGTTTTCGGGGAAATTAGAATGGAGGGTATTTTAGACTTTTCTCAATTAATCGTAAGTTAGAAATTTTGTGGAATTAGAATTATGTGAGAAAAATGAATTAATTGATTTAGTGGAAAATGAGAGAAAAGAAATAGAAAAGAAAGAAAATAGATAGAAAAGAGAAATAGAGAAAGATAGAAAGAAAAAGAAGAGAAAGAAAGAGGAAGAGGGAAAAAGAGAAGAAAAGAGGAAAAAGAGTGGAAATCATCAAGAACAAGAGCTAGATCATTTGGAATCCGGGTAAGGGTGTGAAATATTGTTATCCTAACTTTGTGTATGATTATGTATGTGTTTTGTGTGGATGTTTTGGTTGGTTTTCCATATGTTTCCGTTTATGCCGTATTTGACGAAATCGATAGAAACCGATGTTTTTACGGTCGAAAAGTCGTATAAATACATGTGTTGGTTGGTTATATGTATGTGAGCTGCTGTTTAAAGTTTCATGAAGTTTGGTTATGTTTTGGTTAGTTTTCGTTATGTTTCCGTTGTTTTTTCCGTTTAGGTCGAATTGTAGGAAATCGATAGAAATCGATGTTTTCACGGATGAATTTCGGAATAGATTGTGTAGATTAGTCGTATGATGTTAGGCCGTGATTATAGAAACTTGTTTGGTTGAAATCGGTTGAGTTTCGTAACTTTCGACATTTTGGATATTAGAGGGTTTGAGTTTTCGGGTGAAAATCGAACGTCGTAGAATTATCGTTTTATGGTCCTAAAACGTTGATATATATTTGGTAAGGATTACTGTGTATTTGTTTCGTATCATAGAAGTGAATCGGTCGGGTTTTTGGAGGGTTTTGTGTTTGAGCAGCAGCTATTTTTTCTGGTTTTTAACAGGTACAATCGATTGCAGCAGGATGCAAATCGATTGCACATATGTAAAGGGCGAAAAATTGCAAGTCTGGGACTGTGCAATCGATTGCACTCTGCTAGTTTTCCGAAAAATGTTTTCTTTAAAAGTAGGTAACTTTTTCGTCGTTTATCCGATTGAGCTGTTCTTTATATCAAACTGAAGCTAAAAATATGTTCTATTTGAGGGTGATGAAAAATATTATTTTTAGCCGACTTTTAACCGACTTTTACGGTGAACCGTAAATTGAATTGTTTGGATAATTGTGTATGTTGTTATACAATTGATGTGAATGTATGTGGATTATATGTGATGAATGCATGACTATATTGTGAAATATGTGTGCATTGCATGAGTGTATGTGGTCATTTTGTATGAGAAACATCATGACATGCATTCATGTGTCGCGATTCGTGGAGAATCGGGTGTAATATCGCGTCCCTGTTGGGTGTGATTGATTGATTACACAAATGATCATTTGAGGATCCTCTGAACATTGCGTAGTCAATGGGTGTAATCGTTGCGATGAGTTACACTTGATTCCGTGGGAATCTTCAGAATGATTGTGTGCCCTTGTGGGGTTTGAGCAATCGGATTGTGCCTGCGTGAATAATCCAGAAACATCGGAGGCCATGATGGTATGAGCGATGGGGAAATATCGTAGGCCCGGCTGGGAGGATATTTCCATTGAGTTCTTCAATTGAGCTTGGGTGATGAGTCGGTATCACATGCATTTGAATAGAGTCGAGAGTCGGTCTCTATGAGTTGCATTGATCATCTTTGTATTTGTGCATTGATGAATAAACATTGATATATGTATGTTTATGGGAAATGATATAAACTGTATCTTATAATGATGCATTGTTGAATGAACAAGTATGTGTGTGTTCATGTGGAATGACGATAATGGTGAATGTATGCATAATGAATATGCTTGATGATATATCTATATTGTGATATATGATGAGTTGTGGTGAGAATATGTGTTATATGTTTATGTTGTAGTACATAATTATATGCATTGTTATTATGATAATATTTCTCACCCTTTTGCTGTTTTATGATGCTCTATGAGGCATTGCAGAGTAGGTATGCTGGAGGTCTTTTTGTGAAGCGTGTCTTCATTCTTTTGGTCGGTTGGCTATGATATGTAGCACCGGGTAGCTAGGATGTATATTATTCTTTTGTGATACATTTGTACATGTATCTTGTTGATGAATGTTTATGTAAACATGACTTATAATGATGGATGATACTTGGTGATGTATATATCTACGTATATATACTTGGATGTATTTCAATGTTTGGATTTTCCGCTTTTATTCTAAATATTGAGATGTGGGTATAAGGACTGAGATCCTTTGTTGTTTGAAAGTTACCCCACTGTTGCATATCTTTGTGAGCAGGTGTTGTATGTATTAAATGCGTGTATGATGTGACATGCCTCTTTTATACTATGTTTTAATCGTACTCTGGTGAATTTTTTAATATGTGCCTAAATGATTTATGTGATTATTTGGGGGTATAGAAAGGGGGTGTTACATTAAGTGGTATCAGAGCCAGAGTTGAGTCAGTTGTGTCTGTCTTGTTGTTTTGTTGGTTGAACTGTTGTTTAACCTTGTTGTTATTTTTGGGAATAATCAGAATATGTCGGGTAGAAACGACAATGCGATGGCTGCGGCTTTGGAATCAATGGCTAGGGCGGTGCAAGGTGCGCCGAACGTGAATGCTAATGACGAGTTCAGGAAGAATCAACCACCAGTTTTCAAAGGAAAACTTGATCCCGATGGAGCTCAAAATTGGTTGAAAGAGATTGAAAGAATCTTCAGAGTTATGGACTGTGCAGAGGAGAATAAGGTGAGGCTTGGATCTCACCTGTTGAAGGAAGAAGCCGACGATTGGTGGGTCGGTATACGTGAAGTTCTTGAGGTGGATGATGAAGAGGTAACTTGGAATTTATTTCGTACTAAATTCTTGAGGAAGTATTACCCTGAGAGTGTGAAGGGAAAGAAGGAGATGGAGTTTCTTGAACTGAAACAAGGTAGTATGTCTGTGGTGGACTATACTGCTAAATTTGTGGAGTTGGTTCAATTCCATCCTCATTATGCTACGATTACTGCTGAGTTCTCAAAGTGTATTAAATATGAGAATGGTTTACGTCCTGAGATTAAGCAAGCTGTGGGATATCAAAGGATAAGGAGGTTTGCGGATTTGACGGAATGTTGTAGAATCTTCGAAGAAGATAGTAAGGCTCGTTCTACACATTACAAAAGTTTGAGTGAGAGGAAGGGGAAGCAACAAGCTAGAAGTGGACCTTATGTGACACCCGTTGATAAGGGCAAGCATAGGGGAAGCTTTGATAGGAGATCTGGAGGAGGAGGTTCCGGTGTTGTTAGGTGTTACAAATGTGGTAAAATAGGTCATAAATCATTTGAGTGTGGGAAGCCTGTAGTGAAATGTTCTAATTGTGGTGGTCTTGGGCATGCTGCTACAGATTATAGAAGGAATATGGTGAAGTGCTATAATTGTGGAGAAGTGGGTCACATTAGTACTAAGTGTACTAAGCTGAAACAAGCTCAAGCGGGCGGAAAGGTGTTTGCATTGGCGGGGACTCAAACTACGAATGCAGACCATTTGATTAAAGGTACATGCTTTATTAATAGTACACCTTTAGTTGTTGTTATTGATACGGGAGCGACTCATTCGTTTATTTCGTCTAAGTGCGCGAAGCATTTGAATCTTGCGTTAACTTTGATGGGTGCTGAAATGGTTATTGAGACTCCTTCTTCAGGGTCGGTAAATACATCTTTGGTGTGTATGAGTTGTCCTTTAACCATGTATGGTAAAGACTTTGTTATGGAATTACTATGTTTGCCGTTGGTGGGATTGGACGTGATCTTGGGTATGAACTGGTTGCAATTTAATCGAGTTCATATAGATTGCTATCACAAATTAGTAAGGTTTCCTTCTTTGGAAGATGATGAATTTGAGAGTTTCCTATCCACTAAAGAGTTGAAGAAACTTTTAGCGGACGAAGCTCAATTGTTTGGTTTGTTTGCATCATTGTCGGTGGAGAGTCAAGTTGAGCTTGATGTGTTCCCAGTGGTGTGTGAATTTCCAGAAGTGTTTCCGGAAGATATTACAGATGTACCGCCGGAAAGAGAAGTTGAATTTTCTATTGATCTAGTTCCGGGTACTAGACCGATTTCGATGGCACCGTATCGTATGTCGGCATTGGAATTGGTAGAATTGAAAAAGCAATTGAATGACTTGTTGGACAAGAAATTTGTAAGGCCAAGTGTTTCTCCTTGGGGTGCTCCGGTATTGTTGGTAAAGAAGAAGGACGGGAGTATGCAGTTATGCATTGATTATCGACAGTTGAACAAAGTGACAATTAAGAACAAGTATCCGCTTCCAAGGATCGATGATTTGATGGACCAATTAGTTGGTGCGCGTGTTTTTAGCAAGATTGATTTGAGATCGGGATATCACCAAATTCGGGTGAAAGCTGAGGATATTCAGAAGACGGCATTTAGGACACGATATGGTCATTACGAATACTCCGTGATGCCATTCGGGGTTTCTAACGCGCCGGGTGTGTTTATGGAATACATGAATCATATTTTTCATGAACAGTTGGATCGTTTTGTGGTTGTGTTCATCGATGATATTTTGATTTACTCTAAGTCTCAAGAGGAGCATGAAGAGCATTTGAGAATTGTGTTGCAAATTTTGAAAGAGAAACAATTGATGCTAAGTTGTCAAAATGTGAATTTTGGTTGTCGGAAGTAAGTTTCCTTGGACATGTTATTTTCGGTAGTGGTATTAGTGTTGATCCATCCAAGATAGATGAGGTGATACAATGGGAGGCTTCTAGGTCGGTTACGGAGATTCGAAGCTTTTTAGGCTTGGTGGGTTATTATCGGAGGTTTATTGAGGGATTTTCGAAGTTGGCACTTCCTTTAACGCAATTGACTTGTAAAGGAAAGGCTTTCATTTGGGGTATTCATTGTGAAGAGAGTTTCAATGAGCTAAAGAGAAGGTTGACAACGACTCCGATCTTGATTTTGCCTAATCCTAATGAACCATTTGTTGTGTATTGTGATGCTTCATTGACAGGTTTAGGTGGTGTTTTGATGCAAGATGGAAAAGTTGTGGCATATGCTTCTAGACAACTGAGAGTGCATGAAAAGAATTATCCTACACATGACTTGGAGTTAGCGGCCGTGGTGTTTGTTTTGAAAATTTGGAGGCATTACCTTTATGGTGCAAGATTTGAAGTTTTTAGTGATCACAAAAGCTTAAGATATTTATTTGATCAGAAAGAATTGAACATGAGACAAAGGAGGTGGCTAGAACTTTTGAAGGATTATGATTTTGGTTTGAATTACCATCCGGGTAAGGCAAACGTGGTGGCCGATGCCTTAAGTCGGAGGTTGTTACATATGTCCGCATTGATGATGAGAGAATGGGAACTTTTGGAGAATATTAGAGACTTGAGTTTGGTTTGTGAAATGACGCCGAGAAGTGTGAGACTTGGTATGTTACATGTTACGAATGTTTTTCTTGCAACGGTTTGTGAAAAGCAAAAGTTGGATTTGAAGTTCGTTGATTTGATGATGAACGAGAATGAGGATTTCAAGGTTGATAACTTTGGAGTTTTGAGATTTCGTGGTCGTATTTATATTCTCGACGATGCGGAGTTGAAAAAGATGATTTTAGAGGAAGGACACCGAAGTAATTTAAGTATTCATCCCGGTGCGAATAAGATGTATCAGGATTTGAAGAAGATCTTTTGGTGGTCTGGTTTGAAAAGAGATGTTGCTCAGTTTGTGTATGCGTGTTTGACTTGTCAAAAGTCGAAGGTGGAACATCAGAAACCGAGTGGATTTATGCAACCGTTGGATATTCCTGAATGGAAATGGGATAGTATATTGATGGATTTTGTTACGGGATTGCCGAATACGCAAAGAGGTCATAATTCTATTTGGGTAATTGTTGATAGGCTTACTAAATCTGCTCACTTTATTCCAATTGATATTAGTTATCCTTTGGAGAAGTTAGCCGAGATTTATGTTCTTGTGGTGGTGAAGTTACATGGAGTTCCTAAGAGTATTGTATTGGATAGAGATCCTAGGTTTACATCGAGGTTTTGGGAGAGTTTACAAAAGGCTTTGGGTTCTAAGCTAAGATTGAGTTCGGCTTACCATCCGCAAACGGACGGTCAAACCGAGAGGACGATTCAATCGTTGGAAGATTTGTTGCGTGCTTGTGTGCTAGAGCAAGGTGGTGCTTGGGATAGTTATTTGGCATTGATTGAATTCACTTACAATAACAGTTTTCATTCGAGTATAAGTATGGCACCATTTGAGGCTTTGTATGGTCGGAGATGTCGAACACCTTTGTGTTGGCATGAAACCGGTGAGAGGATGATAGTTGGATCGGAAATGGTACAACAAACGACGGAGAAAGTGAAGTTTATTCGGGAGAAGATGAAAGCTTCTCAAAGTAGACAAAAGAGCTATCATGACAAGAGAAGGAAAGATCTTGAGTTTCAAGAAGGCGACCATGTGTTTTTGAGAGTTACACCAGTTACGGGTGTGGGTCGTGCTTTGAAGTCGAAGAAGTTGACTTCTCGTTTTATTGGTCCGTATCAGATTACTTCACGAGTTGGTGTTGTGGCTTACCGTGTGGCGTTGCCCCCGAACCTTTCGAATTTGCATGACGTATTCCATGTTTCGCAACTTCGGAAATATGTTCCGGATCCGTCACATGTTATTCCTATGGACGAGGTTCAAGTGAGAGATAACCTTACGGTGGAAGCTTTACTGGTTAGGATTTTGGACCGCGAAGTTAAGAAACTAAGAGGCAAGGATATTGCGCTTGTGAAAGTAGCGTGGGGAGGCGCTGCAGAAGGCAATATGACTTGGGAACTAGAGAGTGGGATGCGAGAGTCGTATCCGGAGTTGTTTGAATCAGGTATTATTTTCGAGGACGAAAATTTCTAAAGTGGGGGAGAGTTTTAACGCCCCGATTTTGATTATTCCATTATTCTTGAGTCTTTTATTTTAATTGGGTGATAAATTATTTTATTTGTTAAATTGGTGTGTTAAATGTTATTTTACCGTTTTCGAGAGTTTTCGGGGAAATTAGAATGAAGGGTATTTTAGACTTTTCTCAATTAATCATAAGTTAGAAATTTTGTGGAATTAGAATTATGTGAGAAAAATGAATTAATAGATTTAGTGGAAAATGAGAGAAAATAAATAGAAAAGAAAGAAAATAGATAGAAAATAGAAATAGAGAAAGATAGAAAGAAAAAGAAGAGAAAGAAAGAGGAAGAGGGAAAAAGAGAAGAAAAGAGGAAAAAGAGTGGAAATCATCAAGAACAAGAGCTAGATCATTTGGAATCCGGGTAAGGGTGTGAAATATTGTTATCCTAACTTTGTGTATGATTATGTATGTGTTTTGTGTGGATGTTTTGGTTGGTTTTCCATATGTTTCCGTTTATGCCGTATTTGACGAAATCGATAGAAACCGATGTTTTTACGGTCGAAAAGTCGTATAAATACATGTGTTGGTTGGTTATATGTATGTGAGCTGCTGTTTAAAGTTTCATGAAGTTTGGTTATGTTTTGGTTAGTTTTCGTTATGTTTCCGTTGTTTTTTCCGTTTAGGTCGAATTGTAGGAAATCGATAGAAATGGATGTTTTAACGGATGAATTTCGGAATAGATTGTGTAGATTAGTCGTATGATGTTAGGCCGTGATTATAGAAACTTGTTTGGTTGAAATCGGTTGAGTTTCGTAACTTTCGACATTTTGGATATTAGAGGGTTTGAGTTTTCGGGTGAAAATCAAACGTCGTAGAATTATCGTTTTATGGTCCTAAAACGTTGATATATATTTGGTAAGGATTACTGTGTATTTGTTTCGTATCATAGAATTGAATCGGTCGGGTTTTCGGAGGGTTTTGTGTTTGAGCAGCAGCTATTTTTTCTGGTTTTTAACAGGTGCAATCGATTGCAGCAGGATGCAAATCAATTGCACATATGTAAAGGGCGAAAAATTGCAAGTCTGGGACTGTGCAATCGATTGCACTCTGCTAGTTTTCCGAAAAATGTTTTCTTTAAAAGTAGGTAACTTTTTCGTCGTTTATCCGATTGAGCTGTTCTTTATATCAAACTGAAGCTAAAAATATGTTCTATTTGAGGGTGATGAAAAATATTATTTTTAGCCGACTTTTAACCGACTTTTACGGTGAACCGTAAATTGAATTGTTTGGATAATTGTGTATGTTGTTATACAATTGATGTGAATGTATGTGGATTATATGTGATGAATGCATGACTATATTGTGAAATATGTGTGCATTGCATGAGTGTATGTGGTCATTTTGTATGAGAAACATCATGACATGCATTCATGTGTCGCGATTCGTGGAGAATCGGGTGTAATATCGCGTCCCTGTTGGGTGTGATTGATTGATTACACAAATGATCATTTGAGGATCCTCTGAACATTGCGTAGTCAATGGGTGTAATCGTTGCGATGAGTTACACTTGATTCAGTGGGAATCTTCAGAATGATTGTGTGCCCTTGTGGGGTTTGAGCAATCAGATTGTGTCTGCGTGAATAATCCAGAAACATCGGATGCCATGATGGTATGAGCGATGGGGAAATATCGTAGGCCCGGCTGGGAGGATATTTCCATTGAGTTCTTCAATTGAGCTTGGGTGATGAGTCGTTACCACATGTATTTGAATAGAGTCGAGAGTCGGTCTCTATGAGTTGCATTGATCATCTTTGTATTTGTGCATTGATGAATAAACATTGATATATGTATGTTTATGGGAAATGATATAAAATGTATCTTATAATGATGCATTGTTGAATGAACAAGTATGTGTGTGTTCATGTGGAATGACGATAATGGTGAATGTATGCATAATGAATATGCTTGATGATATATCTATATTGTGATATATGATGAGTTGTGGTGAGAATATGTGTTATATGTTTATGTTGTAGTACATAATTATATGCATTGTTATTATGATAATATTTCTCACCCTTCTGCTGTTTTATAATGCTCTATGAGGCATTGCAGAGCAGGTATGCTGGAGGTCTTTTTGTGAAGCGTGTCTTCATTCTTTTGGTCGGTTGGCTCTGATATGTAGCACCGGGTAGCTAGGATGTATATTATTCTTTTGTGATACATTTGTACATGTATCTTGTTGATGAATGTTTATGTAAACATGACTTATAATGATGGATGATACTTGGTGATGTATATATCTACGTATATATACTTGGATGTATTTCAATGTTTGGATTTTCCGCTTTTATTCTAAATATTGAGATGTGGGTATAAGGACTGAGATCCTTTGTTGTTTGAAAGTTACCCCACTGTTGCATATCTTTGTGAGCAGGTGTTGTATGTATTAAATGCGTGTATGATGTGACATGCCTCTTTTATACTATGTTTTAATCGTACTCTGGCGAATTTTTTAATATGTGCCTAAATGATTTATGTGATTATTTGGGGGTATAGAAAGGGGGTGTTACAGTAACACCCCAATTCCCATCTCGAATAAATAATACATAAATAAATCTAAGTAAATAACAATTTATTTTTTCGACAGAAAACAGGGATGTCACAATTAAAGAAAGAAAACACAATTCTTGCTCATAAGTTTGATAGATAACACAAAATGGAATAAACGTAAAAGGGAAACTTTTTCCATATAAAAGAAAAGTTCAATTATAGAATAAAGCGGAAAGATCCATAACTGACTTGTTTTACAAAATGAATTGCTTTATAACATCCAAAATATACATACAAAGGTAATACACAATAAATCTAACAAAGGTATACATATATAACATAATCGTTCCCCGACTCCCGTGCTACGTATCAGAGCAGACACCAAGAACGACAAAAGAACGAAGGGCTAATCTTCACAAAATCCTCCAAGACTACAAATCTGCAATTGCCTCATAGAGTAATAAACCACAGCAGAAGGGTGAGAAATAACAACTAAATCAAGATGGCATAATAATATGCAAAACATATAATTCACATACATAGTTATTCTCACCACAAGCATCACATACTAATACATATAACATATTTCTAACATTCCAACAACATAGCATATATCAATTATTTCAACATAATCACATATTCACACATAAGGTACACCAAGGTTATGACATACGGAAACACACCACCACATCACATATTTTCATACCTAGCATATCGTCCATAAATAATGCATTTATCACGTATGCACATCAATTCACCAATCCAATCATAAATCTCAACACATACTCAATCAATTCACAATTTTCCACATATAATACATCCATTCACAATTCTCACACATAATCAATCCATTCATGATTTATGCAAATTCACAGAGACCGACACAACGACTCTATGCAATGCATATGCGGTACCATCCATCCATTAATCTCATCACTAGTTCACTCAGGAACTATTGGAATCAACGCTTGTTACTGAGGACCACTCATGTAACACCCCGTCGGGCAAACGATGTTCCCCGTTGCTTTCGGTCCTCTTTGTATAAGGCGCACGACGTTTATGGATCGTTTTCAGTCCTCTTTGTATAAGGCGCACGATCCGATCGCTTTCGGTCCTCTTTGTATAAGGCGCACAATCGTCTATAATCACCGCTTTCAGTCCTCTTTGTATAAGGCGCACGGTGTTATAGCGGATTCCCTCTGGAATCGTTTCGTCGCTCACACCCACCAGGGCACACGACATCGCAAGATGCATATCATGATGCTTGACACACAAGAACTCATGACAATCAAATGCATCTTCACAATTCAACCATATGAATCATCTCATCATCATTATTCATGCATTGAAAACACTTCAAACAATGCATTTCATCACAAACCACAACAATCATGCAATCACAATTAATTTCACAAGGAATTCACACCACAAAGGTTACCCACAACACGTCATAACAACATACAATGATATTCAATTCAACAATGTATTTTACCACACAACAACATCATTAATCAAGCATCGAAGGTTAACCCAAAACAATGCATTTACTTGCCATAATGCCACAAACCATCATCACCTCATTTAATCACATGCATTCATATCCCATATCAGTACACAAGTCATACGATGTATATCAAAAGCATATTGCATGATAACACATCAAATACACATAGTTATGACGGTAAAAGTCGACCAGCAACACATTTCCAAACCCCCGACATAATTAAATCGGTCAACCAATATCAAAACCATTTAATAAGAAAGTACAGATCATAAGCTTTCCAACGCACCAAACCGCGCCTCAAACCGACTTACGGATCAAAAATTATAAAGAAAACAATTTATAAAGGCTGTCATGTTCGCAATGCGAAGCTCCTAGCGAGTCCTTCGCCCCCCCATTCGCAGTGCGAATACCCCAGCGAACCATGGCAGAAAGGAAAATAGCCTACAGTTTTGCAGTGCGAACTCCCAGCGAACCTTCGCTGTCCCCTTCGCAGTGCGAATCTCCCCGCGAACCGTGGCAGAAAGAAAAACAACACAACGTTCGCAGTGCGAACCTCACGCGAACGTTCGCTTTCCCATTCGCTGGACATTCGCAGTGCGAACCTGCGAAACCATAAAAATCCAGCAGCGCTAACATAGGTCATTTGGGTCCAAATTCATCATTCTCCTACCCCAAACACTTCCAATTCATACTATAACAACCAAAACATGATCCAAACCAAACAACAAGTATTCTACTCAGTTTATATCGAATTTCATCCGTGAAAACATCGATTTCTATCAATCGTTCCTAATTTCAATCGATAAGAAAAATCGCAAAACAACCAAAACAATTACAACAAACAACACATATACATACACAAGCAAGATATAATAGAAACTTCTCACCCTTACCCGATTAATCGCGCTCGAAACAGAGTTATGTCGATTTTCCTTTTCTCCTCTTTTCTCTCCTCTTCCTTTCCTTCCCTTCTCTTTCTTTCCTTTTTCTTTTCTCTCTATTTCTCTCCACTTTCTATTTATATAAAATATCTAAACCCCTAAAAGACTATTTTACCCCTTAGCTCAAATATCTCGCAAACGCTCCCAAAACGAGATAAAACATAAACAACGATAAAAAATAATATATTGTCAAGAATAAAATAATATAAAACAAAAATAATTAAATCGACTCAATTAAATAAATAAGGCAAAACTGGGGCGTTACAATTCTCCCCCACTTAGACATTTTCGTCCTCGAAAATATACTGAGACGAACAACTCTGGACACGACTCTCGCCACCGACCAACAAACTAACATGCCAATAAGAGGCACCTCACGAATAACACAAACTGACAAGCCACCTTGCTAACAACAACTACAACAACGACACGATAACGACGACAACTACCACGACAAGACGCAAAGCCCATACCATGCACTTGACGACCAACTCACAACTCAAAGAAAACCCAAGTTACGAACACACACAGGTTCACTCTCGAACCGAAACACAACAAGAACATAAAGTTCCACGACCCAACATCGTTTCAACAACCTCTACATAACCATGATACCAACATCCTTGTCACACAATCAATATTACAACAATGCTACGCTCCAACAATCAAACACATAACCAAAACATCCATCTACATAGTAGCCCATGAATAATATTTAAACCTTTCACTTAACACTGCCATTCTGAAACGTCCAATAGTCTCATTATTCCTACATGTTTCCAATGTTCAACTTATGAATTCTTACCAGTCACACACACAAATATAAAATGTACCACATCATGCTTCCGCCGCGCACTCTGATTACTCGTAACCATCAAAACTACCAATCTCACGTCCAAAGTCTAACTCTTTCTCATATTCTTCAAAAATCACTGTTCACTTTTAATGTACCCAACTTCACACTCTACTGTGATATCTCATACACCAGACACAAGTCTCTGAACTGCTCAAATAATCCTAATTCTCGGACCATCAAAACAGCCATGCATAAAAACTTTCGGTTTAACTCATCAGACACAACCTTAGCTTTTTCTGAAGGATAATCCAAGCCAAATTCATAACTCGTCACGAATTCTAACCATCCTCGTTGTCTCATACTCTATTCCTTCAGACCAACCAAGTACTCTAAATCTTGTGATTACTAAACACTTCGAACCTAGAACCATAAAAATAATACCTCCAAATATTCCAACACATTACAACCGCAACCCATTCCAAATCCTGAATAGTATAGATCCTTTCATGAATCCTCAATGGTCGTAAAGCATAAGCCCCGACTTTACCCTCTTGCATTAACACGCTGACTGACTCATTAACGACGCATCTCAATACCTCACAAACGGTTTATTAGGATCACACAGACTCAAAACTAGAGCCATAGACAACTTCTACTTCAGCTCTCGGAAAATTTCCTCACAATGAACATCCAAAACAAACAACTTACCTTTTGCTAGTCAATCGAAGTAACGAAAACGCTAACTTGGAAAAGCCTTCCATAACCTCCGGTAATAACCAACTAAAGTCCAAAAATTTCTAATCTCCTTAACCGACTTCGGAGCCTCTCAATGTAGAACTACATCTACTTCCGATGGATCCATTAACCATACTCTCATCTGAAATAACATATCAAAGAAAACTAATCTTTTTCAACCAAAACTCTCACTCGAATAACTTAGCATAAAACTTCGTCTCTTTTCAACACTTGTAATTCAAATCTCAAACACCCTACCTGTTCTTCCTCTGAGTTCATAACAGATCCGAATACCTTCAATCAAAACCACCACGAACTTATCCAAATAAATATGGAAGATACGATTCAGCTACTCCACAAACATTCCTGACGCATTACTAACACCAAACAACATCACTTTGCATTGTAATGCCCAACCCAATTCCAAAAGATATAATTCTTAAAGCTTTTGCAAAACTTCCCACTGGGTAACTGGTTACTCACATACAAGCTTAACTGAGTAAATAATAGCCTAATCCGATGATAATAAACCTACCCAGTCACATTAAATAGATTAAAGCCTCAACTCACAAAATTCACTATCCTTATTAAACGTTCCAAACAATTGTAATTCCAATCAAACTCAACCAAACCATTCCAATCATCTATTCCCGAAAGTGGACACTTATTCTCAATCGTTACCTTATTCAACTGTTAGTAATCCATACACACTTTCTTCTCGTGACAGTCCAGATTCCATAAATCCCAACATGTAGCAACAACCAACCCAAAAGAACTCTCAAACATTACATCCACCCTAAGGGTTTTCTCAAGATTTCCACTAATGCTCCAACACTCCAAAGACTCCAAACCTCACCAGAACTCTAAGTTTTACCATCCATAGTCTCAATACCGTCATACACATCAAACTTGTTATTCCATTCAATCATCCTTCCTGTTTGTTACTAACAATACTGGAGCTCTTCAAGTCGACACACTAATGTTTCATCCAAAACAAATCTGAAAACCATGCATAACTGACGGCCCATCGATGTGGCTCTCCTGCCAATTTCCAGAACACTAGCCTCACAAATATAACAAACACCTTAGTCTCAACTCCAAAGAGTGTCCTACTCACTTAGTAGATATAACCTCGACTATTCACCTTCGTCCAATTTAAGTTCACACTCTACTCTCTGAGAACAACCATTAGTAATATCCAATCATTCTCCCTCAGAGACATTCCAACTTGACCAATATACAAAACCTTTAATCCGCCTCATCTTCCGATATAAGAATCTTCATCGACTCAACAAAACAATCCGTAATCATTTTCTTAATTCCAAACAATTCATTGCACACACTATCGAAGCCGGAAAGACACGTCTATTCCAGCCAACATAATTCCCGTCTACTATCAACAAGAGATTAAGGGTGATCAGCTCCTAAATTTGTCAATAGACAGCCGACAATCATGATGGGGCATAAACCGTCTTTACCAAACTATAATAGGATTCCTTACATCTTGTGCACAAAACTACCTAAGACACAAATCCTTAGTTGACATAAACATTACCTCTGCATCCCTTCTAGAATCGGGAACCACACTGTCCAAACAACACTTACAATCTTGCAATTCACAACACAATGAGCCAGCGCTCCACACCTGAAGTAACATGGAGAAGTACCAGCTTCTCCCCCACTTATCTCATTCTAACTCCTGCAGACCACGGGATAGAAAAACCAAAAAGTACTGACAGTGTCTCACACACATATCACGTACTAAGAAATAAACAACATCGACAGTATTCAACTGTCACACCAACTGACTCAACAACTTGGTCGGACGGACCGACCTGCTCTGATACGACTATTGTAACACCCTAATTCTCATCTCGAATAAATAATACATAAATAAATCAGAGTAAATAAAAATTTATTTTTCCGACAGAAAATAGGGATGTCACAATTAAAAAAAGAAAACACAATCCCTGCTCATAAGTTTGATACATAACACAAAATGGAATAAACGTAAAAGGGAAACTTTTTCCATATAACAGGAAAGTTCAATTATGGAATAAAGCGGAAAGATCCATAACTGACTTGTTTTACAAAATGAATTGCTTTATAACATCCAAAATATACATACAAAGGTAATACACAATAAATCTAACAAAGGTATACATATATAACACAATCGTTCCCCGGCTCCCGTGCTACGTATCAGAGCAGACACCAAGACCGACAAAAGAACGGAGGGCTAATCTTCACAAAAGCCTCCAAGACTACAAATCTGCAATTGCCTCATAGAGCAATAAACCACAGTAGAAGGGTGAGAAATAACAACTAAATCAAGATTGCATAATAATATGCAAAACATATAATTCACATACATAGTTATTCTCACCACAAGCATCACATACTAATACATATAACATATTTCTAACATTCCAACAACATAGCATATATCAATTATTTCAACATAATCACATATTCGCACATAAGGTACACCAAGGTTATGACATACGGAAACACACCACCACATCACATATTTTCATACCTAGCATATCGTCCATAAACAATGCATTTATCACGTATGCACATCAATTCACCAATCCAACCATAAATCTCAACACATACTCAATCAATTCACAATTTTCCACACATAATGCATCCATTCACAATTCTCACACATAATCAATCCATTCATGATTTATGCAAATGCACAGAGACCGACACAACGACTCTATGCAATGCATATGCGGTACCATTCATCCATCAATCTCATCACTAGTTCACTCAAGAACTATTGGAATCAACACTTGTTACTGAGGACCACTCATGTAACACCCCGTCGGGCAAACGATGTTCCCCGTCGCTTTCGGTCCTCTTTGTATAAGGCGCACGACGTTTATGGATCGCTTTCAGTCCTCTTTGTATAAGGCGCACGATCCGATCACTTTCGGTCCTCTTTGTATAAGGCGCACGATCGTCTATAATCACCGCTTTGAGTCCTCTTTGTATAAGGCGCACGGTGTTATAGCGGATTCCCTCTGGAATCGTTTCGTCGCTCACAACCAATAGGGCACACGACATCGCAAGATGCATATCATGATGCTTGACACACAAGAACTCATGACAATCAAATGCATCTTCACAATTCAACCATATGAATTATCTCATCATCATTATTCATGCATTAAAAACACTTCAAACATTGCATTTCATCACAAACCACAACAATCATGCAATCACAATTACTTTCACAAGGAATTCACACCACAAAGGTTACCCACAACATGTCATAACAACATACATTGATATTCAATTCAACAATGTATTTTACCACACAACAACATCATTAATCATGCATCGAAGTTTAACCCAAAACAATGCATTTACTTGCCATAAGGCCACAAACCATCATCACCTCATTTAATCACATGCATTCATATCCCATATTAGCACACAAGTCATACGATGTATATCAAAAGCATATTGCATGATAACACATCAAATACACACAGTTACGACGGTAAAAGTCGACCAACGACACATTTCGAAACCCCCGACATAATTAAATCGGTCAACCAATATCAAAACCATTTAATAAGAAAGAACAGGTCATAAGCTTTCCAACGCACCAACCCGTGCCTTAAACCGACTTACGGATCAAAAGTTATAAAGAAAACAATTTAGAAAAGATGTCATGTTCGCAATGCGAAGCTCCTAGCGAGTCCTTCGCCCCCCCATTTGCAGTGCGAATACCCCAGCGAACCATGGCAGAAAGGAAAATAGCCTACAGTTTCCCAGTGCGAACTCCCAGCGAACCTTCGCTGTCCCCTTCGTAGTGCGAATCTCCCCGCGAACCGTGGCAGAAAGAAAAACAACACAACGTTCGCAGTGCGAACCTCACGTGAACATTCACTTTCCCATTCGCTAGAAATTCGCAGTGCGAACCTGCGAAACCATAAAAACCCAGCAGCGCTAACATAGGTCATTTGGGTCCAAATTCATCATTCTCCCACCCCAAACACTTCCAATTCATACTATAACAACCAAAACATGATCCAAACCTAATAACAAGTATTCTACTCAGTTTATATCGAATTTCATCCGTGAAAACATCAATTTCTATCAATCGTTCCTAATTTCAATCGATAAGAAAAATCGCAAAACAACCAAAACAATTACAACAAACAACACATATACATACACAAGCAAGATATAATTGAAACTTCTCACCCTTACCCGATTAATCGCGCTCGAAACGGAGTTATGTCGATTTTCCTCTTCTCCTCTTTTCTCTCCTCTTCCTTTCCTTCCCTTCTCTTTCTTTCCTTTTTCTTTTCTCTCTATTTCTCTCCATTTTCTATTTATATAAAATATCTAAACCCCTAAAAGACTATTTTACCCCTCAGCTCAAATATCTCGCAAACGCTCCCAAAACGAGATAAAACATAAACAACGATAAAAAATAATATATTGTCAAGAATAAAATAATATAAAACAAAAATAATTAAATCGACTCAATTAAATAAATAAGGCAAAACCGAGGCGTTACAAAAGTGACTCGACAAGAGAGTCTTTTAAGGTTAACTCCGCTGGGGAGAATCATTGTACAAAGCCCAAGAGAAGGCTATCTTCCCGCCGTGGATTCTGGAGATCCCGAAGCGAGTCCAAGTGTAGGGAACTCTCATGAGAGAGATCGGGTTTCTGCCTATGTTTGAAGGGAACTTGAGAATGTCTTTGAAACTCAAGGGGGTTTAGACTGTCCATGTCTAGAGTTTTATCTTTTGTACAATGCCCAAGAGGAGGCACGGGTGTTAAGGGATGAGTATCAACCCTAAAGTGGCCAGAGGTTTGACACTGGAAAGACTGCTCTAGCAAAGGATGACTAAGTTCTGTCTTATACCTTTAAGAGGTCGTCAGGGTCCTTGTATTAAGCCCAAGAGAAGGCATGAGAACTTCTAAGAAGCCGAAGGGTCCTTATACAACTCCCAAGAGGAGGCGGGGATGCTTTTAGGAAGCATGTGGGTCCCCAAACCAAGAGAAATTCAAGACATGCTATTCAGAGAGAATAGATCAAGCCAGGAAAGTTCTTGAATTTGGAAGAAACTCAAGAGATGCTATTCACGGAAAATAGATCAACTCTGGGGAGTAGAGTTTCTTTGACAATTTATAAGAGTGACAGTCTGAGAAAGGGTTCACTGAGAATGTTGCCTTTCTCTTTGTTCCATATTGTTTAACCCCAAGAGAAGGGAAGACTGTGTCTAGAATCCTACGGGGGATCTAGTTTTGTTTGTATTTAAGAGTGACCAACAGGGCTTTACCTAGTGCTAGACGTAGTTGTCGGGGAAAACTCTAAGATAACTATACTAGTATTACACATTTGATATTTGACGAGTATATAAAAGTTTGTGAAAGAAAACTTACAATGAAACAGCCCCGCAATACAGTTATATATATGAAAGCGATAAATGAAAACGGATAAACACTTACTCGGTTGTAGAGCTTCCATGTTGTTTGGTTAGTTGTTCAACAAAGAAAACTTTGATAACAATATTATATTCACAATCAAAGGAGAAAGTGCTTGTTGGGGCTTACAGCTCAAAGAGAGGCCCAAGTTTTTGACGATGATCGCACCGCTATTTTGAAGACTGTACAGAGGGACTTGTACAATATGTGAGGCCCAAAAAGGTTTTATGTACAAAGGGGGTTGGGTCTTACACTCTATTAGAGGCCCAAGTGTTTTTTGTACCAGTGATGGGGCTTACAGCTCAAGGAGAGGCCCAGGGTTTTATTTTGAACTGGCGATCGTGCCGACGTTTTTTTTTAACACAGAGGAACTTATACCATAAGAGGCCCAAAAAGTTTTTTGTTAAAAGGGGATTGGGTCTTACACTCTATTAGAGGCCCAAATGTTTTTGAAAAGAAAAATGGGACTTACAACACAGGGTAGGCCCAGATGAAATGTTTTGAAAAGGACGATCGCGCCGCGGTTTTAGGAAACACTGTGGGACTTATACAATGCGTTGAGGCCCAAAAAGGTTTTGTAGAACAAGGGTTGGGTCTTACACTCTATTAGAGGCCCAAACGTGTTTGGAAAAGTTTGATGAGGGTTGAATTAATCAAAACCCTAATTTGTTTTCAAAGATATATTTTAATTGAATAAAAATTCAATTAAAATGATCAAAATTGTTAAACATGTGTGAAAACAAATTGTGATCTTGGATTAATGTTTCAAAATCATGTTTATATCCACAAAATGATTGGAAATTAATTAAGTTTGGAAAATTAAAGGGAGAAAAAATATTTCAAATGTTAAAAACAAATAAAACATTAATTCTTTGCAAAAATATCAAATATATGAAATAAATAATATTTTTAGGATTTTTTGATAAAATAAAATATTTAAACATTTTTGTGAATTATTAAAAAAAGAATCAACTCAAAATCATTAAAACTCAGAGAGAAATTAATTTTTGAATCAATTAAATAAAATCACAAAAATTCAAATATTCAAATATTTGAAAAAGGGCGCCAAGAACATCTTGGCCTTGCCCGCGTGCTTTGTTTTGCCCAGATTTGCGTTTTCTCATCAATCTCACTGAATACTTGATGAAATCACACAATCCACATATCAATCTACTCGTTTTCACCTCACGATCATGTCTATGGTCTTTAATTTCATTTATTTTAAGCATGGAATAAGAAATCAAAGAGAAACCTCAAGAACCCTAAAATTTGCATGGAGGCTCAGAAATTCCATACACGATTCAAACAAAGCAATTGATTGAGGGAAAACACTCTATGCATAATTATGAACATATGGCCAAATTATTGTGCAGCAAAAAATGCTTGGATCATAGAGTTAAAAGAGCTCATGCTTACCTCTTGCAGCTGGTGATCGTGTTTTGTGTTAGAAGTGTTACAACTAGGTTCCAATGATGTGGATAGCTTCCCTAGGTGCCAAGTGATGTGGCTGAGTTCTTGGAATGGTTTGAAACAAGCTGGAACTGAAGATGGTACCTCAACTGCAACTTGGTTAAAACCTTGAGCAGTTGGCTGGTGATTCTGAGAAATCAGTGTTCCAGATGTTGTTTAAGTGTTTGGATCACTTCTATATGATGTTTATGAGGTGTGTGTGTGATTGGTTTGGTTGGAATAGCTCTCAAACTCAAAACCTGATAGTGACTTGCTTTGGAAGCCAAATTTGGAAGTGAGAAGGTGATTTTGAGGAAAGCATATGTTTGATGGCTTTGGTGTACTCAAACTGATCACAAATGAGCTCTATTTATAGTAGAGCAAGTTTGTTTTGCAAGCAATAGTGAATGGTAACTGCTGCAGAAGTTTGGCCAATGTTGCTCAATGAGAATCCAAGTCTCCTCTAGCCATTGACTAGAGGTTAGGGCACAGGCTGCTGGTTCCCTTGGTCTTGGATATGTCTTGACTGAATTCAGTTGGAAATAGCTCAGTCCATGCCAACTTGGTGCATCCATTGAATGCTCCAAAACAAAATTGGAGTCTTGTTCCCTCTTTAGGGATTTCTAGGTTTGGCATGCTACTTTTAGTTCCAAAGACTTGGGAGGCTTAGGATCAGTGTTTGTCCCTCCTTGGTCCCTCACTGAGGTGTTCAGATGGATAGACATTTTTGTCATTTGCAAAAATTTGACAAATCGAGCAAATTGCACAATTCTGCCTTGCCTTGACAGTTTGCAGCAAGGCATATTGGCATGGTCATATCTCATGGCACAAGTGGAATTTCATGGGGTTCTTGGCCATTTTGGAAAGCTCTCATATGATACAACATATGTGTGATCATAGTTTATTTTGATACTTTTTGGATCCAAGTGAAAAATGCCCCTACATTTGGAAAAAAGTGAAGGCAGATTCTGATTAGTGAAAATTTCACGAAGTGTTGGAAAAAAGTGACATTTTCACTTTTTGTGATTTTGGCCATTCCATAACTTGAAATCCATGGAGAATTGGAATGAGGTGTAGTTGACACTTTTAAAGTATGCCATGAGAGCTACAAATCCATCTTTGGATCAACCCAAATGGTTTCTTGGATCTCAAGTTATGATCTTTGGAAGTTGGTACCCTAGCCACTTTATTTCATAACTTAGAAAAATTCTAAGTTTTTATGGTTACCCCTTTTACAAGTTATCCCACTTTCTTTGGTTTTTCTTGATGAATGTTGATTCAAATCACACATAAACATCATTTTAGGGTCAAATAACCATATTTGTGAAAAATCTCAAAAAGTCAAAGTTGACTTTTGTGCACATTTGACTTTTTGTCAGATGAATTCCAAACTGTGCGATCCTCTATGAAATCAAGTCCTTGACCTAAATCAAACTTAATGGATTGATTTCATAGGTGTTACAGGGTGTATTGAATTATGTCCCAAGGTTTGGGAGCATGTCTTGGTCAAAAGTCAAAGGCACTGTTGACTTTTTCTTTAAAACCCTAACTGTGGTTCTGATGAACTTGAAACTTGGGAATCAAGCTTCTTGGACCAATCCATTGTTGCAAATGGATCAATGTAGTTTGTTGGAGACCCTCAAATCATGTCTTGAGGTCTTGGCTCATGTTTTGTCCCAAAAGTCAATTTAGGGGTGAATTAGGTCAAGAAACCCTAATTCCCGATTTTTAGTGAAGGCATACCCTGAGGCTAAATTGACTTGATGAATAGGTTCATGAGGTTCCATGGAGTATCTTAGGTTATGCTTTGAAGCATTGGCTCATGCCCAGATGAAAATTTCCACCTGGAGGCCCTAGTCGACCAAAACCCTAATTTGGTGACACTAGTGATCTTGAGGCTTAATCCACCGGAAAGGTTGCAGCCTTGTGCTTAATCCTTGATGTGGGAGTTCTCTTGATCCTTTGTGGATGTTTGAGAGGTTAGACAAGTTGAAGATCATGTGATTCCTTGATTGGTCCTTTGTCTAAAAGCTCTGAGAGGGCTTGAAACCCTAATTTCGATTGTAGTGAATGCTCACCCATCTTTGGGGAGACTAGTGGGGCATGATGGTTCCTCCATATTGTGATGATGATTTGTACAATGATGGGAAATCTTAGTGGTCAAAATTTGGGGTATGACAAAGAGTTCAGGAGTTCGCTCTCCCTTAGCCAGCTTGGTGAAGTTTATTGCCCTTCAGCAGGAGTTCGTATTCCTATACATAGTGTCTGGTTTGTGCTTCCCAATCGTGTTTGTGGCAAGGTTGTTTCCGTATCCCCAATGGGACAGGGATATAAGGTAGATTTCCAATGGAGGAGTAAGTCCAATGATGTCTTCTAGAAGAGTGGATATCGTCAACCATTGTTCTCCAAGCAGATTTATTGGTGATGGTTGGTATTCCCCAGCAGGTTAAGGAGTTCCCCCGACAACAGGTTAAGTTCAATGACATTCTCCGGCAGGTTCGGTGTTATTGACCTCATTCCCCAAGTAGATTTTGGTGGTAGTAATCTCAACGGTCTAGTCAGCAGTGGTTGACATCCCCGGCAGATTCCTAGTCCAATGGTTATTGGCGATTCTCCGCATTAGATCATTTTGGGTTTTATCTTCGGAGGTTGTTATTCTTGATCCCAAAAGAAGGGGAAGTTCAGCCTAGGGTTTTATCTTCGGCAGGGTTATTCGTAATCCCCAACGGAGTGGGAGTTCTCTTCGGGTTTCATCTTCAGCAGAGGTTACATCAGGAAGGTCGTTCAGTGTAACGTCCTCAGCAGGGTTTGTTGTAACATCCTAATTTTCCATACTTTAAATAATATATCTGATTAGATTTGAAATTTTAACATCGCTAATTATTAAAATCTAAATATTGAAACTAGCACCTATAATAATTAGTTTATCAATTAATTACCCTTTATTTTTATTATTAATATTATTATTCAATTTGAATATCATCCTTTCATTTTACAAACTAAACTTTGAAATTGAAATTAATACTTAAAAATACATAACTTTAATTTAATTAATTATTCATATTATTTTTATTATTATTATTGTTGTTGTTTTGTTATTATTATTATTTGATTTTATTTTATTTGAATATTATCATTTTACTCTACAAACTAATGAATAAATAAAATAATCTTAAGTTAATAATAATTATCCTTGTTGTCATTATTATTATTATTATTATTATCATTTCATTTTTATAAAAGAAATATATATCTCATTTTTTTTATTAATATCATAAATAATATTATGTCATGAAACATTAAAATATCAAGCTCTCATGCTTTTCTCATAAATTATTTTCACAAAAGTCATACTAGAACATCTAAAGAACTATTGATGTAAGACTAGTAAATATTTGATAAAGACATTTACTAGTAAGAGTTGAAAAATTAGAAGGTATGAGCAAAAGAATATACATTTATATTATTTTAACATTTTACAACTAGTATAAATAGGGGTCTTTCCCAATCCATTTTCATTCACTCATTCACAAATCTTCTTTCTTACCTCTTAATTTCTTTCCTTCTCTACTTTCTTCATATAACAATATTAGTTTTAGTTATCGAGGTTCTCACGGTGTCGGTTCGTAACTTTTAGAGATATTTTGTGGTAAAAGTTCTTCTAAAGTTTCAAAGGAGTTTTATACGTCAAAGTTCTACCCAAATCATTTTCATAAGTAACCGGTAAGCCGTTATAATGTCCGTTTTATTTTAACTATATTATTTTAATTATGTTATTTAGATAAAGGTTATTTTAAAATTTCTATGCAAATTCCATTTAGACGTCGGGATATTGAACTTATAAAGTCCAAAATAAATCTTACCATTTTAAGTCGTTATAATGCCCAAGTATTATTATAATTTAAGTGTTATTAGGAATATACTCTTGATAATTTTCTAAAACAAACAAATCTAAATGGAGTTATAGTCTAATTTATATTTGAATTTAATAATTATTTAAATATAATGGAGGTTATTATTAAATATTTTAATAAAAAAATATTTCAAGTTATAATGGAATTATGTTTAATTAACCATAAATTATATTCTAATAATTTTATAAATTTCGTACAATTCAACGGTTATCTTATATTAGGTTCTTGACAAAGATCGGAGAAAACGCTCGTGGACTTTCAACAGCGCTCAACAACAAAAGGTGGGGGCAAGATTTCGTATACGTTGGGAAGGTTAGCGTAAAATAGCTTAATATATATGTGTGTAGTGGTGACCCAAGCCCTACTAACGATAAATAAGTAAGGAGAGCATATTCTCGAATAATGATTTTCACGAATCATTGAGCAAGGTTACGCCGACTTTAATTATTTATCATAGGAATAATCTAGGAAAATTTGAGGTTGTATTGTGCTTGCATTGTTTGATTAATTGTTTAATTTGTTTATTTTATTTATACTTGAATGATTGTGATTGTTAGACTAAGAATAATGATCTATTAAGGAGAGAACAATATTACTAGATATTAAGTATTAGATCCCCAATAACATAAGGGAAGTTGGATACATTGAGTAGTTGTATTTGGTTGGATTCTGGCTAAGGAAAAACTTAGTCGACTATATCCTTTATGGTCCACCTCTCTTACCTGGGAAGTCAACCATACAATTATTCATTGTACAAACTGAACTGATTATGCAGAGATAAGGATCATGCCAAGAAGAAATATGACAAGATATATGATGGATTTGGCACTCAACTTAAGTATCTAGATAATAAGTATAACCTTAATGGTTGATATGATATTTCCCAAGTATTAACTTAATACTTATGGTTGAGAGTTGCCACAAGATGATTGAGTGATCATATAGATTTGCATTGAGGAATGTGTAAGTCCATTGCCGTGCGGTATGGGACGCACGAGGTTGATCGGTCGCCTACAATCCCGACGGGGATTATTATCTATGCATGCTAGGCAAGGCAAGATTCTTGGCCTAAATTCTCAGAGACGATCGACTTATAATACCTAGACTCCGTGTGAAGTTAGGTGGCGTAGCTCTTGGTAATTGGGAGTACGTTGGTGGCATGTGGTCTTATGATATCTGATCTTGGTAAATGGGATAGATATCATTGACAGTGTTTAGTGGCCTGAGTCAGCATATAGTTCATGAATGCATTAAAATAAATAGAGATAGAGTATATATAATTATGGGTTAAAGATACGCTTGTTTGAATAATTGTGGTTGCCATATATATTATTATTTTACACATTCATTCCCACTTTTAAACTTGTACATAAATCTTAGCCATGTATCCCTTTTTTTTTGTGGGTTAATCTATGACGATCAGACAACGAGCGCAAATCTTGCTTACTTCCCGACAGTTCAGAAGGAAAGGATATGAAGTGGTGTGGAGATGGGTTACTATAACATCTAGATTGGGAGTTGTTAGCGTTTTCTCTAATGCTGATCATATCCCTAATACTACAGTCAATATAAGTGTCAGTCTCGTTGGACTTAGGAGGTCCTTTTTGTTATGCTTTCTTTTGGTTTCCTTTCTGTACTTTATTTTATGTTTTATCTATGTGGCAAGGCCACTAGTCTTAACGAAGTCAAACTCTATGGAAAATATATTTGAAGCATATGTATGTGAAGCAGTATGTTTTTAATTAATTCAGTCTTTTTATTTAAAAGTTTCAAATTTTCTGTATTTTTATTAAAGGTTTCATTAGAATTTCACTAATGGGACATAGGCTGTCTCATTTAATGGTATCAGAGTTGGTCGATTCAGCTCGGACCGTAAGTGTCTAGAATTATACTGACTGTATCAAGTTGAATTTCAAGCTAGATGATAACTTTTCTTCTGTGTATTGAGTCTTCATCTTGAGAGCCTTCTTTTACACTGATCTAGGAAGCGTCTTTAACACACTTAACTTTTTTCCTCCCCCAACGGTAACAAACCCAACGGTAACGTAACAGACACTTCACAAAATTCACTCTATAAATACTTCACACCCATTCATTATTTTCATATCAATTTCAGAATATTTATCAATACCTTTCAAATGGCTAAATGTTTTCTTCTATTCATCACTCTTCTTGCCATTATCCTTTTTATTATTGGCATTATCAAGCATGAAGAATTAGGTAAAGATTTCGTAGCAATAATGATAATTATATTTTTACCATTATTAGTCTTAGCTTGGTTTACAAATAGAGGTTTTTGAATGAGACATGATCATGGTTTTTGTAATCCTTATTATTGAATAAATTGATACCTTTTTATTATGTTTTCCCGAATTCTAGATATAAGCATGTCTAAAGTATTAATTCAACATTTTAGACATAACTATCCCTTTCTTGTGAGAGACTTGACAAAAATCCTTATCGATGAATCATTCATTGGGATATAAATATACATAATTGTTATGTTTTTATGTCTTGTGAATGATTAATAGCTTATCCTTTTCAGGAAGTTATTGTTCAGAACGTCAGAAACGCGAGGCGTGGTAGGAGTGCTGGTAGAGGAACTACTAGAGGTGTACGTAGGAATGCGAGTGATGAAGTTACTCCCGAAGCAGCACCTACCATTCCCATGGGACGAGAAGATGATTCCCAAACTGGAACAAACTCTCAACCTGACACTCGAGATGTTCGTGAACTTGCTGCAGTTGTGTTAGTTCAGACACAACAAAATGCTCAAATCCTGCAAATCACTCGAGATCATCAACTTTTTCAACAACAACAAAGGGAAATTGTGCATGAAGATACGTGATTGAACTCATTTTTGAATGGAAAACCACCACAGTTTGGTGGTGACTTTAATCCGGAGGGTGCTGAGAAATGGTTGCAAGAGATAGAGAAGATATTTTCTTTCACTCACTATAGAGAGAATAGAAGGGTCGGTTATGCAACATTCATGCTGACAGGCGATGTTGAAGCTTGGTGGAGAGGAAAACATAGATTGTTGGAAGAAGAAGGTAGAGAGATCAACTGGATCTTGTTCAAAGAAGAATTTCTGGGGAAGTATTTTCCAAAGTAATGTAGGAAGGAGAAGGAGAGAGAATTTCAGAACCTGCGCCAAGGTGTGATGACAGTGGGAGAGTATACCAGGAAGTTTGAATCCTTGCTAAAGTATTCCTAGTTTTACCGCTTGCATTCAAGGGAAGAATGGATGTGTGAAAAGTATCAAGATGGATTGAAATATGATATCCAGAGGGCAGTTTTACCTCTGCATATATTGCGCTTTGGTGAGTTGACAGAAAGGTGTCTGGAGTTGGAAGGAATTGACAATAGAAAGAATCAATATGGATCAGGAGGATCAACTCGAAACAACAATCATAAGGGCCACTTTAACCGAGGCCATGGAGGAAGAACCCAACAAGGGGGTAGGCCATATCAAAGGCCTACACCTTATCATAACCAGGATTCTAGGAGGTTAATGTTCAAGTGTTACAGCTATGGAGGGGCACATCTTAACAAAGATTGTCCAAATAGAAATATTGGAGCTTGTTTTCGCTGTGGTCAGAAAGGCCATTTTCTCAAAGATTGTCCCCAAGGACAAAATCAACCAATAGGCCAGAAGAGCGGTCTAATAAAAAATAACAATGTAGGGAGAGCAAGGAATGAAGGCCCAAGTGTTGGTCAGAGACCTCAGAATCACAATAAGCCAACCATTGGAAGAGTATTTGCAATTAGAGGAGCTGAGATCTCAAAGTCAGTTGGGTTAATTCAAGGTATGTGTTTAATCGGAGATAAGCTGATATCAGTATTATTCGATTCAGGAGCTACACGTTCTTTTATATCTACATCTTGTGCTGAATTTTTGGGATTTGAAATTGTTGATATCAACTATAAGTTGACCATTACAACTCCCTCGGGAGAAAGAATGGTAACTTGCGCAGTCTGTGTAGACTGCCCAATAATCTTAGAAAATTGAAGATTCTTAGTAGATCTTGTGGTACTCCCGCTACAAGACCTAGATGTCATCTTAGGAATGGATTGGTTATCAGCCAACGATGTAAACTTGAGATGCAAGAAGAAAATTTTAACGTTTGGAGAAGATAGTGGAGAAATCACCAAGGTTGAAACCCTCACTCAAAAATTTATGATGTTATTCTCCATGTTAGTAGGAGAAACCCCTAGTGTTGAAAATTTTCCAGTAGTTTGTGAATTCCCATAAGTCTTTCCAGAAGATGTTCCAGGTTTACCACCGGTTAGGGAAGTGGAGTTTGCTATAGACTTGGTTTCAGGCACTGGACCAATTTCTATATCTCCTTATCGAATGTCACCTTTAGAGCTTCCCGAGTTAAAGAAACAATTAGACGAGAAGGAATTAATTAAACCAAGTGTATCGCCATGGGGAGCTCCAATCTTGTTTGTGAAAAAAAGGATGGTTCTTCTAGACTTTGTGTAGATTATAGGCAGCTTAATAAAGCTACTGTGAAAAAAAAGTATCCTTTTCCTAGAATCGACGACTTGATGGATCAGTTGAAGGGAGCATCAATATTCTCGAAGATTGACTTGGAGTATGGATATCATCAAATCAGGGTGAAGGAGGATGATATTGAAAAAACAACTTTTAGATCTCGTTATGGACACTATGAATACTTAGTTATGCCATTTGGTTTGACTAATGCTCCAGCAGTATTCATGGATTACATGAATAGGATCTTTAGGTCATACTTAGATCAATTTGTTGTAGTTTTCATTGATGACATTTTGATTTATTCAAAGAATGAGGTAGAGCACGAAGGACATTTGAGATTTGTGCAACAGATATTAAAGGACCGTCAATTGTATGCGAAATTCTCGAAATATGAATTTTGGTTGAAGGAGATACAATTTCTTGGTCATGTAATCAGTAAAGAAGGTATTGCAGTAGACCCGAGTAAAGTCGAAGCAGTAACAAAGTGGGAGAGTCCAAAGAATGTTGGCGAGATTCGAAGTTTTCTTGGACTAGCTGGATATTATCGGAGGTTCATTGAAGGATTTTCAAAGATCGCTTTGCCTATGACTCAGTTAACGAGGAAAGGTAAAATATTTGAATAGACTAAAGAGTGCGAAGAAAGTTTTCAGAAGTTAAAGGAAAGATTGACTTCATCACCAATACTCATCTTACCAGATCCATCAGGACAATTTGATGTGTATTGTGATGCGTCATATCAAGGTCTTGGTTGTGTGTTGATGCAAGAAAGGAAGGTGATAGCTTATGCATCAAGATAGTTGAAGGTGCATGAGAGGAACTACCCGACTCATGACCTAGAGTTAGCAGCAATTGTGTTCGCCTTAAAGATTTAGAGGTATTATCTTTATGGATCAAAGTTCACCGTGATAAGTGATCACAAAAGCCTGAGGTATTTATTTGATCAGAAGGATCTAAACATGAGACAAAGGCGTTGGATGGAATTCTTAAAGGACTATGATTTTTAGTTACAATATCATCCAGGAAAGGCCAATGTTGTTGCAGACGCTTTGAGTCGAAAGAAACTTCATGTATCTGCAATGATGTTGAGGGAAGAAGAGTTGATTAACCAATTCGTGGATTTAAACTTAGGAGTACATCACAATGAAGGAAGTATATTCATAGGCGTTGTTTTTGTGTCTAATGAATTTCTGAAATGGTTCAAAGATGAACATCAGCTTAATGACCATCTAATGAACATAATGGAAACTATAAGAGATGGTCAAAATTGAGATTTTAACATAAAGAATGATGGAATCCTATGGTTTAGAGAAAGGTTGTGTGTACCTCAAAACCAGGATATTCGAAAGTTGATTTTGGAAGAGGGCCACAAAAGTAAGATGATTTTTCATCCAGGAGCCACAAAGATGTATCAAGACTTAAAGTAAATGTTTTGGTGGTTTGGAATGAAGAAGCATATAGGAGAATATGTTCAAAGTTGTTTGGTATGTCAGAAGGTAAATATTGAACATCAGAAGCCAGCCGGACTGTTAAAACCTTTAGACATTCCAGAGTGGAAGTGGGACGGAATAGCTATGGATTTTGTAACCGCTTTGCCCAAGACTCAGAAGCAGCATGATGCAATTTGGGTAATCATTGATAGGTTGACAAAGAGTGCACACTTCATTCCCATCAACCAGACGTTTAAATTAGAGAGACTAGCTCAGGTATATGTAAAGGAAATTGTTAGATTGCATGGGATACCTTCAAGTATAATTAGTGATAGAGATCCCAGATTCACATCAAATTTTTGGCATCAATTGCATTTAGAGTTAGGAACCAAACTGAGGTTAAGTTCAACTTATCATCCCCAAACAGATGGCCAGTCTGAAAGGACGATTCAGTCGTTAGAGGATCTGTTGAGAGCTTTTGCTCATGAACACAAAGGAAATTGGGATAAGTTCTTACCATTGCTTAAGTTTACTTACAACAATAGCTTCCACTCAAGTATCGGCATGGCTCCATATGAAGCATTGTATGGATGAAAGTGTCGTACACCTTTATGTTGGTATGAAATTGGAGAAAACAAAATATTGGGTTCAAAATTCGGGCAACAAGCGAGAGATCAGGTTAAGCTTATTAGAGAAAAAATGAAGGTTGCACAGGATCTTCAAAAGAGTTATAATGATAAGAGGAGAAGACCTTTGGAATTTAAGGTAGGAGATCACGTGTTCATTCGGGTAACTCCTAGAGCGGGAATTGCATGAGAAATCAAAACTAGGAAGTTAACACCAAGGTTTATTGGGCCTTTTCAAATTCTACGGCGGATTGGACCTGTAGCGTACCACATTGCTTTACCGCCAAACCTGTCTAATCTTCATGATGCATTCCATGTATCACAACTGAGGAAGTATTATCCTGACCCTTCACATGTCATTGAGCCTAAAACTGTGGAACTTAGAGATAACTTGGAATATGAGGCTTTACCTGTCAAGATTTTAGATCATCGAATTAAGGAACTTTGTGGAAAGTAGATACCATTGGTTAGAGTTATGTGGGATGATGTAACTGGTGATTCTACTTGAGAAAGGGAAGAAGACATGTGTCAGAAGTATCCACACATGTTTTAGGTACGCTAAATTTCGAGGACGAAATTTCTTTTAAGGGGGGGTGGTAATGTAACATCCTAGTTTTCCATACTTTAAATAATATATCTAATTAGATTTGAGATTTTAACATCGCTAATTATTAAAATCTAAATATTGAAACTAGCACCTATAATAATTAGTTTATCAATTAATTACCCTTAATTTTTATTATTAATATTATTATTCAATTTGAATATCATCGTTTCATTTTACAAACTAAACTTTGAAATTGAAATTAATACTTAAAAATACTTAACTTTAATTTAATTAATTATTCATATTATTTTTATTATTATTATTATTATTGTTGTTTTGTTATTATTATTATTTGATTTTATTTTATTTGAATATTATCATTTTACTCTACAAACTAATGAGTAAATAAAATAATCTTAAGTTAATAATAATTATCCTTGTTGTCATTATTATTATTTTTATTATTATTATCATTTCATTTTTATAAAAGAAATATATATCTCATTTTTTTTTATTAATATCATAAATAATATTATGTCATGAAACATTAAAATATCAAGCTCCCATACCTTTCTCATAAATTATTTTCACAAAAGTCATACTAGAACATCTAAAGAACTATTGATGTAAGACTAGTAAATATTTGATAAAGACATTTACTAGTAAGAGTTGTGTTTTGGACTGGACCAATGGCTAGACATGGCCCAATCCGCTTCTGCTCCAGAGCGGCCCAAATTGCCTAAGTCCAATCCACAGAGGGGCAAAAGTTACCTTTCTGCCCCTCCAACCGGGCAAGAAATGCAACATTCTTCCCCGGACTCACTGCCCGTTACGCACGGCTTCATTACTCCCCGAACAGCTGTGGGCAGATGCCCGGAACCATGCCTATGCCCGACATAACAGCTAGTTTTGGGCACCCTGCCCGACATAACGGCTAGTTTAGGTAGTTACCTATTCTTTGGGGAAAAAGGTTATTTCGCCCCGAAAATAGGACCGTTGGCCACGCGCTGGGGGCTCTATATAAACCCTCTCGCTTGAGAGGGTCAGGTATCCAATATTCACCCTAAGAACTCATACTTTGTACTTGCCCCTTTTCTCTGACCCTTTCTTACTTGAGCGTCGGAGTACCTTGCAGGTACACCCCCTCCTCTCCATACGACCAGCATCCCTGACGGACTTGGTGGCCCAATTCTACCGGATTTGATCCAGCCTTCATGATCAGTGGCGTCGTCTGTGGGAATCATTGTTCTCCCCATCTTTCTTTCCTCAAAAACCAAAGATCAAAACAATTCTCAAACATCATCACGATCATGGCCTCCCAAGATCGCACCAAGGATGCTCTCCAAACCACCCCCCTCCCCATCAACAAATCTGACGTTGACGACCACTAATCTCTCCTCCGAGATACCCATTTCCTCAGGGACGGAGCCACTGTTTCTCCTTCCCCTACCCCTGCAGATCGCAACAATGATCAGCCTTCACTTGACGTCCATCCCGTTCCTGTTCCGTCCAACTCCGACCCGGCCATGGCAGCCCTTCTGGAGGCGATCAACAAAACCAACACCCTGATCCTGTAGTAAAACGAGAGGATCGGGGCGCTAGAAGAGTCCAACCATCCAAGATCCCCTCCTCCGCGGAGGAACCAGCGACGATCAAGGTGCCCGCAGCCCCCGGAGAGACATCGACCGAAGAATGCGCCAAGAGCTTGATCCTCGCGCGGCCCGGAAGCGCGACCAGATCTCCCCGCGTGACCAGCACGCTCACGACCACAAGAGGACTCGAAGGAACGAGCAATCTCCCTCGATCAAGTCTAAAGGCCGGGCCTGCTCACCTTCTCCTCGAAGGAACCGCTCACCTTCTCCTCGAAGGAACCGCTCACCTTCTCCGGGAAGAAACCGCTCCCCTTCCCCCTGAAGGAACCACCGCCGCGAGCATCCCCTTCGGTCCCCATCATACACCAGTTCTAGCAGCGACGACGAGCCTCGCGGCTCGCTGTCCCAGGAGATCTTGGCTACCCGTCTCCCAAAAGGCTTGGAGAAACCCCCGTCACTGGGCACGTACGACGGGACCACCGACCCCGACGAGCACATCGAGAACATCGATGCGCTGTTATACTACCACGGCATACGAGGCGCCATCAAATGCCGACTGTTGCTGACCACGCTCCGAAAGGGAGCGATGACATGGTACAAGCAATTGCCCGAGAAGTCCATTACCTCGTGGAGACAACTGGGCAGGATGTTCGCACGACACTTCACAACATCTCGCCGCCACCCCAAAACTGAGGCCTCTCTTGGGGCCATAATCCAAGGAAAAGACGAACCTCTCCGCGCATATATCGAGAGGTTCAACATGCAAGGAAGCTGTACAAGTCCCTACAATGGACGAAATGAAGAAGTTTCTGCTCGAGCAAGGGCTCCGCCCAGGCTCCGAGTTTTCTAAAGCCATTGGCCTCGCACCACCGAGGAACTTAGACACCCTCCTCCTCAAAGCCCAATCACATATTCAGTACGAATAGAAGGTTGCGCCTAGCAACGTCCGAGCATCACGACATCAGGAGAATGCTCGAGCATCCAGAGGAGAGTAAGCTTCGACATCTCGTCGAGGCGAACGGAGGCGCGAGGACCGTCCTCGTGACTTCCGTGACAACAAGGGACCCTCCGGGAGGTTCCATGACTACACCCCCCTGACCGTCTCCAGGGAAAAGATATTGTCCGAATGTGCCAATTCGGAGTTCAAACAGGTAGGGGTCTGGTTCCCCAAGCAACTTCCGAATAGGCCAAACGTGGACAAATCAAAATATTGCCGTTTCCACAAGAGTCACAGCCACACTACAGAGGACTGCATCCATCTGAAGGATGCCATTGACATACTGATAAGGGACGGCCACCTGAAATAGTTCGCGAAGAAGAAGGACACTCCTCGGCAGGACGCCCAGGAGTCCAAGAAGATAGAAGAGGAGGTACCCTCCTCGGAAGACGCCAATATATAGGTCGTTATGTCCATATCGTGACCAGAGGACTTCTACGTCCCGGACGGGCTCAGCGCACCTGCTTATTTCGCAGCCCACAGCCCGTGGGAGGCATTTCCCTCCACCATGGTCATCTCTGGCGGGGGTTTCAACAAAGCCATTATGGGCTCCGTGAAACGAAAGTTCGAGCACCTGATCAACACAAGCTCTAACAAGGTGACCACACTTGATCAGGCCCAGAAGGGTTCCGTCCCCATCTCCTTCTACCGGGAGGAGCTCCTCGGGGGTTCCCCGAACTCAAGCATACGTTTGCTCATCAGAGCCCGGATGGCGAACTTCGACGTTCGCAGAATACTCGTTGACCAGGGTAGCTCGGTCGACATCATGTACTCCCAGCTATTTTCAACACTTCAGCTGGACGAACTGCTCCTTACCCCCTATGTAGGGTCCGATTTACAGGGGTTCAACGGGTCAGTGACCAAGCCGTGGGGATACGTCGATCTGATCGTGACCTTTGGATCAGATGAGATGGCCAGATCCATCAAGGTGCAATTTTTGGTAATCGACTGCCTGTCGCTTTACCAGTGCATTTTCGGAAGGCCAACTCTGGCCGAGTTGGTAGCGGTGCCCTCAACAGTCCACCTGAAGATGAAGTATTACACTTCAAAGGGAATGGTCGCCACCCTCCATGGTGACATCGAAGCTGTACGATGGTGTTTCGAGGCAGCTACAAAGGGGCTCAACGCCATTGCATCCAAGCCGAAAGCGTCGGGCAAGCCAGCATTTCCAAGCAGCTCTGAGGAAGCCAAGCCTCTGCCCCAGGTCGACTCCATCGACCTTGACAGTCGTTTCCCCGAAGAAGACCAACCGGAGGAACGAGCAGCTTCTGCCAACCCGTCTACATCGTCCAGCAGCAGCTCCCATCCAACGCGCCCTATCCCGGATGGCAACTTCGAGATCGTTATGTTTGGCGAAGACCCCCAACGGGGAGTGAAGATTGGAGCGGACCTGCCTGACATTGCGAGGAAGCAGCTCAAAGCATGCCTCCATGAGAATACCGACCTCTTCGCATGGAGTGCCGCCGAAATGCCCTGCTTGGATCCGTCTGTCGCCTGTCACCAGCTGACAATTGACCCGGCCGTCAAGGCCGTAGCACAACGTAGGAGAAAGCAGTCTCCGGAGAAAATGAAGGCTGCTGAAAAAGATGTAAAGGACCTCCTCGAGGCCAAATTTATTTTGGAGGCCAAGTACACCATTTGGCTGTCTAACATTGTACTAGTTAAAAAATCTAATGGAAAATGCCGCATGTGCATTGATTACACCGATCTCAATAAGGCATGCCCGAAGGATGCCTACCCCCTCCCCAATATTGATAAACTCGTTGATAATTCTGCTGGTTTTAAACTTTTATCGTTCATGGACGCCTACTCAGGCTATAATCAAATTCCGATGGCAGTGTCCGACAAAAAATATACGGCCTTCATGACCGAATCGGACAACTATTACTACAACATAATGCCCTTCGGCCTGAAGAACGCCGGAGCAACGTACCAACGAATGATGAACAAAGTATTCCGAGGAGAAATAGGCGACATGCTCGAAGTCTACATGGACGACATGATCGTAAAATCCCACGAGGAAACCGATCATACTGCCCATTTGAGGAAGGTCTTCGATCAGGCCAGGAAATACAAAATGCGTTTTAATCCGAAGAAGTGCACGTTCGGTGTCCGGGCAGGCAAATTCCTCAGCTTCTACTTAACGGAACGAGGGATCGAAGCCAATCCCGACAAATGTCGGACATTCTTCAAGTTTCCTACGCCCAAGTCCAAAAAATCCATCCAGTCCCTCAACGAGATGCTCGCGTCACTATCTCGTTTCGTGGCCAAGTCCGCCCAGCACGCCCTACCATTCTTCAAACTCCTCCGCAAAGAGTCAGCATTCGAATGGACCGAGGAGTGTGACAAGGCCCTTATACATTTGAAACAAGAGCTCTCAGAGCCCCCGGTCCTCTCTCGCCCGGACAATGGCGAAACGTTGTACCTGTAACTCGCCATAGCAACCGAAGCAGTGAGTGCCGCTCTTATCCGCGAGACATCTGACGGGCAGAAGCCCATATATTTCACGAGCAAAGCGCTGCAAGGACTAGATTTAAGATACCAACAGATAGAGAAAGTCTCACTGGCCCTCATCAACGCAGCCAGAAGATTAAGACACTACTTCCTAGCTCACACGATCGTGATTCGAACAGATCAACCCATAAAGCAGCTGCTCGGACGACCAGATATGGCCGCCCGAATGCTCAAGTGGTCGTTGGAACTGTCCGAATTCGACATCTGATACGAAAGCAGAAAAGCCCTCAAGGTCCAAGCTCTAACCGGCTTCGTCGCGGAAATGACGTTCGCAGACTCCCCCGCGAGCGAAGCGCGCAAATGGACCATTTTCGTCGACGGTGCCTCAAGCTCGGCGGGGAGCGGCGCGGGCATCATACTGGAAAGTGACGAAGGAATCATCGCCAAAGAATCGCTCACCCTTTCCTTCCCAACCTCCAACAACCAGGCTAAATACGAGGCCTTCCTCGTTGGGCTACGCCTAGCCAAAGACCTGGGCGCAGAAGAAGTCGTCATTTGCACGGATTCACAACTCGTGGACCTCCAGGTCCGGGGAGAATATCAGGCCAAAAATGACAACCTGACCGAATACTTGGCCCTGGTCAAGAAGGAGATAGCGAAGTTCGCAACAGTGGAAGTAAAACATGTTCCCCGCGAACATAACGTGCGAGCAGACGTGTTATCCAAACTAGCCAGCACAAAGAAGAAAGGCGGAAACAAATCCGTCATACAGGAAGTACTCCCTCGACCCAGGATCGAGAAAGCCTCCCCGACACTCGACGTGTAGAGGATCAGAGACAACAACTGCTGGATGACCCCTGTCTACAACTATCTCGCCAAAAACGAACTTCCGTCTGACCCAAAGAAGGCCAGCACAGTCAGGAGAAGAGCCTGCTCTTACGTCTTGGTCGAAGATAAACTCTTACCTCGTACGAGCAGCCCTCCAAAGTCAGTTGTACCATAAGGAGATTCAACCATGGTCAAGCTCTAGTTCAATGTCAGGCTATCATCCTAATCAAGGCAAAGATGTTGTTTAAATCCCTAAACGAGAAGTGGCCAAAGATGTATGCGCCATAATCCCTTTACTCCATGAATCAAGAGTCCCTCTTGATAGTGGAAGGATTCTTAACCTCAAACCAATTGAGGCCGGCTATGATGGTCAGAAAAATCAGAAGGCTCCTGTAGTTATCTATCTACCGGGACCATTACCATACAAGTCTGATAACGTTATCCCTTACAAGTACGATGCAACAACAATTAAGAATGGAAAGGAAACTCCATTACCCTCTGTTGTGAATATTACAGACATCAGTCGAGTAACATGGAGCGGTCGAATCTTCAACCGAGGAGTTGGAAAACCTACCAGAGAAAAGGAACCTCAAACAGGAGTTCCTAATCAACCATTCGGTCAGTCCAGTGATCCTGACCTTTCAAAGAACGATGATGAGATGCTGAAGCTCATTCAGAAGAGTGAGTACAACATTGTTGACCAACTGTTGCAGACTCCTTCAAAAAACTTGGTGTTATCTCTTTTACTCAGTTCCGAAGCTCATAGAGAGGCTCTACAGAAAGTCTTAGAGCAAGCCTTTGTGGAACAAGATGTGACAATAAGACAATTCGACAACATCATCTCCAACATCACTTCCTGCAACAACTTGGGATTCAGTGATGAGGAACTGCCGGAAGAGGGCCAGAATCATAATATGGCACTCAATATTATAGTCAACTGCCAGGACGATGCTTTAGCCAGCATACTGGTAGACACCGGATCATCCCTGAATGTTATGCCGAAATCCACTTTAATGCGACTATTATTTAAAGGATCTCCGATGAGAGGCAGTGAGGTTATCGTCAAAGCATTTGACGGATCCCGAAAAACAGTTATCGGCGAAGTTGATCTTCCCATAACCATCGGTCCTCACACTTTCCAAGTCACTTTCCAGGTTATGGACATTGGGGTAGCATACAAATGTTTATTAGGAAGACCTTGGATACACGAGGCTGGGGCAGTCACTTCGACACTTCGCCAGAAGCTAAAGTTCGTCAAGAATGACAAACTAGTCATAGTCTGCGGAGAGAAAACTTTAATCTTAAGCAACTTATCATCATCAACCTGTGTAGAACCAGAAGAGGTCGTTGGGACTCAGTTCCAAGCGCTCTCGGTGAGCAATGAGAATCAATTAGAAAAAGGAACATCGATTTCCTTGTACAAAGATACTCTCAAAGTAATCAAGAGTAACAATGCAAAAGGATGGGGACAACTTGTCATTCCTACTGATAACAAGACAACGAATGGTCTTGGTTTTTCTTCAACTTATACCCAGACTGCTACTAACGATGAAAGTTTTCATCCCATTCAGGACTTCTTCCACAATGGAGGTTTCCTTCACCCAGGGTCTCAAGAAGTACATACCATCAATGAGGGTGATTCCTACGATACAGATGAAGAGTGGAAATTATATCTTAACGAGGACGGTTATATGTCTCAGGGAGAGGTGCCTACGCCATTTTTCTATCCCGCACAGAGTCCGAGATATATACCGAGGTCAGATGTCAAAATGATATACAGAGATTGTGATCCGGAAGGATGCTGGGCTCCACCTAACTCATTAGAGGAGGACACTCTGATGAAGGACAACTTTGACCATGACTATTATGGCCCAATGGATGGCCTGCCTATCTGACAGCCATACCCAAGAGACTCTGGGCAAAAGATTTAGTCGAACGATGCATATCAACTGAGCATCATCGAAAAGAATACCTGTGTACCCACCGAATCATGGGATCAGTACTCAGGACATTCAGAAGATATCCAGTATAACGATGAATTTGCAAAGATTGCAGGATAAGAGTTCCTCAACTATACTTTTCCTGAGGTCAACATCATCGAAAGGGATGACTCCTCCAGTTCCAAAGAAGTGTGGGACACCCTGGGACAACCGAGTGGCAAATATGACTTCCTGGTCAAGTACACTGCTCCTGAAAGCTCTCGTATCAGGCTCGAAGACATCCAGCCAACTGGATGGGGAGATCTGCCTGAGAGTGCAAATAATGTGCAAGATACAACGGAAGAGGTCGGCTACGAAAATTCTACTTGGGAAACAGATTCCAACGATCCCGCTCCACCAGAAATCAGCGTTATTTCTAAAGACAAATCAAGAAGGAAAGTACCAGACTTTGTGATTCACCGAGGAGTTCGCCGCCAATGGGTTGCTGTCAACGCTCCGAAAGTCGTTCATAAGTCTAAGTAATTGTCGTCTTTGTTTTAACCTTTCACCCTGCCCAGGTGAAACGAATGTTTTGATAGAGCTCACTTTCTGTAAATGTCCCTCTTCTCTTTGCCCAAAGCGATAGAGTTTTGTTTTATAGGGCTGTAGTTTCAAGAATCGACAAAATCATAAATAAAATAACGTCGTTCTGTAATTTTTGCATTTTTTTGTTGTTTTCTCTTTTCGCTTTTTTGGAAAATGGCAATCCTAAAAAACAACTCAAATAATAAAAACAAGTAGTTATCAGAAAATACACTGCATACACTCTTGCATTCTCTCTATCTCTTCTAAAAAATCAATCACCACGTCATGCAGACTGCTTGTTTTAAACCCCATTGAAACATACGATCCAATGCCTTCTCCCAACTTTAAATTCCCGGTATTTGAGGCTGAAGAAGAAAATGACAATGAAATTCCAGAAGAGATCTCCCGATTACTCAGACAAGAGGAAAAGTCCATTGAGCCTCACAAAGAGCCGTTGGAAACGGTAAACTTGGGTTCAGAAGAAGAGAGAAAAAATGTCAAGATTGGGGCACTGCTCAGTCCAACTGTCAAAGAAATTTTGATAAAGCTTCTCAAAGAGTTTCCCGATGTGTTTGCTTGGTCCTATCAGGACATGCCAGGGTTGGACACCAGCATCGTGGAACATCATTTACCATTGCGATCAAAATGTCCGCCAGTGAAACAAAGACTAAGACGGACTCATCTAGACATGGCCATCAAGATCAAGGAGGAAGTACATAAACAGATTGACGCGGGTTTCCTCACCACATCAGAATATCCTCAATGGCTAGCCAACATAGTACCAGTTCCAAAAAAGGACGGAAAGGTCAGAATGTGTGTATACTACAGGGATTTGTACAAAGCAAGTCTGAAGGATGATTTTCCCTTACCACACATTGACATGCTGGTAGACAGTACAACAAAGTTCAAAGTTTTCTCCTTCATGGATGGATTCTCGGGCTATAATCAAATCAAAATGGCGCCGAAAGACATGGAGAAAACTTCATTCATCACCCAATGAGGCACTTTTTGTTACAAGGTAATGTCGTTCGGTTTGAAGAATGCCGGGGCAACCTATCAAATGGCCATGACTACTCTGTTTCATGACATGATACACAAAGAAATCGAGGTGTATGTCGATGATATGATTGCCAAATCTAAGACAGAAGAGGAACATGTGACCCACCTGCCAAAACTATTCGAGCGTCTGAGAAAGTACAAACTCCGCTTGAATCCCAATAAGTGCACATTCGGTGTCCGTTCAGGGAAACTGCTAGGGTTCATCATCAGCCAGAGTGGAATTGAGGTTGATCCTGACAAGGTCAAGGCCATTCAAGAAATGCCTCCTCTAAAGACTGAAAAACAAGTTAGGGGATTCCTGGGACGTTTGAACTACATTTCCAGATTTATATTCCTTATGACCGCGACATGCGCGCCAATCTTCAAACTACTTAAAAAGGATCAGGACCGCGTTTGGACAGAAGACTGCCAAACCGCCTTCGAGAATATCAAGGAGTATCTGTTGAATCCACCGATTCTATCACCTCTAGTGGAGGGGAGACCGCTGATCTTCTATTTAACAGTCTTAGAAGACTCTATGGGCTGTGTACTTGGTCAACAAGGCGAAACAAAAAAGAAAGAGTCGGCCATCTACTATCTGAGCAAGAAATTCACCGACTGTGAGACTCGGTACACTATGCTTGAGAAAACTTGTTGTTCTCTGGCTTGGGCAGACAAACGTCTTCGCCAGTATATGATTAGTCACACTACTTAGTTAATCTCCGAAATGGATCCAATCAAGTGTGTCTTTGAAAAGCCTGCTCTCACGGGAAGGATTGCCCGTTGGCAGATGTTGTTATCAGAATACGACATAGAGTACCACACTCAGAAAGCCGTCAGGGAAGTGCTTTGGCCGATCATTTAGCTCATCAACCGATTGACGATCAGGAATCAGTCGGGTTTGACTTCCCAGACAAAGATGTCATGTATTTGAAAATGAAAGATTGCGATGAACCACTACCCAGTGAAGGGCCAGAACCAGGTTCCCAATAGGGACTTATCTTTGACATAGCTGTCAATCATTATGGAAACGGGATTGGGGGCAATCATCATAACACCTCAGGGTACCCACATTCCTTTCACCGTCCGACTGACATTCAAGTGTAAAAACAACGAGGCCTAATACGAAGCTTGTATCATGGGTCTCGAAGAAGCGATCGACTTAAGGATCAAGAACTTGGATGTATATGGCGACTCAACCCTAGTTATCAATCAGATCAAAGGAGATTGGAACACATACCAATCAGGGCTGATCCCTTATAAAGATTATGCGAGGAGGTTGTTACCCTTCTTCAACAGAATTGAGTTTCATCATATCCCTCGTGAAGAGAATCACATGGCTGATGCATTAGCCACTCTCTCTTCCATGATTAGTGTAGGTCAATGGAACGACGTACCTAAGATTGACATAATGCGCCTTGAGAGGCCCGCATACATCTTCGCAATTGAAGCAGTCATAGACGACAAACCTTGGTATCACAATATCAAATGCTTCCTTCAGAAACAAGAATATCCACCTGGGGCATCCAGAAAGGACAAAAAGACCCTCAGAAGGCTAGCAGGAAGTTTCTTCCTGAGCGGTGATACACTCTATAAGAGGAACTTTGACATGGTCTTGCTTCGATGTGTAGACAGACCAGAAGCAAACATGCTGATAAAAGAAATTCACGAAGGATCCTTTGGCACTCATGCCACGGACACACAATGGCAAGAAAAATTCTGAGAGCAGGGTACTATTGGCTGACCATGGAATCTGATTGCTACAAGTACATGAAAAGATGTCACAAGTGTCAGATATACTCCGACAAGATCCATGTACCGCCAACGCATCTTAAGGTTCTCTCTTCCCCATTACCTTTTTCCATATGGGGAATTGACATGATTGGCATGATCAAACCCAAGGCTTTAAATGGACATCGGTTCATCCTAGTAGCCATTGACTACTTCACCAAGTGGGTCAAAGCAGCGTCCTACACCAATGTAACTCGACAAGTCGTAGTCCGTTTCATAAAAAACAATCTCATCTGCCGTTATGGTGTTCCAAGCCAGATCATTACTGATAATGGATCTAACTTGAACAATAAAACGATGAAAGAGTTGTGCGCTGAGTTCAAGATCAAACACCATAACTCATCTCCCTACCGACCTAAGATGAATGGAGCGGTAGAAGCGGCTAACAAGAACATCAATAGGATTGTTCAGAAGATGGTTGTAACCTACAAAGACTGGCACGAGATGCTACCCTTTGCCCTTCACGGTTATCGCACATCTGTCCGCACTTCAACAAGGGCAACCCCTTTCTCTCTAGTATATGGCATGTAAGCAGTTCTCCCCGTAGAAGTAGAGATCCCATCAATCCGAGTATTGATGGAATCTAAGCTAACCGAAGCTGAATGGTTTCAAAGTCGACACGACGAACTAAATCTGATCGAAGAAAAACGAGTAACGGCTCTATGCCACGGTTAGTTGTATCAGTAGAGGATGGAGAAAGCGTTTGACAAAAAGGTCCGACCTTGCGTCTTCAGGAAAGGAGACCTTGTGCTCAAGAAGATACAATCATTTCTCACTAATTCTCGGGGCAAGTGGACTCCGAATTATGACGGCCCCTATGTGGTCAAGAAAGCTTTCTCAGGCGGCGCCTTGAGACCCGCAACCATGGATGGAGAGGAATTTGCCTACCCCACAAATGTTGATGTAGTCAAGAAATACTTCGCCTAAATAAAAAAAACGTCTCGGTGGATTGAAAACCCGAAAGGGCGGTCCAGGTAAAAATTAGAGACATAATCGAAAATCATCCCGGTGGATTGGAAATCTCAAAGTACAATCCAAGAAAACATTAGGGATTCATGGCAAGTAACTACGTCCAACAAAGGGGTAAATCCCAGCGGCAGTCATTGCCATCCATCAGGAAAATTCCAGTCAAGGTCATCTTCGACAGAAGCTCAGGATGTCCAGAATTCAAAGTTGGTAGAAGGATAGCGGTCGTCATGTTTCAATGTAGCCATTATCCCTTAAATTACCATTTTCTAACTTTATAAATACTCTATGGAATCATGCGTTTGGCTGATTTCCATCCTATCAATAAAATTTGAGCCTTAGTGCTTTTGACTGTTGAACATCAAAAGAACATCGATTGCTTCTCCAAAGGCGAGTAAGCTTCAAAGTGCAGAATCAAAGTACTCCTTCTAAACCAGTACGTCTGAACGAAGGATCAACTGTATCAGATGTGATTTTCCCATCTGATATCCCCGGCAGAGTTCTTATCTCCTAAGCCTGACCAACGTTTTTCCTCACAGGAACTACTTTCTCCTAAGCAAGGCAGAATTGCTATCTTGAACCAGTGATACTTTTCATCCCATGCAGTGACCGAGTATCCAGTCATGTTCATCCACTAATCTGTATGTCGTGTCAGTTTTGTCAGCATAAACATACATACATCATGCATTATTAATTTACATTCATATTCATATTGCATCATTATCACTCTAGTCAGTCTTAACTCTAAGTGGTAAAGTCCTCTTGTCAATCGAGTTGTCAGTGTTTTCCTCGTCAGGAAGCGAATCGCATAAGCAACCTATCCCCTAGTTTATATCTGGAATGGAAACGACCCTTGACCACTTTGATAACTTGAACCTCTGAAAGACAAGAAAACCTTCAACATATGTCACTATTCGCCCTTGAAGATGATATTTTCGCTTTCCCGGATTAAGGAAAATCCCCAGAGAAAGCCTCGCGACTAGAGACTCTCAGCAACACATTGATTTTTCTCCCCAAGTGAGTCAATGTTCATGAGGTCATCAGCACCTCAAAACAGGATTACATCACATGGCATTTCCTCGAAAAGACCTCGAGGAAAAGTATGATGTAATATCCCCAAGCGGGAAACAGTCTCTCAAGAGACTCGTGTTCCCCAGTAGAGTCAACAAATGACATCTCCAACAGAGAAGTTTGCACACCTCTACAGCTCAGACAAATGGGTTCCCCAGCAAGTCTGACATCGAAACTTTTTCCCATCAAGTGGCATCTCCCCAGGAAATTTCGGCGAGAAGTTTAAGGAAAACCATTACAAATAGCGTCTCTTGTCAAAAGTTTATTGACAAAAGAAACAGAGTCCAGTTCCGTGGATAAAAACCAGGATCGAGGGGAAGTTTATATCAGAAAACTTAGACCAGTTCCGTGGATAAAAACCAGGATCGAGGGGAAGTTTATATTAGAAACTTAGACCAGTTCCGTGGCTAAAAAACCAAGATCGAGGGGAATTTTATATCAGAAAACTTAGACCAGTTCCGTGGCTGAAAACCAGGATCGAGGGGAAGTTTACCATTTTCTAAGCATCATTGCTTAGTAAAAGAAGATGAATGGGCAAACTGCCATTCATAACCACCATCAAAATTTTGGGAATTCCGATATTTAATCCCCTTGCACCCTGAATGCCTGAATACCTTCGCCATTCATACCTCCGGGTCCAAGAAGATTAAATAGGGGCATCTGTCATACCCCAAATTTTGACCACCAAGATTTCCCATCATTGTGCAAATCATTACCACAATATGGATGAACCATCATGTCTCATTAATATCCCTAAAGATGGGTGAACCTCCACTACAATCAAAGGATTAGGGTTTTGAGCCCTCTCAGAGCACTTAGACAAAGGATCAATCAAGGAATGACATGATCTTCAACTTTTCTAATCTCTCAAACATTCACAAAGGATCAAGAGGACTCCCACATCAAGAATCAAGTACAAAGTTGCAACATTCCAAGTGGATCAAGACTCAAGATCGCCAGTGTCACCAAATTAGGGTTCTAGTCGACTGAGGCCTCCAGATGAAAATTTTCATCTGGGCATGAGCCAATGCTTCAAAGCACAACCCAAGATACTCCAAGGGACCTTATGGACCCAATCACCAAGTTAATTTAGCTTTAGGGGATGCATTCATAAAAAATTAAGAATTAGGGTTTCTGGACCTAATTCACCCCTAAGTTGACTTTTGGAGCAAAACATGAACCAAGACCCCAATACATGATTTGAGGATCTTAAATACACCACATTGATCGATTTGCAACAATGGATTGATCCAATAAGCTTGATTCATAAGTTTCAATTTCATCTGGACCACATTTAGGGTTTTGAGGAAAAAGTCAATTGTATCTTTGACTTTTGACCAAGACATGCTGCCAAACCTTGGGACATGATTCAATACACCCTATATCACCTATGGAGTCCATCCATTAGTTTTGATTTAGGTCAAGGACTTGATTTCACAAGGGATCGCACAGTTTGGATTTCATCTGCTGAAAAAGTCAACTGTACAAAAAGTCAAAGTTTGACTTTTTGAATTTTTAGTCAACCAAGGTTCTTTAACCCTAAAACAATGTTAATATGTGATTTGAATCATCATTCATCAAGAAAAACCAAAGAAAATGAGTTAACTTGTAAAAGGGGGTAACCATAAAAAACTTAGAATTTTTCTAAGTTATGGAACAAAGTGGCTAGGGTACCAACTTCCAAAGACCATAACTTGAGATCCAAGCAACCATTTTGGGTGGTCCAAAGATGGATTTGTAGCTCTCGTGGCATACTTTAAAAGTGTCAACTACACTCATTCCAATTCTTCATGAATTTTAAGTTATGTAGTGATCAAAATGGCTGAAAACATGAAAATGACATTTTTCCAACACTAAGTGAAATTTTCACTAAGTCAGAATCTGCCGTACTTTTTCCAAAATGTAGGGGCAGTTTTCACCTTGATCCAAGTCAAACCAGGTCTAGGGGTAAACATCAAAGTTGAAGTATGCCATGAGGGCTTTCCAACAAGTACCAGATCATCTCCAAATTCAATTTGAGCAAGGAGATACAGCCCTTGAAACATGGAATCATGAACTGGTTTTACAAGGCAGAATTTGTGCATTTTGCTCGATTTGTCCAAATCTGATAAATCCAAGCCTTGTCATCATTTTGGACACATCTGAGGATCAAATCTAAGGGGGTAATCTGATCTCCAAGCCTCCAAAGTCCAAGAATCTACAAGTAGCATGCCAAACCTAAAAGGCTACAAAGATGCCAAATATCCAATTGTGTTTCCAAGCATTCAATGGATTCACCAAGGTGGCTAGAACTGAGCCTATTCCAACTGAATTCAGGCAAGGCGTATCTCTGAACCAAAGCTACAAAGCCTGTGCTTTGATCTCAAGTCAATGGCTAGAGGAGACTTAAGATTCCATTTGATCACAATTAGCCACAGACCTGTACCAGTTGCTATTCACTATTGATTCCAAAACAAACCTGACACACTATAAATAGGCCTCAATTGTGATCAGTTTGAGTACACCAAAGCACCCAAACTGATGATTTCGTGAAAATCCCTTTCTTTAGGCCAAAATCCCTTCTTTTGCAAGGTACCTTTGAGTTTTTGAGTTAGAGAGAAATTCCCTCACAGATCATGATCCAAACACATCCAATATGTCATATCTAAGTTGTCCAAACTCTCACATGTGACCTGTAACACCAGAATCACAAAGTCCCCTCTCAAAACCTCAAAATTGGACCTTTTTGCATTTTTCAAGCCATGTATTGATTCAGTTACTTTCAAAACTAGATAAAACCTCAAACCCACTCCAAATATCATCCTTGAATTGTCCCAAATGGTTCCCCACATCTGGAACACCATTTGAGAGAGTTTCCATATTGGTCACTTTTGCCCCTTTTGGAAGAAAGTGCCAAAACTTGTTCCTGAGGATTCCAGCTAGCGGTGATCATTCTAAAAGCTTCCAAGGGATCAATTAAGAGTGTCTAAAGCATCAAATTACTTCTGGCACAAGAAACTTGGCTGATTGCACAAAAAGCTCCTAAAGAGGTAAGCATCACAACTTGAACTCTTTGAAATATGCATTGCTTTAAAGTCCACTAATCATAAACATCTCATACATGTTGTATATGTTGTATTTGAACCAATTCATCATGTAATTCATGCATGTACCATGAGGTAGCACAGAAAATGAAAATGAAGGCATTTTTCAAAACCACTATCGGGTTTTAAAATGGGGACCTCATATGAAAAAACCAAGGGCACCATTGGATTCCTTGTGAAATTATAGGCAGGATAGACCTAAATTTTGTCCTAATCCATGGCGAAATAAGAAAGTTACAACCTTTACGTTTTTGGACCAAAACCTTGCCTTCCCTTGCCTAGGCCTAAAACAAGGCATGCCTTATGTATTCATGAGGTGATTTTGATACACGGATGTATCACCATCCCAGTGGTAGAAGGCGCGCGCTGCAACTTGGAGGTCTGGGGTTCGAATCCCCTCGGCCCGGACCCTTTTTTACCACCTTTTTCCTTTTTTTTATTATTTTCATATTATTTTTAAATGATTTGAAAAATTAATTTCTCTCTCAATTTTAATTATTTTTTATTGGTTCTTTTTATAAAAAATCACAAAAATGTGAAAATAGTTTATTCCACAAAAAAATAAAATTTATATTAGTTATTTAATATAGTTGATAATTTTGTAAATAAATTCATTTTTATTGTTTTTAAACCCTTTCAAAAATGAATTTCATCTTGAAAATCAAACTCAAATGAGTCCTAAATCATCTTGTGATTAAAACCTCATTTTTCAAACCTTAATAAAAAATCACAAGTAGTTTATTTAGACTTATTTGATATTTTTGTCATTTTAATCATTTTATTAAAAGGATTACTTTTAAAAGTAAATGAAATTAGGGCTTCTTTGATTTTCACCCTAATAAATCTCTTTCAAACACTCATGGGCCTCTAATAGAGTGTAAAACCCAATCCCCTTTTAACCTAAAACATTTTTTGGCCTCAGATAATGTATAAGTCCCTCTGCGTTAAAAGAATCTCGGCGCGATCGCCATTTCAAAACAAATCATCTGGGCCTCCCCTCGTGTTGTAAGTCCAATCTTGATTTTTCAAAACATCCTTGGGTTTATCCTTGAGTTGCAAGACCCAACCATTTTGTAAATAAACCTATGCGGGCCTCAATCATTGTATAAGTCCCTCTGCAATTTTCAAAACAACGGTGCGATCACTGTTAAACCTTGGGCCTCTCCTTGAGTATAAGCCCCAACAATCTTTTCAAAACAACTTCCCTTTTGATTTAGGTTCAAATATATATGTTGTTATCAAAACTTTCTTTAATTTCTTTGAACAACTAACAATACATCATGGAAGCTTGCTCGCCTGTAAGTTTTAAACAGCTTTCATTTACTCGCTTATATATATATATATATATATATATATATATATATATATATATATATATATATATATATAACTGTATTGTGGGAAGATGCGCACTGTAATATATCAATTGTATATATACTAGTATAGTTATTTAGAGTTTTCCCCGACAACTAGGTCTAGAACTAGGTAAAGCCATGTTGGTCACTCTTAAATACAGTCAAAACTAGATCCCCCATAGGATTTTCAGATACAGTCTTGCCTTCTCTTGGGCTTAAACAATATGGAACAAAGAGAAAGACAATATTCTTCGTGAACCTTTTCTCAGGCTGTCACCCCTAGAAATTGTCAAAGAAACTCTACACCCCAGAGTTGATCTATTCTCGGTGAATAACATCTCTTGAGTTTCTTCAAACCTCAGAACTTTCACTAAATGATCTATTTTTGGTGAATAGCATTTCTTGAACTTTTCTTGGTTTGGGACCCACAGGCTTCCTAAAAGCATCCCTGCCTCCTCTTGGGCTTTATACAAGGACCCTCCGGCTTCTTAGAAGTTCTCATGCCTTCTCTTGGGCTTAATACAAGGACCCTGAAGACCTCTTAAAGGTATAAGATAGAACTTAGTCATCCTTTGCTAGAGCAATCTTTCTAGTGTCAAACCTCTGACCAATTTAGGGTTGACTCTCATCCCTTAATACACTTGCCTCCTCTTGGGCATCATAGATAAACTCTTCCATACCAGTAGACTTGGACAGTCTAAATCTCCTCTTGAGTCTCAAAGACATTCTCAAGTTCCCTACAAACATAGAAGAAACCCCAGTCATTCTAGATCAATCTCCAGCAGAGTTAGAACCTATGGGTTCTAAAACCCAGTCTCTCTCCTAAAAATCCCAAACCAGGGACAATATATCCCCTAGTATGAAAACCTCAAGGCATCTGATATATCAACTCTTCTGGAACTCTCAGCAAGAGTTGATTCCCCAATTGTACCTTCCTAGGGATCTCAATAATCCCCAGCAGAAAGCTACCCTCCTCTTAGGCTTTGTATAATGATCATTCATTTCCTCAGCATAGTCAGCCTCCTCTTGGGCTTTATACAATGATTCTCCCCAGTGGAGCTAACCTTTTCAGACTCTCTTGTTGAGTCAATCACTTTCAGACTCTCTTGTTGAGTCAATCACTTTCGACCCCCTTGTTGAGTCAATCACCTTTTCAGACTCTCTTGTTGAGTCAATCACCTTTCAGCACTCTCTTGTTGAGTCAATCTTTTTAGCTTCAATCTCGGGCTTTGTACGAGACAGACAAAAATACTCTCTTGTTAAGTCAATCTTTTTTCAGCCTCCTCGTAGGTTTGATGTAATGATTTCCCCTAGCTCGAGCTAGCCTCCTCTCAAGTTGTGTAGAAAAATTTCTCCAGTTTGTATAGCCACAATTCTGGGCTTTGTACAGAACAGATAAAAGCACTCTCTTGTTGAGTCAAACCCATTTTTAGCCTTAATCTTGGGCTTTGTACAAGACATAAATCTTCATCTCTTATGCTTGGGACAAATATGTTCCCCAGCGGGGTCCCTTCCTCCCAGCCTTCTTTTAGGCTTTGAGGAAGTGATTTCCCAAACAGAGTCAAACTCATTTTAGCTTCCATCTTGGGCTTTGTACAAGACACAAATATAAACACTCTTGTTGAGTCGGTCATTCCCAGCCTCCTCTTAGGCTTTGTATAAGGACTTCCCCGGGGGAGTCAATTAACCTCTTAGCTTCAACCTTGGGCTTTGATCAAGCCACACAAAAATCAATAATACCTCTTTAGAGATGACAAGTTCTCTCTCAGTTAAACCTTTTAGCTTCAATCTTGGGCTTCGAACAAGACACAAATAAACCTTTTAGCTTCAATCTTGGGCTTTGAACAAGACACCAAATATCTTTTTCCTCCCTTAGAATAGGAGGAACTACGATTGCTCTGATTTCCCTGTTTCGTTTAAATGGGAATACGTAGGCATAAGATTGCGAAATCTTAGCGAGCATACTAAATAAAAACTCTAGGTCCAGTACCTTCATATCAATCAAAACTTAGGTCCAGTACCTTACCAAAAACACCCGAACATCAACTCACTCATACTTCCCAAGAAACTTTCCCAACCCATTAACAGATAAACACCATCAAGTATAAAGCGAAACCTAAAGCTAATATCCTGTGGATAACCACATATAGGATGGTTAATTGACAACTCCCCATTGTATAACCTGACCCCGGACTCCCCAATCTCTTTTAAGCGTTTGTTCAGTTGAACATTCGCGTGCAAGGTTAGTTTTAGATAGCTTCCCTTTCCCTTCCAGCTTCATGGGATAAATAAGAAATCAGAAAGTAGCACCCCCTCCTACCATTGTGGTGAGGAAAGCCCAGCGATAAGGTGGTCGCGTCACCGAAAAAAATCGCTCGCTACAGTTTGGACCAAGTGATATGCCATACTTGATTTTAGGTCAACCAAACATGTGCCAACTTGTGATTTCTTGCCATTTCTTGCATCCAAAGGCCCATTGATGAACACTTGGACACTAAATGAGGGAAAGTTGATTGCCTCTTTGAATGATCTTGGGTGATTGCTTGAAATTTGGATTAAGATGGCATGGAAATAAACACATGAACCATACTTGAATCATCTTTGAAATCATGCACCAAACTTGAACCTTTCTTGATCAAATGATGTTGAATGAAGCTTGGCATGAATATGACCTAAGATTATATGCCATGCCTTGAGATGATAGCTCTTGTGAATCATTTGTTGACCAAAATTTAATTTTTAGAATCCAAACCCTAATTTAGAAACCAAGCTTGATCCATTGATTGCAAGTCCCTTACAACAAGAAAGAGAAAACAATACATATTTTTGTATTTTGAATAAGGTTAGTGATGTTAGCATACAAACAAGTACAGAAAACACAAAGGTGCTTGTTGATCTCTCTCCAAAGGCAAACTTAAAGAGAGAGAGGAGGGGGGGGGGGGGGGTTAAGAGGATACCATGCTTGTGATTTTGATGAGATGCAAATGATATGATAGGTGCAATCTTAGGGGTAAAAATTAGGGTATGACAATATGTTTTAATGTATATCTAATATTATTTGTATAAACACTGAAAGTAAGGTTTTGATGTATTTGTATGTCATAAAACAAGTACTGACATTTGGTGTATGGGAATCAAGGTAATTTTGAATTTCAATATCCGGATACACCTCTTGGACAGGCCTGCTCATGTTTGCTTCGTATATGATAAGGGTGAAATCGAATTTTAATCTCTGGATACACCCGTGATATATTCCAACTTGTGTCTTCTTCTTACATGATAAAAATGGGTTGAATCTAGATTTCAATATTTTGATTCACCCTTGAGATGGTCCTACTTTTGTCTGCTTCGTATATGATAAAGATGAATCCAAATTTCAATACCCAGACCAATCCTTGAAACATGATTGAACTTTTATCGGCCATAATGATTTAAAAATTTTAGAAACATGCCTCATATTTTATTAACAAACACTCCAAATTGAATCAATATTGGTGTATTGCATTTGTTTACTTCAACGACATGGGGCCTATTTTTTCAATTTAGGATCAAGAGAACACCTCTCTTACAGGTATGAAATCCAAACTGCAGAATCTCTTACACTACACTAACAATTAAAGAGTGGCTAAGATCGAGTATCATTGACTAACGATGATAATGAATGGAAGATTAAGTTCAGTAAGTTTGAGTTGAAGACTGATACAAATGCAGATGTAAGTGTTATGTGGAGTTCATTTCATCGTTACACAATCAATGATCCAATTTAGGTGGATGCGACTCTTGCAAGATCAACTAACGATTTTCTAAATATAATGAAATTCCCCGAACCATCTGTTGGTGATGAAATATTAAGTTAATGTTATGTTGCATTTAAGTTATGTGATGCTTTAGATTTATGTTATGTACATTTATGTTGTGTATTATCTGTATGTGATGACAAAGATCTATGTTAAAGTTATATTATAGATTTTGTATGTGTGATACCTAAAGGGTGGTGAGTCCAGATTTCAATATCTGGACAAACCCTTGAGATGATATTGAATATGTATTACGTGTATACTACTAATAAATTGGTGAATTGAGATGTTGATATTCGAACAAACAACTGAGACTATATTGAATGTGTATTACGTGATACCACATGGATGAATCGTGATTGAATATATTATATATTTGCCTTTGGCATAACTCTACAACTAGATTTATAGTATTGTGGTTAGTCCGAATTAAAAAATTTGAAAGTGGTATGGTATTTTTAAATTTTCACTAAGATGTATGAGTAATGGCATGAGATATAGCCAACAATTCCCCAATTTTTCCCTCATGTTTGGCGATCTTACTATTTGAAATACAAACAAAATAACAAATTGATTGACTAATTATGGAGATCAACCAATATTCCTAATTCACACGGAAAATCTATAATATAAATCACATCACATAACTGATTCTAATCAAATTTTCAAACACACCTGTTCAAAGATAACCATAGAAGGAAAGAATATAGTGATAGTTGGGAATCCATTTGGTACCTTTATTGATACAAAGTACCGACAATAACACGTTGACATATGCACAAATATTTGTCCTAACAAAGTAATGTACCTTACAGCATTTTCTGCCCATACCTAAATTAAGTCAAAATCTTGTAAAACACTCTTTAGTTATCAACAAAAATTCTCATTTACAATGGTAGTTAACACTGTTAGTTTCTTCCCTTATTTTATTCTATTCCCACAATAACAGTAATTAATCAATCAATAAAACAGTGATGAGAAGAAAATGTGCCAAGTCAACATAAGTTTGATTGTTTGTTCTTACATATCCAAAATCTTATTGCTAGCAGCTAGCTACATGTAGAACGATGAAAATTGAAGACGGAAACATAGTCAAATTACAATTTTTTTCTTAAAAATATCTTTAAAATAATTTTTATGATAAACTACTTGAAATAGCTTCAAATTTAAGTATTGTTTTTTTGTTTTAAAATTTTGATATCCAAAAAAATAATAATAAAAAGATGAAATATTTAAAATAATATTTTAAAAATAATTATTAGAACTAATTTTTTATTTGAAGTTTTTTTCAAAAAAAATTGTAAATCTTTTTCAAGAAAATGTGTAACACTATAAATATTATTTAAAAAAATTAAAACACACGAAGTGTAAGTATAATTTTACATATTTAAACCCACATCTTTATAATATGATGTCTCAGTATAACTATCGAGTGAGTTGATTTAATGAGATGATATTAGAGTTTCTATGATCCATACTTAATATGGCTTAAAAATTGAAAATTTTAATATATTTAATATTTTTAAATTAAAATATGAATCTAAACCTCTTATTAATTTTTTTAATTTTATGGAATGATGATATATATTTAAAATTTATCACAAAATGAATTCTTAAAAAAAACTCAAAATTGCAGTATTAGTTAACAACTTTAGATCAAACTCTTTGTCTTGTCTTTAAATTCGAGACTTCACAATTATATGTGTGAACTTTTTATTATTATTATTACCACTTTGAAATATGTCAATAATATTAATGCGTGAGACATTTTTAGTGAGGAGAGAAAGAGAGAAAATAAGAAAATAAGAATTTATTGAATGAATTGTTACAAATAATGATATATTCTATGACTATTTATATACAACCCTAATAGGACTTGGGCTAACACAACTTGAATTATATTTAAATATTAAATCTAATCAAATCTAATCTAATATTTCAACACACCCCCCATAATCCAAGTTGTCGAACTTATGCTAACATAGTCGTTGTGAACTATTCCTAATTTCTTTCTCAAATTCAGGAATCTGTCGATCTTCAATCCTTTGGTAAAAATGTCGATCAACTGTGCTTCACTTGACCAATGCCTAACTTCAAGTTCACATCGATTTACGTTTTTCATTAAGAAGTGAAATCTAGCTTCGATATGCTTACTTCTTCCATACAGAACTGGATTCTTTGCCAGATTTATGGCTGACTTGTTGCCGATCTGCAGTACCAGAGGTTACTTCACTTTGACATCCATTTCTTCAAGTACCGGTATGATCTAAATTGCTTGACAAGCAGCATAAGATCCTACCGTATATTCAGCTTCACATGATGATAATGCCACCACAGGTTGCTTTCTCGAGCACCATGAAATTGGGGGTACCAAATACTTGAAAGAAATATCCATTATTGCTTCTTAGATCTTCCTTATCTCCGCACCAGTCAGCATCTGAATAACAAGTAACCATAGCTTCTTTTCTTTCATAGTCTCGTCGAAATAAAATTCCATAGTTTGTCGATCCTTTTAAGTATCTCAGGATTCTTCTTGCAGCCTTCAAGTGTGACACCTTTGGTTCACTCATGTATATGCTCACTAATCCGACTGAGAAACATATATCAGGTCGGCTGTTGCACACATATCTTAGAGATCCGACAATCTGTTTAAACAAAGTTGCATCGACTTTGTCTTCCTCTCCGTGTTTCTCCAACTTTAAATTTGGTTTGATATGCGAAGATGCAGGAGTCAAATCATCCATTTTGAATCTCTTGAGTATCTCTTTGACATATATTTTCTTTAATGTAGCACCATGCCTTGCTTCGACATTTGAAATTCCATGCCTATGAAGTATGATAACTTTCCCAGATCCGACATTTCAAATTTCTTCTTCATCAGCTCTTTGAACCTCGACAGGTTCTTCAGGCTATTTCCAGTTACTAGCAATTCATCGACATATAAGCATATTATGGTTATATCTTGTGCCACAACTTGAACATAGACATCATACTCAAATTTGCATTTTACGAATCCCAATTCAATCAAGTATGAGTTAATCTTCTTATTCCATGCCCTAGGTGCATGCTTGAGACCATAGAACGCTTTGTGCAACTTGTATACTTTACTTGCTTCCTCCTGAATCACAAACCCAGGAGGTTGTGTGACATACACCTCTTCTTCTAAAGGTCCATTCAAAAATGCTGATTTCACATCTAAGTGAAATGTTAACGAGCATTGCTTGCATGCCAAGGCCACCACTAGTCGAACAGTGTCCAATCTTGCGACAGGTGCAAATACTTCAGAGTAGGTGAATCCTGATATCTAGAGAAATCCTCGAGCTACCAATCTCGCCTTATGTCTTTCTATCGACCCTTCAACATTGTGCTTCAACTTGAACACGCACTTTACTTTGATAGCTTTTGATGAGCTGGAAATTCGACCAACTCCCATGTGTTGTTTCTTTTAATTTCTTGTAACTCTTCGACCATAGCAGACTTCCATTGTTTATCTTTGAAGGCTTCGCTATAGTTGATTGGTTCAGCACCTACAAGTAAAGCAAAATGGACTAGTTCCCCATCTATTGTGACTTCATCATCACCAACCACTTCATAGTCTTGAAGTCTTGCTGGACGAGCTCTATTTCTTTGAGATCTCTGACTCGAGCCAGCCATATCCTCTTCAACTTCGACTGTGTCAAGAATATCATCAACTACTTCGACTTCTTCTTCGATTGGAGTATAAACAATATCTTCGACTTCGACATCATTACTTGCTTCGTCGAAATAATAGCTCATCAATGGTCTGTCAATTTCATTACTAGAATTCCAATCCCAGGCAGAATTTTCATCAATCACAATGTCTCGACTCATCACAATCTTCTGATTAATTGGATTGAACAACCTGTATGATCCAGTCTTATGATATCCTACTAGAATCATAGGTTCACTCTTATCATCAAGCTTCCTTCTCCTAGCATCAGGAATATGCTTGTAGCAAATAGAGCCAAACACTTTCATATGACTCGCTGATGGTCGTTTTCCACTCCACACTTCTTTAGGAACCTTGTTCTTCAGCTTCTTGGTAGGGCACCTGTTCAGAATATAAGTAGCAGTCGAAACAACTTCTCCCCATAAGGATTTTGGAAAATTCTTCTACTTCAGCATGCATCTCGCCATGTCCAATATGGTCATGTTTCTTCTTTCTGCTATTCCATTATGTTAAGGAGTATAAAGAGCAGTTATCTCATGATCAATACCATGTTTTGCACAGAATGCTTCAAATATCTTGGATGTGTATTCGCCACCTCCATCTGTTCGCAGAACTTTAATTTTCTTTTCACCCTGGTTTTCGACAAAAGATTTCAAATACTTCGTCCTTTCGTTTGATAACATAGATCCAGAGCTTTCGACTGTACTCATCGACAAATGAGACCAAAGACCTGTTTTCACCAATGGTATGCTCTTCAAAAGGACCACATACACCTGAATGAACAACTTCGAGTATGCAGGATGATCTTGTTGTCATAGTTGAAACGAAAGACTTCCTGGAATGCTTTCTAACTAGAAAACATTCACAAAGTTTGTCGGGTATCTCAAGACTTGGTATACCGGTTACCATATCTTGAGTGATCAGTTGATTTAGCGACCTAAAGTTCAGATGGCCAAACCTCAGATGCCACAACCAACTATTCTTGTGGTCGACAACTGTTTTTAGAGGAGATTTTAAGACCAAATTATTCTGCATGTCGAAAAGTTCTAAGGCTCCATGTTTCATAACCACTGAGAACCCCTTTACGACAAATTATCCAACACTTAACAGATTGCACTTCATTCTAGGGACATAGAGTACATCTTTGATCAAGGCTTTTGCTCCATTACTCATTTGAATAACTATGTTGCCAGTAACTTCTATTGGCAACGAGCTATTATCAGCAAGTTTCATTTTATTTTTCTTCGACTCTTCGAAATCTGCTAACAATGCTTTTTTACCAGTCATGTGATTCGAACATCCTGAGTCGAGGAACCAGATCTTGGATTCGACATGGTCATCTACAAATGCAACCATAACCACCATATCATCAGAATCATTTGAATCTTGATGTGCAAGATTCTCTCCTTCGTCCTTGCCTTTTGTCGAACCATTGTCTTTCCTGTACCAATAATGCTTGGCCAAGTGACTATACTTTTCATAGTTATAGCACTACACACCTCTTTTCTCTACTTTGTCTTTCTGATAGAAATTTCCTTATCCTCTTTTCGAGGATTTAGAAGTTCTATCATCGATCTTATTCTTGTGAGGATTCGACCACGACTTTTTGCCATGAGTCTTTTCGATTTTGCCTTTGAACTTGTTGGAACCACCATTCTTCTTCCACAATTGCGCCTGTAGTGCTTGTATCGAGTCTTGAACTCCTTTCCATTCGACAATCATAATCTCATGCGATTCCAACGAACCAACCAAATCTTCCAGTTTTAGAGTTTCAAGATTGTTGGATTCTTGAATAGCTACGATAGCGTGATCAAACTGAGAGGTCAACGTACGCATTAACTTCTCAACAATCATCTTATCAATTTGGGTTTCACCACAACCCTTCATGAGGTTGACGAGTTTCTACACCTACAACACATAGCCTGCAACCTTTTCATCTTCTCCCATTGACAACAATTCATATTGTCGTCGCAAAGTTTGCAACTTAACGACCTTAACTTTCTCGCCTCCTTCATAGTACTAGACAAGAATATCCCACACCTTCTTCGTCGATTCAGCATGAGTGATTCTGTCGAAGTTATCTGCATCAACCGCCGATTGGATGTAGAGCACCATCTTGCAATCATTCTTCTTGGCATCCTTGTGAGCGGTTATCTGTGATTCGATTGCATCTTCACCAAGTGAAGGAACGCCATTAGTAACCACTTCTAGGGTTTCATGAAAGCCAAATAGAGACTGCATCTGTTTTCTCCATCGAAGCCAATTCTTGCCGTCAAGAGTTGGAAGGGAGTTTGGTAAATTTCCGTTACCATTCATCTTTGCAGCGATTGATCAACAAAAACCCACGATCCCAGAAATAGGATCTCTGACGTTTGATTCTTGAAAACGCGATCAAGAATCTAACTAGAGCTCTAGATACTAATTTGTTAGTGCGTGAGACACTTTTAGTGAGGAGAGAAAGAAAGAGAATAAGGAAATAATGATTTATTGGATGAATTACCACAAATAATGATACATGATATGACTATTTATATACAACCCTAATTGGTCTTTGGCTTACACAACCTGAATTATATTTAAATATTAAATCTAATCAAATCTAATCTAATATTTCAACAAATAAAACCATATCAGTCGCAACAATCGTAATGCACATGCGTCAATTGCAATGACTTTAATTATAAGACCCGTAATCGCGACTACTTCAACAGTCATAATAGCAACTTAAAATCGTGTTAGATTGTAGTAGGCATTTTATGAAAGTAATAATTCATTTGAACAAGCTTGGAGTAAAAAAACGAAGAGCTGGGGCTATGTGGCTGGGCAGTGTGCTAGTGCATTTGGAATAGTAAAAACGATATTATTTTTAATAAAGGAATTGGTGATGTTGAAAAGGTGGTGTATAAAGTGAAGATATTTACATGGAAATGTCTAACCATATGTTTGAAAGGGAAGATGTCCTGCAATTTCTATGAATGGTGTCAAAATCCTCTTGATTGTATTAAATGCAATCGTTGCTTATAAAAAAAAATAATACTTTTACTAAAAATAGCTGTGTTAGATTCATTAAACATAGCTTTTTTTATGAGGAAAGCGTATATGAATTGCACAGAGGGTTTGGTGTGGATGCGGGTGAATATTTGGCTTATCAGAAAGAGTATTTTAATTTAAGAAATTGTTTTTAATTTTGAAGATGTAATTTTATATATCAAAATTCTCTCATGAAAATGGCTTGTAACAGGGGTTAATGGTAGAAAGTTTGTAATTTTTTAATTGCTATTCCTTCCCTTTGGACTGTCTTGGGTAAATTGAGAGTACTCTATAATTGAAACATGTCAATAAAATTTATATTCTAGATCCACTCTTATCTTAAAATTGAATCAGAACATGCTTTTAAATAATCATAAGTTTGACTTAAAAAAGTAAAATAATGAGAATAAAATAAACAGGGTAAAAACGAGTTGTCAAGTTCTCAACTTTAGTGTGTTGCATGATCCTAACAAGTTAAAGGGAATGAATATTTTCTCACTACAGAATCAAGAATCAGTTGATGAAATAATGTAGGATGGAATTTCAGCCTTTGACATTTTCAACTTATAAATACATTGACATACATGAAGCTCAAGAGCAAACACAATCAAATATGAAATGTGATAGTTAAAATATTAATGCTCAAAAGTCTTGCATGAAGAGGCAGAGAGAGTATATTTGAGCCAGGATGACTTGCCGGCATCTACTGCGCAATCAAAGGGTGTTGCTGGTGAGAAATCTTGGCTTATATTTGCTCTCTTTCCACTCATACGAGACTCATTCAAGAGCTTCAAATATAGGTGACAGAAACAACAAATTCAACTGAACTTTTTCCTCCTTTCTTCCATGGTGATTCATTTTTCTTTTCTTTGCTGCAAACTTTGAACGTGTTGCTGGCGAGGTTTCCTGTCCAATTCAACAATATTCTCTCAACAAAATTGTCTCTTTTTTTCATTTTAGAGTAGTCTAGGTGATCAAAGATCTTCTTTCTCCCAACATGTATATCATGTGTCTATGATTCATTTCAATGACTTTTCAAGATGGATAAAATCAATATTTGAAATTTAATGAAGAAGAAAGAAAATCCGTCCGGCCCCGGACTCTTATTACCATCACAGCCCCACACCGCTTCCTTAAGTTCCAACGCCGAAAACGGAGCTTCGAGCGCTACCCGATCCGAATCAACAAGAGACTTAAAGGGCAGCCCCTCTAAAGTAGGCCTTTCGAAGTCCGTTTCAATAAATTTAGATGCAAAGTGAATCCTAACCTCCTCCTTTACCTCTTCCACCGAACGAAGCTTACCGTTGGAAGAGTAAAAATGACCAATAAAGTTCCGCCTCCTTCTCTCCTTCACGGTTTGGTGAAAAAACCTACTATTAGAATCCCCATCATTAAGCCACTTCAATCTAGACTTTTGAATAAGGAGGTTTTCCTTAATCTTCAAATTCAACCAAAATCTACTACTCGCTTCCCTTTTTCCTCCCAAAAGATCACTTAAGGAAGACTCATTAGAAGAGGATTTTGTCAATTGTTTCAACTCCTTTTTTAATAGTGCTACTTTGTCAAAAGCTATTACCTCCTCTTTTCTTACTTTGGTTCCTAAATCGTCTAATCCTTTGGGCTTAGATGACTATAGGCCAATTTGTTTGGTAGGGCGTGTTTATAAAGTTTTTGCTAAGCTTTTGGCTTCGAGATTGAAGTTGGTCCTTTATTCTATTATCTCGGAAAATCAAAGTGCTTTTGTTCCGGGAAGACAATTGCTTGATGGAGTGTTAGTGGCAAATGAGATGGTAGATTTTGCTACTAAAGAGAAAAGGGAATGTCTTCTTTTCAAGGTCGATTTCGAAAAGGCGTATGATAAAGTTTCTTGGAGCTTTCTTAGGTTTATGCTTAGAAAGTTGGGTTTCGGTGAGGTTTGGATGGGATGGATGGAGGCTTTAATTTTTACTAGTAGTATGTCGGTGTTAGTGAATGGTAGTCCTACTAAGGAGTTTGTGGTGGAACGGGGGTTGAGGCAAGGTGATCCGCTCTCCCCTTTTCTCTTTGTAATGGTGGTGGAAGGATTGAGGGGTTTGGTGCGGAGGTCCGTGGAAATTGGAAATTTTAAAGGTTTTAATTTTGGTGGGAAGAGTTTTGTGGAGATCCTCCAATTCGCGGATGATACTTTATTAATAGGTGATGGTAGTTTGAAGCATGTTTGGGCGATAAAGGTTGTGTTGAGAGGTTTTGAAATAGTCTCGGGGTTGGGTATTAACTTCCCTAAAAGCAAATTAATTGGGGTGAATATTAATCCTAATTTTATGGATGTGGCTTCTAATTTTCTTTGTTGTAGGAAAGAAGATAATAAGTTCATTTTTTTAGGTATGCCGGTGGGGATTTATGCAAACAAAGCTTCTCTTTGGGAGGGATTGATCTTGAAGTTGAAAAAGAAACTAGAGTGTTGGAACAACCGTTTTCTAAGCTTTGGCGGGAGGATAACTTTATTAAAATCGGTCTTATCTAGCTTGGCTATTTTTATGCTCTCTTTCTACAAAGCTCCGACCAAGATTGTGAAAGCGATTACTTCAATTCAAAGTAATTTTTTTTTGGGAGGATCGAAGGAGAAACGGAAAATTCATTGGGTGAGTTGGAGTGAGGTGTGTTTGCCAACGGAGAAAGGTGGTCTTGGGTTGAGGAGGATAGATGATTTTAATATTGCTCTCCTTCATAAATGGAGATGGATGATTTTGTCGGAATCGAACTCTCTATGGAGAGGGGTGTTGAAGGATAGATATGGCGACATTAATCTAAAGGTTGTGAGTTCGGAAGGGATAATATCTAAGAGTGATCGTTCTTCTTCGTGGTGGAAGGATATTTTGAAATTAAGGAATTATTACAGGGAAGATATATTTGTTTCAAATTGTAAATTTGTCATCGGATCCGGGTATAATGTCTCATTTTGGCATTCTTGTTGGATTCTTGAGAGGAGTTTGAAAGAGGCGTTTCCTTTGTTATTCGAAGCTTCGAGCCTTAAAAACGTGTCGGTAGCTTGCATGGGAGGTTGGATAGGAGGAGAGTGGAAGTGGGGCGATTTCGGTATTGTTGTTCCGTATGAGGGGGATTTGGCGCTAGAAGTTGAGGGGCTGTCTAGCCTGCTCAACGACGTAGGACCAGCTGCTGCCGGAGCGGATGTGGCGGCTTGGAAGCCGTCCTCTGAGCCGGTTTTTTCGGTCGGGAGCTTTAGGAGTTTGTCGGGTATGTTTCGGATTCCTTTTGGTCCTTTTCCTAATTTTAACGAAGCTTTTATTTTGATTTGGAAAATGGAGATTCCTCTTAAAATTAAGGCCTTTATTTGGAGATGTTTTCTTGATAGAATCCCGACAAAGGTTTCTTTGTCAATAAGAAGTTGTTCTTTTTCCGTTGATAATTTAGGGTGTATTTTTTGTCGAGATCCGCTTGAAATGGTAGATCACATATTTTGATTTTGTGGTGTATCGAAGTTGATATGGATGGAGATAGCGGAGTGGATTGGTTTAGAGAATTTTGAGGCGAACAACTTGAAAGAGAGTTTTTTGAAGTGGTGTTCCTTTGGTAAGCGGAACAAGTTGAGGAGAGGGAAGGAGGGTAACTTTTGGATTGCAACATGTTGGTAACTTTTGCTCCTTAGGAATGGTATTATTTTTAGGAATGTCTCTTGGAATGTCATGGATGCGGTTTGGAGTATAAAGTATTTAGTGTGGAAATGGACTTTCATCGGGAAAATTACCTACACCAATTGTAACTTCTATGAGTTTAACAAATTTCCATTGTTTTACTTATCTTAAGGCGCAATTGGTTTGTATTCTTGTTCGAGCCTTAGTCTCATTTTTGTAAGCAGGTTTTAGAGAACCCTTAGTTCTCTTGTTTAATGAAATTCTTGCTTATAAAAAAAATATATTTTAAATTTATAAAAAAGAAACTGCTTATAAAAAAGAAACTGCTTTCTTCATTTTACATCTATACTTATCTATACTTATCTATACTTATATATAAAGGAAATATAATTTTTTAGGCTGACCTATTTTTATACCTAGTTTACCCTCCAACTCCCTCCTCTCACATTTGAAATTTATTATAAAAAAGAAACTGCTTTCTTCATTTTGCAATGTTATAAATTTATCATTAAAAGAAACTGTTTTCTTATTTTTCCATTAAGCAACCACAGTTTTGCACTCAATTTTATTCAAGAGAAAGAAATTTACAGTTGTGATTATTTTGCCTCTACATAACTTCACGTTTTCTTACCGTCAGTCACTCATCATCTAGCTCAATCACTCTTTATTCTCTTTGGAAATTGTTCAATTGCTCTTCATTACTAAATGATTCACATTCTGTCGGAAATCGTTCAATTGCTCTTCATCCTCTTGGCAGTTTTTCAGTATACTTTCAAATCTTAACCGCTTCCTATTTTCATCATACAAAATGAAGGTTCAAAGGGTTAGAACCTTTTGTCTTGATAAAACTATAAACGTGTTTTTTAGAGATTAAATAATCAATGTTGTCACCTTTATAGTCTTCCAATTCATAAATTGTTTTGTAATTATTTTTTAAACAATTTCTATAATATTCTTTTTGTTTTACAACAAGAAAAATTAAGTGGAGATTATCATTCATAGCAGTAATGAATAATTGGTTTTTTACAGCAGACTGACAATCATGTGTTGATGAGATTCCTTCACGGTGAGTGGAGAAGCACAATAAATTGTTCTTCTTTTTTCTACTTTCTATTTCATATGAATATATTTAAAGTCCACATTTAATTTTATTTTTTGTATTATTTAACTAAGTTGCTTTATGATGATTCCTTTTTCATTTGTTTCATGCATTATTACAAAAAGATTGCAGTTAATATATATATATATATATATATATATATATATATATATATATATATATATATATATATATATATATATATAAATCTATTAATTAATTAATTAATAACGTAAATAAATAAATTGCTCATTTTGGTTTGGCCTTATTTATGTTTCCCAACTTATCCTTACTTGCAGATAGCTACACACTAAATACTAATATATATGTAACTTCCGACAACACATCAAATAACTTCCTCCAACACATTAAATATACCAAATATCTTCCTCCAGCACCACTATATATGATAACTGCATCCATCTATAATAAGAGGATACAGGTTTACATAGGAATAAAGAGAGGGAGAAATGATATCAGATGAGACACATTGAAAAGTGGGTACACACTTCTCCTTTATGCCAAATCCAATATCATATGATTCTAATTTTTTTCAATTCTGTTGCGAATCAAGTGTAAGAAAGAAGTCCCACATTGATTAGAAAAGAGAAGATTGAACACTATATAAGTGAGAGAATCCACACACCTATCACCTTAAGGTTTTGGGTGAGTATGTGGTGTGTCTCTCACAAAAGTGTTACTCTAAAAAAGAAATCTCACAATGTTCAATGCTCTCTAGTAGAAATCGTCCCCTAACAATTTTCATGTCAGTAATTTTCTTTACTGAATCTCTTTTCATTCTCAAAATATTTTACAAAAACAAATATATTTTCATTGCTAATGTAGAACTCAGGTTCGATAATTTTATTGTTTGAAAAATGATTCATTTTCAATGCAATTTAAAATTTGTTTATATTGTGGAGTTTTGAATTTAATATTTGAGACGGCTACTATCATATAATGAATGTGGGTTCTTCTTTTGGTAAAATCTACAATAAATTTAGCCTCAAATTACTTTTTGTCACTTTAAATAAAACTTAAAAAAAAGATAAACTGCACCCAAACTCCTCTACAATCCACTATACAATAATAACGAACATCAACTATCAACCCATTAAAAATCAATTGCATAAATTCTCTAAATTACCCTTTTATAATAATTTTTTTACACTAACAAAAGGACATTTAAGTAATCTACTAATGTTCACATTTTTCTCACTTTTCCTTTTCTTTTCTTCATTGAAAATTTAAATTTCTCCCACTTTTTTTTTTACACTTTCTCACTGTCATTTTATTTTTTTCTCTACATTTTCTTTGCTTAAAAAATTAATGAAGAAGAACACAAATTTTGAGAGCGTTTATGCAATTGATTTTTAATGGGTTGATAATTGATAACAAATTTTGAACCTCTTTTAATTTAATGAAGAAGAACACAAAAAAATGTTTAATTATTTTATAATTATTATATATAAAAAATATTCATAATTTATCTGATTATTGGATAGCATTCAATAAGAGTGCACACAACTAACTTTTCATTTCACGAATCATTATCAGAACAGTATCTATTTTATTTTAATCAACAATTGTCTTTATTCAAGAGCGAAGTTTTTTAAATTTTCAAATGTGAATTTTTTTCTTTCGGCATCTCACGGGTCTCTTTTTTATATGATTAGTTAATACAATTGAGTTTGTATGATCATTATTCATTTTACAATTAAGCAACACATTATAAATTGATATATGTTTTTAAACATATTTTATATTGTAACAAATTGAATATCACTCAATAATTGTGCTCGACACTAACTTTTTATTTCACGGGTCATTATCAGGACAATATCTATTTTATTTTAACCGCCTTTAATTGTGAGATAAATTTTTATTTTTAAATGTGCAAAATTTTTTTTTTCAAATTCTTTTATTTTTATTTCAAATTTACACTAATATCTAAATATATTTTATACCGCATTAAATAAATTTACCCGTGCGGACGCACGGGTATCTTGCTAGTTTTGCATCCAAAATAATAGTTTAAAGGAAAAACTTTTTACAGCAATTTATTAATGTCAAATAATTTTTTAATATGATTTGGCGGACAAGACATGCAAATTTTATGGACCTTGCTCCACATTTTTGATAACTTTTTATATGATTTTGTTAATAAATCGAATGTATTTACTTCATTGACAATTTTAGTTTTAAATGCGATTTTTTTTAATATAACGTATTTTAAAAAAAAAAAATACCATAAAAACAAACATTTCAAATAAAGTACCAAAATGGCTTATTTTAGAAAAAAAAAACAAAGACCTAAGGCGCCATATGGGATGGCGACTCAGGCAAAATAATTTCTAAAAAAAGCTACAAGCCATATGGGATGGCGCCTCAGTGTAATTGGGGTGCCTTAATTTTCAGGGGGAGGCGCCGTATGGGATGGCGCCTCAGGGCAATGCTTTTTTTTTTAAACGATTAAAATTTTATGTTTTTAATATATAATTAATTATATTATTTAATAGGGTATCATGTGCCTATAAATAAGGGTTCACCCTCATTTGTTATTACACAACATTTCTCACCAAAACCCTAATTTCCTCTCTTCCCTCACCAATATCCCAAACTCTCCCCTTCTCAACACCATGTCTGAGTGGTTAAATCATCGTCCATCATCATCATCATCAGCACCAGAGGAACCGTTTCCAGAATTTCCACTGATGAAGAGAAATGCCCTAGTTGTATTCTCAGTTGTCAACCCTCCGATGAAGATGATACTCTGGAACACGCAGACGCTGGAGCATTTGCATAGGGAACTTAAGCGCTGGCTAGAATGAGAATTTCAGGCAGGTGAAATGATCAGGAAGATTGAGAGGCTGGTTGAGCAGTCTGGTCCAAACGGAGTCACCCAGACTTGGAGAAAAGTGGAAAATGATGCTGGTGTCCTTATGATGATGTTGACACCAAAGAAAATTCAGTTGATGGTTGTAATTTCCTAGATAAGTTGATGCGTTGAGTTGTTTAATTTTTGTATGTTGTTGTTATTTTCTGATTTGGTATTAGGTTATGTCGTTGTTATTTGTTGATGTTAAGTTATGTTCTTTTATGTTATGTTGTTGTAATCGCCTATGTATGCCATCAATGAAATAAAATGTTTTGTTGTTATAAATAGACAAGTTTACAGTTGAAACTATGATGTTGTGCTAGAGCCCATATTTGGACACTTGGTACGATTGTGGTCTGGCTGGCGGCACAAACCACATAACCTCACCATTTTGTCTGCTACATCCATATCCGTTCGAATACAACACTACGCCAAAAATGACTTTTACTAGCGCACCTTAGACAGCGCTTTTATGTAAAAGCGCTGCTATAAGTTAAATAAAAAATAAAACACAGAAACTGTATACGAAAAAGAGTATAAAGCGCTGCTAAAAGCCATACCTTAGACAGCGCTTTTTTAAAAGCGCTGGTAAAGGACCACATTACCATCGCTTCTGAGAAGCGCTGCTAAAGGCCTATATTAGCCAGCGCTTTTCTCAAAAGCGCTTTCTAGAGTCATATAAATTAAAAAAAAATAATCTCAAAAGCGCTGCTAAAGGCCAATATTAGACAGCGCTTGTAAAAAGCGCTGCTAAAGGCCTATATTAGCCAGCGCTTTTCTAAAAAGCGTTGTCTAAGGTCTTATTAATTAAAATAAAAAACTGAATATTATCAGTATTCTATTTTTCATCCCTATTCTTTCCCTCTGCTGCGAACTGCGAACGACGAGAACGAACGAAGAACAGCTCACGCCACCGTCGTCCACCTTCCTCCACCGTCTCGGTTACAGTCTCGCCGTCGTCCTTCCTCCATTGTCCTCCACCGTCCTCCACCGTACTCCACCGTTCTCCACCGTTTTGGTAAGATTTCTTCTTTTCTGTTATGGTTAACGTTAGAGATGGTTAGGGTCATAACAAGACTCCATTACTTTAATCATTACAAGTTTTTTCTCAGTCATCCAACAATTGTTCCATGGATTTGTAAGGTCCATTTTCTGATATGAACATTTCTGCTTTTAGGGTTCTTCTTTGAGGAATCTGATTGATGTAAACCATATTGTCTCTGTTATAAACAACTATGCCTTGAGTAACCAAAAAAAATTAAATCAAGATATAGAGTGGGGTATAGGTACTAAGTGTTTTGTTGTTCTCTTATGGATATTAATATCTTGGTTTTATGCTATTAAATTCAAAACTATAAACGATACAATTTTGGAATTGTTCAATGGCTTATTCCTGCCTTAATCTCTCTTGTGATTGTTCTTTTCAGATTGTTGTTTGCGGAGAATTTGTTTTGAACCAAGTGCTACTACGAGAAAGGTATTTTATTCTTGCACTCAAATCTTCATATGGTAGACGATACGTGAAATAAAAGTTTGTATTAATCTTCTTTTATGTTCTTTTGAAATAGTTGCTTGAATAATTATAGTAGTGTTTTTGTTTACCTTAATAAGTAGGAAAACCATGGATAAAAAATGGATGTCTGTCGATCGATTGTCCAAAGAGTACGAGAATGGGGTATTGGAATTCGTTAAGTTTGCTGTTCAATACGTTGAAGACCCCTGTCGAATGAAATGTCCTTGCTTGGGTTGTTGTTACGTGGGTCGGGTTGACGCAGATGGATTGAAATCGCATTTACTGATGCATGGAATTGATCGAAGTTATAAGTGTTGGATATTTCATGGTGAGAAAACTAACGAGAATGTTGAACCGAGTGGGAAAAGTAATACGACCTATGCTTCAGACGACAAAGACACGGAAACATACGATTGTGATCGAGTCGAAGAGATTGCAGAAGCACTTGAAGAAGATCTTCATGATTGTCCCAAAATGTTTGAGAGGTTGGTAAGCGATGCAGAGAAACCGTTGTATAAAGGATGCACTAAATTCACAAGACTGTCTGCGGTATTAAAGTTGTACAACTTAAAGGCGGGCAATGGATGGTCGGATAAAAGTTTCATAGAGTTGTTGGCCCTTATGAGAGAAATGCTACCGGAGGATAATGTTCTTCCTAATCGAACCTATGAGGCCAAAAAAATGTTGTGCTCTATTGGCATGAGCTATGATAAGATACATGCTTGTCCAAACGATTGCGTTTTGTTTCGAAACGAATATGCATCGTTAACTGAGTGCCCGAAATGCGGTTTATCTCGATATAAGAAAAAATTGTCTCCAGCAAAAGTCTTATGGTATTTTCCTATAATTCCGAGATTTAGGCGTATGTTTCGTAGTGAAACCGATGCAAGACACCTGACTTGGCATGCAGATGAAAGAATTATTGATGGAAAGTATCGACATCCGGCTGATTCACCATAGTGGTCGAAAATTGATAATGATTATCCTGACTTTGGAGAAGAAGCAAGAAACCTTCGCTTGGCATTATCTACTGATGGAATGAACCCGCATGGTCTTCAAAGTATCTCACATACCACATGGCCTGTGATTCTTATGATTTATAACCTACCCCAATGGCTATGTATGAAGCGTAAGTACATGATGTTATCTATGTTAATTTCTGGGCCTAAACAACCAGGGAATGACATAGACGTATACTTGGCACCCTTAATCGAAGATTTAAAGTTTTTGTGGGAGAATGGTGTGGAGGTTTATGATGGGTATAGGAAAGAAAGTTTCAACTTGAGGGCAATGTTGTTTGGCACAATTAATGATTTTCCAGCATACGGAAATCTATTTGGGTACAGCATAAAAGGTCAAGATGTGTGTCCTATTTGTGAAGATAAAACAGATTCGACGCGATTGGAGTTTGGTCAGAAGAATGTCTTTCTCGGTCATCGTAGATTCTTAAATTCTAATCATCACTACCGTGGGTGGAGAAAAGCATTCAATGGAGACACCGAACAGCGCAAAGCTCCACCTGCATTGTCAGGTGACCAAGTTTTTGAAAAGGTGAAAGATGTGCGTACTGAGTTTGGCAAGCCTTTTGCACATAAGGTTGTCAACGGTGGGTGGAAGAAGAGGTCGATATTTTTTGAATTGCCATATTGGAAGTCTTTGTACGTGAGACATTTTCTCGATGTTATGCATATTGAAAAAAATGTATTTGAAAGTGTTATTGGTACGTTACTCAATATAAAAGGAAAGTCTAAGGATGGCCTTACAGCAAGGGAGGACATGTTAAAAATGGGAATAAGAACTGAATTAGCACCCGTGAAGAAAGGAAGACGAACATATCTACCACCTGCTGCTTTTACTCTATCAAGAAAGGAGAAAACATATTGTGTAAGTTTCTGAGTGAAGTTAAAGTTCCAGAAGGATACTCTTCAGATATTAGAAGACTTGTGTCTATGAAAGACCTCAAGTTGAAGAGTTTAAAGACACATGATTGCCATGTTATAATGGAACATTTTCTACCAATAGGTATACGTTCTATTTTGCCAGAAAAAGTAAGAAGCGCCATAACTAAATTGTGTTTTTTCTTTAGGTCAATTTGTAGTAAGGTGATCGATCCTGAGATCTTACCAACACTACAAAAAGAAATAGTTATTACCTTGTGTGAGCTTGAAATGTATTTTCCTCCCTCTTTTTTTGACATAATGGTACATCTAGTTGTTCATCTTGTGAAAGAGACACAGTTGTGTGGACCAGCTTATATGAGATGGATGTACCCTGCTGAACGTTATATGAAAATATTAAAAGGGTACGTGAAAAACCGAAGTCGACCAGAGGGTTGTATTGTTGAACGATACATTGTTGAAGAAGCGGTTGAGTTTTGTACTGAATATTTGTCCAATGTTCAATCGATTGGACTCCCCAAAACTCATATTTTCGAAAAAAAGGAAGGTAAACAATTAATTGGAAATAAATTTGTGACAATATCAAGGGATGAACGGGATCAAGTGCGTTTGTATGTTCTGCACAATGATAACGAGGTTGAGCCATATGTTGAAATGCACAAGGATGTACTCCGAAGGTTAAATCAGAACAAAAATGAAAATTGGATAGTACGAGAGCACAATCAAAGTTTTATACAATGGTTAAAGGATCATATTTATTCGAAGCGCTCTTCAGATCCCGCTTCAGTAACAGAAAGGTTGAGATGTTTGGCATATGGTCCAAGTTTGCATGTGTTTTCTCATAGCGCATACGCAATTAATGGAGACATATTTTATACCAAAGAACAAAATGATAAAAGTACTATGCAAAATAGTGGTGTCACCGTGCTAGCTGAAGCAATGCACATATCAAGTATAAAAGACTTAAACCCCAAATATGCAAATCTGTCATATTTTGGAGTTATTGAGCACATTTGGGTGTTTGATTACGAGAAGTTTCAGATTCCTATCTTTGGTTGCAAGTGGGTAAATAGTAGTGGCATACGAATGGATAAGTCAGGATTTTTGCAAGTGGATCTTAATAAGGTGGGGTACAAAGATGAGCCTTTTATTCTAGCATCTCAAGCTAAACAAGTGTTCTATGTCACTGACCCGACGAGTACGAAATGGTCTATAGTGCTTTTATCTAACAAAGTTGTTGATGATAACGGTGTAGATCAATTTGATATTGATGTTGAGAATGAGTCATGCATTAGACGAAATGAGTTGTATAATAGAAATGATCAAGATGAGGATCTTATAGCGGATGAGTCATATATCCGAAATGATCATAACGAGGTAATTTGGATCAATTCATCCGTCCGCATTGCTAAGAAACAAGTAATTCATATTCCAACCAAGATAAAAAAGAGATGTTAGTGAAAGAGGTAATATAATAAAATGATATATATTATATTTTTTTATTAATTTATTTATTTATTTATGTGAATTGTTCTAAATATTCATTTATATTTTATTTTGATATAGATTGCGGTTATTTCATGTTGAGGTTTATGAGAGAAACTCTTTTTTTGGATCGAATAGAGATTCCATCCGATGTATGTATTTCTAACTTATGAGTTATTTTAATATTTAACACATATTTCTCATATAATTAAATAGTTGAAACTAAATCAAACTATGTTATATTATTATGTAGTACTTTGATGAATTCAAGTGTGCGTATTACTCAAGAGATCATTTGGATGAAATTAAAGAGGATTGGTGTCAATTCATTATTGAGCTTGGAGTTTTATAAGGTATATTGTACTCTTACTTTAATTGATGAGAATTTGAGTATGTATAACTTTGTAACTATAGACATTGTTTATGTCTTGTTTTAATTGAATTACAATCTTTTTGTGTTGTTTCAGGTTATATGTGCAAAGTAGAAGATAGCGTTATATTGATGTGCATTGCTTTTTGCTTAGCATTTCTATAAGTAATATGTAGATTTGAAGCAAAATGTTTTGTTGGATGAAATGATTTGTATCATCAATTGTTTTGTATATATAAAATGTTGGATGAAAATTGTATATATAAATAGGCAAATTGGTGCGTATATATTGGTTTGAAACTCCAATTTATGATATTTTGGTGCAAAATGTGGTTGAAAAACAGGTGCAAATTGTGGTTGAAAACCTGGTGCAAATTATGGTTTAAAAACAGGTGCATATAAACTGTATAAAACAAACAGCGCTTTTTTTAAGTAATTTTTATAAAAAATTTCGTATACCTTAGACAGCGCTTTACACTAAACGGGTTGTCTAAGGTGGGGTTTAGACAGCACTTTCGTAAAAAGCACTGGCTAAAGTGGAGTTTAGACAGCGCTTATACCAATATGCGTTGTCTAAGGTATACCAATAAAAGCAAAAGCGCTGTCTAAGGTATACTAAAAAAAAAGGCAACAAGCACTGTCTAATGTTAGTCTAAAAAAACAAAAAGCGCTGTCTAAAGCACCATTTAGACAACGCCTTTACAAAAAAAGCGCTGTCTAAAATATAAACAAAAGCACTGTCTGTTGTAAAAGCGTTGTCTAAAGCGGTGCTTTGACAGCGTTTTTTTCAGTCAAAACACCCCTTTAGACAGCGCTTCTTACATTAACCAAAGCGCTGTCTAATCTTTTAGCAGCGCCAGTTTAGACAGCGCTTTTAAGCGCTGTGTAATTCCAAAAAAAGCGCTGTCTAAAGGCTTTTATGGCATAGTGCAGGTGCTGTTAGGGTGACCCTTTTTATTTCTTTGCATCAAATCATTATGCCACACAATTTCGCCTTCGCACGGAGGCCAGTTGTAACACCCCAAATTTATTAGAATATTTATTTAATTAATTTAAATATAATATTTGTGAATTTTTGGTGAATTTTGGTGGTTGGTGTCGATGTCGGTATTTTGGTGAAGTTTTGGTTATTGAATTAAATAATAGTATATAATATGAATATATTAGTATTATTATTAATTTAAATAATATTAGAGGAATTAAGAGTAAGATGGACTTTTGAGGTTGATTAGTGAGGGTATTATGGGGAGAGCCTATTTTGGAAGCCCAAAGGTTTAACCAAAGGAGAATTTTGAGATTAGGTTTCATTTGTTGTTTAGAACGTGAAAATAAGGAGAAAGTGCAGAGCTCTGAGGAAAGAAGGAAAAAGTCAAGGATTCGTGAAGGTTTCCAAAGGATCAGTGGAGAAAACCCCAGAACGACAATCTAAGGTATGGGGAGTATTGCCTTTCATTGTTTTCAATATAGAACGTGATGTGTTGAAAGTGGGTTTTGAGGTTTTTGGGGTTTTTGAAGGGTTTAGGAGTTATTGATGATTTAGAGGTATTTCTGAGAATCGATGATGGATTATTAAGGGTTGAATTGATTTGGGGTGAAATAAGCCTTCGAGGCAAAACCTTTTTTTTATGATGTGTGGAATTTGAGGTTTTTGAAGCGAACTGCTGCTGTTTGTGAAATTTGTTTATGATGCTGTGATGTTTTGAGATTTTGGTGCTGTGATATTTCTGATGTTTTACTATGATGTTCTTGATGATATTGAGATGATGACCTGTGATGTTTTGATGAATATATGATGACATGATTAACATGATGTTCTGATGAATGATGATGCACATAATGATATTTTTGGCGATGATGATTATGACGTTGTGTATCATGCATTCATAGCATTTATGTGACAATGTTAGGACTTCGGTCCAGTGATGATGGTGTTAGACTTCGGTCTATTTGTGGCTTCCATCCCATTGTGTAGATGTGAAGTGGATTATGACGTGCTCCGGTTCTTGTGTAGAATCGATCCTATTTGACGGGGATCCTTGGAGGGTGATGGCCTAAGTGTCAATCGATTATGATGATTGGTACCACATGCATGAGTCCTGTTATGCATTGCATTTATGTGGCATTTATTGTGATTTATGATGACGTGTTTTGATGTTTGCCTTGTGATGACTCTAATGATGTTGTATATGATGATGATGCCATTTTTATGCATATCTTATTTTATATTGATGATAATGAATTGTATTACTCACCCTGCCTGTTTGAATGTTGCCTCCGCGTGGGTAACTTGCAGGTGATCCGGATTAGCTGTGGACGATTTTGAAGACTTTTGACGTTATTTGCTTTTGGTCGACTTAGAGGGTCTTTGCTCTGATAGTGTAACATTGGGTTGGGGTCGTTGAGTCGAACTATGTTGAATTTTATTTGGCCGTTATTTTATTGACTATTTGATGACTATGATTTATTTTAATAAACCCTCTTGTGGGATTTTTGTGGTTATGGTGGTTCTGTTGCCATTTAAAGACATTTTGAGTTATTTTGAGGAAAATCCGTTGTTTACGGAGTAAATGTTTTATTTTGAATTTATAAGTGAAATGTGCACTGTCGCACCCTAATTTTTGACCCTGAGATCCTTTGTTCTTTGCATAGCATCTTTAGGCCTTTGTGTGCATTTTTTTTATCACTAACCAGTGTGTGTAGGTATGGCAATTTTTAAGGGGAAGCAAAGGAGAGGCGTGATCTCATTCTCATGATTAGATAGTCATGACTTGATCATTTGCCTAAGCTACATGAATGGATTTATTTCAAGACATGATAATTGGTTTTTTAAATTAACGAAGAAATTTGAATTAAGAGACTCATGGCACAATCCACCTGTAATCAAGGGATAAATTCAATATGTGATGGATTGATAATTAAGGCATAAAGATTATGTTACAAGTGCCGATGAGAAATCAAAGTTGAAACTCTCAAGTTGATTCAAAATTATGTCATCACCAGTGAAGCTTCAGGCATGGCAAAAAAATCCAATCCATATCATATCAGAGTGGAACTCATTCTCATTTCCCAAAAAACTATAAGTTTATTCGAATCATGAGTTCACACAACTTAATAAGTCCAAATCTTAAAGCTATGGCCCGATTTACTATGAGTTCACATTTTTCCATTGAGTTCACCAATCCATGCTCATAAATTTAGAGGTTAAAGTTTTGGGAATTACAAGCTCCATATCAATTACAAAGACGAGTATGTCAAGATCCGTTTCATTTCAAGATGGAGGCACTTTTGATAAATATTTGGAAAATTTGGTTTCAAAGCAAGAAGGCCAGTACTCGGTTGCCTTGAAATTACTGAGTCTCATCCTGTTCCAAAAGCTCCTGCTATTCTTAATCAAGCACCAAGAAGCCAAAGAAGAATTCAGAACAGCATTATCCATCAACTTTAAGGTGCTACAAAAGTAGGTGGAATACAAATGAAATGGTATGAAGTGGAACAACATGAAACATATTTAAAATACGGAGAAGAATTCAACTATTGTTCAACTATTACAGACTATTCAATAGTGACAATAGCAGGCGATTCAAGGAAATGCGAACTTCTAGCAATATACAACTTTGGTAATTCAAATCCAGACACAAGAGGACTCTCTGCTGCCTTTGGTTAACTTGGCCATCCCTATGGAAAATCCTTCTTCCATCATGCTTCTGGTCATTACTGTGACGGCCATTCGCTCGTTGATCTCATTGCTGAAAGCCAGACCTTCCATATTTGAATGTATTTCTTGACACTGTTGAATCAGTTTTAGCCATGAAGCGAATTTTGCAACGGCTGGATCCTCCATTAGACCTCAGAATACAATTCTTCACCGGGGACTATTTAGTCGACAAGCAAACCACTATGCACCGAAGTTGTTGATGGAGTCAGTGGGGCTGCAAACCTACAAAATGATGTGAACATTTCAGGTTTGTGACTACAAAAATCTGTTCAGCCAAGAAAATCGGGAGACAGATTCTTAAATGCTGCTGAGAGTTGCAATGTAATTACAACAATTGATCAAGAGTACCTTCCAGAAGAACCACTACCAGTAGTGGATCCCAAGCGATTGCAAGACGCATCTTAGATGATTCAACCATGACCTCTGCCTAGCATAAACAATTACCAAGGGCTGGACAAAACAAAAGCGCACGAGAAATGGAAACGAAGTTAGTAGTTCAAAGGTATATATTTGAAAGACAGCAAAACGCGTATTGAAAGTTGCTATTTAAACGAATCGTACCAGAGGGTACTTATGGACTAGAATCCCAGAGGCACCAATGGAAAATGCTCACATCTCGCCTCTGAACCCTGTCCTCGCTACGGATAATTCATCAAACCTAGCAATTGGACTGCCCAGTCGAAAGGCGAAATTTTCAAAAAAAAAGCTCTTATGTTTGATTACCTGAAAAAGAAATGAGATTGGAATAAGCTACAAATGATGCCCTCAAGTGGATAGACATGAGTTGCGGATTCCAATCGAAGTTGATGAAGAAATTGAAATTGAAAATGGATTCTGTAGTATTGAATACTCTGCTAGGAGAACATGTTGGTTTGACACCTCAATACAGCGACCTAATTCCTTATCTACGTCGGAACCTTACACCCTTTAAACCTGATAATCTAACCTCCAGCCCGACAATCATGATGACATTAGAAACACCATTTGACACCTGCACTATATTAGTTCTGCACGCCAATTTGAACTGGCCGAATGGGTGAGTTCGACGGCATTCAATCACCTTAGCAGCAGCGCATGGGCCTGATAACATGGCAAGAGATATCAGATTTTCAAATCACCGGCATCAAGTTCCAAATCAAAAACCAAACATTCATGGAGATCTTTCATAATTTAGCAAGAAGAGAAAATGTTTACAAAATGTTTACCATCATAATCACATATCATGAAATCGCAACAGAGTATCCTAGTTATTCAACATTTGATATCATGTTCCCAAATCAACCTCAGACATAATTAATTCAAAACGGAAGCAAACTATCAATTCATCAAGCAACAAAAGTGAAGACAGAAACATCATCATAAACCAATTAACTCATGATTAGCCTGTTCATATAGACTTTGTCGAAAATCAATTGAGGTAAGGAATTACTAGACTTACTTGACAAGAACTGTCAGCTTCCATTTAGATGCCATCGAAGTTTCCTACCATAGTTTGTGCCCATGCAGCGCAAATCCTGACCGTCTCCCCAGGTAGCTCCAAATTTTTGTCACCAAGTATACGTGGAATGAAAAATCAAGAGTCAAACCGTCAGCATCAATAGTCATGAAACACATTCAAGAACAAATTTGAAAAGTTTCCTAATTGGCCTCAGAGTTATTTTGGAGAATCGGTTTTTTCATCATATTGAATTGAGGGCAACATCGTAAAGACGCCGCCAGCTTCAATTCTTTCCAATTGGGATTAAATCTAAGTTTTCAAATCATTCGATTGCAAGAATCACACCCAAAACTGAGATTTCCTTTTCAAATATTTCAGATCAATCGTATCAAATCGTATTCAAGAGCAATTTCAAAAACTTCTCATTTTTAAAACCAAATCAGCAAATCAGATCGTATCAGAGTATCACAAATTCATTTTCAAATTTCAAAAACTTCCCAAATCAGCAAATCAGATCGTATCAGAATATCCAAATTCAATTTCAGTTCAAAACCTTTCCAAATCCAACCCAAATCGGATCAAGTCATTTAACGCATTATCAAATCAGCATTAAAGATTTTCAATTTCCCTAATTCATCATCGGCCTATAAAAAGGGACAAATTCTTGGCAGAAAACACACAGAAAAATTGACGGAAAAGCCACAAAAAATCCCACGCATTCGAAACAATACGATCGAGGCTCAGAACACCAAGAGCGTTCATCATCGCCCAACGGACTCAGAAACACGCAATAAACATACACGAAGGGAGGATATCACCTGGAGCATCACGAGGGTTCGTCTTCAGCTCATGCGCCGCCGTTAAATCCCCATCGGAGGGTCTCCGGTAGGTAAACCTGAAACCCCTTCTTCTTCATGTATCTTGCGTTGATTCTTCTTATTTTGCATTCAACACCATTAATTTGTGATTCCATGTCCGATTGCCATTTGCATGTCGCTCTGGGTTTCAATTTGGGATTTTAGGGTTCGTGATCTTTCTGTGTAATTTGTGAGAGCGATTTGGTACAGGTTATTAAATCATGGGTTTGAACGGATTATAGCGTTTGAACGAGAGAAAAGAAGGGAGAGCGTTTAAACGAGAGAGAAGAAATGAGGTTGGGTACGAAGAAGAGAGAGAGAAAGTTTGATCTGCTCACTTTGGTTTTTTCTGAATGCCGTGCATAAACCAGTTTTCTTTTAATCAACTAATCTTTTTTCTTAATCTGTTTCAACTAAAACACCAATTCTGTTTGTTAAAATAATCATAATCCTTTTTAAAACATAATCTGTTTTTCTTTAAAACCTGATCCTTTTGTTATTTTGTTAAATTAAAAGTTAACTTGTTGAAATAAGCATAATTTTAATTCGTTGAAAATGAATAATGAAGTATAATTTGCATTGTGCTGTGAAAATATAATACGACTTGTCTTTGTTATAACAACTTAATAATAATGTTTTTTAATTCGCCTTTTTTTAAAAAATAACTTTTAATAACAACTTAGTTTTTTTTATAAATATATCACCAAAATAATTTTCATAATAAATTATCAAGCGTAAGTTCCTTTTGTTAATAAACTTTTTTTATAAGGTCATTTAGAATTAATCCTCTTATCAATTAAAAAATAATAATAATTATAATCCTTTGATTTCTATCATGTTTCTTTTCCCAATTAAAACAAATATATAACCTCTTATACCATGTTCGTCTCTAATTTTCTAAATGCATGCTTAAATCTCGTTGATTCCGCAAATATATATATGATGCATGATTTGAGTGTCTTGTTGAATATTATTTGTTTGCCTTATATGTTGAAGTTTAAATCATGATTTTATGCTCATTATTTTATAATATAATTGCATGAAATATTATACCTTATTCGTAATTAATTTTTAAATTATTTATATTGGTTATATCCCCCCTTTTAATCCAAAGGAAGGTCACCCCACATTGACTCAATGTCATAGGACTAACCTTTAGAACCTTGGCCTTAGGATCCGGAGTTTTCGTACTCCATGTCTCGTTGTAGACACTAAAAAACCTTAGCTTTAGGATCGGAGTTTTTATACTCCGAGTAAATGTCCTCCATGAACATTTACAAACCTACCCCTTATGGACCATCCTACAACTTTAGAGTCACCGTACTCTATGTAAGGTTTTGCCTAAAACTTTACTTCCCTCTTGGAACCTCGACCCCGTCAAGACGTTCCTCTTCTTAGAACTACGCATACTCTGATTCTACACCCGAGGATGCGTAGGCGTAAGGTGTGATGCCTTATCGAGTATACTTAGATACTAACCCCTAGGGTTCTCAACCTTTAGCATAGTACCCTTAGCAAGAGAAATATAAAAAATAAAAATAACATAATAAAACGAGAGGTTCTCGTAGTGTACTACGGACGTTTAGGATGCTAATACCTTCCCTAGGCGTAACCAACCCCCGAACCTTAGATCTCCCCTTTTAGGTTTTTGACCTTGAACCTTTCCTTTGGACAAATCAAAGTCGGTGTCGAAATAAATGTGATCCTAGTTCATTAATAACTATGGTATCTAATTTTCACCGCGACAGAAATGGCGACTTCACTAGGGACAGAAAATGTTTTTTATTATTGAGGGTTTCCCCTAACTCGTTTATTTATGTTATTATTATTATTATTTGCTTGCTTGGTTTTCCTTTTGTGTGCAGGTTTGGGAACTTAGTGTGGTGAGAAAAAGTCCTACACCCGGACTAGAGTGACATTAAGATAGGAAAACAGTGAGACTTCAATGATACTTTGAGGGAGTCGATTCCTGAAAAAGTAAATTGAGACTTCACCACTCAGTCCAGGCCCTCTCGAATAAAATATTTGTCCAACGAGTTCATTCGTGAAGACGGTATGGTTTCGATCTAAAGGCCCTCGGGACTGGGGACCGTAGTTACCTTTAACCCAACTTGGCCTCTTAGGTAGTGCGGGGACTATGCGGGAGTCTATTTCCGCGATAGTTGCTACGCGATACTACACTCAGACGAGATTCTCTTGAGGATATTATTGACCACCAAGTGATTTGGAAAATCGATAATATCCGAAAGATGGATTGTAGACTCTGGGAACTTTGTAGAACCCGTTCGGCAGGTACATCTGAAACTATAGTACACTCCTATGGGATGGGTAGACCTTGACTTCATGCTATGACCTTTTAAACCTAGGACTCTTTGCTTGTTTGTTTTGCTTAAGTGTGCTTTGTGTTGCATATATTCATAAGCATTATGTCATAAAGATTCATGGGACTTGACTATATTTATGAACTTTATAGGGATACTATGGATACCGAAAGAAGGAATACCAAGAAGTACACTTTTCAAATTCCTGACTTGGATGATCTAAAGAGGTTGGGAGCTTTGATAAAAAATGTGTAGAAGCAAGCTTCATTCACATTGAGTTTTGATGAAGACAACACAACAAACTCTCTACAAAGATACTCTCTACAAAGATAATGTGCAAAAAGAAAGAGAATCAAGATGCAATAAAGCATAAGAAGCTCAAGTTCAAGAAAATACCCTAAGTGCTATCAAGGTTGAACAAAGCTTCAAGGGTTCAAATGTCATGAAGATCAAAGGTTTAACAAAGGTATAACAATGTCATTTAAATGGTTATACAAGTGTTCACACATCTTGTATTTTGCATATCCCTGATCCAGTACATTGCATAGTTTTTTATGGAAAGTTCACTTTGATTTCTAAAACTTTTTATTGAGATTTCAACACTGTTAATCGATTAACACATGGGGTTAACCGATTAACACATTCAAAATTTAAATATTTTCAAACGTTACAGGGGTGTTAACCGATTAACCTATATGGTTAACCGATTAACACTGCCACTGTAAGCGAAAATTGGCGACTTTTCATGGAAATGTGCATTGCTCTCTCATCTCTTTTCATTCCTTTACTGCATATTTCACATACCTTTTTGTAGGGGTGTTTTACTCATATTTAAACACTTCAATTTCAGTTTTAACTCTCACCTCCTAACAATTTCAAAATCAAAAATTCACTCATACTTTCATATTTTCAAAATATTGTTCAAGTGTCCATTCAGAATTTTTTGACAAGAAACTTCTGCATATCTTTCACAAAATATCATTGTTTCATCTCATTCTTGTCAAGAACACTTGTATATTTCATTTGAGTGATATTTGTTTCAAGGAGAAGATCGATCGTGAAGATTGATAGCATCATTTTCTCAAGACATCAAATTTATTATTAAGAATATTTTTCTGTTTTACCTTGTTGTCCAGGATTGTTGGAAACAAGTGAGTGTTTGAAGAGGATTGTTCTTCATACACTTAGTTACCTATAGGTTAGATAGTAAGCATCACCATTGGTGTGATTAGGCTGTACAATAATTCTAACTATAGTGAACTCTCTTTTGTGTTGAAGGAGGAGTGGAGTACTCTTGGGCTGTGAGGGGAACCACTATAATTCTCTTGTGTCATTTTTCCTTTCCGCATTTTACTTTTCAGCACTTATCATAAAACGGAAAAATAACCAAGAACCGGTAAAAAGATCGAAGAAATTTTTTAAGAACCTAATTCACCCCCCCTCTTAGGCGCATTTACACTTACAATTGGCATCAGAGCAGGTGATAGGTAACCTGTTCCTATTCGATTCAGATGGCTTCCGCAAACAATGATCTTGTATTCAAAGACGGTGGTAGTAGCAATAAGCCTCCTTTGTTTTCTGGCCAATACTTCGACTTTTGGAAAATCCGTATGAAGGCACATTTAGAAGCACAAGGAAGTGATATATGGGAGGCTGTTCAAAATGGCCATTTTATTCCTACAACGGTTTTCAACGGAGTTGGTACGCCAAAACCACAAGCATCATGGGATGAGGATGATAAGAAAAAGGTTCTCTATGAAAAAAAGGCAATAAATATTTTACAAAGTGCACTTGGAATGGATGAGTTCTTTCGCGTCTCAACATGTACATCGGCCAAACCAATATGGGACACTCTTGTAGAAACTCACGAAGGAACCACCGAAGTCAAAAGATCCAGATTAAATACTTTAAGTCAAGAGTACGAGTTATTCAGAATGCAGCCAGGAGAATCCATCCTCGACTTGCAGAAGAGATTCGTGCATTTGACAAATCACTTGAATGCACTTGGCAAGACACTAACAAATGATGAACTTAATCTTAAAGTGCTTAGGTCTCTAACAAGAGAATGGCAACCCAAGGTAACGGCGATTTCCAAGAAGAAAAGTTTATCAACAATGACATCCGCTACTCTATTCGGAAAGCTTCAAGAATATGAGACGGAACTTGGACTATTGGAGAAACGTGAGAACCAAGAAAAGAAATCCAAGGGGATTGCCTTAAAAGTCGAATCCAAAGTTGTGAAGAAAGAAGATAATCTCGAAGAGGACGAAAACTTTATGCTTCTTGTAAAAAGACTAGGAAAATACTTCAGTGCAAAAAATAATATTGGAAACTCTAGTTTCACAAGAAGAAAGAAGTCCTCAAAGAACAAAGAAAAAGAAGCAACAACATCCAACGGAGACATTATATGCTATGAATGTGGAAAAGAAGGCCACATCAAACCGGAATGTCCCAAACTCGTAAAGAATCGTGACAACAAAGGAAAGAAGGATCACAAAAAGAAAGCCTACGTTGCTTGGGATGACAATGAAATAAGTTCTTCTTCGGACTCCGATAGTGATCAAAGCGCAAATCTAGCATTGATGGCATCACATCATTCCGACGATGAAGACGATGAGGTTAGTAGTAACTTTTCAATTTATGATAATGATGATCAAGGAGCAATTGATGAACTTTTAAGTGAATGCAAAACTCTATATAAAACCATCTCATCTCAAAAGAAACAAATATCAATCTTGGAAGAAAATATTGAGAAAATGGAAAATAAGTTCAAAGATGAAAAAGAAGAATTAATCAAGAATTTTGCATGCACTAAATGTGAGTCACTTGCTTTTCAAATAGTTCAATTGAAAAGAGTCCTAGAAAGATATGAAAAAGGACAAACTGGATTGGAACATGTTCTTAGTAGTCAAAGATACTCAAATGATAAAAGTGGTCTAGGTTATTCAAGATTCTCCAAACAAACTTCTAACAAGACCATCTTTGTAAAAGCTAAATAACAAATTCCTTTAGAGAAAAGTGACAAGCCTAAAAAGGTTCAACAATATAACAATAGGAAAAGAAATAATAAGAAGAAGTCTTATAATAAGAAGAAATCTTATCCCCTTAGATATAAAAGCAACTTTGAACCAACTTGTTTCTATTGTGGTATTAAAGGTCATACTCCTAATGCATGTTATATTAGAAACTTTAGTGTCGCTCAAGGCCATTATGTATGGGTCAAGAAAGGAACTAACTTTGAAGGACCCAAGGCAATTTGGGTACCTAATAAAATGTAACTCTTTTTTGTAGGTATGCTTGAAGACCTCTTCAAATCAATGGTATCTTGATAGTGGATGTTCGAGGCACATGACGGGTGACCTAAGCAAATTTTCACATCTAACGCTTAAGGCCAAAGGATATGTTACTTATGGTGACAACAACAAAGGAAGAATCCTTGGCGTCGGCATCATTGGTTCACCGCCTTCAACAACTATAGAAGATGTCCTATATGTGGAAGGTCTAAAGCATAGTCTCCTTAGCATTAGCCAATTGTGTGACCGAGGTTTCAAAGTTAACTTCACTAAAGATGAATGTTTGATTGAAAACAAAGTTACTCATGAAGTTATGCTAAAAGGTAAAAGAGTTAATAACATATTTTTAATTTCCTTAGATAACTTGTCTTTGAATGTTAGGTGTCTCTTGGCAAACAACAATGAATCATGGTTATGGCATAAGAGGTTTGCTCATATTCATATGGAGCACTTGAATAAGTTGATCAAGCATGACTTAGTCATTGGATTGCCGAAGATCAAATTCATCAAAGATGGGTTGTGTGGCGCTTGCCAAAAAGGAAAGCAAACCAAATCAACTTTCACATCCAAGAATGTGGTGTCCACAACTAGGCCACTACAATTGTTGCACATGGATCTCTTTGGTCCATCGAGAACAAAAAGCTTCGGAGGTAATGTCTATGCATTAGTTATTGTTGATGATTTCTCTAGATATACTTGGACATTGTTTTTAGTGCAGAAAAGTGATGCTTTCAAAGCCTTCAAGAAGTATGCAAAACAAATACAAAATGAGAAGTCTCTTACAATTGCCTCCATTAGAAGCGACCATGGTGGAGAATTCCAAAATGCCTCATTTGAAGAATTTTGTGAAGAACATGGAATCTCACACAATTTCTCCGCACCAAGGACTCCTCAACAAAATGGTGTCGTAGAAAGGAAGAATAGATCATTGGTGGAACTTGCAAGGACAATGCCAAGTGATTCAAATCTCCCTAAGTATTTTTGGGCGGATGCGGTGAGCACGGCATGTTTTGTGAGTAACCATGTCAATATTAGACCTATTCTCAAGAAGACCCCTTATGAACTTTTTAAAGGGAGAAAACCAAATATTTCTTTCTTTCATGTGTTCGGGTGCAAGTGCTTTGTCCTAAACAACGACAAAGACAACCTTGGTAAGTTTGATGAGAAATCCGATGAAGGTATTTTTCTCGGCTACTCTCTCTCTAGTAAGGCATTTAGAATTTATAATAAAAGAACTTTAACTATAGAAGAATCTATGCATGTTAAATTTGATGAATCTAACCCCTCGAAAGAGGATATTATTGTTTGTGATAATGATGATGATCTTGTAGAAACTCGCAAAGAAGATACTTCTAAAGACTTCATTGAAAACCTAGAAGAAAAACACGAAGAACATCATGATGAACCGATTCAACAAAAGTCGATCAATAATGATCTACCAAAAGAATGGAGAACACATAGGGATCATCCAATCGACAAAGTCATCGGAGACATAAGTCAAGGTGTAACAACAAGACTAAACCTCAAAGATGCATGCTTGAATATGGCGTTCGTTTCTCAAATAGAACCCTCCAAAGTTAATGAAGCTCTTGAAGATGATCAATGGATCATTGCCATGCAAGAAGAGTTGAACCAATTTGAAAGAAATCAAGTTTGGGAACTTGACCCAAAACCAAATAATAAACATATCATCGGAACAAGATGGGTATTTAAGAACAAACTTGATGAAAATGGAATTATTATTCGTAACAAAGCAAGATTGGTGGCTCAAGGGTACAATCAAGAGGAAGGAACTGACTTTGAAGAAACATTTGCTCCGGTTGCAAGGTTAGAAGCTATTCGTCTATTACTCGCTTATGCTTGTTCAATGAATTTTCAGTTATTTCAAATGGACGTCAAAAGCGCCTTCCTAAACGGATATATCAACGAAGAAGTCTATGTCAAACAACCTCCGGGCTTTGAAGACTTCAAGCATCCTTCACATGTATACAAGTTGAAGAAAGCTCTCTATGGTTTAAAACAAGCACCAAGGGCATGGTATGATCGTCTAAGTAATTTCTTATGCAAAAAAGGTTTTGAAAAAGGCAAGGTAGACAAGACTCTGTTCATTAAGAGGATTAAGAATAATACCTTACTTGTTCAAGTGTATGTAGACGACATTATCTTTGGTTCAACAAACAATCAACTATGTGAAGAATTTGCTTCAATGATGCAAGGCGAGTTTGAAATGTCTATGATGGGAAAAATGAATTATTTCCTTGGATTACAAATCAAGCAACAAAAGGACGGAGTCTTCATCAACCAATCAAAGTATTGCAAAGAATTATTAAAAAGATTTGATATGGATGGATGTAAAGCTATGTCAACACCAATGCGATCCGGAACCTACATTGATCAAGACGAATCGGGAACATCGGTTGATATTACGAAGTATCGAGGTATGATTGGTTCTTTATTATATTTGATGGCAAGCCGTCCTGACATAATGTTTAGTGTGTGTTTATGTGCTCGCTTCCAAGAAAATCCAAAGGAGTCACATCTCACGGCGGTCAAAAGAATCATGAAGTATCTCAAGGGGACGACAAATGTTGGATTATGGTATCCTAAAGGTAGTGTTTGCACTTTAATTGGTTATTCTGACGCGGATTATGCAGGCTGTAAAACAGATAGAAAAAGCACGAGTGGAACATGTCACATCCTCGGAAATGCTCTAGTTTCGTGGTCTTCCAAGAAACAAGCATGTGTTGCACTTAGTACGGCCGAAGCGGAGTACATAGCTGCTGGTAGTTGTTGTGCACAAAACCTTTGGTTAAAACAACAATTAAGCGACTACGGAATTGATCTTGGTTGCATTCCTCTCCGGTGCGACAACACAAGTGCAATTAACATTACAAAGAATCCCGTCATGCTCTCAAGGACCAAACACATTGACATTCGACATCATTTTCTGCGTGATCATGTGCTTAAAGGCGATGTCGAAGTGACTTTTGTTGATACTCATAACCAACTAGCAGATATCTCACCAAACCACTCGAAAAAGAATCATTCTACAAAATCAGGCGAGAACTCGGTATCTTGGATGAAGGTGATATCTAAACACATCTTTAAATTTTTTTCATCAAGTTATTTTCATCAAAATTTAGCTAAAGTTACATGTTACTATGATATAGTATTAGTATATTTGTCTTGCACATGTTTTTCTAAAGTTTCATACTTGTTATCTTTTGTTATTATGCAATTTTTGACACTGTTAATCGGTTAACCCAGGGAGTTAATCGATTAACACCTGCAGCTCTTGAATTTGTGGAAATCTTGATTCTGTTAATCGATTAACCCAGGGAGTTAACCGATTAACCTGCGCTAACGTGGAATTTTTTAAAAAAAAAACGTATGAGTCTATGTTTTAAGTATGTGGATTAAAGATATTGGGTGCATGTAATTTCAGTCAACATTTTCTCTTACTCCTCTTCCTCACCTTCAAACTCACCATTAAAGCTCTCTTGGAACTCATCACTTCCACCCACTCAAGTTTTGATTCAAACCTCTCATTAAAAACCCACTACAATTACTCTCCTATAAAACCTTCTCATTCTCAACTCTCTTTCAACCATTCCTCACCCAAATCCGAATATCCCTCTCTCAAAACCTAAAAGCTTCAAACTTCATCCATGGCTTCTATGAAGAAGGGAAAGGGAAAAATGCCAGCAAGCAGCTCAGCAGAACATGAGGAAGATACTCAGATGGAAACTATCAAGAAAAGGAGAATGGATTTCAAGGTCCGGGTTCGTCAACTTCTTCCGGTAAAGTATGTAAATCTCTTAGATTTTCCTGCTCCTTTCTTTGATTTTCCGAATCTATTGAAAATTCAGAAAATAGACAAATTTGTTGCTGATAAAGGTAAATGTTATACCGATCTGGTTAAAGCTTTTATGAACACCATGTCGATTAATTTGGATATGAATGAACAACATATGCTGAGAGCAGTGGTTAGAAACTGTGAGATTGTAGAGAATTTGGCAGGAATAGCTGCGACGCTGAAAATTCCATATTCCGGATATTTTCTTCGCAAAGGCGTTACATTCTCGGATGGTCCTTGGGCTGAATTTCACAAGATGGAATACTACTACAGCATCTGTAGATTCCCAAGAGAAGTGGTGGTTGCTGGACAACGTACAGCCCGTACGCTTCAGTATGCTTCAAATCTGTCTATAAACGATCGAATGTTACATTATGTTATCTGCTATGTTTTGATTCCAAAGGACTCCAACCATGCTCAAATTAGTGATCTTTAGATGCAAATGTTGTTTGCAATCAAAAATAAGATCAAGATTAATTGGGTTCTAACCATGATGTATCATCTGAAGCAACAAATTTCTTTGTCCACCCGGATCCCATATGGTCGCCTAATCTCAAGGATTTTAGAAAACACTGATTTGGACCTCAATAGGGAACCGGCTACTATTCCGAAGCAGTCCGCGAATGAAATCAACAAGACAACAATTGTGAGAAACACCGGAATCGTGGAAACAAGTCCTGGAAGTGGAGCATACAAGTATGTTGAAGCAGAATCTACTCCTACCCCCTATCCTATTCCCGAAGGTGGCATAACAAATGAATTTCTCTACATGACTATGATGAATCAACATAGAGAAACCACCCGGGCAATTGCTTCTCTTCGCAAGCTTGTGTTGGATTCACAAAGACAGCCTGAAGATGATGATGATAATGAAGATGGAAGTGAAGAAGGTGGAGAAGGGAGTGATGAGGTTTCTGATGACGATTGAAGTCCTTGCCCCATATCTGTTTTTGCTATGTCTTTTACATTTTTGTTTTATGTCCTGTAGTTCAGAATTTATGTTTTGATCCTCTAAGTTGAATTTTGTATCGTAACTCATATTCTGGTATTGCTATGACTGCGTGTTCGTTGGATTATATGTGTGTGTTTACTATGTATAAACTGTCATTGTTTGGAATCCTCTTCCTTTTTGCTAATGACAAAGGGGGAGAAGGATTGGTTTCTCTAACAGTTTTTGTGCAGAAATTCTTTACCCTCATGAATTTAGGGGGAGCTCCACTTTAGGGGGAGAATCAAAGTTAGAGTAACATCAAGTCTAAAAGTTCAAGCTTTCAATGGATTGGTTGTCATCATCAAAAAGGGGGAGATTATAGAAGCAAGCTTCATTCACATTGAGTTTTGATGAAGACAACACAACAAACTCTCTACAAAGATACTCTCTACAAAGATAATGTGCAAAAAGAAAGAGAATCAAGATGCAATAAAGCACAAGAAGCTCAAGTTCAAGAAAATACCCTAAGTGCTATCAAGGTTGAACAAAGCTTCAAGGGTTCAAATGTCATGAAGATCAAAGGTTGAACAAAGGTATAACAATGTCATTTAAATGGTTATACAAGTGTTCACACATCTTGCATTTTGCATATCCTTGATCCAGTACATTGCATAGTTTTTTATGGAAAGTTCACTTTGATTTCTAAAACTTTTTATTGAGATTTCAACACTGTTAATCGATTAACACATGGGGTTAACCGATTAACACATTCAAAATTTAAATATTTTCAAACGTTACAGGGGTGTTAACCGATTAACCTATATGGTTAACCGATTAGCACTGCCACTGTAAGCGAAAATTGGGGACTTTTCATGGAAATGTGCATTGCTCTCTCATCTCTTTTCATTCCTTTACTGCATATTTCACATACCTTTTTGTAGGGGTGTTTTACTCATATTTAAACACTTCAATTTCAGTTTTAACTCTCACCTCCTAACAATTTCAAAATAAAAAATTCACTCATACTTTCATATTTTCAAAATATTGTTCAAGTGTCCATTTAGAATCTTTTGACAAGAAACTTTTGCATATCTTTCACAAAATATCATTGTTTCATCTCATTCTTGTCAAGAACACTTGTATATTTCATTTGAGTGATATTTATTTCAAGGAGAAGATCGATCGTGAAGATTGATAGCATCATTTTCTCAAGACATCAAATTTATTATCAAGAATATTTTTCTGTTTTACCTTGTTGTCCAGGATTGTTGGAAACAAGTGAGTGTTTGAAGAGGATTGTTCTTCATACACTTAGTTACCTATAGGTTAGATAGTAAGCATCACAATTGGTGTGATTAGGATGTACAATAATTCTAACTATAGTGAACTGTCTTTCGTGTTGAAGGAGGAGTGGAGTACTCTCGGGCTGTGAGGGGAACCGCTATAATTCTCTTGTGTCATTTTTCCTTTCCGCATTTTACTTTTCAGCACTTATCATAAAACGGAAAAATAACCAAGAACCGGTAAAAAGATCGAAGAAATTTTTTAAGAACCTAATTCACCCCCCTCTTAGGCGCATTTACACTTACAAAATGAGGAAAATTTTCGAAGAAAGCATGGGAAGCTTTTATATGTGTTGAATACAAGTGTAGATCAGACGCTGCTTTCTACATTACTCCAGTTCTATGACCCACTGTATCATTGTTTCACCTTTCCAGATTACCAACTTGTACCCACACTTGAAGAGTACTCTCAGATAATTGGGTTACCTATTCGAGACAATTATCCCTTTTTGGTCTTCACAAATAAACCTGATGAAGAGGAAATCGCTAAGCATACACATTTGGATGTAGCTGACATTAAAGCTAATATGATTGCAAAAGGGAAAACTTCCGGTTTTACTGCAGAGTTTTTGGTCACCAAAGCCCGATATTATTTTGACCATCAAAATAAGGAGGCTTTCGAAGCGGTTTTTCCCTTACTTGTATATGGTGTTCTTTTATTCCCAAGTTTCAAAAATTTCGTGGACCTCAACGCCATTAAGATTTTCTTGAAGAAGAATCCAGTTCCGACCTTATTAGATGAAGCTTATTATTCCGTTCATACGAGGAATGCTCGTGGAAAAGGAATGATTACTTGTTGTGTTCCTCTGTTGTGCAGGTGGTTTATTTCGCACCTGCCTAAAGCACGTGACTTTTGGAATCTCAAGAAGGGGTGGTGGTCACAAAAGATAATGTCTCTCACTCATTTTGACATTGAGTGGAATAATTACTTATTTGATAAAGTGGTTATTATAGACAGCTGTGGGAATTTTGGTAATGTACCCCTCCTCAGCATTGAAGGGTTAATCAGCTACAATCCAGTTTTGGCACGAAGACAACTAGGGTTCCCTCTAAGAGACAAGCCTGACAGCGCCCGAGTGGAAAACATTTATTTCAAAGATGAAAATTTGAGTAAGGATTTAAGGGAACAAGTTTTAAGTGCTTGGGATCAGAAGATTAAGAAGGATTTGCATAATTTAGGGAAGCCTGATTGTGTCTCTCTGGAACCTTATCTCCAATGGGTTCGAAGAAGGGCCGTTGAGTTGAAGATGCCTTATCGTCGTCAAGATCCAATGGTTCTGAAAGAAAAACCGGTCTTATACTTTACATCTGATGCTGACAAGTTGAAAATTGCTTTAGAAAAATCTCAACAAATGGAAGAGGCTTGGAAGAACAAGTACCACATAGCTTTGGAAGAGAATGCCGAACTTCAACAGCAACTCAAGGCAAAAGAGGAAGAATTCACTTCATTCAAAAAGAGGAAAGCACAAGAAGAGTTACCTCATCCTAAACCTCAATCAACGCCTTGGAAGTTAATAGTTGACAAGCTTATCTTGGAGAAGAGCAAGATAGAAGAGGAAAACAAGAAGCTCAAGACAAGGCTTTTAGGAGAATCTCCTTAGATCTTTCTTAGTTTTTATTTAACTATTCCGTTATGGTTTTGGAAAAGTGTGTTGAATCATTGTAATGAATTTTATTTAATTAACAGTTTCTTCTTTCGGTATTCCAAACATTAACTTTTGTAACCGACCTTTTTATGATTAATAAAATGCGTTTTTTCTGATATCCCATAATGGTTATAAATAGTCAAGTTCCATGAAGCTTTTGCATATCATCTCATTTGCATTCTTTCTTTCCTTTATTTTACTTCAAAGAGCTCAAAATTGTTGTTTTTAGATATCGTAAAATGGATTTTGGAAGGAAAGGAACTTTGCCATACACCTTCAGAGTCTTTAATGTGGAACAATTAAGGGAACTAGGAGGTTGGATAAGGGATCCAGAGGCTTTCGCTGCAAAGCATGGGTAGATTCTCTCTTTATTGCAGGTACAAGTAGCTGCTGGTCTATTGGAGACGCTGGTTCAATTCTACCATGTAATCTACCACTACTTCATCTTTCAAGATTTCCAGTTGATGCCCACATTGGAGGAGTATTCCGCTTTATTGAGAATCCCCGTCAAAGACTCACCCCCGTTCTACGGTGGAGAAGGAAGACTCAGTCAAGAAGACATCGCAAGAGTAACCCGCATCAAGCTGTTGGAGATCCAGACTCACATGACGTTCAGAGGAGGAATCGACGGCTTGCCTGCTCAATTCTTATTCGAGAAAGCTCGAGAATTCGTCGACAAAGGAAGTACCAAGGCTTTCGAGAATCTTTTCACATTGCTGGTTTATGGTTTATTCTTGTTTCCAAGTGTTGAGAATTTCATCGATGTCCACGCGATCAGGATCTTCATGCTCAAGAATCCTGTTCCAACACTATTGGCCGATGCATACCACTCGATTCATTCAAAGATTCTGAAAGGAGAAGGTCAGATTGTTTGCTGCACACCTATCCTCTATAGGTGGTTTATTTCGCACCTACCGAGGTCTGCAGCCTTTTGGGATGTGAAAGATGTTTCTGAATGGCCCGTTAAACTCATGGCTCTCACTCACTCAGATATTGTTTGGCATGATCCAATGTACGGAGGAATTCCCATGATTCACAGTTGTGGAGATTTTTCCAATGTGCCTCTTCTTAGCACAAAGGGATGCACCAGTTACAACCCTGTTCTCGCCCGTCGCCATCTTGGACATCCGATGAATGAGATACCCGATCCAGAGAACCTAAAAAGAATTTTCCTCTATGAGGGAGAAGACCTTCAGCTGAAGATTCAGATTCTTTTTGCTTGGCGTCGAATCAACAGACAAGGGATGACTGCAACAACAAACCCCGACTGCACAGTTACAGAATCTTACCTGGAGTGGTCACGCAAACGAGCCTCGTTTTGACAATGTCGTATCCTCGTCCCAAGCCTCCTGTAGTGGAATCAGACGAAGTTTCAAGGCTGAAAGCTGAAGTAGAGAAGCTGACCCTGGACAAGTTTATATTGCAGGAAAGGATTGACAAGTTGATGGAAGAACTCAGTGAAAGAAAGGGAGCATCATCCAGTGGATCGAAGCCCTAGTTCCTTTTTGTATTTTATTCTGTTTATTGTAATAAAGCCCTGAGGGTGTATGGTTTGTGACAAAGTTTAAAATTTTAATAAAATAAATTATGATGTTTAAAACACACTTTTGAGTTCCTTGAAGTTTGTGTTGCATCATGTTGCATCATACGCATCTTCCACATTTGCATTTTCTTACATTCCAGGTTCTTATCTGTGTCTCCTTTCAGTGGACAAGCTGAGTCATCGATACAATACTCGAGTCGGCTATAAAATAAGAATGGATCAACTCGAGCAGGAAAACAGAGCGCTTCGGGAAGAAGTTTCAACCCTAAAGGAAAGTCTAGAGAAGATCAATGGGATGATGGAAGCTTTGATGGCTGCTCAGAATCAGCCATCACATGGTACGACATCACACAACACTGTTATCTCTGAGATAATACCAGCACCGATCCCAGTGGTGCCCACTACAAATGAAGTTCAGTATTCTATGCCTCCTGGTGATCCGTGGGGTATGCCTCCTCACTTTACTCCAGCTGGATACCGCCCACCTGTTTCTCAGGTTACTGCCACGACTGCTGTAATGACTGTGCCACCACCTGTGGTAAATGCTACTCCTTTTCATCTGGAAGAACCTGTGTTTCATGCTGAACCTAGTGAGAGTGTTGGAATGGAAGAGCGAATGGATGATTTCCAGGACCAGTTTCTAGAAATGAAGAAAGAAATCAAGGCCCTTCGTGGGAAAGAGTTGTTCAGAAAGAGTGCCTCTGAGCTATGCTTGGTTCCTAATGTTAAGATTCCTCCAAAGTTCAAGCTCCCTGATTTAGAGAAGTATAAAGGAAATTCTTGCCCACATAGTCACATAGTTATGTATGCCCGGAAAATGTCTGCTCATAAGGATAATGATCCCATATTGATACATTACTTCCAGGATAGTTTGACTGGGGCAGCCCTCAAGTGGTACATGGGGCTAGATAGTTCAAAGGTCCGCAACTTTAATGACCTCTGTGAGCTTTTCATCAAGCAATACAAATATAATGTCGACATGGCTCCAAATAGAGACCAGTTGAGAGCCATGGCCCAGAAGGAAAGAGAAAATTTTAAGGAGTACGCCCAGCGCTGGCGTGAACTTGCTGCTCAAGTTACTCCACCTCTGGAGGAGAGAGAGATGACTAGAATTTTTCTGAAAACACTGAGCCCGTTTTTCTATGAGAGGATGGTAGCAAGCGCCCCTAGTGATTTTACTGAAATGGTGAATATGGGGATGCGTTTGGAAGAAGGTGTCCGTGAAGGGAGATTGGTGAGAGAAGGAAGCGCTTCCAGCAATGCCAAGAAGTATGGAAGTAATTTTGGGAAAAAGAAAGAACAAGAAGTAAGTGCTGTGCACCAAGGGCGGTCGAAAGGAAGATATCACCAACACCCGCAGGTCGCTGCTGTGACCCCAGTTATCAATGCTCCAGCTTACCAACCACAGTTTGCACAACCTTATCAACCATCACCTCAAATTCCACCTGCTTCATCACAACAACAATATCGTCAGCAAAATCAGCAATCTCCTCAACAAACCCGACAGCCGTTCAACAGCCCCAATCGTGTGGTCAGGAAACCAAATTTTGATCTGATCCCTATGTTATATGCAGAACTCTTTCCAGCATTGTTGCAAAAAGGCCATATCCAGACTAAATCCCCACCAGCAGTGCCTAAGGACCTTCCTTATTGGTACAGAGCTGATCAGTTTTGTCCATATCATCAGGGGGCGCCAGGCCATAATATTGAGAATTGTTATGGATTGAAAGCCGACGTTCAGAGATTAGTCAAGAGTGGAATCCTGACTTTCAAAGATTCAAATCCAAATGTGCAGAACAATCCTCTACCACAGCATGGAGCAGCCAATGTGAACATGATCCAAGAGTGTCTTACAGATGAGGATGAAGAGGTATTTGTGATAGTTCCCCACATCAAAGATCTGGAACGAATTGAGTTTACTTATGATAGCCGGAAGACTGTTGCTAATCCTCTGGTTATTAATGTACCTGGACCAGTTCCTTATACTTCCAGCAAGGCTATTCCCTACAGGTATAACGCTACTATGTTTGAAAATGATAAGGAGGTGCCTTTACCTAATTTGTCATCTGTAGTCAACATTGCTGATGTTAGCCGAGTTACAAGGAGTGGCCGAGTTTTCTCGGCACCAAAAGATAAAGAGGTCCCTTCTGAGCAGCCAGTTGTAGAGAATGTAACTTTGGGGCAGTCCAGTGGTAATAATTCTGTAGACAAATCTGACGAGGTCCTGAAAATGATCAAGAGAAGTGAATACAAGGTAGTAGATCAGCTGCTGCAGACACCATCTAAGATATTCATGTTACAATTGCTGATGAGCTCCGAGGCCCATAGACAGGCATTGCAGGGAGTACTGGAGCAGGCATACATTGACCATGATGTGACTATAGAGCAGTTTAGTGGAATAGTGGGTAACATTACTGCATGCAACAATCTGGGATTCTGCGAAGAGGAGTTACCTGAAGAAGGAAAGAAGCATAATTTGGCTCTGCACATTTCAATAAACTGCATGAATGACATGTTATCTGGAGTTTTGGTCGATACTGGTTCTTCATTGAATGTGATGCTAAGGACAACTCTCGCAAGGCTGACTTATCAGGGACCACCAATGAGGCCGAGCGGTGTTATTGTCAAAGCTTTTGATGGTTCGAGGAAGACCGTGATTGGAGAAGTGGATTTACCCATGACTATTGGGCTCAGTGTTTTTCAGATCACATTTCAGGTCATGGATATTCATGCCGCCTACAGCTGTTTACTAGGCAGGCCATGGATACATGAGGCTGGAGCGGTTACATCTACCCTACACCAGAAGTTGAAGTATGTTTGTGACGGACAATTAGTCACAATTTGTGGGGAAAGGGCTCTGGTAGTAAGCCATCTTTCTTCCTTTTCTTACGTCGATGCAGAAGAGGAGGTGGGGACTCAACACCAAGAGTAACGGAGTTACTATGACATCTTTCAAAGACGCACAGTGAGTTGTAGAAAGTGGCTCTCAAGGGAAGTGCGGGCAGGTGCTGGTGTTGCCCGAAAATAAGAACAAGAAGGGTTTGGGTTTCAAAGGTAACAATTCCGAGAAGACTCCCACAGGAAATACGATTATTCCTCCTATCAAGAATGTGTTTCACAATGGAGGGACTATCCATTCGCCAGAGGTAAATGTTGCGGAGGATGATTCTGAAGATGTTTTCATTCCTCTCTTTCCTCCTCAACCAGAAGCCCAAGGATCTGAATATAAAGCCAGTGCCATCCTTGAAGATGAGTCTGTCGAAGATCAGCCTAATCTTGTGACGCATGGGGCAATGGCCCGGAATTGGAGTGCTGTTAACATTCCTATTATGATCCCATTATCAAAATTATTGCACGAATTGAACATAAAAAACAATGACCCAATGCCTTCTCCGAACTTTGAATTTCCTGTGTTCGAAGCCAAAGAAGAGGAAGAAGAGATCCCTGATGAAATATCCCGGTTACTTGAGAATGAAGGTAAAGCCATTCAGCCTCATAAAGAGCCAGTAGAGGTTATTAATTTGGGTACAAAAGAATCCCGTAAAGAGGTGAAGATTGGAGCTTTACTCATTTCCAGTGTGAAAGAAAGGTTGATTAAATTACTTAAGGAATATGTTGATGTGTTCGCTTGGTCTTACCAAGATATGCCTGGTCTTGACACTGCTATAGTGGAGCATCGTTTACCTTTGAAGCCAGAATGTCTGCCGGTCAAGCAGAAACTCAGAAGGACTCGCCCTGATATGGCCTTGAAGATTAAAGAAGAGGTACAGAAGCAGATCAATGCAGGTTTTCTCGTTACATCTGAGTATTCGCAGTGGTTAGCCAATATCGTGCCTGTACCGAAGAAGGATGGTAAAGTTCGCATGTGTGTCGACTACAAAGATTTGAACAAAGCTAGTCCGAAGGATGATTTCCCTCTGCCTCACATCGACATGCTGGTGGATAGCACTGCAAAGTATAAGATTTTCTCTTTTATGGACGGATTTTCAGGTTACAATCAAATCAAGATGGCTCCCGAAGACATGGAAAAGACATCATTCATCACACCCTGGGGCACATTTTGTTACAGAGTTATGCCGTTCGGTTTGAAGAATGCTGGCGCAACATATCAGAGGGCTATGACTACACTTTTCCATGATATGATGCATAAAGAGATTGAAGTTTATGTAGACGACATGATAGCCAAGTTTAGGACTGAAGAAGACCATGTCGAACATCTGTTGAAGTTGTTTCAGCGTTTGAGGAAGTATCAACTACGTTTGAATCCTAACAAGTGCACCTTTGGTGTCCGCTCAGGAAAGCTGCTGGGTTTCATTGTTAGCCAAAAAGGAATCGAAGTGGATCCAGATAAGGTTAAAGCTATTCGAGAAATGCCAGCTCCGACTACGGAAAAGCAGGTCAGAGGTTTCCTGGGGCGTCTGAACTACATCTCTCGGTTTATCTCTAATATGACTGCTACTTGTGGACCCATTTTCAAGCTTCTCAGAAAAGAACAAGATTATGTTTGGACTGAACAATGTCAGAAAGCATTTGATAGTATTAAAGAGTATCTCTTGGAGCCTCCTATTTTGATTCCTCCGGTTAGGGGCAGACCTTTGATCATGTATCTGACGGTTTTAGAAGATTCCATGGGATGTGTGCTCGGTCAACAGGATGAGTCAGGAAAGCAAGACGTTGCCATTTATTATCTCAGTAAGAAGTTCACCGACTTTGAATCCAGATATTCAATGCAGAGAAGACCTGTTGTGCCTTAGCATGGGCGGCTCGCCGTTTGCGCCAATACATGCTAAATCATACCACTTGGTTGATCTCTAAAATGGATCCCATTAAGTACATTTTTGAGAAACCAGCCCTGACGGGAAGGATTGCCAGATGCAGATGCTGTTATCCGAATACGATATCGAATACCACACTCAGAAGGAAATTAAAGGAAGTGTTTTAGGAGATCACCTAGCTCATCAAACTATTGAAGACCACCAGTCTGTGGAAGACGATTTCCCTGATGAGAACGTGATGTATCTAAAAATGAAGGATTGTGAAGAACCATTACCAGATGAAGGGCTTGAACAGGATTCTCAGTGGGGTTTGATTTTTGACGGTGCTGTCAACAACTACGATAAAGGGATTGGGGAAATTATTGTGACTCCTCATGGATCTCATATCCCTTTCACTTCAAGATTGACTTTTCCATGTACGAATAATGAGGCTGAGTATGAAGCATGTATCATGGGCCTTGAAGAGGCAATGGATTTAAGAATGAAGAATTTGGATGTATACGGCGATTCTGCTATAGTGATATACCAAATTACAGGGGAATGGATGACCCAACAAGACAATTTGACTCCGTATAGAGATTATGCAAGAAGACTACTTCTGTTCTTCAACAGAGTCGAGTTCCACCACATTCCTCGTACCGAGAATAGGATGGCAGATGCATTGGCAACTTTGGCTTCTATGATTGTGGTGAACCGCTGGAATGACTGTCCTAAGATTAATGTTATGCGCCTCGACAGGCCGGCTTATGTGTTCTCAGTAGAAGAAGTTATTGATGAAAAATCCTGGTACCATGATATTGAGTTATTTCTCCGAAAGCAAGAGTACCCACCTGGGGCATCTAACAAAGATAAGAAGACTTTAAGAAGACTGGATGGTAACTTTTTCTTGAACAATGATGTGCTTTACAAGAGGAATTTCGACATGGTCCTACTGAGGTGTGTTGACAAGCGAGAAGCGGATATGTTAATGACTGAAATTCATGAAGGATCTTTTGGTACCCATGCTAACGGGCACGCTATGGCAAAGAAACTCCTGAGAGCAGGCTATTACTGGATAACAATGGAAGCTGATTGTTACAAATTTGCCAAGAAGTGCCACAAGTATCAAATCTACGCTGATAAGATTCATGTACCACCGACTCTCCTGAATGTTATCTCATCTCCATGGCCTTTCTCCATGTGGGGCATCGATATGATTGGTATGATAGAACCAAAAACTTCTAATGGTCATCGCTTCATCTTGGTTGCAATTGATTACTTTACCAAGTGGGTCGAGGCCGCTTCATACACCAACGTTACTAGACAGGTGGTCGTCAGATTCATCAGGAACCAGCTTATCTGCAGATACGGTGTGCCGAGTAGAATCATCACTGATAATGGGTCAAACTTAAATAACAAGATGATGAAGGAATTGTGTGAGGAATTCAAGATTGAGCATCACAACTCTTCTCCGTATTGACCAAAGATGAATGGAGCGGTCGAAGCCGCAAATAAGAATATAAAGAAGATTATTCAAAAAATGGTGGTCACTTATAAGGACTGGCACGAGATGCTCCCGTTCGCTCTACACGGATATCGTACCTCGGTGCGCACATCAACAGGGGCAACACCCTTTTCGCTTGTTTATGGTACAGAAGCTGTGCTCCCAGTAGAAGTTGAGATCCCTTCTATGAGAGTCCTGATGGAAGCAATGCTTTCAGAGGCTGAATGGTGTCAAAGCAGATATGACCAGTTGAATCTGATTGAAGAAAGGAGGTTGACGGCCTTATGTCGCGGACAACTATACCAGCAGAAGATGAAGAAGGCTTTTGATAAGAAGGTTCGACCTCGCGAAATCAAAGAGGGAGATCTTGTGCTTAAGAAGATTCAATCTTTCCTTACCGATTCTAGAGGTAAATGGGCTCCTAACTATGATGGCCCATATGTCGTCAAGAAAGTCTTTTCGGGAGGCGCTGTGATGTTAGCCACCATGGATGGAGAAGAGATCACTCGTCCTGTGAACATAGATGCAATCAAGAAATACTACACTTAGAGGCAAAGAGAAGTTGACTCAGTTCGGTTCGTCGAAGCTTGCTACAGCAATTAAAGTCAAGACCTTTAAGAGGCCTAGAACACGGGGAACTCGAGTTCATAGCATTGTTTTGTTTTTGATGTAATTTCTTTTATTACCACTTTCCGACATTGTAATAACATATGGAATCACGCAAATTGCTGATCACCATTTTATGAAATAAAGTTGCGATTTTTATCATTTATTGGCAAATTGTTTTATCTTGCAAAATGATTTTTTTATCTTTTGATAATAAATTTCAAATTGTCTCGTGGGCGGATTACTTTGATTTATGGACACCAAAAGGGATTTTGACAGTCTCCATAAGCCATGGCTCAAAAGGTATTTATCCCAGGTAATGTGCTAGCTCCCTAGTAAGTTTCACTCCAGGTAATCACGACTATCCCCGGTGAATTTCTTCGGTTTCGACCTCCCCAGCGAAGTGACTATTTGATGACTATGATTTATTTTAATAAACCCTCTTGTGGGATTTTTGTGGTTATGGTGGTTCTGCTGCCATTTAAAGGCATTTTGAGTTATTTTGAGGAAAATCCGTTGTTTACGGAGTAAATGTTTTATTTTGAATTTATAAGTGAAATGTGCACTGTCGCACCCTAATTTTTGACCCTGAGATCCTTTGTTCTTTGCATAGCATCTTTAGGCCTTTGTATGCATTTTTTTTATCACTAACCAGTGTGTGTAGGTATGGCAATTTTTAAGGGGAAGCAAAGGAGAGGCGTGATCTCATTCTCATGATTAGATAATCATGACTTGATCATTTGCCTATGCTACATGAATGGATTTATTTCAAGACATGATAATTGGTTTTTTAAATTAACGAAGAAATTTGAATTAATAGACTCATGGCACAATCCACCTGTAATCAAGGGATAAATTCAATATGTGATGGATTGATAATTAAGGCATAAAGATTATGTTACAAGTGCTGATGAGAAATCAAAGTTGAAACTCTCAAGTTGATTCAAAATTATGTCATCACCAGTGAAGCTTCAGGCATGGCAAAAAAATCCAATCCATATCATATCAGAGTGGAACTCATTCTCATTTCCCAAAAAACTACAAGTTTATTCGAATCATGAGTTCACACAACTTAATAAGTCCAAATCTTAAAGCTATGGCCCGATTTACTATGAGTTCACATTTTTCCATTGAGTTCACCAATCCATGCTCATAAATTTAGAGGTTAAAGTTTTGGGAATTTCAAGCTCCAGATCAATTACAAAGACGAGTATGTCAAGATCCGTTTCATTTCAAGATGGAGGCACTTTTGATAAATATTTGGAAAATTTGGTTTCAAAGCAAGAAGGCCAGTACTCGGTTCCCTTGAAATTACTGAGTCTCATCCTGTTCCAAAAGCTTCTGCTATTCTTAATCAAGCACCACGAAGCCAAAGAAGAATTCAGAACAGCATTATCCATCAACTTTAAGGTGCTACAAAAGTAGGTGGAATACAAATGAAATGGTATGAAGTGGAACAACATGAAACATATTTAAAATACGGAGAAGAATTCAACTACTGTTCAACTATTACAGACTATTCAATAGTGACAATAGCAGGCGATTCAAGGAAATGCGAACATCTAGCAATATACAACTTTGGTAATTCAAATCCAGACACAAGAGGACTCTCTGCTACCTTTGGTTAACTTGGCCATCCCTATGGAAAATGCTTCTTCTATCATGCTTCTGGTCATTACTGTGACGGCCATTCGCTCGTTGATCTCATTGCTGAAAGCCAGACCTTCCATATTTGAATGTATTTCTTGACACTGTTGGATCATTTTTAGCCATGAAGCGAATTTTGCAACGGCTGGATCCTCCATTAGACCTCAGAATACAATTCTTCACTGGGGACTATTTAGTCGCCAAGCAAACCACTATGCACCGAATTTGTTGATGGAGTCAGTGGGGCTGCAAACCTACAAAATGATGTGAACATTTCAGGTTTGTGACTACAAAAATCTGTTCAGCCAACAAAATCGGGAGACAGATTCTTAAAAGCTGCTGAGAGTTGCAATGTAGTTACAACAATAGATCAAGAGTACCTTCCAGAAGAACTACTACCAGTAGTGGATCCCAAGCGATTGCAAGACGCATCTTTGATGATTCAACCATGACCTCTGCCTAGCATAAACAATTACCAAGGGCTGGACAAAACAAAAGCGCACAAGAAATGGAAACGAAGTTAGTAGTTCAAAGGTATATATTTGAAAGACAGCAAAACGCGTATTGAAAGTTGCTATTTAAACGAATCATACCAGAGGGTACTTATGGACTAGAATCCCAGAGGCACCAATGGAAAATGCTCACATCTCGCCTCTGAACCCTGTCCTCGCTACGGATAATTCAGCAAACCTAGCAATTGGACTGCCCAGTCGAAAGGCGAAATTTTCAAAAAAAAGCTCTTATGTTTGATTACCTGAAAAAGAAATGAGATTGGAATAAGCTACAAATGATGACCTCAAGTGGATAGACGTGAGTTGCGGATTCCAATCGAAGTTGATGAAGAAATTGAAATTGAAAATGGATTCTGTAGTATTGAATAATCTTCTAGGAGAACATTTTGGTTTGACACCTCAATACAGCGGCCTAATTCCTTATCTACGTCGGAACCTTACACCCTTTAAACCTGATAATCTAACCTCTAGTCCGGCAATCATGATGACATTAGAAACACCATTTGACACCTGCACTGTATTAGTTCTGCACGCCAATTTGAACTGGCCGAATGGGTGAGTTCGACGACATTCAATCACCTTAGCAGCAGCGCATGGGCCTGATAACATGGCAAGAGAAATCAAATTATCAAATCACCGGCATCAAGTTCCAAATCAAAAACTGAACATTCATGGAGATCATTCATAATTTAGCAAGAAGAGAAAATGTTTACAAAATGTTTACCATCATAATCACATATCATGAAATCGCAACAGAGTATCCTAGTTATTCAACATTTGATATCATGTTCCCAAATCAACCTCAGACATAATTAATTCAAAACGGAAGCAAACTATCAATTCATCAAGCAGCAAAAGTGAAGACAGAAACATCATGATAAACCAATTAACTCATGATTAGCTTGTTCATATAGACTTTGTCGAAAATCAATTGAGGCAAGGAATTACTAGACTTACTTTACAAGAACTGTAAGCTTCCATTTAGATGCCATCGAAGTTTCCTACCATAGTTTATGCCCATGCAGCGCAAATCCTGACCGTCTCCCCAGGTAGCTCCAAATTTTTGTCACCAAGTATACGTGGAATGAAAAATCAAGAGTCAAACCGTCAGCATCAATAGTCATGAAACACATTCAAGAACAAATTTGAAAAGTTTCCTAATTGGCCTTAGAGTTATTTTGGAGAATCCATTTTTTCATCATATTGAATTGAGGGCATCATCGTAAAGACACCGGCAGCTTCAATTCTTTCCAATTGGGATTAAATCTAAGTTTTCAAATCATTCGATTGCAAGAATCACACCCAAAACTGAGATTTCCTTTTCAAATATTTCAGATCAATCGTATCAAATCGTATTCAAGAGCAAATTCAAAAACTTCCCATTTTTAAAACCAAATCAGCAAATCAGATCGTATCAGAGTATCACAAATTCATTTTCAGATTTCAAAAACTTCCCAAATCAGCAAATCAGATCGTATCAGAATATCCAAATTCAATTTCAGTTCAAAACCTTTCCAAATCCAACCCAAATCGGATCAAGTCATTTAACGCATTATCAAATCAGCATTCAAGATTTTCAATTTCCCTAATTCATCATCGGCCTATAAAAAGGGACAAATTCTTGGCAGAAAACACACAGAAAAATTAACGGAAAAGCCACAAAAAATCCCACGCATTCGAAACAATAAGATCGAGGCTCAGAACACCAAGAGCGTTCATCATCGCCCAACGGACTCAGAAACACGCAATAAACATACACGAAGGGAGGATATCACCTGGAGCATCACGAGGGTTCGTCTTCAGCTCACGCGCCGCCATTAAAGCCCCATCGGAGGGTCTCCGATAGGTAAACCTGAAACCCCTTCTTCTTCATGTATCTTGCGTTGATTCTTCTTATTTTGCATTCAACACCATTAATTTGTGATTCCATGTCCGATTGCCATTTGCATGTCGCTCTGGGTTTCAATTTGGGATTTTAGGGTTCGTGATCTTTCTGTGTAATTTGTGAGAGCGATTTGGTACAGGTTATTAAATCATGGGTTTGAACGGATTAGAGCGTTTGAACGAGAGAGAAGAAGGGAGAGCGTTTGAACGAGAGAGAAGAAATGAGGTTGGGTACGAACAAGAGAGAGAGAAAGTTTGATCTGCTCACTTTGGTTTTTTCTGAATGCCGTGCATAAACCAGTTTTCTTTTAATCAACTAATCTTTTTTCTTAATCTGTTTCAACTAAAACACCAATTCTGTTTGTTAAAATAATCATAATCCTTTTTAAAATATAATCTGTTTTTCTTTAAAACCTGATCCTTTTGTTATTTTGTTAAATTAAAAGTTAACTTGTTGAAATAAGCATAATTTTAATTCGTTGAAAATGAATAATGAAGTATAATTTGCATTGTGCTGTAAAAATATAATACGACTTGTCTTTGTTATAACAACTTAATAATAATGTTTTTTAATTCGCCTTTTTTTAAAAAATAACTTTTAATAACAACTTAGCTTTTTTTATAAATATATCACCAAAATAATTTTCATAATAAATTATCAAGCGTAAGTTCCTTTTGTTAATAAACTTTTTTTATAAGGTCATTTAGAATTAATCCTCTTATCAATTAAAAAAAAAATAATTATAATCCTTTGATTTCTATCATGTTTCTTTTCCCAATTAAAACAAATATATAACCTCTTATACCATGTTCGTCTCTAATTTTCTAAATGCATGCTTAAATCTCGTTGATTCCGCAAATATATATATGATGCATGATTTGAGTGTCTTGTTTGAATATTATTTGTTTGCCTTATATGTTGAAGTTTAAATCATGATTTTATGCTCATTATTTTATAATATAATTGCATGAAATATTATACCTTATTCGTAATTAATTTTTAAATTATTTATATTGGTTATATCCCCCCTTTTAATCCAAAGGAAGGTCACCCCACATTGACTCAATGTCATAGGACTAACCTTTAGAACCTTGGCCTTAGGATCCGGAGTTTTCGTACTCCATGTCTCGTTGTAGACACTTAAAAACCTTAGCTTTAGGATCGGAGTTTTTATACTCCGAGTAAATGTCCTCCATGAACATTTACAAACCTACCCCTCTTGGACCATCCTACAACTTTAGAGTCACCGTACTCTATGTAAGGTTTTTCCTAAAACTTTACTTCCCTCTTGGAACCTCGACCACGTCAAGAAGTTCCTCTTCTTAGAACTACGCATACTCTGATTCTACACCCGAGGATACGTAAGCGTAAGGTGCGATGCCTTATCGAGTATACTTAGATACTAACCCCTTGGGTTCTCAACCTTTAGCATAGTACCCTTAGCAAGCGAAATATAAAAAATAAAAATAACATAATAAAACGAGAGGTTCCCGTAGAGTACTACAGACGTTTAGGATGCTAATACCTTCCCTAAGCGTAACCTGTAACGCCCCGATTTTGATTATTCCATTATTCTTGAGTCTTTTATTTTAATTGGGTGATAAATTATTTTATTTGTTAAATTGGTGTGTTAAATGTTATTTTACCGTTTTCGAGAGTTTTCGGGGAAATTAGAATGAAGAGTATTTTAGACTTTTCTCAATTAATCATAAGTTAGAAATTTTGTGGAATTAGAATTATGCGAGAAAAATGAATTAATTGATTTAGTGGAAAATGAGAGAAAAGAAATAGAAAAGAAAGAAAATAGATAGAAAAGAGAAATAGAGAGAAATAGAGAAAGATAGAAAGAAAAAGAAGAGAAAGAAAGAGGAAGAGGGAAAAAGAGAAGAAAAGAGGAAAAAAAGTGGAAATCATCAAGAACAAGAGCTAGATCATTTGGAATCCGGGTAAGGGTGTGAAATATTATTATCCTAACTTTGTGTATGATTATGTATGTGTTTTGTGTGGATGTTTTGGTTGGTTTTCCATATGTTTCCGTTTATGCCGTATTTGACGAAATCGATAGAAACCGATGTTTTTACGGTCGAAAAGTCGTATAAATACATGTGTTGGTTGGCTATATGTATGTGAGCTGCTGTTTAAAGTTTCATGAAGTTTGGTTATGTTTTGGTTAGTTTTCGTTATGTTTCCGTTGTTTTTTCCGTTTAGGTCGAATTGTAGGAAATCGATGTTTTCACGGATGAATTTCGAAATAAATTGCGTAGATTAGTCGTATGAGGTTAGGCCGAGATTATAGAAACTCGTTTGGTTGAAATCGGTTGATATTATGAGTTTTGACATTTTTGGGTTTTGAGAATGTGAGATTTTGGTGAAAATCGAATGTTGTGGAATCGGTGTTTTTTTTATCCTAACATGTTGGTATGTATTTATGGAGGATTACCATGTATTTATTCGGAAGAAAGTAATTGAATCGGTCGGGTTTTCGAGCGAAAACGCCGAAAAACCAGTGCTGTACCAGCAGAACCCGCAGCAGCTTTATGCTGAAATTCTGGTTTTCGGGGAAACTTCGGAAATTCATATTTTTTGATCCGTAAGTCGGTTTTGACCCCTGTTCGAAGCGTTGGGAAGCTAACGAGATGTTCTTTCTAGGAAAAATGGTTTTGAGGTCTAAACCTGGTCCAATTGGAACAGTATTTTTGAACCGTTTCGTAGTGTCGGACCTCAGGTTTATGTTTTTGCGTTATTTTGAAATATACATATCTTCTTCGTTGTTTATCGGATTTAAGTGTTCTTTATATCGAATCGAACTTGTGGATGAGTACTTTTTGATGATGATGGAAAATATTATTTTTAGCCGACTTTTCCGGTAAACCGTAAATTGATTTGTTTGGATAAATGTGTATGTTGTTATACAATTGATGTGAATGTAGATGGATTATATGTGATGAATGCATGAATATATTGTGAATATGTATGCATTTCAAGAATGTATTTCGAGTCATTTTGCATGTGAAGCATCATGATGTGCATTCTTGTGTTGAGCGATTCTAATGAGAATCCGTTGTAACGTCGTGTGCCTATGTGAGGTGTGAGCGATGATTACGAATGATTGTGTGCCCATGTGGGGTGTGAGCAATCGGATCGTGTGCCCTTGTGGGGTGTGAGCGATCGGGTCGTGTGCCCATGTGGGGTGTGAGCGATCCATAAACATTGTGTGCCCATGTGGGGTGTGAGCAATGGGTGAACATCGTAGGCCCGACGGGGAGTTACTTCGGTAACGAGCGATGGTTCCAGCTGAGTTCCTGAGTGAACTAGTGATGATTGAGTCGGTACCGCATTGCATTTGCATAGAGTCGTGAGTCGGTCTCTATGATTTGCATTTGTCATCTTTATAATGATGTGTTGTTGAATGAACATAATTGTGTATGTTTATACGGAATGATTGAGAATTGTGAAAGTGTGCATGATGAATATGCTTGGTGGATATATATATATATATACATTGTGATGTATATGGATGAAAATGTGATGAATTGTGGTGAGAATGTGTAATATGTGTATTTTTATGTTTATATATATAATTATATGCATTGTTATTATGATAATATTTCTTACCCTTCTGCTGTTTTATGATGCTCTATGAGGCATTGCAGAGTAGGTATGCTGGACTTCTTTTTGTGAAGCGTGTCTTCATTCTTTTGGTCGGTTGGCTCTGATATGTAGCACCGGGTAGCTAGGATGTATATTATTCTTTTGTGATACATTTGTACATGTATCTTGTTGATGGATGTTTATGTGAACATGACTTATATTGATGGATGATACTTGGTGATGTATATATCTACGTATATATACTTGGATGTATTTCAATGTTTGGATTTTCCTATTTTATTCTAAATATTGAGATGTGGGTGTAAGGACAAAGTTCCTCTATGGCAAGTTACCCCATTGTTGCATATCAATATTTTGAGCAGGTGTTGTATGTATTAAATGCGTGTATGATGTGAGATGCCTCTTTTATACTATGTTTTAATCGTACTCTGGCGAATTTTTTTAATATGTGCCTAAATGATTTATGTGATTATTTGGGGGTATAGAAAGGGGGTGTTACATAACCAACCCTCGAACCTTAGATCTCCCCTTTTAGGTTTTTGACCTTGAACCTTTCCTTTGGACAAATCAAAGTCAGTGTCGAAATAAATGTGATCCTAGTTCATTAATAACTATGGTATCTAATTTTCACCGCGACATGCACCCTTCGAGGTGAATTCCGATTTATTATGATTTTATGTGTATTCCGCTGCGATATTTTGTGGGGTAGAAAAGGGTGTTACACCAATAGTCCTCCTTTGGTACCACTTGAAAGCTTGTGCCGTAGACATTGCATAGAGTAGTGACTTGGTGAAGAACAGAGAGAAAGTTGGTTGGGTCCAGCCGGACCTTGGAACAGGCTGCTCTAACATGGGAGCAAGGCATACGAAATGCCTGAAACCTTCCACAGTTACGCCAAGTCCTATCCAGTTTCACTCGGTAACATCCCCTAGGCCTTCCTTCGTTGTGATCAATAGACTCTGCAACTTTGAAGTGACCTTTAGTACGGTCGAAGACCGTGACCACATGTGTGTTGGCCTTTGCTGCTTCGTTCTTCATGAATGTCATTGAACTATCACTAAACAGCTGCCCAGATTGTAAGACCGAATGCCACTTGGTACGTCTGGTATCAAAGAGTGCATCGAGCCTAAAATATGTTGGCGGCAGCTGGATTACGGAAGCGCCGTTGGCGGCAACCCCCCGACTATTGGGGACAGATGCTTCCGAATTTGTCTAATGCGCCGGGGCCATCTCAACAGACGCAAAGATCAGCCACACCTCAACAAAATCGTGGAAGACAAAGACGCCCCGCAAGAGCCCCTGCATGTGGAACCGGTGGACGCTTAGATAGGCACGATCATTGAATTTTTCTTTACCACCCATTGTAATAATTGTTGTCCTTAACATTCTGATGTCTTTATGGCTATTCTAATTTTATTTCCAATACATTTTTCATTTCACAAATTAAACAAAAAAAAAAAAAAAAGTGAACTGAGGCGCCATCCCATATGGCGCCTTCCCCTTTCAGTGTGAAAAATTTAGGGCAAATCCCATATGGCCTGAGGCGCCATATGGTGTGGCTTTTGCCTTTTAACTAAGGTGTCATCCCATATGGCACCATCCTTATACTCGTTTTTCAAACATAGCCATTTTTGTAAATCTCCTGAAATGTATGTTTTCTTGGAATTTTTCTTGAATAAGTAAGTTATATTGAAAAAAAGATTCTTTAAATGCTATAAAGCAAAATTAGTATGAATTGTTACATATAGTTTTGATTGTAATGTCTATAAATTATAAATTTTGCATACATCTATAAGTGTAATAAAAAAGATATATGTAATGTCTATAAATTTGCATACATATATATATATAAAGTCTCGATTGCGGTGTCTATAAATTTATAAATTTATATGTAGTGCTTGAATTTTTAGATTCAATTGTTATTGTTTTTTTTTAAGTGTTCACTTTAATTTTTTATATATGTTCTTTTTGATTTTGAAATTTATAGTTAACAGATTTAATTTTTTTTCAACTAAGAATAGGGGCCGAAGTTTCGTGGTACAGTTTTTTCCAATTTTCTATTTTGATTTCAAAAAGAAATGCATTATCAATCTTTTGGAGGTTTTAATGATCAATGGGTTGTTTTTCATTTTTTTTCCTTCTTCAGTTTTTTTTCAATTGATTTTGGTATTTTTAGAGAGTGTCAAATTCTCTCATTAAAAAATCAACAACATTTGTGTGGAGATATAAAAAAATGTGAAACCTTGAGATCAATTATTATTATTTCAGTTTTATCCTTTTAGTATAACTTTTTAATGTATTTTATGGGAGTGTTTATTATTATTTTTTAAACAAAATTTTAATGAAGCAATTTCAAATGAAAAGTATTAATGGCAACCAGAGATCATTTGAAATCGGACCCCAAGAGTTGGCCTAGTGGTGGAGGCTTGGGTCTTGAGAGTGTGCTCCTCTCAAGGTCTCAGGTTCGAATCCTACTAGGTGCGTTCAACCCTTGTGTGGGTCAGTCCATACGGAATTTTGCTCCGGCTTTAAACGGGGCCTCCGCTAGTGGACGGTGAGATTGGTGCCTCTTGAATTAGTCAAACCCAAAGCCGAATACCAAGATTTCCAAATGACTGTGAACCGTGATAAAATTTTTAAATTATTTGTATAATGCTGTCTTTTATTACATTGATTTCATCTTTTATTCTCTTTAGAAAAACACAGTGGACGGTGAGATTGGTGCCTCTTGAATTAGTCAATCCCAAAGCCGAATACCAAGATTTCCAAATGACTGTGAACCGTGATAAAATTTTTAAATTATTTGTATAATGCTGTCTTTTATTACATTGATTTCATCTTTTATTCTCTTTAGAAAAACACAGTGGGTTATTATTTCCAATGTTATTGGTGACCCATGGTGTCATATATGCTTATATTGAATTAGAGGTTTTTTATTTTACAATGTATTATAGTATGGAAATGTGAAATTATTGTTTTAACTCTGATTTATTTGAGCAAAAGAAAATGTGGTTTGTTAATATGAAAATAGTTGAATTTATTTTTATTCAAGAAAATTCACAACATAATTACAAATTAAAATGTTTGTTGAACAATCAATTGTCTCTTTTATTTTCCCTAATGAAAGAATCAATGTTTTGGTGAAGGTATTGAATTCAAATGCAATTTATGAGAGAAACTCTTAACATAAATAAGTGTGTGCTTAATTATTTTATTCCCTACTTTATTTTATTAATATCAATTTTATAGGACTGTATATTAATTGTCATGTTTATTATATATTTAATGTAAAATTAAATCACTATACTCAAATACAAATAATAAAATTTATTAAATAAATAATTTAAATTAAAACTAAAATTAAATACAAAAATACATATATGTATTGACGCGTTTACATATAAAAAAAAAGGACAAACGGGCACCGTCGAAGTCCAAACGGTGTCCGTTTGGACGCTAGTGAGTAATAATATGCATAAAAGTCTAAAATTAATTACTACAACACAATGCATCAAATATATGTTAACATAATATATATTTTTTTAAGCAAGTTCTAATATAAAAAATCGAGTACTAAGGGTACTCGAACCTGAATACATAGAGACGAGATAAAACTCGACAAAAGAGATTATCTACCAATTGGATCCTAAGACAAATAAAACAAAGGGTCTTTGTTAAACTCGTACAGATTACAATTGGAATGGATAATATCTTCAATTAGGGACCAACGCCAAACCGTAAACTTAACCTTCCAAACGGTGTCGGAAACACTCCAACCAACATCATTGAAAGCGATATTATTCCTGAGAATCCACAACACCCAACAAACAGCAAACCAAATAGTTCCCTGTTTGTCTTCTCTAATCCTCAAAGACTTGCAAGTCTTAAACCAATACATAAAATTACCCTTGATATCCTTCTCCCCTAACCAATGAAAGCCAACCCACTTTGCAATCTCCCTCCACACCTCCTGAACCACTGGACAAGAGAGAAGAATATGGTCCAACGACTCCCGGCAAAGCTTGCAAAAAACGCAATCGGACGGCAACACCAGAATGCCTCTCGTAGCTAAAAGATCCTTCGTCGGTAACCTATTAAAAAAAAACGCCAACTGAAAGCTTTGATTTTCTGCGGAACGGAAATTTTCCAAATCAAAGAGAAAACCACATCAAACCTATTAGCCAGACCATACGGAGTGCGAAGGTGGCAAAGATGCCGGTAAAAGGAGTTGACGGTATACTTGCCCCTTTTCTCCAATTTCCACCGAGCAGAATCCACCAAAGACGATTCAAACACCGACTGAGCAAGGTTACGACGGAGAGCCACCGTCTGTATAACCAGCTCCTCCCGCGAAAACATTTCATTTGCACCAGAGGCCCCTGCGAACATAGCAGTGCAGGCACCCTGCTGAGCCGCTCCAGCAGCAGAGTTGTTACTACCAACACCAACCTCCGTACCCTGCCATTCCCCTTGTTTGCCTCCGTCCCTAACTCCCTGCCCCCTACTCCAGCCTGCTGTCATCACAACCTCGTCGTAGACATCACCTGGGATCACACCAGAAACCTCCCCCAATGCACCTGCTCCTTGCACCAAACCATCCTCTAAAGTAACAGCATTAGTAACCACATTATTAACTACATTAGTTGTGATAGCAGCCTCCACAGCAGAAGAATGGACATCGACTGCCACACCCAGATTCCCCCACACCCAATCTCCATTAACCCATGCTCCTAAAGCGGCCACCGAAACCTCCTTCAGGACAGACTTGGAAAAAACCAGAGGATACTTATCCTTGAAACACTCACTGCCTAACCACTTAGCACGCCAGAAATGAGTTGAGAAACCGTTGCCAACCTAAAAAAACAATTGTTAGTAAAAACATCCTCTACTTGAATTTTGGAGAGATTTAGGATATCGTTCCACCAAGTAGAATCTGAACTCCTACGAGGCACATCAACACCTGAATTATACATCTTCAACTAAATATCCTCATAACGCGCTTGAAGAATCTTGTACCACATATAACTCGATCCCTCAAGAATTCTCCACCTCCATTTAGATAAAAGTGCCAAATTAAACTCCCGGATCCTCATCAAATTGATCCCACCCTTCTCATAAGGTAAACAAAGGTGATCCCATCCTATCCAATGTATTTTCCTCTTCTCCTTCAAATCTCCCCAAAGGAATCTAGCTTGGATTTTGGTTATCTCGTTACGGATTTTCGCCGGAGCCAAGAAGAAGGAAAGATAAAAAATGGAAAGACTATTGAGAACCGACTTAAGGAGAGTAATCCTTTCTGCAAAACTCAAAAATCTACAATTCCACGAAGACAACCTCTTCTCAAACTTTTTCAACAAAAGCTCCCAAGAAGAAATCCTCCTAGGATTAGAGCAGATAGGAATGCTGAGAAAAGAAAATTGTTTCTCCTCCGTCCTACAACCAAGAAACAAAGCTCCTTCTAAGAAACCACTAGGCACGTTTATACCAATCAACTTGCTCTTATGGAAGTTAATGCTTAACCCCGAAGTTAACTCGAAACCACGAAGGACCGTCTTGATAGCCCACAAATGTCTCCAACTACCATCACCTACTAATAACGTATCATCCGCGAATTGAAGAATGTCAATGACACATTTACCATTCACCTCCAAACCCGCGAAATTCCCAAGAGCAAACGACTTCTTAACCAAACCCGAATGACCCTCGGCCACCATCATAAATAAAAATGGTGATAACGGGTCTCCTTGTCTCAAACCCCTCTCCACCACAAATTCCTTAGTCGGACTCCAATTAACCAAAACAGACATTTTGCTAGAAAAGATTGTAGCCTCCATCCATTTCATCCAAAGCTCACCCGAACCCATCCTCCTCATCACGTATCTAACAAAATCCCAACTAACCTTATCGTAGGCTTTCTCAAAATTCACTTTGAAAAGAGTACACCTCTTCTTTTCCTTGCTAGAATAATCCACCAACTCATTTTCCACCACTACTCCGTCTAGTAATTTCCTACCCGAAACGAAGACACTTTGAGAGGGAGAAATTAAAGAATGCAACACCCTTTTGAGTCTAGACGCTAAGAGCTTCGAGAGAACCTTGTACAAGCATCCAACAAGACAAATAGGTCTAAACTCATCCAACGCCAAAGGGCTAGTGCACTTCGGTATCAACGTCAAAAACGAAGATTCAATCAACTTAGATAAAACCGCATATTTGTGGAAATCTTTGAAGAAACGAAAGAAATCCGCCTTTAGAAAAGCCCAACAATTTTTAATAAACAAAAACGAATATCCGTCCGGCCCCGGGCTTTTAGAGCTCCCACAATCCCATACCGCCTCCTTTACTTCATCTTCCGAAAAAGGGCTCTCTAGCATCAGCCTGTCTTCATTGATAATTTTGTTGAAAGAAATCCCCTCCATGGTCGGACGGGATCTAACCGACTCCACAAACTTGTTAGCGAAGTGACTCCTCACCTCCTCCTTTACCTCACTAACCGAAGTCAAGACTCCTCTTTCCGAATTGATACAACCGATGAAATTCCTTCTTCTCCTCTCCTTCATCACACTATGGAAGTATCTAGAATTGTTGTCTCCGTCGTTAAGCCACTTTAACTTAGACTTTTGGATAAGCATGTTCTCCTTTATTCTCATTTTCAACCAAAAACTACTACTCGCCACCCTACGCTCTTTCAACATATCCTCCGATAAAAAACCATCTCCTAAAGTCGCTTTATCATTACTCTCATTCATTTCCAAAACGTGATCTTCCACTTCCAAGTAAATTCTACCAAACACCTCCATATTCCATATCCTAAGGCTATTTTTAAGAAGCCTTAGTTTCTCTTTTAACACGTAATCACTTCTTCCCTCAATGCTAAACTCTTCCACTCCTTTTCAATAAAAGTAAGAAAATTTGGATTAGAGAACCACTCATTATTGAAAACAAAAGGTTTAGGACCCCAATCTGAAGAATCCACAACAAGCCAAACCGGTCAATGGTCAGAAATATCTCTAGGGCCAATAAATTGACCAATGACTCCCCACCAGTTAATTACCTCCTCCGAAACCAAGAACCGGTCAATTTTCCTCATCGACGAACCGTTACCGTTGAACCACGAGAATTTTCTCCCTTTACACGGGACGTCCACCAACTCCATCTCCACCACGAACTTCGCAAACTCTTTCATCTCCCTCTTCCTATTGCACAAACTTCTCCCTTTCCTCTCCCTTGGATCCAATATAGCATTAAAGTCTCCTCCAATGAACCACTCCCCATCCGAAAATTTAGATTTCAAAGACAAAAGCTTATTCCAAAGATTGCGCTTCATATCCAAATCGCAAGCTGAATATATGTTGACAATGTAATAAATCATACCTCTCCAAACTACTTTGATGCCAACAAACCCTTCATCTCTGAAACTACACAAAACCTCCATTTTATTTACAAGCCATAAAATGGCTACTCCCCCCGATGATCCTTCGGCGTTAGAACACGACCAACCTACGTCTACTTTCTACCAAAAGCTCCTAGCGACCTCTTCCGTCATAGAAGAGAGTTTTGTTTCTTGTATAAAAAACATGTCCGCCTTCCCCTTTTTGATGACCTGACTAATTCTTCTTCTTTTAACCGCACTCCCACCCCCTCTAATGTTTAATGAACCAATAATCATTTTCACATCTTTAAAAACTCCGTCCTTGCTCCCCTTCTGTTTTTGTCCAACCTTTCTAGTTCTTCAATCCTATTCTTGTAATCCCTTTTATTGTCCGCCGCCACGATCCCCAATTTCGATAAGGCCTCCAAAAGCTTACCCCCGACGTTAGAGTCTAAATTCTCCCAGACCCTCTCGTTACACCTTATAATGTCAGATTCAGCAGAATTCTCACAATAAAACTCCTTTTTATTTGGCTTCGTAAAATTCTTCATATTGCTGGCATCGCTACTGTTCCTCTTAGCTTGTGAGAGCTTGAGAGTACTTCCACGTTTTGCTTTTGCTCCTTTGAAAATAATTTTCTCCTCCATACCAAGTGGGCCATGAATAGATTTGTATTTTATGCGTTTAAAGTTGATTTTCTTCTTCTCCATGGGCCCACAAGAAAACGACCCCTCCTCTACACTTGTTCGCCCCACAATGGGGTCTTCCGTCTCAGCTACCCTAGTATTGTCTGAAAAAGTTCCAGCACACATCCTACCCTTCTGCTCTAGACGATTGATAACTTTCCACCTACCAATTGCCTCGTTAAAAGTGCCACCCTTTTCCCTTTTGTCTTCCAATAAAAAACTTTCTTGTACCTACGAGTTCCCAGATTTACTTGACATAGAATCAGTAAACCCTGTAACAACCTAATTCCCATCGCGAATAAATAATACATAAATAAATCAGAGTAAGTAAAAATTTATTTTTCCGACAGAAACAAGGAGGCCACCTTTAAAGAAAGAAAGCACAATCCCTGCTCATAAAATTTTTTTGATACATAACACAAAATGGAATAACCTCAAAGGAAACTTTTTCCATATAAAAGGAAAGGTCAATTATGGAATAAAGTGGAAAGATCCATAACTGCCTGGTTTTACAAAATAAATTGTTTTATAACATCAAAATATTCATACAAAGGTATTACAAAATAAATCCAACAATTGTATATACAACAACAGCGTTCCCCGACTCCCGTGTTACGTATTAGAGCAGACAGGCCGATAAAAGGATGGAGAACTAATGTGCAGAAAAGCCTCCAAGACTACTAATCTGCAATTGCCTCATAGAGCAACAAACCACAGCAGAAGGGTGAGAAACACAATCATAATATAATTGCATACAATTATATAATAACACAAAAATACACCTATAAAACATTCTCACCACAAGCATCACATAGCATATGTCTAGGCATAAAACATATCATCCACAACCAATGCATTTATCACATATGCACACCAATTCACCAATTCAAACATAAATCTCAACACATACTCAATCAATTCATAATTCTCACACATAATGCATCCATTCAAAATTCTCACACCTAATCAATCCATTCATGATTTATGCAAATGCACAGAGACCAACACAACGACTCTATGCAATGCATATGCGATACCATCCATCCATCAGTCTCATCACCAGTTCACTCAGGAACTATTGGAATCATCGCTTGTTACTTAGTGTAACTCCCCGTCGGGTAAACGATGTTCCCCGTCGCTTTAGGTCCTCTTGGTATAAGGCTCACGACGTTTATGGATCGCTTTAGGTCCTCTCGGTATAAGGCTCACGATCCGATCGCTTTAGGTCCTCTTTGTATAAGGCTCACGATCGTCTATAATCATCGCTTTAGGTCCTCTCAGTATAAGGCTCACGATGTTATAGTGGATTCCCTCTGGAATTGTTTCGTCGCTCACACCCACTAGGGCACACGACATCACAAGAATGCATATCATGATGCTTGACATACAATGACTCATGACATTCAAATGCAGACATATACACATCCATACTCATGCATATACAATCAAACACAACACGAGGTATTTTCTTGCCCTTAGGCCACAAACCATCATCACAACATTTCATCACATGCATTTTCATCACACAACAGCACACAAGTCATACGATATCCATTTCAACAGCACATTGCATGATACACATCAATTACACACAATTATAATAGTAAAAGTTGACAAAACGACACATTTCCAAATTCCTGACATAATTAAATTGGCCAACAATCTCAAAACCATTTTAATAAGAAAGAACCTCTCAATAGCTTTCCAACGATACCAAGAATGTTCAAAACGGATAATCGGAACACAAGTTATGGAAGTAAAAAGAAAAGGAATCGCGAAATGATAAAATTCTGCACCCCCGCTGGCCATACGCGTAATGCCCTGAGCCATACGCGTATTGCCTTGCTCACTCGTCCATCCATACGCGTATTGCCCAAAGTGATACGCGTATGGGCAGAGACTGATTTCCCCAAAAATTCCACTAAAAATCCAATACGCGTATTGCCTCACTCCATACGCGTATTGCCCACTCCCATACGCGTATTGCTTACAATCTTCCCTTGCCATACGCGTATTGCCCAACCCAATACGCGTATTGCCTTGCCTGATACGCGTATGGGCAGCAAAAACCCAGAATTTTCCTGCATAATTTCTGTTACGAATCCTACCCCAAATCCTCTCCAAATCTCATCTAAACACCAGAAAATTACCAATAGATTGCACAACAACATCTACCTAACATGTCTCAGCAATTAAGAACATTAAAACATGATTTTCGACACAAATTGTATCAAATCCCCACAAACCACAACATATTATGGTTTTAGTCCTATACTCAATTTCAACCAAATATCACACAAATACATACATACATAATCATACACAAGTATAAGATAATCGAGTTTCACACCCTTACCCGAGTAATCGTGTTTTTAAAAGTTGGTTGAATCGATTTCCTCCTCTCCAAGTTTTTCCCTCTTTCTTCTTTTCTTTCTCCTTTCCTTCTTCTCTTTTTCTTTCTCTCTATTTTTCTCTCTATTTCTATTTTTATGAAAAATAACCAAGCAAAAGACCAAAATACCCCTCAGCTCAAATATCTCGCAAACGCTCTCAAAACGCGATAAAACACAATAACGATGAAATATATTTCGGGAAATAAAAGTTGAAAAGAAATTATAAATTATTGCAAATATTTTACCTATCAGGGAAATTAGTCAATTAACTCAATTAGCAGGTAAAATACAATAAATTCACACATTTCACAAATTCACATAAATGAAATAAATAAATACAATTAAACAAATCAGGGCGTTACAACTCTCCCCCACTTAGTAATTTTCGTCCTCGAAAATATACTGATACGAACAACTCGGGATACGACTCTCGCATCCGACTAACAAACTATCAGGCCTACCAAAGGCACGCCATGAATAACACAAACTGACAAACCACCCTGCAAATCAGCAATCACAACAACGACACGACAACGACGACAACTACAATGACAAGATGCAAAGCCCATACAATGCACTTGACGACCAACTCACAACTCAAAGAATACCCAAGTTACGAACACACATGTTTACTCTTGAACCGAAACACAACAAGATCGTTACCATCACCGTAGGTAACACTCCTCTAATTCCCCACAGGAATTAGCTACTCGCACTCAGACCAACATGATGGAAACGAGGTAACAACACAAACAAGAACATAAAGTTCCACGACACAACATCGATTCAACAACCTCTACATAACACAAAACCAACATCCTTGTCACACAACAATATTACAACAATGCTACGATTCGCCAATCGAACATATAACCAAAACATCCATCTATATAGTAGTCTATGAATAATATTTAAACCTTCCACCTAACACTTCCATTCTGAAACGTCCAATAGTCTCATCACTCCTACATGTTCCCAATGTTCAACCTATGAACTCTTACAAGTCACACACTCATATACGAAATGTGCCACATCACGCTTCTGCTGCGCACTCTGATTACTCGAAACTATCAAGTCTACCAATCTCACGTCCAACGTCTAACTCTTTCTCATATTTGCCAAAAATCGCTGTTCACTTTTAATATACACAACCTCACACTTTACTGTGTTATCTCACACACCAGACACAAGCCTCTGAACTGCTTAAATAATTTTAATTCTCTGATCATCAAAACAACCATGCATAAAAACTTTCGACTTAACTTTTCAGGCACAACCTTAGCTTTTCCCAAAGGATAATCCAAGCCAAATTCATAACTCATCACGAATTCTAACCATCCTCGTTGCCTCATACTCTATCCCTTCAGACCAAACAAGTACTCAATATTCTTGTGATTACCAAACACTTCGAACCTAGAACCATAAAGATAATACCTCCAAATATTCCAACACAATCCAACCGCAACCAATTCCAAATCCAGAGTAGTATAGACCCTTTTAAGAATCCTCAATTATCGTAAAGCATAAGCCATGACTTTACCCTCTTGCATTAACACACTGACTAAACTCAACAAAGACACATCCCAATACCTCGCAAACGATGTATCAGGATCACGCATTATCAAAACTGGAGTCGTAGACAACTTCTACATCAGTTCTCTGAAACTTTCCTCACAATGAACATCCAAAGCAATTGACTTACCTTTTGCAAGTCAGCTGAAGTAACAAAAGTACGAACTTAGCAAAGTCTTCCATAGCCTGCAGTAACAACCAACTGAGCCCAAAAGTTTCTAATCACCTTAACCGACTTCGGAGCCTCTCATTGTCGAACTGCATCTAATGCCGATGGATCCATAACAATACCATCATCAGAAATCACATATCCAAGAAAACTAACATTTTTCAACCAAAATTCTCACTCGAATAACTTAGCACAAAACTTCGTCTCTTTTCAACACTTGTAATTCGAATCTCAACCATTCTACCTGTTCTTCCTCTGAGTTTATAACAGACCCGAGTATCCTCAATCAAACCACTATGAACTTATCCAATTAAATATGGAAGATACGATTCATATACTCCACAAACATTCCAGACACATTACTATCACCGAACAACATCACTGCACCTTATAATGCCCAACCAAATTCCAAAAGATATAAATTCTTAAAGTTTCTGCAAAATTTTCACTGGGTAACGGGTTACTCACATACAAGCTTACCCGAGTCAATAACACCTTAATCCGATGATAACAACCATAACCAGTCACATGAAAACGATCAAATCCTCAACTCACACAATTCACCACTCTTATCAAACATTCCAAACAATTACAATTTCACTCGAACTCAACCAAACCATTCCAGTCATATATTCCTGAAAGTGGACACTTGTTCTCTATCGTTACCTTATTCAAATGTTAGTAATCCATACACAATTTCTTCGCTTAACAGTCCAAATTCCATAAATCCTAACATGTAGCAACCACCAACCAAAAAGAGCTCTCAAATATTACATCCACACCTAAGGGTTTTCTCAAAATTTCCATTAATGCCCTAAAAATTTAAAAACTCCAAAACTCACAAAAACTCTAAGTTTGGCTTCCCGCAGTCTCAATACCATGCTACACGTCATGCTTGGTACTCCGTTCAATCATCCTTCGTTTTTGTTACTAACAGTACTGGAGCTCTCTAAGACAACACCCTAATGTTCCATCCAAAACACATCTGCAAACCAGCACAACTGACGGCCCATCACTGTGACTTCCTGCCAATTTCTAGAACACTATCATCACATACCAAACAAACATCTTAGTCCCATCTACTAAGAGTTTTCTACTTACTTAGCAGATATAAACCTCAACTATTCACCTTCGTCCAATTAAGTTCAATCTCTACTCTCTGAGAAGCAGCCCTTAATAATACCCAATCATTCTCTCTCTCAATGACTTCCTAACTTGACCAACATACAAAAACCTCTAATCCGTCTCATCTTCCGATATTAGAATCTTCATCGACTCAACAAACAATCCGTAATCATTTCCTTAATTCCAAACAATTCATTTCACACACTATCAAAGCTTGAAAGACACGTTTATCCCATCCAACATAATTTTGTCTACTATCAACAAGAGATTAAGGGTGATCAGTTCCTCAATTTTTCAATAGACAGCCGACAATCATGATGGGGCATAAACCGTCTTTGCCAAACTATAATAGCATTCCTTACATCCTGTGCACAAAACTACCTAAGGCACAAATCCTTAGTTGACATAAGCCTTACCTCCGCATCCCTTCTGGAACTGGGAACCACACTGTCCAAACAACACTTACAATCTTGCAATTCACAACACACTGAGCCAGTGCTCCACACCTGAAACAACATGGAGAAGTACCAGCTTCTCCCCCTCTTATCTCATTCTAACTCCTACAGACAACGGAATAGAAAAACTAGAAAGTACTAACAGTGTCTCACACACATATCACGTACTAAGGGACAAACAACATCGACAGCATTCAACTGTCACACCAACTGACTCAACAACTTGGCCGGACAAACTGACCTGCTCTGATACCACTTTTGTAACAACCCAATTCCCATCGCGAATAAATAATACATAAATAAATCAGAGTAAGTAAAAATTTATTTTTCCGATAGAAACAAGGATGCCACATTTAAAGAAAGAAAACACAATCCTTGCTCATAATTTTTTTTGATACATAACACAAAATAGAATAACCTCAAAGGGAACTTTTTCCATATAAAAGGAAAGGTCAATTATGGAGTAAAGCGGAAAGATCCATAACTTCCTGGTTTTACAAAATAAATTGTTTTATAACATCAAAATATTCATACAAAGGTATTACAAAATAAATCCAACAATTGTATATACAACAACAGCGTTCCCCGACTCCCGTGTTACGTATCAGAGCAGACAGGCCGACAAAAAGATGGAGAACTAATCTGCACAAAAGCCTCCAAGACTACTAATCTGCAATTGCCTCATAGAGCAACAAACCACAGCAAAACGGTGAGAAACACAATCATAATATAATTACATACAATTTTATAATAACACAAAAATACACCTATAAAACATTCTCACCACAAGCATCACATAGCATATGTCTAGGCATAAAACATATCATCCACAACCAATGCATTTATCACATATGCACATCAATTCACCAATTCAAACATAAATCTCAACACATACTCAATCAAATCATAATTCTCACACATAATGCATCCATTCACAATTCTCACACATAATCAATCCATTCATGATTTATGCAAATGGACAGAAACCGACACAACGACTCTATGCAATGCATATGCGATACAATCCATCCAACAATCTCATCACCAGTTCACTCAGGAACTATTGGAATCATCGCTTGTTACTTAGTGTAACTCCCCGTCGGGCCAACGATGTTCCTCGTCGCTTTAGGTCCTCTTGGTATAAGGCTCGCAACGTTTATGGATCGCTTTAGGTCCTCTCGGTATAAGGCTCACGATCCGATCGCTTTAGGTCCTCTTTGTCTAAGGCTCAAGATCGTATATAAACATCGCTTTAGTTCCTCTCGGTATAAGGCTCGCGATGTTATAGCGGATTCCCTCTGGAATCTTTTCGTCGCTCACACCCACTAGGGCACACGACATCACAAGAATGCATATCATTATGCTTGGCATATAATGACTCATGACATTCAAATGCAGACATATACACATCCATACTCATGCATATACAATCAAACACAACACGAGGCATTTTCTTGCCCTTAGGCCACAAACCATCATCACAACATTTCATCACATGCATTTTCATTACACAACAGCACACAAGTCATACGATATCCATTTCAACAGTACATTGTGTGACGCCCCCAAACTATACCCCCAATTAACATGCAATTAAAGCACTAAAAGAAAATTCGAAATTTCGTCAGAGTACATTTGAATTCGCGACATAGAAAGGGAGGAATCACATCAACTGTAACGAAACATAGCATACAACACCTGCCCATAAAGATATGCAACTGTGGGGTAGCAATCAACAGAGGAAACTTAGTTCCTTACACCCACTTCTCAGAAATTAGAATTAAAGCGGAAAAATCTAAAATCTGAACAACATATATACATATATACATATAAACATGTCTATCATACATCCATTTATACATATACAACCACAATATATCATCACATATACAAAATAATCGCAAACGGCCACCCTAGCTACCCGGAGTCACATATAACAGCCGACCGACAAAAGAATGAAGACGCAAAGCTTCACAAAAAGAATACCTCCAGCAACTCTAATCTGCAACGCCTCATAGAGCGTTATAAAACAGCAGAAGGCTGAGAAAAACAACCATAATATAATTGAATAAAATTATATATTAACACCAGGAATGCACAAATAGCATCTTCTCACTACAATTGCACCACAAGCAGATATAACACAATACAATTACACATATTCCAATCACATTATTCACACACACAATTAATATGCACATGCCATGTGGTACCGACTTCCATTGTTTCTCATGTCTCAACATCAGTTCACTCAGGAACTATTGGAACCATCGCTCGTTACTGAGAATCTCAAGTAACTCCCCGTCGGGCCTACGATGTTCCCCCGTCGCTTTAGGTCCTCAGGCATTGCCTCATATTTTCGAGGCACACGACGTTAAGGATTGCTTTAAGTCTCCAAAGGAGCCCACAATCGTCTATAACCACCGCTTTAGGTCCTCAGGCAGCGCCTCATATTTTCGAGGCACACGATGTTATAGCATATTCCCCTCGGGAATCAAACCGTCACTCAGGACGTTCAACAATGCACATCATGATGCTTGGCATACAATGACTCATAACATTCATATTGCATCCATACACACATTCATAATCATGCACATTTATCAAATACCACACTTAGCATTTTTGTGCCTTTCGGCCACAAAGCATCATCACAACAGCACATAAGTCATCTCACGTACAAAACAACAACATACGGCATAATACACGTCAATTCCACACCATTAAAATGACAAAAATCGATAACCGACACTATTCACATTTCCCGACATAATTTAATCGGCTAACAATTCTCAAAACATCATAATCATAAAGTACAACTCGATACCTTTCCAACGACACCAAGAATTCAAAAATAGGATAATCAGAACCAAAGTTACGGACAAAACCGAAAACACATTTTGAAAAATCACATTTTTGCAATTCTCCTGTTCATACGCGTACCACCACTATCCATACGCGTATTGACAGAACAAATTTCCTTCACAAAATCACGTTGCCAAAAACCATACGCGTATGCACCTCGCCCTTACGCGTATCACCAGAAGGCCGTGAAAACATGCATTTCATACGCGTAATGCCCCAAAAACAACACAATGTTACGCGTAACGCCTTGGCCCATACGCGTATTGGCAAGTCCCTTACGCGTATTGCCAGGACAAACCCAGAAAAATTCTGCAGAACAATTTCTGCGTTTTCCAAATCCAATCAACCAATTTTTCGCCTAAAACTCAGAAAATGATCAATTTGAATTGCAATAACACACAACCAACATGTATAGACAATCTAAAACACAATCAACACAAGTTTTGACACATTCAAATCAATTTCTAATCAATTATACCCAATATGGGTTTTACTCATTTTCTTCCAATTCAATCCAAAACAACAACAAACACACATACATAATCGTATACAATCATAGAATGATCGAGTTTCGCACCCTTACCCGATTTAATCGACTCTACAACTTGCTCTTGATGATTTTTTCCACTCTTTCTCCAATTTTCTCTCTTCTCCTCTTTTCTTCTCTTTTTCCTTCTTTCTTCTTTCTTTCTCTCTATTTTTCTTCCCCTTTTCTTTTCTATTCTTACTAACTTATCCAAATATCTATGAAATGTCCAAAATACCCCCACACTCAAATATCTCGCAAACGTTCCCAAAACGCGATAAAATATAATCACGACGAAAAATAACATATTTTCACATAAAAGTCGAAAATAAAATAAAATAATAATAAAATAATAAAAAAGACTCAATAAAATAAAGTTGGCAAAACTGGGGCGTTACAACTCTCCCCCACTTAGAAATTTTCGTCCTCGAAAATATTACCTGATACAAACAACTCTGGATACGACTCCCGCATCCTACTCTCCAACTCCCACGTCAAATTTCCCTCAGCAGCGCCTCCCCACGCCACTTTCACAAGTGCAATCTCTTTGCTCCTCAACCGCTTCACCTCGCGATCCAAAATACTAACCGGTAATGCCTCGACCGTAAGATTATCTCTTACCTCAACCTCGTCCATTGGAATAACATGTGAAGGGTCCGGAACATACTTCCAAAGCTGTGAAACATGAAACACATCATGCAAATTCGACAGATTCGGCGGCAACGCCACACGATACGCCACAGCACCAACTCTCGCAGATATCTGGTAAGGACCAATAAATCGAGAAGTAAGCTTCTTAGATTTCAAAGCACGACCAACACCCGTTACCGGCGTAACTCTCAGAAATACGTGATCACCCTCTTGAAACTCAAGATCCTTCCGTCTCCGATCATGATAACTCTTTTGTCTATCCTGAGAAGCCTTCATTTTCTCACGAATAAACTTTACCTTTTCCGTCGTTTGTTGCACCAAATCCGGTCCAACCACCGAACTTTCACCTGTTTCGTGCCAACACAACGGCGTTCGACATCTTCGCCCATATAAAGCCTCAAAAGGTGCCATTCCAATACTAGAATGGAAACTATTATTATACGTGAACTCAACCAAAGCAAGATAACCATCCCACGCACCACCTTGTTCCAAAACACACGCTCTCAACAAATCCTCCAACAACTGAATAGTTCTTTCGGTATGACCATCCGTCTGCGGATGATAAGCCTAACTCATCCTCAATCTAGAACCCAAAGCCTTCTGTAAACTTTCCCAAAATCTCAATGTAAACCTAGGATCTCGATCCGAAACAATACTCAATGGAATCCCATGCAATTTCACAACCACACTGATATAAATTTCAGCTAACCTCTCCAAAGAAAAACTGATGTCAATCGGAATGAAATCCGCCGATTTAGTCAGCCTGTCCACAATCACCCAAATAGCATTATGCCCACGCTGAGTGTTCGGTAATCCCGTCACAAAATCCATCGAAATGCTATCCCACTTCCACTCAGGAATATCCAACGGTTGCAACAAACCACTAGGTCTCAAATGTTCCACTTTCGATTTCTGACAAGTCAAACAAGCATACACAAACTGAGCCACATCTCTTTTCAAACCAGACCACCAGAAAATCTTCTTCAAATCTTGGTACATCTTATTCGCACCCGGATGTATACTTAAATTACTTCGGTGTCCTTCCTCCAAAATCATTCTTTTCAACTCTGCATCATCAGGAATACAAATACGACCACGGAATCTCAAAACACCAAGATTATCCACCTTGAAATCCACATTCTCATTCCTCATCAAATCAACGAATTTCAAATCTAGCTTTTGTTTCTCACTAATCAACAACAAAAATTCATTAGTAACCTTCAACATTCCAAGCCTTACACTATCCGAAGTCACTTCACAAACCAAACTCAAGTCTCTAAATGACTCCAAAGGTTCCCACTCCTTAACCATTAAAGCCGACATATGCAACGATTTACGGCTCAATGCATCGGCTACCACATTAGCTTTACCAGGATGGTAATTTAAGCCAAAGTCGTAGTCTTTCAAGAATTCCAACCATCTCCGCTGCCTTATGTTCAACTCTTTCTGATCAAATAAATATTTCAAGCTTTTATGATCACTAAAGACTTCGAACCTTGCACCATAGAGATAGTGCCTCCAAATCTTCAACACAAAAACTACAGCCGCTAATTCAAGATCATGAGTAGGATAGTTTTTCTCATGAACTCTTAACTGCCTCGAAGCATAAGCTACAACCTTACCTTCCTGCATCAGAACACCACCCAAACCAATTAAAGAAGCATCACAGTACACAACAAACGGTTCATTAGGATCAGGTAAAATCAGAATAGGAGCTGTCGTCAAACTTCTCTTCAGCTCACAAAAACTTTCTTCACATTGAATATCCCAAATGAACGCTTTGCCCTTACAAGTCAACTGCGTCAAAGGAAGAGCTAGCTTAGAAAAACCTTCAATGAACCTCCGGTAATAACCAGCCAAACCCAAAAAGCTTCGAATCTCAGTAACGGATCTAGGAGCCTCCCATTGTAGAACTGCTTCTACTTTAGATGGATCCACAACAATACCATTACCTGAAATTACGTGCCCAAGAAAACTCACCTCAGACAACCAGAATGCACACTTGGACAATTTGGCAAAAAGCTTCCTTTCTTTCAAAACCTGCAAAACAATACGCAAATGCTCTGCATGTTCCTTACGAGACTTAGAATAGATTAAAATATCATCAATAAACACCACCACGAAACGATCCAAATGCTCGTGGAAAATACGATTCATGTATTCCATAAACACACCAGGCGCATTAGAAACCCCGAACGGCATCACCGAATATTCATAATGACCGTAACGTGTTCTAAAGGCCGTCTTCTGAATATCCTCTTCTTTCACTCTTATCTGATGGTACCCCGATCTCAAATCGATCTTACTAAACACACAAGCACCAACCAACTGATCCATCAGATCATCAATCCTTGGAAGCGGATACTTATTCTTAATCGTCACTTTGTTCAACTGGCGATAATCAATACATAATAGCTTACTCCCATCTTTCTTTTTCACTAACAAAACTGGAGCACCCCAAGGAGAAACACTTGGCCTCACGAACCTCTTTTCCAACAACTCATTTAATTGCTTTTTCAACTCCACCAATTCAGATGCCGACATTCTATAAGATGCCATAGAAATAGGTCTAGTACCAGGAACTAGATCTATAGAAAATTCAACTTCTCTCTCTGGCGGTACATCCGAAATATCCTCAGGAAACACTTCAGGAAATTCGCACACAACAGGAAACACCTCCAATGAAACTTGACTATCCACAATCAAAGATGCAAATAATCCAAACAACTGAGCTTTATCCGCCAAAAGTTTCTTCAACTCTTTGGTAGATAAGAAACTCGAGTCTTCGTCTTCCTCAAGAGAAGGAAACCTTACAAGCTTATGATAACAATCAATGTGCACCCGATTAAATTGCAACCAGTTCATTCCCAACACCACATCTAAACCTTCCAACGGTAAACACACCAAATCCATCACAAAGTCTTTACCATAAATGGTCAAAGGACAACTCAAACACACCAAAGAAGTAGTTACTGACCCCATCGCTGGAGTATCAATAACCATCTCACCATCCATCGAAGACAACCCAAGATTCAAACGTTCCGCGCACTCAGACGAAATAAACGAATGAGTCGCTCCAGTATCAATAATAGCAATTAAAGGCGTATTATTAATAAAGCAAGTACCTCTTATCAGACGATCAGCACTTGAAGTCTGAGTTCCCGCCAATGAAAACACTTTCCCACTAGTCGGAGCTTTCTTCTGATTCGGACACTTCGAGCTAATGTGACCAGGTTCCCCACAGTTATAACACTTCACTACTTTCTTCCTTTTACAATCAGCTAAGACATGTCCGATACCACCACAATTAGAACACTTATCCACTTTCTTCCTACATTCCATCTGGCGATGACCCAATTCACCACATTTAAAACACCTAGGAGCATTAGACATACCTCCTCCACCTGACCTTCGATCAAAATTTCCCCTTGGTTTACCTTTATCAGCCGGTGACACATACGGACCACCACAGAACTGTTGTTTCCCTTTCCTGTCACTTACACTTTTATAGTGAGCAGAACGAGCCTTACTATCTTCATCATAAATCCTACAACATTCCACCAAATCAGCAAACCTTCGGATCCTCTGATAACCAATAGCCTGCTTTTTCTCAGGACGCAAGCCACTTTCATACTTCACACACTTTGAAAATTCAGCAGTCGCTTCCACATAATGAGGATAAAACTGAACAAGTTCCACAAACTTAGCAGTATAGCCAATAACCGACATATTACCTTGTTTTAGCTCTAAACATCCTCGGGAAAATACTTCCTTAGAAACTCTCGGCTAAACACCTCCCAAGTGATCTCTTCTTCCTCCTCCTCAGCTTCCAACACCTGACGAGTACTGACCCACCAGTCGTCAGCCTCTTCGTGTAACATATGAGTGCCCAGCCTCACCTTAACATCATCGTCATCACAATCCATTACCCTGAAAATCCTCTCAATCTCTTTCAAACACAACTGCGCACCATCCGGATCATGTTTCCCTTTAAAGACCGGCGGCTTATTCTTTCTAAACTCATCATTTCCGGCAGCATTCGGTGCACCCTGCACAGCTCGTGCCATAGCCTCCATCGCCGCAGCCAAAGCAGCATCATTACGACCAGCCATATTCTGTTCGTCTAAACACAGAAACTATGGTTAAACAACAACTCGTCCAACACAACTCGCCCAATGTGCCAGACACAACAGACACAACAAACACAACTGACACGGACGTAGCTCTGATACCACTTAATGTGACGCCCCCAAACTATACCCCCAATTAACATGCAATTAAAGCACTAAAAGAAAATTCGAAATTTCGTCAGAGTACATTTGAATTCGCGGCATAGAAAGGGAGGAATCACATCAACTGTAACGAAACATAGCATACAACACCTGCCCATAAAGATATGCAACTGTGGGGTAGCAATCAACAGAGGAAACTTAGTTCCTTACACCCACTTCTCAGAAATTAGAATTAAAGCGGAAAAATCTAAAATCTGAACAACATATATACATATATACATATAAACATGTCTATCATACATCCAGTTATACATATACAACCACAATATATCATCACATATACAAAATAATCGCAAACGGCCACCCTAGCTACCCGGAGTCACATATCAGAGCCGACCGACAAAAGAATGAAGATGCAAAGCTTCACAAAAAGAATACCTCCAGCAACTCTAATCTGCAACGCCTCATAGAGCGTTATAAAACAGCAGAAGGGTGAGAAAAACAACCATAATATAATTGAATAAAATTATATATTAACACCAGGAATGCACAAATAGCATCTTCTCACCACAATTGCACCACAAGCAGATATAACACAATATAATTACACATATTCCAATCACATTATTCACACACACAATTAATATGCACATTTAATCCATGATTATGCAAAAGCACAGAGACCGACACAACGACTCTATGCACATGCCAGGCGGTACCGACTTCCATTGTTTCTCATGTCTCAACATCAGTTCACTCAGGAACTATTGGAACCATCGCTCGTTACTGAGAATCTCAAGTAACTCCCCGTTGGGCCTATGATGTTCCCCCGTCGCTTTAGGTCCTCAGGCATCGCCTCATATTTTCGAGGCACACGACGTTAAGGATTGCTTTAAGTCTCCAAAGGAGCCCACAATTGTCTATAACCACCGCTTTAGGTCCTCCGGCAGCGCCTCATATTTTCGAGGCACACGATGTTATAGCATATTACCCTCGGGAATCAAACCGTCACTCAGGACGTTCAACAATGCACATCATGATGCTTGGCATACAATGACTCATAACATTCACATTGCATCTATACACACATTCATAATCATGCACATTTATCAAATACCACACTTAGCATTTTTGTACCTTTCGGCCACAAAGCATCATCACAACAGCACATAAGTCATCTCACGTACAAAACAACAACATACGGCATAATACACGTCAATTCCACACCATTAAAATGACAAAAATCGATAACCGACACTATTCACATTTCCCGACATAATTTAATCGGCTAACAATTCTCAAAACATCATAATCATAAAGTACAACTCGATACCTTTCCAACGACACCAAGAATTCAAAAATTGGATAATCGGAACCAAAGTTACGGACAAAACCGAAAACACATTTTGAAAAATCACATTTTTGCAATTCTCCTGTTCATACGCGTACCACCACTATCCATACGCGTATTGACAGAACAAATTTCCTTCACAAAATCACGTTGCCAAAAACCATACGCGTATGCACCTCGCCCTTACGCGTATCACCAGAAGGCCGTGAAAACATGCATTTCATACGCGTAATGCCCCAAAACAACACAATGTTACGCGTAACGCCTTGGCCCATACGCGTATTGGCAAGTCCCTTACGCGTATTGCCAGGACAAACCCAGAAAAATTCTGCAGAACAATTTCTGCGTTTTCCAAATCCAATCAACCAATTTTTCTCCTAAAACTCAGAAAATGACCAATTTGAATTGCAATAACACACAACCAACATGTATAGACAATCTAAAACACAATCAACACAAGTTTTGACACATTCAAATCAATTTCTAATCAATTATACCCAATATGGGTTTTACTCATTTTCTTCCAATTCAATCCAAAACAACAACAAACACACATACATAATCGTATACAATCATAGAATGATCGAGTTTCGCACCCTTACCCGATTTAATCGACTCTACAACTTGCTCTTGATGATTTTTTCAACTCTTTCTCCAATTTTCTCTCTTCTCCTCTTTTCTTCTCTTTTTCCTTCTTTCTTCTTTCTTTCTCTCTATTTTTCTTCCCCTTTTCTTTTCTATTCTTACTAACTTATCCAAATATCTATGAAATGTCCAAAATACCCCCACACTCAAATATCTCGCAAACGTTCCCAAAACGCGATAAAATATAATCACGACGAAAAATAACATATTTTCACATAAAAGTCAAAAATAAAATAAAATAATAATAAAATAATCAAAAAGACTCAATAAAATAAAGTTGGCAAAACTGGGGCGTTACAACTCTCCCCCACTTAGAAATTTTCGTCCTCGAAAATATTACCTGATACAAACAACTCTGGATACGACTCCCGCATCCTACTCTCCAACTCCCACGTCAAATTTCCCTCAGCAGCGCCTCCCCACGCCACTTTCACAAGTGCAATCTCTTTGCCCCTCAACCGCTTCACCTCGCGATCCAAAATACTAACCGGTAATGCCTCGACCGTAAGATTATCTCTTACCTCAACCTCGTCCATTGGAATAACATGTGAAGGGTCCGGAACATACTTCCAAAGCTGTGAAACATGAAACACATCATGCAAATTCGACAGATTCGGCGGCAACGCCACACGATACGCCACAGCACCAACTCTCGCAGATATCTGGTAAGGACCAATAAATCGAGAAGTAAGCTTCTTAGATTTCAAAGCACGACCAACACCCGTTACCGGCGTAACTCTCAGAAATACGTGATCACCCTCTTGAAACTCAAGATCCTTCCGTCTCCGATCATGATAACTCTTTTGTCTATCCTGAGAAGCCTTCATTTTCTCACGAATAAACTTTACCTTTTCCGTCGTTTGTTGCACCAAATCCGGTCCAACCACCAAACTTTCACCTGTTTCGTGCCAACACAACGGCGTTCGACATCTTCGCCCATATAAAGCCTCAAAAGGTGCCATTCCAATACTAGAATGGAAACTGTTATTATACGTGAACTCAACCAAAGCAAGATAACTGTCCCACGCACCACCTTGTTCCAAAACACACGCTCTCAACAAATCCTCCAACGACTGAATAGTTCTTTCGGTCTGACCATCCATCTGCGGACGATAAGCCGAACTCATCCTCAATCTAGAACCCAAAGCCTTCTGTAAACTTTCCCAAAATCTCGATGTAAACCTAGGATCTCGATCCGAAACAATACTCAATGGAATCCCATGCAATTTCATAACCACACTGATATAAATTTAAGCTAACCTCTCCAAAGAAAAACTGATGTCAATCGGAATGAAATGCGCCGATTTAGTCAGCCTGTCCACAATCACCCAAATAGCATTATGCCCACGCTGAGTGTTCGGTAATCCCGTCACAAAATCCATCGAAATGCTATCCCACTTCCACTCAGGAATATCCAACGGTTGCAACAAACCACTAGGTCTCAAATGTTCCACTTTCGATTTCTGACAAGTCAAACAAGCATACACAAACTGAGCCACATCTCTTTTCAAACCAGACCACCAGAAAATCTTCTTCAAATCTTGGTACATCTTATTCGTACCCGGATGTATACTTAAATTACTTCGGTGTCCTTCCTCCAAAATCATTCTTTTCAACTCTGCATCATCAGGAATACAAATACGACCACGGAATCTCAAAACACCAAGATTATCCACCTTGAAATCCACATTCTCATTCCTCATCAAATCAACGAATTTCAAATCCAGCTTTTGTTTCTCACTAATCAACAACAAAAATTCATTAGTAACCTTCAACATTCCAAGCCTTACACTATCCGAAGTCACTTCACAAACCAAACTCAAGTCTCTAAACGACTCCAAAAGTTCCCACTCCTTAACCATTAAAGCCGACATATGCAACGATTTACGGCTCAATGCATCGGCTACCACATTAGCTTTACCAGGATGGTAATTTAAGCCAAAGTCGTAGTCTTTCAAGAATTCCAACCATCTCCGCTGCCTTATGTTCAACTCTTTCTGATCAAATAAATATTTCAAGCTTTTATGATCACTAAAGACTTCGAACCTTGCACCATAGAGATAGTGCCTCCAAATCTTCAACACAAAAACTACAGCCGCTAATTCAAGATCATGAGTAGGATAGTTTTTCTCATGAACTCTTAACTGCCTCGAAGCATAAGCTACAACCTTACCTTCCTGCATCAGAACACCACCCAAACCAATTAAAGAAGCATCACAGTACACAACAAACGGTTCATTAGGATCAGGTAAAATCAGAATAGGAGCTGTAGTCAATCTTCTCTTCAGCTCACAAAAACTTTCTTCACATTGAATATCCCAAATGAACGCTTTGCCCTTACAAGTCAACTGCGTCAAGGAAGAGGTAGCTTAGAAAAACCTTCAATGAACCTCCGGTAATAACCAGCCAAACCCAAAAAGCTTCGAATCTCAGTAACAGATCTAGGAGCCTCCCATTGTAGAACTGCTTCTACTTTAGATGGATCCACAACAATACCATTACCTGAAATTACGTGCCCAAGAAAACTCACCTCAGACAACCAGAATTCACACTTGGACAATTTGGCAAAAAGCTTCCTTTCTTTCAAAACCTGCAAAACAATACGCAAATGCTCTGCATGTTCCTTACGAGATGGTGAGGTAGAAACATGGTTATATGTCATGGATTGATAGGATATATAGGATAGAGATAAATATTGAAGTGAATGTGAAAAGTGTGGGTTGTGTTCCTACCGAAATTCATGAATCGAGAACTCGATTGATATGGGACTTAAAGCCTTGGAAAGAGAATCCAATGTGATATTAAATGGTAATGTTAGACCATGATTTAACCAAGGATGCTTGGTAGAGGATAGTAGTGGCTTGTATGCCTTAAAAATGTGTGTGAACTACTATGTGGATTATGTTTGACTTGTTATGTTATCATGTGTGTTTTATGGTTGATATTGTTATATGCAAATTGTGTTATACCATGTATATGTAATTGTTATTAAGTATGATTGAGAGAATATGCATGCTTAAAATGAATTAGGAAGAGTGAGAAACCTTACCCTAAACCTAATGATATGGTTCTAGGTTGTGACTAGAAATTGATAGAAACTCTAGATGGCTATGCTCGTGCATTCAATGTAGAAAGGTGCATCCGTGATGAGTATTGGTCTAGAAGAGAGTGAAACACTAGTATGGAACATGTGTGAACCATTGTGATTATGAGAAAATGCAAAAAAGGCCTTAAGGCGAATGTGACCTTGTGATTGTCGAATACAATCACGTTCGTGTGGGTGTGATCACGTAATCGTAACCGTTTCACTTGAGTTGTAGTTTCATGAGTCTCGAGCTCCTCTAAAATGTATGTATGATTACTTGGCATGTTTGATTCTCGCGTTAGTACGAATGGAGCCTAAGGGTAAAGAGACTTGTGATGGTTAATGGCCCGTGTGAAGTGAAGGTTCATAACGGTTAATGGCCCGTAGAACCCGAATCCATGTCGTATGTCATGTAAGTTACAAGGATTTATGACTCGGGTAGAGTTCTAGACGTAGAAGCGGACGGGAAAAGGGGATGCCTTGGTAAGGTTATCGATTAATGATATTGTGAGTTGGTGAACTCATGAACATGTTTCTATATAGTGTGAGATTGTGAACTCAAGGTCACTTCCCTTCCCCTTTGGCTTGAGTTAGGATTGATAGAACCTTGTAAAGCCGAGAGAACCAATAAGATAGGGAACTCACTGGGATTTAATATCTCACCCCATGTTGTTGACTATATTATAGGTACTATAGGTTCCGCGAAGGGAAAGGATAAAGTTGTCTGACTTTTCCTTACAAATCGTAGCTTTTTGGGATGGCATGGCTTCCGCTATGGCGTTCTATTTCGAGATTATCATGTTGATCTTGTTCTTAGTGTTTAGAACATCTTGTATATATTTTATGCCATAGACTTTAGTCTTTGTATTTTGGGCATGTAATGTATACAATGTGTTAACTAGGAACTTATGGTATTTCAGTACCAAACACTTGGATTGATGTATAGTATTTGTGCTTTGATGTATGATATTATATGTGGGTGTTACAGTTGTAATACCCTAAATTCCCCAGTAATATTTAATCGAAAAATCAGAGTAAAATGAATCAATTCGGAATAAAAGGGTATTACTTTCAACAAGAACTTGCTCACAAATAACACGTGTAACATATAATAAATATTAATGCAACTTTAATCCAAAAATCATCTTTATTACACAGCGGAAATTCTTCATTGTGATCAACAAAATATAACGGTTTGAATTAATCAAAATAGTAGTTTTCAAAAATGTAAAGGTAACTGTAATTCTTTAACAAGGTAAAATCATGCATAAGGCGTTCCCGACTCCCAATGTTACATATCAGAGCAGACTCCAAACTAAAGTGAAGCACCTCGTCTTCACCGACCACGACTTCCACACTACTCCTAATTACCTGCACGTTACCCACGTGGAGGCAACATTCAAACAGAAGGGGTGAGATTCTCAAATCAAACAAAAGAGAAAGATGATATAAATATAAGAGTATAAATCATCAATTAGTTCACCCAATCACAACTTCCAATGAGAATCACACACTTCAACACAAACACAGATAATCACACAAAGCATAATGTAACCCAACTACCGACGAATGCAATGTGACACCAACTAGACTCAATGCATGTGGTACCAATACACCATGGTTCATTCAATTGAACCTGATTCATAATAGAATCTGGATAGATCACATACACCCCTGCTTGGTAATGATCTATCTCCATCATACTCCACATTGGAGTTCGGATGAATCACATACACTCCTCCTGAGCAATGATTCATCACCACCGACACACCATGAATGCATGACAATAATTATGCATACAACACACATGTATAATATTAATCATACATCTTCACGATCCTCCTGATCACACATGAGATACCTACTCACCATAACACACCACAACAAGAAATCCTTCATGTAACATCATAAGCAACAACTATTGCACTCAACAACAACATACAACCACGACGTAATGCATATGACTAGCATACCACCAATAAATTATCTCTCCACTGTCCAACACATAGTATACACCTGTTCAAACATGCAAACATCGCAATCCACAACAACAACACGCATCGCACAACTAATTTCCACATTTCACGGTTCGACATAACACAACACAAAACACGAACACACACTGCGCGTCGAATAGTTGGAATTATGTCATTAAAAGTAATTTTAACAGAAAGTACATAAAATCAGCTTTCCAACGATTCGGACGGTAGCCCAAACGGATTTACGAGTCCAAAGATATGAATTTTCAAAGTGGTTCAACAAACACCGACACTGACATCATACACTAACACCACAAAACCTCATTACACACCAGTTAATTTTAATTACAGAACTTGAAACTATTTTTATAAGAAGGTACACTGTATTAGCTTTCCACAGGTTCAAACGGCGCGTCAAACGGACACCCGAAGCTCAAGTTATGAATTTTTAAAGTTTCAAAAAAATATGTCATTACAGTGTTAATCGGTTAACAATTCGGTTAACCGATTAACCATGCCAAAAATCTCAAAAACGCATATTTTTAACGTGTTAATCGATTAACCAATTGGTTAACCGAATAACCACACACTAGAAGCAGTTTTTCTGCTATTTTGTCACGAAAAATCACTTTTTAAACCCCTTCCAACATCCCCAAACATCACGTATCACAGAAATCGAACCTCAAAGTCAGTATTCAACATTATGCATACATTAGGAACTCTTATAACACTTAAAATCACAATTCAACCAAACAATTTACACACTTCAGGCATTTTTATTATCACCGACACGTAATTCCAACTTCTCACCGAAAACACCAAACAATCAACAAACACACGGGTAAAAACCTATCAATTTATCTACCCCCATACATATATCATCTACCCCTTAAGTGATCGAAGAACCCCACCCTTACCTTGTATCGATGAACTTCCCTTCCTCAATGGGTTCCTCTCCTTCTTCTTGCCCTAGCCTCTTCTCCCTTTTGCTTTTCAACTTTCTTTCACTTTTACGTATAATGAGAATAACTTTCATTCCCCACTCTTTACATACCCCTAAATATGATTCGCCTCTTTTACCCTTACTTATTCCTACGAATTTACCACCTTACCCTTCCACTCTCCACACTTCTAATATTTCAACTTATTCTATTTATTTTATTTTCATTATATTATTATTATCACTTCCACTCATGAAATAATTCTAACAATAATAATTTCCACCACAACTCTAATTAAATATATATTCTACACTATGCTTAACAAATATTAAATTAAAGTAATCGAGTTAGTCTTTACTCTCCACACCACCAATTTCTACATTATTAGCCATACACCCCTACTACCCCCAAGACTCACTTCTTAAGGCCACTACCCCTCACTTAGGGTACACAAAACACAACGAAAACACACCAAAACACACAATCAATTATATCAATTCACAGTTATTTCACAAATAGTAATTAAAATAAAAATGGGGCGTCACAACAGTTAGTATCAGAGCAGGTCGTATCCTCGACCTAGCCATGAAATAGTATAAGTATTTCTTTCCGCTTCATATGTGTGGTGTCGCCATTGGTCTTAAGTGTTATATTTATGGTATTGAGCCTGATCAACTTAATCCTATCTGTATGACATTTAGGAACATGGCCGACGGACACAGAAGCAATCATGGTAGACCCAGAACTACTCCTGCATGGACGAATCCGTCGGGCGATGAGGAGTATGTCCCATGACCTCAGTTTTTACAACAGATGCAACAACAACAAAACCAATTCATGCAGCAGATGGTACAACAGATGAATGGAGGTCTTCATCCTCCTGTAGTGGTTCCAGATGCTGTAGGTGGGAACTTTCGGGATTTCACCTACATGAATCCTCTGGAATTTCATGGCGGGTTAGATCCTGTGAAAGCTCACGAATGGATAGCTGGCATGGAGAGAATTTTCTTGATAGTCCGTTGTAGTGAGGAGAAGAAGGTGGTATTCACTTCTCATTCATTGAAGGGTCCTGCCATGAGGTGGTAGGAGAGTACCTTAGCCCTGATGACTATCCAAGAGGTACCTAAGGTCTGGGAGAAATTTAAAATTAATTTTATGGAGAACTATTTCCCTAGTTCCTTGAGGACCCAGAAGGAATTTGATTTTCAACAGTTGAGACATGGTACTTTGACTATGGCTGCTTATGCTGAGAGATTTGAGATTATGGTTGCTTATTCTAGACAGGCCATGTATGCTCCGGACAAGAGGTGGAAAATTGACCAGTTTCTTTTTGGTTTGAAGACTGATATTTCGAATAGTGTGTCTCAAAGAGAGTTCACTAGTTATGCTGAATTGCTAAGGCAGTGTTATGTGGCAGAGAATAGTTTAAAGAAAGTTCAAGCTGAGGGGGATATGAGTAGGTCGAATCAGAGTGATCATGGGAGAACAAATCAACAATTTAGGCCTAGACCACAAGCTTTCAAAGGGAAGCAAATTCAGAGTTCTAGGACTAGCGCACCTCCTGTGTGTCGCACTTGTGGTAGGAATCATTATGGAAGGTGTGGTATCAAAAGTGTGAGGTGTTTTCAGTGTCAGAGGATGGGTCATCTGAAGAGGGATTGTCCTCAGAATAGGAATCAAACGCAAGAAAAGAGTACCGGTCGAGTTTATACGTTGGATGCAAGGAAGACCAAGGGTGATAACTCTTTGATTGATGGTATGTGTTTCGTTAATGGGAATCCTTGTTTTGTATTATTTTATTGTGGAGCAACACACTCTTTTGTGTCGATGCAATGTGTGAAGCGACTTGGGTTGCAAGCTATTCCGTTGTCTCCACCCATGGTGGTTACTAGTGCCATGGATGAGATGGTTGAAACACCTTTAATGTGTGAAAATTGTGTTTTATCTGTGGATGGGAGAGTTTTTCAGATTGATCTCATTTGTTTTCCGCTTAAGAAAATGGATGTTGTTTTGGGAATGAATTGGCTTTCTGCTAATTCGGTATTTATTGGTTAAAAGGAAAAGCTAATCATCATTCCATCCGTTGAGGCTACTCCGAAGGATGTGTTAACTACTATTTTAGAAGGTACGGTTGGAATGATAAATTTCTTATTTGTGAAGGAAAAATTTGTTCTTTTGGTTCTCACTAAGGAGGAGAGTAGCAACCTCCAAGTTCAGAGTATTCCTGTAGTTTGTGAGTTTTCTGAAGTTTTCCCTGAGAACATCACTTCTCTTCCTCCAGAAAGGGAAGTGGAATTCTCTATTGACCTGATACCAGAAACGGTTCCTATATTCGTTTCTCCGTATAGGATGGCACCACTTGAGTTAAGAGAATTGAAGGATCAATTGGAAGAGTTAATGACTAAGCATTTTGTTCGACCCAGTGTTTCTCCCTGGAGAGCCCCAGTACTGTTAGTAAAGAAGAAAGATGGTGGAATGTGGTTATGTATTGATTACCGACAGTTGAATAAAGTCACCATCAAGAACAAGTACCCATTGCCAAGGATAGACGACCTGTTAGATCAATTGAAAGGAGCTTGTGTGTTCTCGTAGATCGATTTACGGTCGGGTTATCATCAAATTCGTGTGAAGAGTTCATATGTATTAAAGACCGCGTTTAGAACCCGTTATGGCCATTATGAATTCTTAGTGATGTCGTTCGGTGTGACGAATTCTCTGGCAGTTTTTATGGATTATATGAATTGGATATTTCAACCTTACTTGGATCAATTTGTAGTGATCTTCATTGATGACATTCTTATTTATTCTCGTACTTCTCAAGAGCACGAAGAGCATTTAAGAATCATTTTATCGATCTTACAAGAGAGACAACTTTTTTCCAAGCTAAACAAGTGTGAGTTTTGGATGTCGGAGGTTAATTTTCCAAGTCATGTCATATCTCAAGGAGGTGTGGCGGTAGATCCATCAAAAGTAGAAGCAGTGATTAATTGGGAGAGACCAAAGAATGTTTCCGAAGTTATAAGTTTCTTGGGACTGACAGGTTATTACAGAAGGTTTATCAAAGGCTTTTCTCAATTGGCTTTACCGATAACCAAACTTACCCGAAAGGATTGTCCTTATGAGTGGGATTCGGCTTGTGAACAAATTTTTATGAGTTTGAAGGAAAGATTGATGACTGGTCCCGTTTTGATCATTCTTGATCCTAGCAAGTCGTATGAGGTATTTTGTGATGCATCAAAGATGGGATTAGGAGGTGTTTTAATGCAAGATAGTCACGTAGTGGCTTATGCTTCTCGACAATTAAAAGTTCACGAGAAGAATTATCCAACGCATGATTTGGAATTGGCAGCGGTTGTTTTTACAATGAAAGTATGGCGTCATTATTTGTATGGAGTACGTTTTGAAATGTTCAGCGACCACAAGAGTTTAAAGTATCTATTTGACCAGAAAGAGGTGAACATGAATCAAAGGAGATGGATGGAATATTTAAAGGATTATGACTTGGAACTAAAGTACCATCCGGGTAAAGAAAATATAGTAGCAGATGCATCGAGTCAGAAAGTGTTGCATAATGCCGAGTTGATGATGTTAGAGTATGCCTTACTGGAAAAGTTTCGAGATCTTAATCTCCAATTTGTTTGGACTCCTAATGGTGTGATTATGGGAAACTTGAATGTTAATTCTACCATTAGAAAAGAAATTCAACAAGGGCAAGTGTTGGATGAGAAGTTACAAGAAGTCTTAGTACAACCGGGTTTTGTGCGAGCTACCGATGGAATCATTTTGTTTAACCAAAGGATTTGTGTTCCGGATGATGCGGTGTTGAAAAGAAGAATTTTGTAAGAAGCTCATAAGGGTGCTTTTACTATACATTCGGGTTCTTCGAAAATGTATCAGTACTTAAAGAAGGACTATTGGTGGTCTAGTATGAAAAGAGATGTTCCAGTGTATGTATCGGAGTGTGCGGTGTGCCAACAAGTGAACATTGAACACCAAAGACCGGGTGGCTTATTGCAACCGTTAGAAATTCCGGTATGGAAGTGGGATAGTATTTATATGGACTTTGCAGTTGGATTACCCCATGCACAAGGTGGCTATGATTCTATTTGGGTGATTGTGGATCGGTTGACGAAATCTGCGCATTTCTTAGCCGTAAAGACTACTTACAAGGCAAGTCATCTTGCAAGGTTGTATATTTTGGAAATTGTGAGATTGCATGGTATTCCCTCTAGTATTGTGTCCGATAGAGACCCAAAGTTGACTTCAAGATTTTGGAAAGCTTTTCAACAAGCTATGGGGACAAAGTTGTGTTTGAGTATGTCGAATCATCCGCAAACGGATGGTCAGACGGAACGGACAATACAAATGATGGAAGATATGTTAAGGGCTTGTGTACTTGAAAGTGGAGGAAATTGGGTAGAACTTTTACCGTTGATTGAGTTTTCATACAATAATAGTTACCATGCGAGTATTGGTATGGCTCCTTACGAGGCTCTATATGGAAGGAAATGTAGGACGCCATTGTGTTGGACAGAAGTTGGCGAAGATAGAAATTTGGGACCCGATATTTTTTTAGAGACTACAAAAAAGATTAGAATGATCCGTGATAAGGTTAGACAAGCCCAAGATCGTCAGAAAAGATATGCGGATAACCGTAAGAGACCTTTAGAGTTTGACGAATGTGACCATGTATTTCTGAAAGTTACTCCGAGATTGAGGTTGAAAGGACCGTTTAAGTCGCGAAAGTTAAGTCCGAGATACGTGGGACCGTATCAAATTTTAGAAAGAATTGGTGAAGTAGCATACAGATTAGCCTTACCACCTTTTCTGTCAGAAATGCATGATGTTTTTCATGTGTCTCAGCTCCAAAAGTTTGTTCCAGATCCTCTTCAGTCAATTCTACCAGATAAGATTGAGATAGAAGCAGATTTAATGTTTGAGCCTCAACCAAGTCGTATCACAGGAAGAGAAATGAAGGTGTTAAGGAATAAAGAGATTCCTCTTGTTAAGGTTCAGTGGGATGAGACGCATCTGGGTGATGCAACTTGGGAACTAGAATCAAAGATGCGAGAAGCTTACCCTCATCTATTCAGGTAAATTTTTAATTCGTGGGCGAATTTCTATTTAAGGGGGAGAAGGAGGATGTAATACCCCGTAAGTTATTTTGCTCTGGATAATACTAGTATGATCAACTGGTTTCCGGTGTACTCTGAGAAATTATCGGTTAAGATAATTAAAGTAAACTGGTGAGCTTAGAGCAGATCAAATTAATATTATCTGACTCTGAAATTTTAACTTTTGGTGCTATAGAGACCTTTTGGACGTTTAGTAGTGTTACTATCTAATTGAATTTCTCTACATCATTTCATTTTCCTCCTTTGCCAAACATAGTAACTTTTGAGAGAGAGAGAGAGAAGTTAGAGAGAAGGAGGAGCAAGAGGAGAAAAAGAGAAAGAAACCATGAAGAAGAAGAAAGCTTGGATACTCATCATCTCTTCTTCAAATCATCTCTCAATCTTCATCATCATCTTGTTATGAGGTGGGTTCTAGTTAGAACTTAAGTTTTGAAATTTTGGATATGTTAGAGTCTAGGTTAGAAATATTGGATTGTGAATGATAATATGAAATCGATGTTTCTAACGGTTAACATGTAGAAATAATCGGGTAGTATAGTCGGGATATGATTCGGTTTGATAAAGTATGAATTGGAAGTATTTTAGGTGAAGAAATGAGAGTGTTGGCCCCAAATTACCTATATTTACGCTGTTGAGAATTCTGGGTTTCGAGGGTTTGCTTAGCGAACCCAAAGCAGAGGGAAGGAGAACGTTCGCTTGGAGTTCGCTTAGCGAACTTTATGCCCTTTTTGTTGTGTTTTGTTCACTGAGTGGTTCGCCTAGCGAACATGGCAGCGAACGCGATAGATTTTCCCATTTTGGTTCCTTCATAACTTTTGATCCGTAACTCGGATTGAGGCATGGTCGGAAGCGTTGGAGAGCTACTTCAATGCTCTTTGTGATGGTGAGGTAGAAACATGGTTATATTTCATGGATTGATAGGATAGATAGGATAGAGATAAATATTGAAGTGAATGTGAAACGTGTGGGTTATGTTCTTACCGAAATTCATGAATCGAGAACCCGATTGATATGGGACTTGAAGCCTTGGAAAGAGAATCCAATGTGCTATTAAATAATAATGTTAGACCATGATTTAACCAAGGATTATTGGTAGAGGATAGTAGTGGCTTGTATGCCTTAAAAATGCGTGTGAACTACTATGTGGATTATGTTTGACTTGTTATGTTATCATGTGTGTTTTATGGTTGATATTGTTATATGCAAATTGTGTTATACCATGTCTATATAATTGTTATTAATTATTATTCAGAGAATATGCATGCTTAAAATGAATTAGGAAGAGTGAGAAACCTTACCCCAAACCTAATGATAAGATTCTAGGTTGTGACTAGAAATTGATAGAAACTCTAGATGGCTATGCTCGTGCATTCGATGTAGAAAGATGCATCCGTGACGAGTATTGGTGTAGAACAGAGTGAAACACTAGCATGGAACATGTGTGAACCATTGTGATTATGAGAAAAGGCAAAAGAGTCCTTAAGGCGAATGTGGCCTTGTGATTGTCGAATACAATCACGTGCGTGGGTATGATCACGTAACCGTAACCGTTTCACTTGAGTTGCAGTTTCATGAGTCTCGAGCTCCTCTGAAATGTATGCATGATTACTTGGTAAGTTTGATTCCCGCGTTAGTACGAATGGAGCCTAAGGGTAAAGAGACTTGTGACGGTTAATGGCCCGTGTAAAGTGATGGTTCATAACGGTTAATGACTCGGGTCCATGACTCGGGTCGACTTCTAGACGTAGAAGCGGATGGGAAAAGGGGATGCCTTGGTAAGGTTATCGATTAGTGATATTGTGAGTTGGTGAACTCATGAACATGTTTCCATATAGTGTGAGATTGTGAACTCAAGGTCACTTCCCTTCCCCTTTGACTTGAGTTAGGATTTATAGAACCTTGTAAAGCCGAGAGAACCAATAAGATAGGGAACTCACTGGGATTTAATATCTCACCCCATGTTGTTGATTATATTATATGTACTACAGGTTCCGCGAAGGGTATGGATAAAGTTGTCTGACTTTTCCTTACAAATAGTATCTTTTTGGGATGGCATGGCTTCTGCTATGGCGTTCTATTTCGAGATCATCATGTTGATCTAGTTCTTAATGTTTAGAACATCTTGTATATATTTTATGCCATAGATTTTAGTCTTTGTATTTTAGGGATGTAATGTATACAATGTGTTAACTAGGAACTTATGGTATTTCAGTACCAAACACTTGGATTCATGTATAGTATTTGTGCTTTGATTTATGATATTATATGTGGGTGTTACACTCGCAACCTTGGATGGAGAGGAGTTTACCTACCCAAAAAATGTTGACATAGTTGTAGCGAGAGATTTTTGTCGGTGACGCGACCACCTTATCGCTGGTTTTGGGTTTCTCCCCACAATGAGGAGGGGGTGCTACTTTCTGATTTCTTATTTATCCCGAGAAGCTGGAAGGGAAAGGGAAGCGATCTCAAACTAACCTTGCACGCGAATGTTTAACTGAACATACGCTTTAAAGGGATTCAGGGAGTTCGGGGTCACGTTATACAATGGGGAGTTGTCAATTACCCATCATATATGTGGTTATCCACAGGATATTAGCTTTAGGTTTTGCTTTGTACTTGATGGTGTTTATCCGTTAATGGTTTGAGAAAGTTTCTTGGGAAGTATGAGAAGGAGAGTGAGTTTTTTTTTTATTTTTCGGGTGTTTCCGGTAAGGTACTGGACCTAAGATTTGATTGGTATGAAGGTACTGGACCTAGAATTTTTTATTAGTATGCTCGCTAAGATTTCAAAATCTTATGCATACGTATTCCCGTTTAAAAGAAACAGGGAAATCAGAGAAATCGTAGTTCCTCCTATCCTAAGGGAGGAAAAAGATAATGTTTGGTGTCTTGTTCAAAGCCCAAGATTGAATCTAAAAGGTTATTTATTTGTGTCTTGTTCAAAGCCCAAGATTGAAGCTAAAAAAGTTTGACTGAGAGAGAACTTGTCATCTCTAAAGAGGGATTGGACTTCCTCTGAGGGGATTGTTGATTTTTGTGTGCCTTGATCAAAGCCCAAGGTTGAAGCTAAGAGGTTGATTGACTCCACTAGGGACGTTTTTATACAAAGCCTAAGAGTAGGCTGAAAGAGATTCGGCTCTTTGGGGATGTCATTATACAAAGCCTAAGAGGAGGATGGAAGTTTGACTTTTCTGGTGAAAGTATTCTATCTATCTTGTACAAAGCCCAAGATTGAGGCTAAAAGAGATTTTGACTCCGCCGGGGAGGTTTGTATGTGTCTTGTTCAAAGCCCAAGATTGAGGCTGAAATGAGAAATTTAATTAACTCGGATGATGATATTTTTTATGTGTCTTGTAGAAAGCCCAAGATTGAGGCTGAAATGAGTTTGACTCTGTGGGAGAGTATTATCTGTCTTGTCCAAAGCCCAAGATTGAGGCTGAAAAGAGTTTAACCCAGCTTAGGGAATTTATTTCTCAAAGCCTAAAAAAGGCTAGGAGGAATTGACTCCGTTGGGGATGATATTTGTCCCAAGCTTAAGAGAAGTTTATGAAGATTTATGTCTTGTACAAAGCCCAAGATTGAGGCTAAAAGGGTTTGACTCAACAAGAGCGTGCTTGTATCTGTCCTGTACAAAGCCCACGATTGTGGCTGAACAAGTTGGAGAAATCATTATACAAAGCCTAAGAGGAGGCTAACTGTTGCTAGGGGAAATCTTTATATCAAGCCTAAAAAGAGGCTGAAAAGATTGACTCAACAAGAGAGTGTTTTTATTTTGTCTCATACAAAGCCCAAGATTGAGGCTAAAAAAGGGTTGACTCAATAAGAGATTCTTGAAAAGGGGATTGACTCAACAAGAGAGTCTTGAAGGTTTATTGACTGAACAAGAGAGTCTGGAAAGGTTAGCTCCGCTGGGGAGAATCATTGTACAAAGCCCAAGAGGAGGATGACTGCACTAAGGAAAGGTCCTTATACAAAGCCTAAGAGGAGGCTAGCTTCTGTTGGGAATTATTGAGATCTCGAGGCAGGTCTAAGTGGGGAATCAACTCTTACTGATGGTTACAGAAGAGTTGAGGTATCAGATACCTTAAGGTTCTGATTTGGGATAGTGTTATTAACAGCCTTTTGGCCCTGGCTGGGGGATTTTAGGAGAGAGACGAGGTTTTAGCACTGCTGGAGATTTATCCAGAGTGACCGGGGTTTCTCCTATGATTGTAGGGAACTTGAGAATGTCTTTGAGACTCAAGGTTTAGACTGTCCAAGTCTACTGGTGTGGAAGAGTTTTATCTTTTGTATGATGCCTAAGAGTATGCAGGTGTTAAGGGATGAGAATCAACCCTAAATAGGTCTGACATTTGACACTGGAAAGACCACTCTAGAAAAGGATGACTAAGTTCTGTCTTATACCTTTTGGATGTCTTTAGGGTCCTTGTATTAAGCCCAAGAGAAGGCAAGAGAACTTCTAAGAAGCCGGAGGGTCCTTGTACAAAGCCCAAGAGGAGGCAGGGATACTTTTAGGAAGCCTGTGGGTCCCAAACCAAGAAAGGTTCAAGAAATGCTATTCACCGAGAATAGATCATTCAATGAAAGTTCTGAGGTTTGAAGAAATTCAAGAGATGCTATTCACCGAGAATAGATCAACTCGGGGGAGTAGAATTTCTTTGACAATTTCTAACAGTGACAACCTGAGAAAAGGTTCACGAAGAATACTACCTTTCTCTTTGTTCCATATTGTTTAAGCCCAAGAGAAGGCAAGACTGTATCTGGAATTCCTATGGGGGATCTAGTTTTGACTGCAATTAAAGAGTGACCAAACTGGCTTTACCTAGTTCTAGACCTAGTTGTCGGGGAAAACTCTAAATAACTATACTAGTATATATACAGTTGATATATGACAAGTATTTAAAATGATATGAAAGAAGACTTACAGTGCGCAGCTTCCCTCAATACAGTTATATATATGAAAGCGAGTAAATGAAAGCTGTTAAAATTATAGGTGAGTAAGCTTCCATGCTGTATTGTTAGTTGTTCAAAGAAATTAAAGAAAGTTTTGATAACAACTGTATATTTGAACTTAAATCAAAAGGGAAGTTGTTTTGGAAAGATTGTTGGGGCTCATACACAAGGATAGGCCCAAGGTTTAACAGTGATCGCACCGTTGTTTTGAATATCGTATTGGGATTTATACAACGTCTGAGGCCCAAAGAGGTTTATTGACAAAAGGGGTGAGTCTTACAACTTAAGGAGAGACCCAAAGATGTTTTTAAAGAAAAAAGATGTGACTTACAACCCGAGGGGAGGCCCAATGGATTTCTATTTTAAAAATGGCGATCGTGCCGAGATTTTTACCGTGTCAGGACTTATACAATATCTGAGGCCCAAAATGGTTTATGTACAACAAGGGTTGGGTCTTACACTCTAGTAGAGGCCCAAAGAGTTTTTAAAAGTTTGATAAAGATCAAGAACCAAAGAAACCCTAATTTCATTTTCTTTTAAAAGTAATCCTTTTAATAAAAATGAAAAAATGACAAAAATGCCAAATAAGTTTAAATAAACTACTTGTGATTTTTTATTAGGGTTTGAAAAATGAGGTTTTAATCACAAGATGATTTAGGAATCATTTGATTTTGATTTTCAAGATGAATATTCATTTTTGAAATGTTTAAAAAACAATAAAAATGAATTTATTTACAAAAATATCAACTATTAAATAAATATTATAAATTTGATTTTTTTTGAGATAAAATATTTTAACATTTTTGTGATTTTTTGCAAAAAGAACCAATAAAAAATGATTAAAATTGAAAGAGAAATTAATTTTTCAAATCATTTAAGAAAATAATATTAAAAATAAAAAATGGAAAAAGTGGTAAAAAAAGGGTCTGGGGCGAGGTGGATTCAAACCCCAGACCTCCAAGTTATAGCACGCGCCTTCTACCATTGAGGTGGTGATACATCCGTGTATCAAAACTACCCCACAAATACATAAGGGGTGCCTTGTTTTAGACCTACCCAAGGTAAGGCAAGGCAAGTTCTTGGCCCAAAACGTAAAGGCTGTAACTTTCTCATTTCTCCATGGATTGGGATAAAATTTAGGTCTATTCTGCCTAGAATTTCACAAGGAATCCAATGGTGCCCTTAGTTTTTTCAGATGGGGTCCCCATTTTAAAACCCGATGGTGGTTTTAAAATACGCCATGATTTGCATTTTCTATGCTACCTCATGGTATAGGCCAGAATTGTATGATGAATTGATTCAAACATAACATATACAACATGTATGAGATGTTTATAAGCAGTGGACTTCAAAGCAATGCATAATTCAAAGAGTTCAAGTTGTGATACTTACCTCTTTGGGAGCTTTTTATGCTATCTGCCAAGTTTCTTCTGCCAGAAGCTATTTGATGCTTTAGACACTCTCAATTGATCCTTTAGAAGCTTTTAGAATGGTTGGAACCAGTTGGAATCTTCAGGAACAAGTTTGAGCTCTTTCTTGCAAAAGGGGCAAAAGTGACCAATATGGCAACTCTCTCAAATGCTGTTCCAGATGTGGGGAACCATTTGGGACAGTTCAAGAATGATATTTGGAGTGTGTTTGAGGTTTAATCTGGGTTTGAAAGTGACTGAATCAAGACAAGGCTTGAAAAATGCAAAAAAGCCCAATTTTGAGGTTTTGGAAGTGGACTTTGAGATTTTGGTGTTACATGACACATGTTAGTTTTCGAACAGCTTAGATACAACATATTAGAGGTGTTTGGATCATGATATGTGATGGAATTTCTCTCTAACTCAAAAATTCAGAGATACCTTGCAAAAGAAGGCATTTTGGCCGAAAGAGAGGGATTTTGAGGAAAGCATCAGTTTGGTTTCTTTGGTGTACTCAAACTGATCACAATTGATGTCTATTTATAGTGTGTCAAGTTTGTTTTGGCATCAATAGTGAATGGAGGTTGCAGCAGGCCTTTGGCCAATGTTATGCCAAAGGAATCTCAAGTCTCCTCTAGCCATTGACTTGAGATTAGAGCACAGGCTTTGTAGCTTTGGTTCAGAGATAAGTTTGGACTGAATTCAGTTGGAATAGGCTCAGTTCATGCCACCTTGATGCATTCATTAAAGCCTTGGAAACAAAATTGAAGTCTTGGCACTTTTTAGCCTTTTTAGGTTTGGCATGGCTACTTGTAGATTCTTGGACTTGTGAGGCTTGGGGATTAGATCATTCCCTTCTTGTTTTATCCTCAGATGTGTCCAAATGGATGACAAGGCTTGGATTTATCAGATTTGGACAAATCGAGCAAAATGCACAAATTCTGCCTTGTGTAAACCAGTTCATGATGCCATGTTCCAAGGGTTGTATCTCATTGCTCAAATTGAATTTGGAGATGATCTGATACTTGTTGGAAAGCCCTAATGGCATACTTTAACTTTGATGTTTACCCCTAGACCTGGTTTGACTTGGATCAAGGTGATAAATGTCCCTACATTTTGGAAAAAGTAAGGCAGATTTTGACTTAGTGAAAATTTCACTAAGTGTTGGAAAAATATTATTTTCATGTTTTTAGCCATTTTGATCACCCCATAACTAAAAATCCATGAAGAATTGGAATGAGATGTAGTTGACACTTTTGAAGTATGTAATGAGAGCTATAAATCCAGCTTTGAACCCTCCAAAATGGTTGCTTGGATCTCAAGTTATGGTCCTTGGAAGTTGGTACCCTAGCCACTTTGTTCCATAACTTAGAAAAATTCTAAGTTTTTTATGGTTAACCCTTTTACAAGTTAACTCACTTTATTTGATTTTTCTTGATGAATGATGATTCAAATCACATATTAACATTGTTTTAGGGTCAAGGAACCATAATTGTGAAAAATTCCAAAAAGTTAAACTTGATTTTGTGCACAGTTGACTTTTTATCAGATGAAATCCAAACTGTGCGATCCTTTGTGAAATCAAGTCCTTGACCTAAATCAAACCTAATTGATATGTTCCATAGGTGTTATAGGGTGTATTGAATCATGTCCCAAGGTTTGGGAGCATGCCTTGGTCAAAAGTCAAATGTACAATTGACTTTTTCCTCTAAACCCTAATTGTAGTCCTGATGAATTTGAAACTTGTAGATCACGCTTCTTTGATCAATCCATTGTTGTAAATGGATCAATGTAGTGAATTGGAGACCCTCAAATCATGTCTTGAGGTCTTGGCTCATGTTTTGTCCCAAATGTCAACTTAGGGGTGAATTAGGTCAAGAAACCCTAATTCCTGATTTTTGGGTAAATGCACCCCTTGAGGTTAAATTGACTTGATGACTGGGTCCATGAGGTCCCTTGGAGTATCTTGGGTTGTTCTTGGTAGAATTGGCTCATGCCTAGAGGAAAATTTCCATCTGGAGGCCTTGGTCGACCAAAACCCTAATTTGGTGATACTGGCGATCTTGAGGCTTGATCCACTTGGAATGTTGCAACTTTGTGCTTGATTCTTGATGTGGGAGTCCTCTTGATCCTTTATGTGTCTTGAGAGGTTAGACCAGTTGAAGATCATGTCATTTCTTTATTAATCCTTTGTCAAGTGCTCTGAGAGGGTTTGAAACCCTGATTCTTGATTGTAGTGAATGCTCAATCCTCTTTAAGGAGATTGATGAGGCATGTAAGTACATCCATATTGTGATGATGATTTGCACAATGATAGGAAATCTTGGTGGTCAAAATTTGGGGTATGAAAATAGTCTAGAAATACTTCGCCTAAATAACAAAAAAAACGTCTCGGTGGATTGAAAACCCGAAAGGGCAGTCCAGGAAAAAATTAGAGACATAAGCAAAAATCATCCCGATGGATTGGAAATCTCCAAAGACAATCCAGGCAAAAGTTAGGGATTCATGGCAAGTAACTATGTCCGACAAGGTTAAATCCCCAGCGGTAATACCATTCGTCGAAAAACCTCCAGTCAAGGTCATCTTCGACAGAAGCTCAGGATGTCCAGAATTCAAAGTTGGTAGAAGGATAACAGTCGTTATGTTTCAATGTAGCCATTTTTCCTTAAATCACCATTTTCTAACTTTATAAATACTCTATGGGATCACGCGCTTGGCTGATTTCCATTCTATCAATAAAATTTAAGCCCTAGTGCTTTTGTTTGCAATTCTTATTTGTTTTAGCTTTACAGAATGACATTTTTGACATGATCAACGATTCTTGAACTAAAACAAAAATGAATTTACTTGTCAAAAATTGTTTTGATTTTAAAATAAAGATGGCATTTCCTTTTGACTTTGAACATCGAAAGAACATCGATCGCTTCTCCGAAGGTGGTTGAACCTCAAAGTGCAGAATCAAAGTACTCCTTCTAAACCAGTACACCTGAATGAAGGATCAACCGTGTCAGATACCATGTTTAATCTGACATCCCCGGAAGAGTTCGTACCTCTTAAGACCAATTGAACAAATCTTTCTCCCCACGGGGACCATTTCTCCTAAGCAAGGTAGGATTGCTATCTTGGAACATTGGTACTTTTCATCCCACACCCTGGCCGAGTATCCAGTCGTGGTCATCTATTAGTCTGTATGTCGCATCAGTTTTATCCGCATAAACATACATACATCATGCATAATTGATTCATATACATATTCATATTGCATTACTATCACTCTAGTTAGTCTTATCCCCTAGTGTTAAAAGTCCTTTCATTAATCGAGTTGTCAGTTCTTTCCTCGTCAGGAAATGTTGCGTCTGAACAATCTCTCCCCAGTTTATTTCTGGATTGGAGCCGGTACTTGGCCACTTTGATAACTTGAACCTCTGAAAAACAAGGAGACATTCGACATACGTCACTCGTCACCATTAAAGATGATATCTTCGCTTTCCCGGATTAAGGAAAATCCCCGGAGAAAGCCTCGCGATTAAAAACTCTCAGCAAAATGTTGGTTTTTCTCTCCAGAAAGTCAATGTTAATGAAGTCATCAGCACCTCAAAATTGGATTACATCACATGGCATTTCTCCGAGAAGATCTCGAAGAAAAGTATAATGTAATATCCCCAAGTAGAAAACAGCCTCTCAAGAGACTCGTTTTCCCCAGTAGAGTCAACAAATGGCGTCTTCATACAGAGAAGTTTGCACACCTCTACAACTCAGACGAATGGGTTTCCACAACAAGTCTGACATCTAAACTTTTTCCCATCAAATGACATATCCCTAGTAAACCCGACGAGAAGTTTGATGAAAACCGCTACAAATAGCGTCCCTTGTCAAGAAAGTTTATTGACAAAAGAAACTGAGACCAGTTCCTTGGCTGAACACCGGGATCGAGGGGAAGTTTATTTCAGAAACTGAGACTAGTTCCGTGGTTGAAGGCCAGGATCGAGGGGAAATTTATTGACAAAAGAAACTAAGACCAGTTCCGTGGCTGAAGGCCAGGATCAAGGGGAAGTTTATTGACAAAAGCAACTAAGACCAGTTTCGTGGCTGAAGGCCAGGATCGAGGGGAAGCTTCACCATCTTCTAAGCATCATTGCTTATCAAAAGAAGATGGATGAGCAAGCAGCCATTCATAACCACCATCAAAATTTTGGGTATTCCAATATTTAATCCTCTTGCACCCCGAATGCCCGAATACCTTCGCCATTCACACCTTCGGGTCCAAGAAGATTAAATAGGGGCATCTGTCATACCCCAAAATTTGACCACCAAGATTTACCATCATTGTGAAAATCATCATCACAATATGGATGTACTTTCATGCCTCATCAGTCTCCTCAAAGATGATTGAGCATTCACTACAATCAAGAAGTAGGGTTTTGAGCCCTCTCATAGCACTTAGACAAAGGATAAATCAAGAAATGACATGATATTCAACTTGTCTAACCTCTCAAACATCTATAAAGGATCAAGAGGACTCCCACATCAAGAATCAATCACAAAGTTGCAACATTCCAAGTGGATTAAGCCTCAAGATCGCCCGTGTCACCAAATTAGGGTTTGGTCGACCAGGGTTCCCAGATGAAAATTTCCATCTGGGCATGAACCAATGCCTCAATGTATGGTCCTATAAGCTCAAAAGGATCTCAATAGCCCTTCCATAATGGCAAAATCACCTTGAAGGTCCATCTATCAAAAAATCAGGAATTAGGTTTTTGACCTAATTCAACCCTTGAGTTAACTTGTGAAGTGAGGCATGCCTTGAAGCTTCAAAATGAAATTCAAAGACCTCAAATACATCATATTGACATGTTTACAAGATTTGATTGACTCAAAGAGCTCAAATCATAAGTCACAAGAACTCAAAACCATCCGATCACAAATTAGGGTTTTTGATGGAAAAAGTCAACCCTATCCTTGACTGTTGGCCTACCCTTGATCTCAAACCTTGGGGAGGGGTCCAAGACATTCCTAAATACCCTTGGAGGCCATCCATGAAGTTTAATTAAGGCCAAGCATTGATTTCACAAAAGGATCACAAAGTCAAAATTTCATTTGATGAAAAAGTTAACTGTACAAAAATCCAAGTTTGACTTTTTGGATTTTTGGTCAACCAAGACTCCTTAACCCTAAAACAATGTTAATATGTGATTTGAATCATCATTTATCAAGAAGAATTAAAGAAAGTGAGTTAACTTGCTAAAGGGGTAACCATAAAAAACTTAGAATTTTTCTATGTTATGGAACCAAATGGCTAGGGTACCAACTTTGCAAGGCCATATCTCGCAAACCCTAAGGCCCTTTTCTCTCATTCAAAGCTCAGATGGAAGCCCTCATTACATACTTCAAAAGTGTCAACTACAAGAGTTTCCAATTCTTCATGGATTATGAGTTATGGTTGGATCAAAATCACTAAAACTTGGAATTTACCACTTTTCCAACACTTAGACAAAATTCTGTCTATGTTAGAAAAACAAGTGAAACACCAAAACTTGGAGGGCTGTTTCACATAGTTCTAGGTTGAATCAATTCAAAATGTAAACATCAAAGTTGTTATGCATATTGCCAATAATCCAAGGAACTTATTGGCATGAAACAACTCAACTTGAGCCAAGAGTTATGGCTGCTGCAAGACATCATGGCACAACTGTCTTGAAAATTCAGTTTGTGTGATTTCTTTCCATACACGATTTTGAGCCAAAAAGCAATGATCACTATGCCACATTCATTCAATCTGATCATAATGCATCTGATCCTACCTTCAAACTTGGACTGAAATGCCAAGAGCTTATCCTTGAGAATTAATGAGTTTTTGGCATATATGCCTTGAATTTAAAGGGAATTAATATGGAATAGTGGACATTCAAGATTATCACTCTCCTCAGTCAAGTTCTCTGATTAAACAACAATTAAAAGGACTGAAGAATATGATTTCAGTCAATGCATAGCTGATCTATTTGGGACAGCTATTGCACCTAGTGCAAGAGGCATTTATGCCAAGCCAAGACCATTGAACCATTACCTTATCCTCTGAGCTTCAAGAGAACCACTTTAACAGAACTCCTCTACTATAAATAGAGGTCCTAACTGATCATTCAAACTACACCAAAGCCCATTACAACAAGGCTTTCTCTCTTTCACTCCCAAGGCCTAAAAACGTCATTTCTTGAGAGGTTACTGTCGGGTTTTGAGTTGGAGATCAATACAACTCAAACCATTGATTCAGACACATCACATATAACATATAGAAGGTGTCTGAACACTCATCTCCCATCTGTAACATCAAAATCATCAAATGGCCATCCAATTGCACAAAACTCATGACTTGCAGCAGAAGGAATCAGGTTGATCAATCTAAAGGGCTCTCAATCACTCTAAGCATTCAAACACTTTCCTTAAGGTACAAGGAAGTTGTCCAAAGCATTAGAACTCAACTGTAACACCTCCATCATCAAATTCGATTCTCACCTGCAGAGGTAAGCCTCAAACTATCAAACTCATTGAATCATGCATTATAAACATGTTTTGTGATTACCATTGTGTTTCTGAATGTTTGTGGATCCTTTACCCTCAATCCATTGTTGTTTATAGTTCGTGTATAGGATTTCATTGAGTTCATGCAAATTTTAGGTTTCATCAGGTTTTGTCATATTATTTTGTGATTCACTTAATTTCAATAAAATTGAGTATTGCCATTGTGTTCCTTGTCTGAAAGCGCATGATTTTCATATTTGGATCATGTGAAATGGTTGAGAAACGAGTGAGATAGGAGGCTTCACGTATTTGAGCTTGAGGATGAAGATGGCCATGGTGCCATTCTTCAGATATTCCACTTGTTTTACTATATATTTATTGCTTGCCATATAATAACTGAATTGACATTGTGCCTTTGTGGAAACATTAGTATGTTTGTGTGTGTGAGCGAGTGAGAGGTCTGGGGTTCGAATCCCCCTCGCCCCAGACCTTTTGATATTTTTTAAACCATTTTCAAAGGCATTTAACACATATTATACACCCTTGCCATCTTCTATCAGCCCATGCAAGTGGCTCAGTTGGCAAAATTTTGAACTATCCTCCCCAAGGGTGTGAGTTCAAACCTTGGGGGACCATTTCTAATTTTTTTACCACTTAATTTTATCACTTTTTCACCAATCTTTTAATAACTTTGAAAATTAATTTCTCATTCATTTTTCATCATTTTTTATTGGTATTTTTTTGCAAAAGTTCACAAAATTGATAAAGTACTTTATTCTACAAAAATCTCACACAAAAAATATTATTTGTCTAAATTTAATATTTTTCATAAAGAACTTATTTTATTTGTTTTCTTAACATTTGAAACTATTTCTTTTCTCTTGATCTTTTCAAAATCAAATGAGTTCTAAATCATCTTGTGATTAAAACCTCATTTTTCAAACCTTAACCAAAAATCACAAGTAGTTTATTTAAACTTATTTAGTTTTTTTTATCATTTTTATTAATTTTCTTTAAAGAATTACTTTTAAAAGAAAATGAATTTAGGGTTTCTTTGATTTTTGATCCTTATCAAACATTTAAAAACACTCATGGGCCTCTAATAGAGTGTAAAATCGAACCCTCTTTTATACATAAAATATTTTGGGCCCCAGTCGTTGTATAAGTCCCGATACAATTTTCAAAACAACGGTGCGATCACTGTTTTTCCATGGGCCTCTCCTTGTGTTGTAAGCCCCATCTCTGTTATAAAAATAAACTTTGGCCCTCTAATAGAGTGTAAGACCCAACCCCCTTTGTACATAAATAATTTTGGGCCTCAGTCATTGTATAAGTCCCACTGTGTTTTAGAAAATCTCGGCGCGATCGTCATTTCAAAACAAAATCACCTGGACCTACCCTTGAGTTGTAAGTCCCATTTCTTTTCTTTTTTTTTTCTTTGGGTCTCTCCTTGAGTTGTAAGACCCATCCCTCTGTATAAAAAACCTCTTTTGGCCTCAATCATTGTATAAGTCCCAGTACAGTTTATAAAACAACGGTAAGGTTACCGTTTTTCATCTGGGCCCCTCCTTGAGTATAAGCCCCAACAATCTTTTCAAAAACAACTTCTCTTTTGATTTAGGTTCAAATATAAAGTTGTTATCAAAATTTTCTTTAATTTCTTGAACAACTAACAATACAACTATGGAAGCTTGCTCGCCTGTAAGTTTTTATCAGCTTTCTTTTACGTACTTGCATATATACATGTATATATTTGGTTGAACAACATGGAAGCTTGCTCACCTGTAAGTGTTTACCAGCTTTACTTTACATGCTTTTATATATATAATTGTATTGTGGGAAGCTTGCTCACCTGTAAGTCCTTCTTTCATATCCTTTTAAATACTTGTCATATATCAACTGTATATATACTAGTATATCTGCTTAGAGTTTTCCCTGGCAACTAGGTCTAGAACTAGATAAAGCTAGTTGGTCACTCTTTAATACAGTCAAAACTAGATCCCCATAGGATTTCCAGATATAGTCTTGCCTTCTCTTGGGCTTAAACAATATGGAACCAAGGGAAAGGCATTATTCTCGGTGAAACTTTTCCCAGGCTGTCACTATTAGAAATTGTCAAAGAAATTCTATTCCCCAGAGATGAATTATTCTCGGTGAAACTTCTCTTGAATTTCTTTAGACCCTAGAACCGTTCATTAAAGGATTAATTCTCGGTGAAACCTTTCTTGAACTTTTCTTAAGTTTGGGACCCACAGGCTTCCTAAAAGTATCCCCGCCTCCTCTTGGGCTTTGTACAAGGACCCTCCGGCTTCTTAGAAGTTCTCATGCCTTCTCTTGGGCTTAGTACAAGGACCCTGAAGACCTTTTAAAGGTATACGACAAAACTTAGTCATCCTTTGCTATAGCAGTCTTTCCAGTGTCAAATCTCAGACTAATTTAGGGTTGATTCTCATCCCTTAAAACACCTGCCTCCTCTTGGGCATCATATAAAGATAAACTCTTCCATACCAGTAGACTTGGACAGTCTAATCCCCTCTCAGATCTCAAAGACATTCTCAAGTACCTTACAAACATAGGAGAAACCCTGGTCATTTTGGATCAATCTCCACCAGAGTTAAAATCCATGGGTTCTAAAACCCAGCCTCTCTCCTAAAATTCCCCAGCCAGGGTCAGTTTATCATCAATATAACACTATCCATAATCAGAAGCTCAAGGTCTCTGATATCTCAACTCTTCTGTAACCCTCAATAAGAGTTGATTCTTCATTTGGACCTGCCCCTGGATCTTAATAATCCTCAGCAGAAGTCAGCCTCCTCTTGGGCTTTGTACAATGATTCTCCCTTAGCCGAGCTAACCCTTTCAGACTCTCTTGTTGAGTCAATCACCTTTCAGACTCTCTTGTTAAGTCAATCACCCTTTTAGACTCTCTTGTTGAGTCAGTCACCTTTCAATACTCTCTTGTTGAGTCAACTCTTTTTTAGCCTCAATCTTGGGCTTTGTACAAGACAGATAAAAACACTCTTTTGTTGAGTCAATCTTTTTCAGCCTCCTCTTAGGCTTTGTATAATGATTTCCCCTAGCAGGAGTTATCCTCCTCTCAGGCTATGTATAATGATTTCTCCAGCTTGTTCAGCCACAATCTTGGGCTTTGTACAAGACACCATATAAATTTCCTAAGCAGAGTCAATCCTCTTTTCAGCCTCAATCTTGGGTTTTGTGCAAGACAGATAATACTCTCCCGCAGAGTCAAACTCATTTTAGCCTCATTCTTGGGCTTTGTACAAGACACCTAAAAATATCCTCTGCCAAGTCAGTAAAGTCTCATTTCAGCCTCAATCTTGGGCTTTGTACAAGACACATACAAACCCTCGCCAGAAGAGTCGAAATCCCTTTTAGCCTCAATCTTGGGTTTTGTACAAGACAGACAAAATATTTTCCTTGGAAAAGTCAAACTTTTAGCCTTCTCTTAGGCTTTGTATAATGTTATCCCCATAAGAGTCAGTCTCTTTTAGCCTCAATCTTGGGCTTTGTCAAGACATATATAAACACTCTCTTGTTGAGTCAGTCTTTTCTAGCCTCCTCTTAAGCTTTGCATAAGGACTTCCCCAGTGGAGTCAATCAACCTCTTAGCTTCAAACTTGGGCTTTGATCAAGGCACACAAAAATCAACATCCCCTTAGAGGAAATCAAAATCTCTCTGTAGGAAGTCATTTCTCTGTTTATTACTTATCAAAACAGACATTCAAAACAAACCCTAATCCAAGATAACTGTTGTAAGTGGCGCACTTGTTGATTCAAATATCCAAGTTGTTGTCCATCTTTTATCCTGGTAAATCCTCTCTTTCATCAAATTGATGTAAGCGGCAAGCCTCTGGATTATTTACATCTATGCCACTGTCCCTCTCTTAGTATGAGAAATTCATAAGGAAAAATGGCATTGCTCTACACTGAGTTAAAGTTTTCCCCTTTAGGATAACACCCCTATAAAGGAAATTATGGCATTGTTGGATTCATATATCCCAGTTAAAGTAATCCTCCTTTATAAACAGTCACCCAACAGTTGTGATAAACAGAAAAGATGTCTCCCCTTTAGAGATGACAAATTCTCTCTCAGTCAAACCTTTTAGCTTCAATCTTGGGCTTTGAACGAGACACAAATATACTTTTTTAGCTTCAATCTTGGGCTTTGAACAAGACACCAAAACATCTTTTTCCTCCCATAGAATAGGAGGAACTACGATTGCTCTGATTTCCCTGTTTCTTTAAAACGAGAATACGTAGGCATAAGATTGTGAAATCTTAGCGAGCATATTAATCGAAAACTCTAGGTCCAGTACATTCATATCAATTAAAACTTAGGTCCAGTACCTCACCAAAAACATCGAAAAAACCCGAACATCAACAAAAACTCACTCTCTCTCATATTTCCCAAGAAACTTTCCCAACCTATCAACAGATAAACACCATCAAGAACAAAGCAGAACCTAAAGCTAACAACCTATGGATAACCACATATAGGATGGGTAATTGACAACTCCCCATTGTATAACCTGACCCCGAACTCCCCGAATCTCTTTAAACATCTGTTCAGTTAAACATTTGTGTGCAAGGTTTGTTTGAGATAACTTCCCTTTCCCTTCCAGCCTCACGGGATAAATAAGAAATCAGAAAGTAGCACCCCCTCCTCTTCATTGGGGAGAACCCCACAATTCTGCGATAAGGTGGTCGCATCACTGACAAAAATCGCACGCTAAAAGCTGCTGCAGAAAAAAATTTCAAAATTCTGTCACATTCGTTGGCTAGTTCGCTTTGCGAACCTGGGGCAAGCATTCGCTGATCAGTTTGCATTGCGATCTCAGCGAGACATACATAATATCTGCTACCACCACATTAAAAAAGGGAGTTTTTTTTTAAGTGTGTGGGCCAGACACTTGGGCCCATGACCCACTTACTCTGATTTTGAAAGGTAACCCTACTCCCTTTGTCACTCTCATTTTGCCTCTCTCACAAACACTCACAAGTTTGAAACTCTCTCACATGCTCTCTTTTCCTACATCTCTCACAAGTTTTCCAAGCTCTCAAAAAGTCCAGGTTTGATTTTCTTCCTCTCTGTTGATTTTTATTAGAGCAATGTGGTAGGGTTAGTTAGGTTGAACATTAGAGACAATTTGATTCTAGGTTTAAAAAGTGTGTTACAATTCACCTCTGTTTTAAGGTTTGTTTGTTGTTACATGTTGGATTTTTATGCAAACGTTTAGAATAGAGGTTGTATTGTGAAAGAAAGTCTGATGTTGGAAGAATTATGAAGTGTGTTACAATTACGAAGTGTGATAGTTAGAATATTAATGCTCAAAAGTCTTGTATTAAGAGGCAGAGAGAGTATATTTGAGCCAGGATGACTTGCCGGCATCTACTGCAAAAATGAAAGGGCATTGCTGGTGAGCAATCTAGGCTCATATTTGCTCTCTTTCCACTCATATGAGACTCATGAAAGAGCTTCAAATGTGGGTGAGAGAAACAAGAACTTCAACTGATGTTTCATATATCGTTTCACTACTAGAAAATTGGAGTTTAGATGCCAGAATTTAGCGTCGGCCACCGACACCGAGGTTAAACCCAAGATATAGCGTCGGTCGAACAGATGCTACGCCCAAGCTACGTGTCAATCTGAGTTTATGCCGTATTTTAGTTTATTTTATTTGTTAGCGTCGGTTGAACCGACGCTATATATTGCAATTTTTTTATTGTTGACTATATAGACACAGTGGAGCCCCAGTTAAACACTCATTGATTGAATTTTTAAATAAATTTATTATTTATTAAGTAATAGCGTCGGCCTGGCCGAGGCTACTCTTTAATTATTTCATTTTACAAATAATTTATTTATTTATTTCGTTTCCCTCTTTTTTTTGGTTTGGCGTTGGAATATAAATTTTTCATCATTTCAGATATAGCGTCGGTTAGCCGACGCTAATGTTTAATTAATTATTTATAAAATAATTTATTTGTTAATTTTCCCTCTTCTTTTTTTGTTTGGCGCTGAAATATTTATTTTTTATATTATTTCACTATTAGTGTCGGTTTGACCGACGCTATGTTATATTTAGCTGTTAATTTTTACTTAAATGATTTATTTTCTTATTTATGTATTTAATCAATAATTAATTTTAATAAATAAACAATTAATTATAATTTGTTAAAACAAATAATTTGATTAATTCATTTATTAAAATAATGTTTAAATTTTATTTTTCTATTTTATTTCATATAATTAAGTCATTTGTATAATTATTTTTTTCAATATAAAATTAAACTAATTATTTATTTAATATTAAGAAACCAATTAATTATCACTAAAAAAAATTATACTATATTATTTTAAGAAACAAAATATTTGTTCATTTATGTTGTTCTTCAAATAACCCAAACGAAATTCCCTTCTGAAACCCTCTCAAACGAAACCCTTCTCTGAAACCCTCTCAAACGAAACCCTTCTCTGAAACCCTCTCAAACGAAACCCTTCAAAAAAATCACAGCGAAATCCTTCAAAATCATTGCCGCGAAAATGAACGGGGAAGCTGATCGGTAGCATTTCGTTTGTTTTTTTGATAATATTTCTTCACTATTTCTTCACTATTACTTCACTATTTCTTCGATAATGCAGATAGAAACAATATTTACTATTTCCTCACTATTTCTTCACTATTTAAATTTGCAGATAGAAACAATTCTCAAGCTTATCGGAAAAGAGTTGTGTCTATAATATTTACTCTGAAGGTTATTAGGTTTGATTTATGCCTCTTTCCATGTACTTCTTGTTGATGTTGATATTTTAATTTCCTTGTAAATTTCTTACAAGTTATCAACTGTTTAGGTTGCAAAGAAATTTTTTAATTTAATTGTGATTGGTGCTTATCAGCAAGAGTTGTTGCTGGAGCTTATCGGCAAGAGTTGTTGCAGCGTATCATCAAAGTAAGTTATTATAGACTGTTTACAACTTATGCATCCCTCTATTTACTTTTGTTTTGTAATGTTAAGCATGTTATGTTTTAGCATGTTCTGTTTTGTAATGTTTAACATGTTTTTCAACTTATATGATGTGTATGTATGTGTTCAAGTGAGCTAATAATGCTTCTGTACAAAGCTATTTGTCAGTATTGATAGGGTGTGGAGTTAATGTGGTTTTGATTTCTCAGTAGTTGCTTGTTTTTGTGAAACTGATATTGGTTGAATTTTGTTATGTCATTGTAGAACCAATTTATATATTGGTGATTTACTTGTGAATTATAAATATTTTGTAGCTTGTTCTTACAAATTAATTAGATATATGAATGAGTTCTTGTAATGAAGCATGCATGTGTAGTTGAGGGTTTGGTATTTTTTAGCCTATGAAATCTATGTAGGATGCTGACTTAGATGTTTTCATCACTAAGCTCCACAGATTTTAAGCTTGAGAGTTTGGTTTTTGGTATTGCCCAATGATCAAATGGGCAACTTAGATGGATACACTGAAGTAGATTTATTGATGCGATCTACAATTACTAGATTGTGATTTTAATGAATGTATATCAAAGTTTTATTTATTGAAGCGACCTTTAGATACTATCAAACAGAAATGACATTTGATGCAAAACACACCTTTCAAATTCTTGCATCACAATTTATATGTAAGGAGGCTGAAAGGTAGCTGCATCTCTCAAGCTTGTACATTTTGGTCCAATTGGTATGATAGCCTTTACTGATGTTTAAAGGTAAAGGAAGACCAATCAAATGCCTTTACTGGATGTTGTAGTTGCAAATCATACTATGAATTGAAGTTAGAAAAGAAAATTTGATATTAATGTGAATATTAACATCCTAGGTGTGTAGAAGCTCTTCATTATTACTAATGAATGAAAAATGATGCATGTTCATTTTTTTAACTAGGCAGGATCTTGAACACATTTCCAGGATCTTGAACATATTCTCCAACTTTGAGAGTTATCTCTCATTTTTTAACTTGAGAATTTCTATTTTGTTCCAAAATGATTTAATCAACTATAACTCTATATATATCTTTCTTGTTTTCCTAATATATATAAATGAATCAAAGTAGTTTTATTATAAATTATGTGTATGCTTATTCTTTTATTATTAAACTTAAAACTTTAATAATGTTAATTATTTATAATTTTTTTTATTATGTGTTTTAATGTTCACTGGCTGACGAGTTAATTGTTTGCCTTATAGAAAATGAATCGTAGTTGGATGTACGATAGAGCATATTCCAATAGACACGGATTAAAAGAAGAGTATGTTCGTGGGGTTAAAGACTTCGTAAAGAGGTCTTTGAAACAACCTATTTGTAAATCCGAGGGAGGGATAAGGTGTCCGTGTATAAATTGCAAGTGTCTCAAGATAAGAACACCAACTGATGTTAGACTTCACTTGTATCGAGATGGGTTTCAACCAAACTATTGGGTTTGGACTCAACATGGAGAAGTAGAGCTCAATGTTAATATAAGGGATGATTCAAATAGTAGTGAGGATGTACGTCATGATTGAATGTGCAGATTTATGGGAGTCTCAAAGAGGGCAGTGACAAATAAGGCTAGAGTTGAAGGTTCCATATGCACCGATTATATACATCGCGAGACAAATTACTTTTGTTCTCATTATTTCAACTCGTTCTGTTTGTTGCCAACCACAAGTCTTAGTAACAACCCTCGTTTGGACAATGATGACATTCTACCTACAATGTCCATTCTACAAAGTGGCGGTCGACCAAGTGGGAAGTCGGGAAAGTATTTTCTATCAGATAAGGAATGGAAGTCTTCACATGTGCATGTCTTGATAAATTGTGATGAGATTAAACCATATCTTGAGTAAGTATGCATCATAATATATTCAATCAAATTCTTGATGCATATCATAATTATTATTTACTTATGAATCATATGATTGATTTCAGCATATTCTTAGAGAACCACTCTATAGATATAGAAGATTCATCTGGGCGCATACATACAGAGTTTCCCATATGGCTGAAAAAATATGTAAATGAGGAGACAAATGGAGTTACTAAACAAGATATAATTTCCTTGTCTCGCAGTCATGCATCAATGGCCATATCATGGAACATGTATTTTATCAACGGGTACAAGTTTCATACCGAAGAATGGAGCAAAGGTAGAAAAACTAGCAATTGTGGTGTGCACGTGAAAGGTCTTGCAGAAGGAGGAAAAGATGATTTTTATGGAATAATCAAACATATCTTTGAGCTAGATTACTTTTGTCTGAAGGAGAAGATTCCAGTTTTTTATTGTGAATGGTTTGACCCAACAAAGAATACAGGCACAAAGGTTCATCCACAATATAAAACTGTGGATATTAAGATGGATAAACATTATCGTCCTTATGATCCCTTCATCCTTGCGCAAAATGCAAGAAAAGTGTATTATGTCCCTTATCCAGAAATGTGTAGAGATATGCGTGGATGGTGTGCAGCAATCAACACAAAACCAAGGGGTCGCGTGGAGATTGACAACATAGAGGATGAAGTACCTTATCATTCTGATGGGATGTTACCTGTGTTATCCAGTGTAGAAATTGAATCAATACCTTGTTTGCGTGATAACTCACAAGTAGATGTGTTTGAAAAGATTTTTGATCATCCTCCTAGTGAAGTAGATAGAGGACATTGATCAATCAAACAATACGACACTAACATCCAAAGGCAACTGCACTCCTAGTGAAACAGATCTTGGAATTTTTGTATTTAATTTATCAAATGCCATAGTGTGTTAGCAACAACACTTCTGTTATTTTGTTTATTTATTTTTGGAATGGAAAATGTTAGTAGGTTAGTATATGTTAGTAATAATATGATGTTGTATGTGGGAATATAAGTCTAAATCTCCTTTATCGTTTCTCTCATTAACTCGGACACCATCACTGATCATTGTATGTGGGATGTGGGTATTGTTCATCTTTGTGTTTTTTTAATGCACTTGTGTTATCATGTTTTTTGGAGTCTATGAAATGTTTGGAAATTAAACTAGTATTTAGGGTGAATTTAAGACTCTTATAGACCATTTCTTTGGATGTTTTGCATGTATCTTCTAGTATCATTAGTAATAAATATAAGAAGGTTTGCTGGTTTATCTAAATAGGGCTTGTTCTTATCAAGGTATATATATAAACATATGAAGGTTTGCTGGTTTATTTTAGTTTCCAGGTGTTGGGGTTCATATTGTTCGATCGATTAGCTTGTACAAATAGAAACAAAAGGGTGAAGCATAACTTACCCTTTATTAATTGATATTTTTATGTTAAGGGTGTGAGTCTGACTAATCCTTTTATTTTTTTATTACAACAGATGACTAAAAGAGGTGGGAAAGCTAAGGTATTAGTACCAGGAAAACTTCAAGAACAACGAAATCGCATAATTAACAAGAAGTCTACCATTAGGACACCTGATCATAAAGTAGCTCAGGCAGCATCTTCCGTCCAGGCTGCATCGTCGACGTCAACTATAGCTCAGGCAGCATCGTCCGTCCAGGCTGCATCGTCGACGCCAACTACAGCTCAGGCAGTATCGACCGTCCAGGCTGCATCGTCGATGCCAACTACAGCTCAGGCAGCATCGTCCATCCAGGCTGCATCGTCGACGCTAACTACAGCTCAGGCAGCATCGTCTTTGCCGGCTGCATCGTCGGTGCCAACATCAGCTCAGAAAACATCGTTCGTACAGGCTGCATCGTCGGTGCCAACACCAGCTCCAACTTTAGTACCAACACTTGCACATGTTCATGCCGCTACCTCTGAGGAATGTAGGTTTATGCCTACTCCGACTTTAACCCATCAAACAATGGCTAGCCCTGATAGTATAAACCTTCAAATAATGGCTAGCCCTTCAAATATGGTAGAGGAGGATGATGAAGAGGAAGATATGGATGATGATGATGATGAGGTTGAGGCGGTGGGTCAAGAACCTCTTGTGCCAACAATAGATGAGAATGGAAAGGTTATCATAAAACCATCTGGTACTGGGTATGTCATATATATTCTCATAATTTAATAATTTAGTAGTATTTCAAACTTGTTTTTGAAGTGCAAGGTACCTACTTGATGGTGGACCAGGATTGTATCAAACCAGTCCTTTGATTTATAGTTATTTGACCTCTCTACTAACAATATTGCCAATAAATTTCTATATCAATCTACCAGTGGTTGAAGTGAACTGTTATACATGATTCTATTATGAAATAGTTATGATTTAAAACTGTTTGTCAGTCCCTCTCCAATGCAATTCTGCATCCTGCTACACCAATTCTTTAAGAATCAATCATAATAGTAACCTGTTGTAATTAGCTTAACATAGTTAGGTATGTTGATTTGTTACATTAAGTGTTTCATTGGCATTCACATTATTGTACTTATATTTATCACATTATTGTACTTATATTGATGCCATGTCAATAATGTACTAAAATTTCAAACTTGTTTTTGAAGTGCAAGGTGCAGGTGAGTCTAATTTAACAGAATCTTTCAATTTTTTGCAGGCTGGCTCCTGCCAAAGAAGTTGCAGGAGCAATTAATTTTGCGATACGCAAACAATTTTTTAAACCTATACATCATTGGAGTGTACTCGACCCTAATACAAAAGGTTATTGGTTTAAGTTGTTTGGAGTAAGTATTTATTGACTTTTTCCATTTAAGTTGATCAATATATAATTAAACAAGCAATTGATCGATTATTAAATATTAATTATGTGATTTTAATTATTTTTAGGAGAAGGTTTCGTGGAATCCTTGCGATCATGCATTTGTCTACATCGCATTTGAAAAAAAAAAGAAGAAAAAGATTAAATGACATGTTGAGGAAGGCGGGGACAAAAGGGATTCAACCTTCATGGATTGGTGAGAATGCTTGGGTTGAACTTCAAACTTATTGGAAAAAGGATGAGTTCTTGGCTATGTCATCTCAAAACAAGATCAATCGATCTTCCGCAAGAGGCGGAGCACTCCACACCACAGGCCGTAAGGCTCATATTGATGTTGCCCTTGAACTCGTAAGTAATAAAATCCTAACAAATAATAATTATCGTGTTTGGGTAGGAATTAATGGAAGTATATGTTATGTTAGATTGTTACTTCATGATATAACATAATTTTATTGATTATGTGTTTTATGATTTGTTGATGCTACCAAATAATAATGTAAGTTTTATAATATGGTTTTGTAATAACATAAGTGTTAGAAACTGAGAGTAAACAGAAGAAGAAGAAGAGAGAGAGAGAGAGAGAGAGAGAGAGGGTAAAGATGAGGACCCAGTAGAACTAAGGGTGGAAGAAGAAGAGGAACTGACTGAGTTAGATAGAGATGAGTCAGAATGAGATGAAGAGGGTTCCACAGAGTCCTGAGACTGGGCTACAGGCTGAGAATCAAACGGAATGGCAGTGATAGGCATTGGCTGAGATAGGTCATCAGAACTAGGTACTGAATGAGAAATAGATGGTGTAGGTGTGGCATTTTTTAGAGAAACCGAGGCAGACTGACTAGATATGTCAGGGTTGGATGAAGAATTTGAGGAAACCAAATCATGAGAGCTTGGTGAGGGAGAAGAAGACTGAGTGGCAGTTGGCATAGGTGACAAATGAGGAATGAATGGATGAGTCAATAAAGGCCTAGGTAAACAAAAGAAGAAGAAGATAGAAACAGAGAGAGAGAGAGAGAGAGAGAGAGAGAGAGAGAGAGAGAGAGAGAGAAAAAGAGAAAGAAACTATTATTTCATTATGTGAGAATTGGTTACAATGTGAATGATTGGGATGCTTATATAGCAATCCTTGAGTCTAACAGATTCTGTTACATAACTGTAACAAAATGTAACTAACTCTAGCTTTTGACAGCTCACACTAATAACTACTCTATTATTACAATTGTGCCCTTTCATACATATAGTCTAATAATAAGTTTTGTATTGATTATTTGATTATTTGTAGTCACGTGAACTTCAAAGGCATGTGCGTCCTGATGAGTTATTTTTAAAAACGCACAAGAGGAAATATGGTGAATGGGTTGACAATCGTGCTGCATCTACTTACGTAAGTTCTCGTAAATGTTACTGCATTAATATCTCTTAGCCACTGAAATTGACTCAATATCTCTAGCATTATTGTCCATTGTTGGATTATAGCTAGGATTAGGAAAGTATTCTAGCATTCCTCTATGTTGTTGCTGTAACCAACCACTAAGTTGTTGTTGTAACCAACCACTATGCACCATTCCTCTATCTTTCACTCTTTCCAAAAACCCTTCTGGCAATGCTCTTTTTAATTCAGTTTCTGCATTGAGGTTGGATGGAAAATTCAGAACCAAAATGAATGGTAACAGAACTTGTTTACCAAAATGATGGGTTTGGAACCAAAGGACCGGTTAACAGAACTTGTTTACCAAACTGTTTCTCTAAGTAATCTATATATGGTCCTTCAATTTCCATGCATGATTTAAAAACAAAATAGGAACATTCACTAAGACTCTGCATAACTCGTTCATAGCAGTAATCTACTTTTTGCGACCTTCAATTTCCATGCATGATTTAAACTGTTTCTCTAAGTAATCTATATAAGATCCTCAATTTCCATACATGATTTAGGTGCACTTTCATTATTTTTATTCTATTATTTTTGTGTTCAAGTTAAATCATCCATTTGCAATTCCATAGACTGCAATATAAGTTTGTAGCATGAAGCTAAAAAAATCAGGACATCATGAAATTTTATGCAAATGATGACTATATGAAATCAGGACTTAAGGGCATCCCTTGTTGTGTTTCTAGTTGATGGTGCATTAGTATAGTGTTCTTCTATTTTGTAGCTTCAGAGACTATATTCAAATCCAAGTTATTTGGTAGTTTGGCTCCCTTATTAATTGTTTGTGTACATTTTGATTAGGCCATTTATGGATTAAACTTTATAAAGTATAAATGTTAACTTGGACCCCTTCTGTTAAAACTGAACTGCTCTAAGATTTCTTTCAATAATTCAATGTCCCCAATCATCAATAGAATGGTAGGCTGGTTATACAGATTTGAATGGTAGGCTGGTTATACAGAAATTGCCACTGCTTTATTTCAGGATAAATTTTATATGTTAGCATGGTTTTTCTATGTAAACATGCTTTAACTATGTTTGAAACATGCTTTAACATGTTAGCTACTTTTTCTATTGTGCTGAAGACTTTTAAAGAGAAATTTGATGCAGAACTTCAGCCAACTGAAGAAGGGAATGGAGATGTTATTCAAGTGTTGGATGGAGAGCGTGTAAATCAGCTATGGACAGAGGCTGCTGGGGGTCGTAACCGTGGTCGGGTTTATGGCGCGGCAGATTTAGCTATTAATCTAAAACGTGGATCAAAAAGTTTTACCCAACAATCTCAAACTCCTCAACACTCTATGTTTGGGATTTCATTAGAAGCTGAAAGAGCAGCTAGAATTAGAGCTGAACAAATTGCCGAGGCTGCAACGGCTCGATTACAAGAGGCTAACGAAGTTATTCGAGCTGCTACCGATACTGCACAGAAAATGGAGATGGAGATGAATGCTTGGAAAGAATTTATGAAGAAATTTGACGCTTCAACTATTGGATCACATCCTCGTCATTATGATAATGATTTGGACTATCAATCATTAGATGAAGATTGATCTTGTACTCTTAGTAGAACGAATTAATCTCGAATGTGATTACTTTTTGTGTATGTTTTTTGGGACTTGATCTTGAATGTATTCCGAGTTATTACGGGGTTATTTTGTTGTAGATATGACTACTTTATTTTGTAATCAACTTTACAATATTATGAAAGTTGTATAACTTTTGGAAAGTTACAATATTAGGAAGCTTGTCCATATTCTAAACTTTGAATGAGTGTCCATATTTTGAATTATGAATATTTGGTGAATGCATTATGACAAGCATTAATGGCAATTGAAGTTTTTTGTTATAATGTCACTCTTGCTTTAACATTGGTATCTCTGTGAGTAAGGTTGAGGTTTGTTTGAGAATGAAGTCACGTTGCTGTTGACTTTTCGTGATTGACTTTGACTTTAGAGTCAGGTTGATGGATGCTAAAAGGTTTTATTGACTTTTATCGGTTGACTATAGAGTTGGCAGAACCTATGCTATTTGGATCACTTAGAGTCAGCTAGGCCGCCGCTAAAAATAATATTGGTTTTTTTCTGTGTAGACTATAGAGTCGGCAGACCGATTCTAAACATATCCACTGACTTTTTTTGTTGACTTTAGAGTCGGCTAGATCAACGCTATGATTTTTTAATTGACTTTAATAAGTTAACCTTAATGTCGGCTGACCGACGCTACTATAAAATATTGACTCTTGTTTGTTGACTTTAGAGTCGGCTTGTTCAACGCTAAGCATAATCGTTGACTTTCCATGCTTTTGAAATATTATAGCGTCGGATAGTTTAGTGTCCATTTAGTCTCGGTTTGGCCGACGCTATATAGCCTCGGTGTAGTTAAAGCCGACGCTACCCAGTAGCTTCGCACCTTTTATCCTAGGCCCGACACCGACTCTAAACCGACGCTAAAAACAAGTTAGCGTCCGTTTTTTAGCCTTTAGCGTTTGCAAATGGCCGACTCTAATAACTGTTTTTCTAGTGGTGTTTCCTCGTTTCTTCCATGATGATCCATTTCTCTTTTCTTTGCGGCCAACATTTAACGTGTTGCTGGTAGGTTAACGTTTCCTGTCCAATTAAATAGTATTCTATCAACAAAATTCTTTCTTTTATCTTTTAAGAATATATATTCAAGATAATCAAATTTTCTATCTCCCAACATTTATATCATGAGTGTATGATTCATATCTACGACTTTCAATCTTGAAGCTAACACACTGCAAGATAATCTAAAATTAAGAACATTTTCAAAACCTTTGTTCAACACGTCAACATCAAGGTTGATGATTCATATTTTCTTTCCTTGAAGTAGTAAGTTGAAGAAATCATATGTATTCACAAACCATATAGTTTTCTTACAAATCCTCTCATTCCACCATGATACCTCACTCTTGAGAATCCCCTCTGATACTGAAAAACCCCGCATACATGATGCGTCATTGATTTACATCCACTATTACAAAAAGTATCTTTCATAATGAATTAAATAATAATTTTATCACAGTTGATGGGTCTTTTTAACAAAGGGTGTGATAGAAAATGTTTTAATTTCTACCACAGACTATTGACCATGAAAAAAAACTGGATAACAGGTCATTTTTCACTATGGTTGGATTAATCAAACGTAGTGCAAAGTGAAAAGGTCATGCATTCGATACTCGCAACACTATTTTGACTTTTTTTAAATTGCGAGTCTCTACCTTTCCACCACGGTTGTTACGTGTAAACATGATGAAATATTTTATCTTTCTTTTATATATATATATATATATATATATATATATATATATATATATATATAATTTTATATAAATCTCATTATTATAAATTATATTCTTGTAAATCAGAACTGGTGTATAAAACGAATCAACAATACATGTATGAATCAAAACTAAAATGACAACTATTATAAATAAAAAATGTGTATTATTACATCAAAATGAAAATGACACCAATCATGGTGACTAATCCTCCAGCGAGAATAACACCTTGGGTCTCATGTGCAGTACATTTTAGATTTGCTAACATAAAGGAGGTGATATTCATATGCCTTCCTTGTGAAGCACAGTACATAATAAACAGCTCGTCCTTAGAAACAGAAGTGACATTTTCCTCCTTACAAAACAAAGTGTGTGCCAGAATCTTGTGGATATTTTCTGAGAACATGGTGTGAGGTTCAGGGTGGTAATTACGAGTTATGGTTCCCCAGAAATAATTATGGTCGAGGTCGGTGAAGGCGTCATCAGGTTTCAGGGAATGAGCATCAGGTCCATTAGGGAATCCTAATAAGACGGTCATCTCATGATGGGTAAAGCGGTATTTTGTTTCGAACAACCTGAAAGTGGCCAAAACCAAGACCTTGGTTAGCGTCATAATAAAGTGAGCTAAGGAACTAGAGGGTAAGCATGCGGCAAGGGCTAAATCTCCTTCTCACACCAAAATTCGCCCAACATATTTGGTCGAGCAGATACATTACACTGTCCCTGAGTCCTAGGGTGGTCAAAGTAAGTCCATCTGGGTATATAGGTATTGTCAATTCCTTCTGAACCAGGGCATCGAATCGGCGTCTCTGAGCTTCGTTCCAAAACACAATATCCACATCAGCATTAGGCTCCATACTCTAAGTCATTGACAGCTATCCTAAGCTAAGCTAGCCTGAAAGTAGACAAAGATTATATTATCAATGAACTGTACCGTGGAAGGTGTCAAAATAGAAATAATAATAATAATACTCATAATAATAATAATAATAATAATAATAATAATAATAATAGTGATAATAGTAATAGAAGTAACAGTAACGGCAACAAAACACAAAAATAGACAATTATAGTAGCAAACAATAAAGATAAAAAGAAAAGTCTAAAGGTTGTGGGTTGCCTCCTAAGCAGCGCTTGTTTAATGTCTGTAGCTCGACATCAGGTTTGAATCAAACTATTCATTCAAAAGAGCGGGCAACTCCTCTAACTTATAGCTTATGCAGAAATCCTTGTTTTCAATGTTATGGTAATGCTTAAGTCTCTGCCCATTCATAATAAATGTCTCATCAGATTTTCCTCTAATTTCTACGGCTACGCTTTGGAGAACTCTTATAACCTCGAAGGGGCCAAACCATATGGAACAAAGTTTGCCAACAAATAACTTAAGTCGAGAGTTAAAAAGGAGAACTATGTCTGTAACACCCTTCTACCCCACATACAATTTTTAGGAAAAACACTTAATATTATCAGAGTAAAAATCAGCGAGAAAGGTGTCACATATATTCAACCGACATTCAAAGACATTGTCCTGTCCCGTAACACGGGTTACACATTCTTAATAATAAAATCAACAACTACGCAGCGGAAATCAACTTTTTATGTCATTTCAATAAAATACTTCATCCTAAATATATCCAAATCAAATCATCACCAACAATGTAAATAATTCAACATAAAACAAAAGAACGCGAGGTTCACAACAAAACCCAACCCGATGTTACATGACACAGAGCAGGACACCTCTAAACTAAACAACGATAACGACACACTCCAAGGCTACATCCTCCATCGTCGCGAATCTACTCTTGGTTATCTGCAAGTTACCCACATAAGAGACACCATTTCCAAGCAGGCAGGGTGAAAAATCACAATTCATTATAGTAATATAAGTACATGGAAAATGAACAGGAAAGGCAACAACTATGTCATAGCATAGCCAACAATAGCATCATAGCATAATCAATCAACAACATCATAGCATAATCAACCACCACATCATAGCATAATCAACATCAACTTCATAGCATAGTCAACAAAAGCATAGTATCATCAACAATAACATCATGATATAATCAACAACAACATCATGGTACAATCAACATCAACATCATAGCATAGTCAACAACAACATCATAGTATAATCAACAATAACATCATGGTATAATCAACAACAACATCATGATACAATCAACATCAACATCATGATATAATCAACAACAACATCATAGTGTAATCAACAACAAAATATCATAGCTTCATCAACAACAACATCATAGCATCGTCAACAACAGCATCATAGCCACATCAACAACAACATCATCTATATGCAATGTCAATTATAATGGGATGCAAAGGATGCATGTGGTACCAATTCATCGTGGATGGACACTAGCCATCAACCCTCCAAAAGAAGGACAACGTAATCAACGTATCACTTCAATCCGCATAATGGGATTGAAGCTACCAATTCAACGTGAGATGGACACTGGGCCATCAACCCTCCAAAAGGGAGCACAACATAACCAACGTATCACTCCAATCCGCACAACGGAATTGAAGCTACCAATGGACCGAAGCCCCAACATAAAATGCTATGAAATGTAATGATGCTAATTCTCCTCAACTCATCAAAATCAACGTGTGCATCATCCATTTCATATTCAACAAATGTTTATCATACAATCATGTTTGATCATCTTATATCAACAACAACTCAACAACAACATCATAGAACCTCATAATTCACAATCGCAACACACATTCATGAGACCGATGTCCACATTTCACGGTTCGACACATTGGAACATACAAGAAAACACACATGGCTCGTCGAATAGTTGGAAATCTATCATTGAAAGCAATTTTAACATAAAGTACATAAAGTCAGCTTTCCAACGATTCGAACGGCGACCCAAACGGACTTACGAATCAAAAGTTACGAATTTTTGAAGTTTTCAAAATAAGCTGCCCGAGGGGACCGCGCTGAGCGGGTTGAGCGGGCTCTGCGAATTGGTCAAAAATTTCTGCGATGACAGCACTTCTCCCACCTTGATTTCATACCCTTAAACTGCATTTTTCACCCCTATTAACCCAAATTAAGTCACTATAACCTATATCTAACACACATACATCATCACAACAACCACAACACAACAAATCATCAAAATCATCCCCTTTAACCTTTAAACCCTAGGTTTTTCCTCCAAAACCCCAATCACCCACCAACAATAATCTATTCATAAACCAATTCCTATAAAATTATAGTAAACCATGAAAACTCCTCATACCTTAGAGTAATCTGAAGCTTTTTCCTTCTTTCTCCAAGATTCTCCTAGAAATCCTTCAAAACCCTAGGTTTTCCCCTCCTCTTCTCTTCTTTAGCGTTCTTCACAAAACACGATCAATTAGAAAATTATCGCTCCTTTCTTCTTTAGTTAAATATCCCAGTTTATGAACTTCCAACTATACCCTTACTCCTTTTCCTTTATGACCATCTCGCCCTTTTCTTAATATTTTTAAATAATAAATAATAATCTAAATAATACATGATTATTCACTCTATTAAAATTATTTAAAAATACTCTTTTAATCCATAATTCTCCAATTTACCAAAAACCTCTTAATTTCTTCTAAATTAACTAAATAAATAAATAATTGATTAATTTAGATTTTTGGGGTGTTACAACTCTCCCCTACTTTAAGAATTTCCGTCCTCGAAAATTTACTCGATACAGACCACTCCAGATACGTTATCACCTCCGACTAATCAAATCTCATGCCACGTGTGGCAATACCACGAATAACGCAATACACAATACACCTTATCAATGCCAACGACAACAAGATGAAATACTCACGCGATGTACTCGACGACCAACTCAAAACACCGAGAATAATCAGGTTAGGAACACACAGGTTCACTATGAACCAGAATACAACACGATCGTTACCATCATCATAGGAAGCCTCCCCTAACTCCCCATCATAGGAATTAGCTACTCGCACTCGAACCATCACCATAGGTAACGAGGCAACAACAAAGATAAGAACACCAGGCCCAAAGCACAATTTCAACGTAACCAACTACCGACATCGTTGTTACCCACCTAAGAACCAACTGCGCTACCCATGCTTTCGCTGTGCACTCTGAGTACTCACAACTATCTAATCTACCAAGTTTACATCAACTTCTGACCATCAAAGCAAACATAAGAAAAGACCTTTCAACTTAACTCATCGGAAATTCCATCCAAACAGGCATTCTATACTCTTGTGATTACTGAATACTTCGAACTTAGATCCGTAAACAATACTTCCGAATATCCAACACAACTACAACTGCAGCCAATTCCAAATCTTGAATAGGATAGATACTTTCAAGAATTCCTAATTATCGCCACATAAGCTACAACTTCACCACCTTGTATTAACACATCATCAAAATTCATCTCAACGCATAACAACCTCACCACAGCATAAGGATACATGTGTCCAATTAATCTCAACAAGAAAAAAAAATCATCTTCCAAACAGAGCTTAACACTCAATAGCCATAGATTTAGCCTCAATAACCTACACCTAACATGGCATATTAACCAAACTAATCAAACAAACTAATTCCTCAAGTCATACTCATACTAGCACAATTCTCCAAAATCCCTCATCTGAATTAACACAACCACTCAACTTCATCTTTACAAATCATAATTCACACCTTCCTAACTCAGCATATAGCTTCACTTCTTTCAATACTTGCAACTCAACTCTCAAATACTCTACGTGCTCTTCTTCTGATTTTATAAAACATCAGAATATCCACAACGAACACTAGCTATAACTTATCCAAACAAGTACGGAAAATACCATTCATATTTCCATATATACACTTTAAGGCATACCAGCCACTACTCTTCTCGATCCCACATCCTTGGTCAAATCATAGTCTTACATTACCATTTACTTCCTACTTAGTTTATCTCTACAGTTCTTCAAGTCTCATGCCAGTCGAATTCTCGATCCACCACAAACCAAAACCCAAGTTATCCAGAACACAACTGTGAGTTTCCAAACTACTCACCGATCAACTCGCAACCTCATACTAACATCCTCAAGTCCGCCTCATTTCCCTATATAGGAATCCGCATCGACAACTCAAACAATTCATAAGCACTTGGCCCAACCCCAAACAATTCACTGCGCATACTATTCTAGTTGGCAAGACCCGTCTACTCCATCCAACATGATCCCGTCGACTATCAACAAGAGATTAAGGGTATTCAGTTCCTCAATTTGTCAATAGACAGCCGGCAACCATAATGGTGGCATAAATCATCATTACCCAACTACAATAGCGTCCTTTACCTTTTTCTTAAAGTTATCTAAGCATACTGCTCCACCATCTCTCTAAGGCTTACAAACGTTTTCTTAATTTTTTCTTATTTTCCATCTCGTCAATGATACGAAAGGTTCAAAAATCCAGTACTTGCACAACACAATCATTAAATATCCTTCTAATACCGGAAACGTTACCACATCACGTACAATCCAAATCGACCCACTTCAGTCGAAACATTTATCAAAGTTTAAACTTTTAACGACCCTAACCAATCCTTCATCTTCCTTTTTAATCTCACAACTTCGATGATCCGTATAATTTCACACTTGATCATCGTTCCAAACACAATCTCAACAATACCATCTCATCATCTTGTTGGTGATATAGCTTCCAAAAATTTTTGACTCATGTCGACACATCTCACCCACAACACCCAATCCACTTTAATATTTAACATCCCTCAAAGATTTCTATGCTTTAATCATTCTCATCTATCATGTACCGCACTTCCATGTGTTTCTCCGATACTCTTCTTCTTATTACAAAACATTTTATACTTGACTTCATCTTACTATTTCCAGCAAGAATTGTCCAACTTCAAACACGATTATCTTCTTCAATACAGACCTCCCAGACACAAAATTATATTCCAAAATGAAGGGAATTTCATGTAGATTCCAGAACTTCAAGAATCGCTCAAATCTGAATTACGAGTCAAAAGTTATCGTCCTTGCAATGGGACTGGTCAAGAAATCTCGTATACAAACTTCCACCAAACAAAATCAGCATCAGACCTAACTATTCAAACGCGTCTTTCTCTCTCCTCAAAAACATGCCGAAGACAAAATTTATATGCAAACTGTAAAGAATTTCGTAAACTTTCCGAAAAGTCCATAATCGCTTTCATCGGAGTTACGAGTAGAAAGTTATGCCTTTTTTACTGAAGGTTGTTCCATAAATGTGAAAATAAAAACCGAAATTGGTGAACATGAGTTCTACCTATTTCTCTTGCTTCCAAACCCTTCCAACAATCCTTGTTTTTCATCCAACTCTGAAAATCATCCGACCTCACTCCGGATATACTCCACTTGCATATCATTATTTGTCACATTTCCCTATCTTCTCCGAGAAGCAAACATCAATCATACTGACTCGTCCTCCTTCAAATGTCTCAACTGGACCGACAGATAAAATCATGAGTCCATACTCTCGTCGATTCGCAACAACACAGTTCTGACAACACTTGCACAAAATTAAATCAACTCCAACAACACTTGTACTCTTACCCTTAATATCACCTTGAGTTAACTCCTCACACCAGAAACATCTCCGGGAAGCAAACTTCTCCCCCACTTGTTTCAAACCAACACCGGGAGCCAACGGTTAGAAAACAAACAAGTACCGACAGTGTTCCACACACTTGTCGCGTACCAAGGGATAAACGACATTAGACAACTTGGCCGGACAGACCGACCTGCTCTGATACCACTAATGTAATACCCTTCTACCCCACATATAATTTTTAGGAAAAACACTTAATGTTATCAGAGTAAAAATCAGCGAGAAAGGTGTCACATATATTCAACCGACATTCAAAGACATTGTCCCGTCCTGTAACACGGGTTACACATTCTTAATAATAAAATCAACAACTACGCAGCGGAAATCAACTTTTTATGTCATTTCAATAAAATACTTCATCCTAAATATATCCAAATCAAATCATCACCAACAATGTAAAAATTCAACATAAAACAAAAGAACGCGAGGTTCACAACAAATCCCATCCCGATGTTACATGACACAGAGCAGGACACCTCTAAACTAAATAACGGTAACGACACACTCCAAGGCTACATCCTCCATCGTCGCGAATCTACTCTTGGTTATCTGCAAGTTACCCACATAAGAGACACCATTTCCAAGCAGGCAGGGTGAGAAATCACAATTCATTATAGTAATATAAGTACATGGAAAATGAACAGGAAAGGCAACAACTACGTCATAGCATAGCCAACAACAACATCATAGCATAATCAATCAACAACATCATAGCATAATCAACCACCACATCATAGCATAATCAACATCAACTTCATAGCATAGTCAATAACAACAGCATAGTATCATCAACAATAACATCATGATATAATCAACAACAACATCATGGTACAATCAACATCAACATCATAGCATAGTCAACAACAACATCATAGTATAATCAACAATAACATCATGGTATAATCAACAACAACATCATAGTGTAATCAACAACAAAATATTATAGCTTCATCAACAACAACATCATAGCATCGTCAACAACAGCATCATAGCCACATCAACAACAACATCATCTATATGCAATGTCAATTATAATGGGATGCAAAGGATGCATGTGGTACCAATTCAACGTGGATGGACACTGGCCATCAACCCTCCAAAAGGAGCACAACGTAATCAACGTATCACTTCAATCCGCACAATGGGATTGAAGCTACCAATTCAACATGTGATGGACACTGGGCCATCAACCCTCCACAAGGGAGCACAACAAATCAACGTATCACTCCAATCCGCACAACAGAATTTAAGCTACCAATGGACTGAAGCCCCAACATAAAATGCTATGAAATGCAATGATGTTAATTCTCCTTAACTCATCAAAATCAACGTGTGCATCATCCATTTCATATTCAACAAATGTTTATCATACAATCATGTTTGATCATCTTATATCAACAACAACTCAACAACAACATCATACAACCTCATAATTCACAATCGCAACACACATTCATGCGACCGATGTCCACATTTCACGGTTCGACACACTGGAACATACAAGAAAACACACATGGCTCGTCGAATAGTTGGAAATCTATCATTGAAAACAATTTTAACATAAAGTACATAAAGTCATCTTTCCAACGATTCGAACGGCGACCCAAACGGACTTACGAATCAAAAGTTACGAATTTTTGAAGTTTTCAAAATAAGCTGCCCGAGGGGACCGCGCTGAGCGGGCTAGAGCGGGCTCTGCGAATTGGTCAAAAATTTATGCGATGACAGCACTTCTCCCACCTCGATTTCATACCCTTAAACTGCATTTTTCACCCCTATTAACCCAAATTAAGTCACTATAACCTATATCTAACACACATACATCATCACAACAACCACAACATAACAAATCATCAAAATCATCCCCTTTAACCTCTAAACCCGAGGTTTTTCCTCCAAAACCCCAATCACCCACCAACACCTAATCTATTCATAAACCAATTCCTATAAAATTATAATAAACCATGAAAACTCCCCATACCTTAGAGTAATCCGAAGCTTTTTCCTTCTTTCTCCAAGATTCTCCTAGAAATCCTTCAAAACCCTAGGTTTTCCCCTCCTCTTCTCTTCTTCAGCGTTCTTCACAAAACAGGATCAATTAGAAAATGATCGCTCCTTTCTTCTTTAGTTAAATATCCCAATTTATGAACTTCCAACTCTACCCTTACTCCTTTTCCTTTATGACCATCTTGCCCTTTTCTTAATATTTTTAAATAATAAATAATAATCTAAATAATACATGATTATTCACTCTATTAAAATTATTTAAAAATACTCTTTTAATCCATAATTCTCCAATTTACCAAAAACCTCTTAATTTCTTCTAAATTAACTAAATAAATAAATAATTGATTAATTTAGATTTTTGGGGTGTTACAATGTCACCCTTGTTGAACTTTCGCCTAGCTATTCGTTTATCATACCACTGTTAGGTTCTTTCCTTGTAAATCCGGGCATTTTCGTGTTCCTCTAGTTCATGGATATCTAGAATTCTCTTCTCTCTTGCCGCCTTGTAATTCATATTCAGGGTCTTAATAGTCCAATAAGCTTTATGCTCAAGTTCCACAGGCAGGCGACATGATTTACCATAAACTAGTTTGAATGGGGTGGTTCCTATTGGAGTTTTATAAGCTGTTCTATAAGCCCACGGAGTCTCATGAAGTTTCGCAGACCAATCCTTCCTAGAGGTCACAGCTGTTTTTTCAAATATTTGTTTGATCTATCTATTGAAAACCTCAACTTGTTCACTCGTTTGAGGGTGATATGGTGTTGCTACTCGATGTCGCACTCCATACTTAAGCAACAATTTCCCAAAGATATTCGAGATAAAATGGGATCCACCGTCGCTAATGACAACTCTCGGCACACCGAATCTAGGAAAAATTACATTCTTGAAGAGTCTTATGATTACTCGTGCATCATTAGTGGGAGAAGATATTGCTTCGATCCACTTTGACACATAATCTACTGCGACGAGTATGTATTTGTTGCCAAAAGAAGATGGAAAAGAGCCCATGAAATCTATACCCCAAACATCAAAGACTTCTACTTATAGAATACCCCTCAGTGGCATCTCATCGCGTCTAGAGATGTCACCAGTGCGCTGGCACCGGTCGCAATTTGTAACCGCGATGTGGATGTTCTTCCAAAGGTTAGGCCAGAATAGGCCGGATTGTAAGATCTTTTCGCAAGTCTTTAAAATGCTTGCATGCCCTCTATAGGGTACAGAGTGGCAGTGAGATATGATATCTTTTACTTTGGATTTAGGCACACATCGACAGAAAATTCCGTCGGCGCCTCGCTTGAAAAGCAGGGGCTCATCCCAATAATAGTGTTTAAGATCATGGAAGAATTTATTCTTTTGTTGGTAGGATAAATCTGGTGGAAGTACCATAGCTGCTAGGTAGTTGACAAAGTCGACATACCACGACAGTGTGGTCTTTGTGTAGATTGATTCCACAACCTCATGTGTTTCTGCATCATGATAAATTAAAGAGTATTCACTCGTTTCTCTTTCACTTTCTAATTGGGCTACAAGTCGATCATAGGGAAAATCGTCATTGATGGGCACTTGCTCAGGTTCTTGATCCTCGATTCTAGAAAGATGATCCGCTATTACATTTTCAGTCCCTTTCTTATCTTTGATTTCTAGATCAAACTCTTGCAAAAGCATAATCCATTTTAAAAGTCTCGGTTTAACATCCTTCTTATTCAACAGGTACCTAATTGCGGCGTTATCGGTATAGACAATTATTTTCGCTACCACCAAGTAAGAACAAAACTTATCTAAAGTGAACACAACAACTAGGAGTTCCTTTTTTGTGGTGGCGTAGTTCATTTGCATACTGTCCAGGGTTCTACTTGCGTAATATATAACATGAAGCTTTTTGTCGTTTCTTTGTCCTAAGACAGCGCCAACAACATAATCACTAGCGTCGCGCATTATTTCGAATAATTTACTCCAATCAGGTGGTTGAATAATAGATGCAGTCATAAGAGTGTTTTTCAGATCTTCAAATACTTTAAAGCAGTTCTCATCAAATATAAATTCAGCGTATTTCATTAGTAAGCCCGTTAGTGGTTTGGTTGTTTTAGAGAAATCTTTAATGAATCGCCGGTAGAAACCGACGTGTCCTAGAAAACTTTGAATTTTTCTAATAGGTTTTGGAGGTTGAAGGCTTTCTATAATTTCAATTTTTGCTTTACCAACTTCAATACCTCGGTTCGATACTACATGTCCAAGCACAATTCCTTCTCAGACCATGAAATGGCATTTTTCCCAATTCAGCACTAGATTGACTTTAACACAGCGTTCGAGTACCATTTCTAGGTTTGAGAGACATCCTTCAAAACTTTCCCCACATACAGAGAAGTCATCCATAACTACTTCCATTATGTTGTCTATAAAATCGGCAAAGATTGACATCATACATCTCTGAAAGGTTGTGGCCGCGTTACACAGTCCGAACGACATTCGTCTATAGGAAAATGTGCCATAAGGACAGGTAAAAGTAGTCGTTTCTTGATCGTCAAGATGGATAGGAATTTGGAAGAATCCTGAGTATCTGTCTAAATAGCATAAGTGAGAATGCTTAGCTAGTCGCTCAAGCATTTGATCTATAAGGGTAAAGGAAAATGATCCTTGTGAGTGGCCTTGTTTAGTTTTCTATAGTCAATGCACATCCTTCATCCAGTTTGAGTTCGTTTTGCAATGGATTCACCTTTTTTGTTACTAACAACCGTAACACCTCCCTTATTTGGCACGACATGCACAGGACTGGCCCATTTACTATTAGATATCGGGTATATGATTCCTACTTCTAATAGCTTTTGTACCTCCTTTTTTACTACATCACTCAAGATAGGATTTATTCTTCTCTGATGCTCTCTAGAGGTCTTACAATCTTCTTCAAGCATAATGCGATGCATGCATATAGAAGGACTTATTCCTTTTAGGTTCTAAATGTTATACCCTAGTGCTTTAGGATACTTTCTTAGAACATGTAGCCGTTTGTCGGTCTCTATTTGTCCCAAGTCAGCGTCGACTATCACTGGTTGTTCCAGTTCGGTATCTAGGAACTCTTACCTTAGGTTTTTGGGTAGCGTCTTAAGTTCTACAAAAGGTTTCTTTGGGCATGGCATTGGATTGGGTGTTAGTGCTAGACATTTCCTCAGATTATCATCTATGTGTGGCTCGCGCCAATTATCATCTTTGAGTATAAGAGGTGTTGGAATCTTTAGTATTTTTGTATCCTTAGATGGTTCCATCTTCATTTTCTTTACGCATTCGTCAATGACGTCGAGGAAACATCATGAATCATCTATAGCGAGAGCTTTCAAGAATTAGTCTAGAATAAATTCGACTTTTTCTTCACCAACTTCAAAAGTTAGCATTCCTTTCTTAACATCAATGATGGCTCCATCTGTAGCTAAAAAGTGTCTTCCTAAAATAATAGGAATGTTGGAATCCGCTTTTATATCCATTACCAAAAAATCAGTTGGAATATAGAATTGTCTTATACGAACGGGGACGTTCTCTAGCATTTATATGGGAAATTTAACTGAACGGTCTGCTAGCTGTAGAGACATTTTCGTTGGTCGCAACTCTTCTAAATCGAGCTTCTTACAGGTGGATAAGGTCATTAGACTGACACTGGCTCCTAAATCGCATAAAGCGTTGTCTATGACATACTTTCCGATTACACAGGGTATGGAGAAACTACCTGGGTCTTTCATCTTAGGAGGCATGTTGTTTTGAATGATGGCGCTACACTCGGTAGTGAGCATAACCGTTTCATTATCCTCGAGCTTTTTCTTGTTAGACAGGATCTCTTTATGGAATTTGGCATATGAAGGCATTTGCGTTATGGCTTCTGTGAATGGTATAGTAATATTGAGTTGTTTAAGAAGCTCCATGAACTTATTAAATTCTCCTTCATTTTTAGGCTTAGCGAGCCTTTGAGGATAAGGTATCGGTGGTTTGTATGGTGGCGGAGGAACATAAGGTGTTTCTTTCTCTACAACCTCTTCGCTTTTGTCTTCCATTTTGTCATTATTCGGTTCTATTACCTTTTCAGATCCTTTACCAGGATTTTGATATATGGCAGGATATTGGAGTCTTGGGTCCACTGGTCCATCTAGTTCGATTCTGCTTTGCAGTGTGATGGCATTAATATGTACTTTCGGGTTTGGTTGTGGTTGTCCAGGAAATGTTCCTGCATGACTGCTACTATTGCTTGTTGTTGGGCTACTTGAGAGATTTGAGTTTCTAACATTTTGTTATGGGTAGCCATGGTGTCAAGCTTAGTTGCCATCTACTTTAACAATTCACTTGTGTGCACATATTGGTTGGCAAACTCATTGGTTTGTTGAGTTTGGGTTACGATGAAATTTTCTAATAATAGCTCAACGTTTGACTTTCATGGTGCTTGAGGGGCAGCGGGTGCTCCCTTCTGATATCCTGGAGGAACGACAAGGGCTTCGGTTGGAGCAAACAGAGCGTTGTTCTTCTTGTAGGAAAATTTTGGATGATTCCTCCAGCCAGGATTGTAGGTGTTTGAGTATGGGTTTCCTTGGGCGTAGTTCACATGGTCGGTAGGAATACCAGCTAATAAATGACATTCAGCGTTACTATGCCCACGGGTGGCTGCTGGAGCTACAGTCAAACTTTCGATCTTTTGAGTAAGCGCATCCACTTTAGCATTGACACGGTCCAAACTGTTAACTTCGTACATTCCGTTCTTCGTAGCAGGCTTTTTTGTTAGAGTTCTCTCACCTCCGCAATGGAAGTGGTTTTGAGCCATATTTTCAATGAGTTGAGAAGCGTCTTCATATGGTCTGTCCATCAGAGCACCACTAACTGCAGCATTCAGATTCAGCTTTGTGTTGTAAAGAAGACCATTATAGAAAGTATGGATTATCAACCATTGTTCAAGTCCATGGTGCGGGCAAAGCCTTAGCATGTCCTTGGTTATTTCCCAAGCATCGAAAAGAGATTCATTGTCTTTCTGCCTAAATCTGTTGATTTGGACTCTTAGCATAACAGTTTTTCTTGGCGGAAAATATCAGGCTAAAAAGACTTTCTTCAACTCGTCCCACGTAGTGATGGAGTTGGATGGTAGAGATTGGAGCCAAGCTCTAGCTCTATCTCTCAACGAGAAAGGTAAAAGACGTAGTCGTATGGCTTCGTTACTAACACCATTTTCTTTTACGGTATCAACATATTGCACAAACATAGATAAGTGAAGGTCCGGGTCATCCTTGGATCTTCCAGAAAATTGGTTCTATTGAACGACTTGTAACAACTAAGGTTTCAGCTCAAAATCGTTTCGATTGATGGCAGGGGAAGTAGTGTTGTTATGTGGTTCATCTTGCGATGGGATAACATAATCCTTAAGAGGACGGTCCGGTGGGTTCTCAGCCATGGGGACTTTTAATTCTGGGTAAGGGATATCAGGTTCGGGAAAATTATACTTAATTCGGAATTCATTATTTTGGTGTCTTAAATTAATAAAACGCTCGATGTCATCAATCGGTTGCTCAAGCTTGTCGTCTCAAGAGCGAGTGTTTGGCATACAATCGACGAATTAGAGAAAAAGGAAAAATATTGGTGCCTTAGTCTATATTGCGCAACAATGGAATCACAATATTGACTAAATCAGCCTTCCCTGGCAACGACACCAAAAACTAGATGCGCTTCGAGCATACTAACATGTCCGTCGAATAAAGACTGCAAGTATACAGTTATTCGCAGAGTTTAAAAAAAGGTTGTCGAACCCACAGGGAAGGGATAATCAAACTAATGCAATCTATTATTGCAGTGCAAAGTTAAGGCAAAGTATTAACGAATTTTAGATGGGAAGAAAGAATTACTAATTCTAGAGGTTTTTAGAAATATCAATGAAGACGAGTCCGGAATATGGATTCCGCGTACCTAAAGGACTGAACTTACTTCTGTAGAAAGTACTAACTTAAAGACTCTGTCTTACACTCTCGCGCTATCGACAAGAACCCACATTTCAACCACAAGATTTTGCTCTTGCTTGCCAGTTTTAATTGAAAAGCATATTTTGAAAGTTAATGAAATTCTAAACGATGCCTAAAGCGCTCTCGCTTTTTTTAGGATTGATGCCTAGTTTCTACTATCAGTTCATCCCTAACACTCTCATGTTATCGGTGCGAACTTACACTACAAGAAAATTACCAATCTACGACACTAAAGTCACGACAGTTTGTTAGAAACTGTCCTTACTCACGTTCTACGACAATAGCTGCAACAGTTTGGGATAACTGCCTTAACCTTTATACAACAAATTAAGAGATTTAGTATATCGCTTTCATATTTTGCAGTCACGCATCTCCAATTTACTTTTATTTTCTCTCAAATTCCTTTTTTCGTCAAGTTCCTCTAACCCTTATTGCTTAAATCCCTTTTCATTTTTTCTTCCCCTTTCACTTGTTCTACTTTCTCTCAAATCCTTCAGATTTGTTTCGTTTCCTTTTTCATTCTCATTCTCAAATTCATTAAACCCTTGCATCAAGCGCTGTAAGAAAAAGTTATTCCAACAGCCAATTGTACCTCTAAAAACATATCCAACAAAGAATCTTATGTCTTGTGTATTGATATGCATGTTTTTTGCTTTAGGTTTTGGAGAAACTTGCATATGATTAGTTTTGTCTTGACTGGTGAGTTTTTTCCAAACAAAACATTCTTTAGTTTTTAAAATCATTTTATGTTAACTTTAGTGTATCTTGTGTGACCAGATTCTATCGATATCGATTGGTGAGTTATGAATCCATGTTTACACAAACGACAAAGGGAAAGATAATGTTCGTTAAGGGCAGTCTATTAAAACTGAGAACAAATAGACACTCTAACGATGAAGGTTATTATCTCTTCACTTGTATGGATTGTTCCAACCATGGTGGTCGGTCGTCGGTGATAGCTTCTCTTCCCACTTGAATCACTGAATATGTCGATAGAGACAAATCTGATGCATAAAGTGATCTTTTTTGACGATTTCGGGTTCTTATGCATGAAGTTTTCTTGATGTTTTAACTAATCTGAGTTTATTTCTACAGGTACTAGGGAATGCTAAAGGTGCAGTGGCATTAGTTGTTTCGATTCTAATATTTAGAAACCCAGTTTTAGTCACTGGAATAATGGGTTACGCGCTCACATGTTAACGGTAATCGAAATTAAAACTAACAATGCATACAAAATTAAAGTAATTCAAATGCAAAAGTAAAAAGCAAGAAATAACTTGTAGAGTAAAAATTCGAAACTGGAATTGAAATAATTCTGGCAGGCTTCTTCGTAATCCAAAGGTACCACAAAGAAAGGAAAATTACAATAAAAGTGCGACAATTCCTCGATGTGAGTAATCACCGCTTTGAAACTAAATTTATGCCTAAAAATCTAAACGGAATTTCAGCAGAGCTTCCACATGGTTTTTTGGTATCTGGAACATGACCAAGGATTCCTATATATAAAGGAAATGCTGATCTCAATTGTCCTGGTCGTGATCTCTGAGTGGAGGGAAAAGAGAAAGTATGTTAACTGCTCAAAACGGTTGCAGAATTTGAATTCTGCAACTACGCTGCTATGGCGAACGCCATGGTCTTGCTTCCCTTAATTACGTGGCAGGCTGATGTATGGCGAACGCCCTATCAGCAAAATGAAAGAATCTCTTCTTTCTTGCTGCTTTTTCCTCTTCTTTCACTCTTTTTCCGCTTCGCTCCCGATTCCGAAACAGATGAAGCTATCAACTGCAAAACACACAAAACAAAGTAAAATGCATATAAAGCGCATTTAAAACGGACGAATAATATGAGCAATGAGCCTAAAAATATGATACGATTTCTCGTTATCACAAGACAATGCACAAACCATTGAAGCTTCACTCTTCAAGACCAAACAAAAAGCCAACCACTTCAAGGCCTGCATTTTCTCCATGCTCTGAACCACACAGCCACACGGACTCCCATTACCAAACCACATCTTATTTCAACACAATGCACACCATTACCGCCGCGAGAAACTGAACACGAGAGGAAGAGAGAGCGGATCAAAAGCGCGACCAGAAGATGATGATGGAATCCACTGTGAAACCCAATCTCCCACAAAAGAGTCGCCGCGAGACTGAGGGAATGAATTGAGGAAGATGTTGAAGCGGAACATAGAGATAAAGAGAGTTAATTGCGAAACGAGATGAAGTGAGAAAGAAACGAGCGGCAGGGAAGAAGAAATGAAAGTTTTTTTTTGCGTTGAAACAATAAGCACGTGAGTTATCTTTTGCTGGTAGATGTTGTTGCTGGAAAAAACCCTATCTTGCTTTGGTCTCAAAGAAGGCCCATTGTTTCTGCTTCAATACAGCCCAACATCATTTATTTTACACCCCTTATTTTCTTTAACTTTATTTTTAATAATTTTATAATTAATTTAGGGTAACTAATTGTTTTTGTTTAGATTATAATATGTTACTAATTGATTTTTTTTTAAATATTTGAAAGTTATTTTTTCTAATTATGTTTTATTTAGGATTTAACTTTTTTTAGGATTGTTAATTATTATTTGGATTATTTAGTTTAGATGTTTTCAATTAATTTAAAATCCCTAAAAAAATATTTTCTTAATGTTGCTTTTGTACATTATCTTTTCAATTTTGACTTTTAGAATATAATTATTTAAGATTTATTTTTGATCATTCCAATTTTAATTTTATTAATTTTATTGACTCCTAACTTTTTTGACTCGAATCCTTGGCTGGGACTTTTGGCTCTTTCCGTTTAAGCTTATGATCTCGATTTTTTTCCAACTTTTTTCTTGTTCATATCTTGTGCTTATCATTCATCTAATTCATGCATCTTCTGATATGTCATGGTTTACTTCCATGCTTCAGATTTGCTTTCTCTTATTAAATCATTTTGACCCCTGAATTTTACCTTGATTATTTGCTTGCTTGTGAATTCATATGTTCCCTTAAGATCTCCTAGTTCGACTTAATTTTCAATTAAGATTGGAGTAGGATAGACATTAGGTTCTCAATCCAAACATGACAACTCTAGGTTAGAACCCTCCTTTCATTCTCAACTTTAGGACCATCATTGCATGACAACATTTAGGATCCAGTTCCCCTAGATTTTTCTTTCTTTTACATCCATTTTTTCCTTAATCAAAATCCAAAATCACTTCCACAAATCCAAAACCTTTTCAGAAGAGGGCATGTTATTTCTGTTCTACCGCAAACAGGTAACGTGTAAGACTCAGGACAATGAGCGACAATACTCCTAACTGCTAGAATGCAAACATTAGCGTCACCAAATAAAAACCTTTTCTCTCGCCCCAGTGTGATCGAGATCCTTTCTCCCATAGAAATGATACGTAGGCATAAGGATCCTTATCCTTGGCGAGCTCACTAACAACTAATTCCCCTTTTCTCCCGCCTCCGTGCAATCGAGACCAACTAACCTAGCCTTTCTCTCGCCCCAGTGCAATCGGGACATTTTCCCACCCGTTGTCCTCGGAACTACGAATGCTCTGATTTTTCATACCTGTTGAGAATACGTAAGCACAAGAGCCCTAATCCCTGGCGTACAACCTTCCCTTTTTTCACCTGTAGTCCTCCGAACTACGTCGACTCTAACTGTAACACCCATATATAAAACTTATACATCAAAGCATAAATGTTATATATGAATCCAAGTGTTTGGTACTGAAACACCATAAGCTCCTAGTTAACACATTATATATATTACATGCACCAAAATACAACAACTAAAATTTCTAAAGGCATAATATACATAAGATGTTCAAAAGATAAAAACTAAGAACTAGATCAACAATGATCTCAAAATAAACTCCGCTACAGAAGCTAGCCATCAACAAGTAAGGAAAAGATCACACGACCTTATCCTTACCCTTCTCGGAATCTGAAGCACCTGAAATACATCAACAACGTGGGGTGAGATACATCAAATCTCAGTGAGTTCCCTATCTTATGGATTCTCTCAGATTAATAAGGTTCTAACAATCCTAACTCAAGTCCGGGGAAAGGGGAAAGGGGAAAGGACTCTTGAGCTCACATTCAATTCTCACACTATATGGAAACATGCCATGAGTTCATCAACTCAAAATTATCACTAATCGATAACCATACCAAGGTACCTCTTGTTCCCGTCCGCTTCTACGTCTAGAAGGCGACCCGAGTCATAGATCCTTGTAATCTACTTGACATACGAATGGATTCGGGTTCTACGGGCCATTAACTGTTATGAACCGTCACTTCATACGGGCCATTTATCGTCACAAGCATACGCTCCATGGGTGCCATTCGTACAATATGGGGAATCAAACCTGCCAAGTAGTTGTGCATCCATTTCAGAGGAGTCCGAGACTCATGAAACTACACTCAAGATAAACCGGTTACGATTACATGATCATGTAACGCCCCAGTTTTAGTATTTTCATTTAATCGAGTCGTTTGATTATTTTATTATTATTTTATTTTATTTTCGACTTTTATTTGGAAATATGTTATTTTTCAATGTTGATTTTCAAAAAAAAATGTTATTTTTCAATGTTGTGATATTTTATCGGGTTTTGGGATCGTTTGCGAGATATTTGAGTGTGGGGGTATTTTGGTCATTTCATAATATTTTTCATTAAGTTAGTAAGAATAAAATAGAAAGAGAGAAAAATAGAGAGAAAGAAAAAGAGAAGAAGGAAAAAGGAGAGAAAAGAGAAGAAGAAGAGAAAAGGTGAGAAAAACTTGGGAAATCAAAGAAAATCAACTTCTAGAATCGATTTATTCGGGTAAGGGTGCGAAACTCAATTATTGTATGTTTGTGTATGATTATGTATGTGTAGTTGTGGTTGTTATTGGATTGATTAGCAAAAATTTAGTAAAACCCATATTTTGTAAAATTGATTAGAAATCGATTAAATGTGTTGGAAATCATGTTTTTAGTGTTCATTATTGTTGGTATATGATAGATACATGTTGTTAGGCATTGTATTGGTGTTTTTCTGAGTATTGGATGATGATTTGGAGGATTTTGGGTTGGAACCCGTAGCAGCAAGTTCTGCAGAATTTTTTCTGGTTTTTCCAGGTCGTACGCGTATGGGGCATGTTCATACGCGTATGAACCTTGACATTACGCGTAACAGGGGCGAGCCATGGGCCAATACGCGTATGGGTCTTCAATTTTCTCGGCCATCTGCCCATTTGCGTATTATACGCGTAACATTTTAGGGCAATACTAGTACGGTGTTGGCACTACGCGTATTGGAATTTTAACGTGAACTTTGGGGAAAAATGAATTTCTGCCCATACGCGTATGACCTTGGGCAATACGCGTATGGAATGGCGAGGAATCAGAGCAGTACGCGTATGAGAGGCGCCATACGCGTATTGTCAAGAAAATTTTAAAATGGGACATTTCAAAATATCGTTTTCGTTTTCTTTCGTAACTTGGGTTCCGTTTATCCGATTTTTACATTCTTGGTATCGTTGGAAAGCTATTGAGTTATACTTTCTTATGATGATAATTTTGAGATTGCTAGCTGATTAAATTATGTCAGAAATTTGGAATAGTGTCGGTTTGTCGTTGTAAGTGTGCGTAATTGATGTGTATCGTGCAAAGTGCTGTTGTATGACCTAAATGCATGTGTTTAAATGGTGTTGTGATGATTTGTGGCCGTATGGTAATTAAATGCATTATTTTGGGCATAAGTGCAAAGTGTGATTTTGTTGATGGAAATGAATGTATTTATGTGTGTGCATATTAAATGTCATGAGTCATTGTATGCCAAGCATCATGATATGCATTCTTGTGACGTCCTGAGTGACGGATTGATTCGAGAGGGAATCTGCTATAACATCGTGAGCCTTAAAAATAAGAGGTATGAATTGCCTTAAAAATAAGAGGACTGAAAGCGATGGTTATAGACGATCGTGTGTCCATGTGGGGTGTGAGCGATCGGGTCGTGTGCTCGTGTGGGGTGTGAGCGATCCATAAACACCGCGTGCATGTATGACTTGATGTATGACAAACTTTTCATGCGATATATATATATATATATATAGATATATATATATATGATATTCAGTTTTAGATTTTCCGCTTTTATTCTAAAATCTGATATGTGGGTGTAAGGAACTAAGTTCCTCTGTTGATTGCTACCCCACTGTTGCTTATCTTTATGAGCAGGTGTTGTATGTTTGTTTCAAATTGATGTGATGCCTCCAGTTTATGATGTGTTTTAAGTATACTCTGATGAAAATTTGAATTTGAATTATCTAATTGTTTATTGGGGGTATAGATTGGGGGTGTTACATTAAGTGGTATCAGAGCCAGTCTGTGTCAGTTTGTGCCAGTTTGTGTCAGTTGTGTCAGTCCTTGTTGGTCTTTGTGGTTCGGTGAGCTGTTTGTTTAACCGTAAGTGCTGTTATTGGGAATGAACAGAATATGGCTGGAAGGAACGATGCTGCTTTAGCTGCTGCTATGCAGGCTATGGCTCGTGCTGTGTAGGGTGCACCGAATGCTGGAGAGAATGATGAGTTTAGAAAGAATAGACCGCCTGTCTTCAAAGGGAGACATAATCCTGATGGAGCACAGATTTGGCTGAAAGAGATTGAGAGGATTTTTAGAGTGATGGATTGTGATGAGGACAGTAAGGTGAAACTGGGAACTCACATGTTACAGGAAGAAGCAGATGACTGGTGGGTTAGTACACGTCCTGTGTTAGAAGCTGGTGACGAAGAGGTAACTTGGGAATTGTTTAGCCAGGAGTTTCTGAGGAAGTATTTTCCCGAGGATGTTAGGGGAAAGAAGGAAATTCAGTTTTTGGAACTAAAACAAGGTAATATGTCTGTCATTGATTATATTGCTAAGTTTGTGGAACTTGTGCAGTTTTATCCTCATTATACTGAAGCGACCGCGAAATTCTCTAAGTGTGTGAAGTATGAAAGTGGATTGCGTCCTGAGATAAAACAGGCGATTGGTTACCAGAGGATAAGGAGGTTTGCTGATTTGGTAGAATGTTGTAGAATTTATGAAGAGGATAGTAAGGCTCGTTCTACTTATTACAAGAGTGTGAGTGACAGAAAAGGGAAGCAGAAGTTTTGTGGTGGTCCGTATGTGACACCAGCTGATAAAGGTAAACAAAGGGGTACTTTTGATAGAAGATCAGGTGGAGGAGGTATGTCTGGTCCTCCGAAGTGTTACAAATGTGGTGAGTTGGGGCATCGTCAATTTGAGTGCAGGAAAGATATGAGGAAGTGTACTAATTATGGAGGTGTCGGACATGTTGTAGCTGATTGTAAAAGGAAGAATGTGGTAAAGTGTTACAATTGTGGGGAATCTGGGCATATTAGCACGAAGTGTCCGAAACTGAAGCAAGCTCCAGCTAGTGGGAAGGTATTTTCTTTGGCAGGGACTCAGACTTTAAGTGCAGATCGTCTGATTAGAGGTACTTGCTTTATTAATAGTACGCCTTTAGTTGCTATTATTGATACTGGAGCGACTCATTCGTTTATTTCGTCTGAGTGCGCGAAGCGGTTGAATCTTGTGTTGTCTTTGATGGATGGTAAGATGGTTATTGATACTCCAGCAATGGGGTCAGTAACTACTTCTTTGGTTTGTTTGAGTTGTCCTTTGACCATTTATGGTAAAGACTTTGAGATGGATTTGGTGTGTTTGCCGTTGGAAGGTTTAGATGTGGTTTTGGGTATGAATTGGTTGCAATTCAATCGAGTTCATATTGATTGTTACCATAAGTTAGTAAGGTTTCCTTCTCTTGAGGAAGACGAAGACTCGAGTTTCTTATCTACCAAAGAGTTGAAGAGACTTTTGGCGGACGAAGCTCAGTTGTTTGGGTTATTTGCATCGTTGACTGTGGAGAGTCAAGTATCACTTGATGTGTTTCCTGTTGTGTGTGAATTTCCAAAAGTGTTTCCTGAGGATATTTCAGACTTGCCGCCAGAGAGAGAGGTGGAGTTTTCTATAGATCTAGTTCCTGGTACTAGACCTGTTTCTATGGCACCTTATCGTATGTCGGCATCTGAGTTGGTGGAGTTGAAGAAATAGTTGAATGAGTTGTTGGAAAAGAGGTTTGTGAGACCAAGTGTTTCTCCTTGGGGTGCGCCAGTTTTGTTGGAGAAAAAGAAAGATGGAAGTATGTGATTGTGTATTGATTATCACCAGTTGAATAAGGTGACGATTAAGAATAAGTATCCTCTTCCGAGAATTGATGATCTGATGGATCAGTTGGTTGGTTCTTGTGTGTTTAGTAAGATTGATTTGAGATCGGGGTATCATCAGATTAGGGTGAAGGAGGAAGATATTCAGAAGACGGCTTTTAGGACACGTTATGGTCATTATGAATATTCTGTGACGCCGTTCGGGGTTTCTAATGCGCCAGGTGTGTTTATAGAATACATGAATCGTATTTTCCACGAGCATTTGGATCGATTTGTTGTTGTGTTTATTGATGACATTTTGATTTATTCTAAGTCTCGGGAGGAGCATGCAGAACATTTGCGTATTGTTTTGCAGGTTTTGAAAGAAAGGAAGCTTTTTGCCAAATTGTCCAAGTGTGAATTCTGGTTGTCGGAGGTGAGTTTTCTTGGGCACGTAATTTCAGGTAATGGTATTGCTGTGGATCCATCTAAAGTGGAAGCAGTTCTACAATGGGAGGCTCCGAGATCTGTTACTGAAATTCGAAGCTTTTTGGGTTTGGCCGGTTATTATCGAAGGTTCATTGAAGGTTTTTCTAAGTTGGCACTTCCTTTGACCCAGTTGACTTGTAAAGGGCAAGCGTTCATTTGGGATATTCGGTGTGAAGAAAGTTTTAATGAGCTGAAGAGAAGATTGACGACAACTCCGATTTTGATTTTGCCGAATCCTACTAAACCGTTTGTGGTTTATTGTGATGCGTCTTTGATTGGTCTGGGTGGTGTTCTGGTGCAAGAAGGTAAGGTGGTGGCTTATGCTTCAAGGCAATTGAGGATTCATGAGAAAAATTATCCTACTCATGATCTTGAATTAGCGGCTGTGGTTTTTGTGTTGAAGATTTGGAGGCATTATCTCTACGGTGCAAGATTCGAAGTCTTTAGTGATCATAAAAGTTTGAAATATTTGTTTGATCAGAAGGAATTGAATATGAGGCAACGGAGATGGTTGGAATTCTTGAAGGACTACGACTTTGGCTTGAATTACCATCCTGGTAAAGCTAATGTGGTGGCCGATGCATTGAGCCGAAAATCTTTGCATATGTCCGCTTTAATGGCTAAGGAGTGGGAACTTTTGGAATCGTTTAGAGATTTGAGTTTGGTATGTGAAGTGACGTCGGATAGCGTAAGGCTTGGAATGTTAAAGGTTAATAATGATTTTCTGATGACGGTTAGTGAGAAACAGAGGTTGGATATGAAATTGGTGGATTTGATGTTGGTTGGAGAAAAAGATACGAATAGTGATTTTCAAGTGGATGTTAATGGTGTTTTGAGGTTCCGAGGGGGAATTTGTATTCCTGATGATGCAGAGTTGAAAAAGATGATTTTAGAGGAAGGACATCGGAGTAGTTTGAGTATACATCCGGGAGCTAATAAGATGTACCAAGATTTGAAGAAGATTTTCTGGTGGTCTGGATTGAAAAGAGATGTGGCTCAGTTTGTTTATGCATGTTTGACTTGTCAGAAATCGAAGGTGGAGCATCTGAGGCCTAGTGGTTTGTTGCAACCGTTGGATATTCCTGAGTGGAAGTGGGACAGCATTTCCATGGATTTTGTGACAGGGTTACCGAATACACAGCGAGGGCATAATGCTATTTGGGTGGTTGTGGATAGGCTGACTAAATCGGCTCATTTCATTCCGATTGACATCAGTTTTTCTTTGGAGAGGTTAGCTGAGATTTACATCAGTGTGATTGTGAAGTTGCATGGAGTTCCAGTGAGTATTGTTTCGGATCGAAATCCTAGGTTTACCTCGAGATTTTGGGAAAGTTTACAGAAGGCTTTGGGTTCTAAATTGAGGTTGAGTTCGGCTTATCATCCGCAGACGGATGGTCATACGGAAAGGACGATTCAGTCATTGGAAGATTTGTTGAGGGCTTGTGTTTTGGAACAAGGTGGTGTGTGGGATAGTTATCTTGCATTGATTGAATTCACGTATAATAACAGTTTCCATTCCAGTATTGGAATGGCACCGTTTGAAGCACTGAATGGACGAAGGTGTCGAACACCGTTGTGTTGGCACGAATCTGGTGAGAGAACGGTGGTTGGACCGGAGTTGGTGCAGCAGACGACGGAAAAAGTGAAGCTTATTCGCGAGAAAATGAAGGATTCTCAGAGTAAGCAGAAGAGTTATCATGATCGGAGACAGAAAGATCTTGAGTTCCAAGAGGGCGATCATGTGTTTTTGAGAGTTACGCCAGTAACGGGTGTTGGTCGTGCATTGAAATCGAAGAAACTTACTTCTCGGTTTATTGGTCCTTACCAGATATCCGCGAGAGTGGGTGTTGTGGCTTATAGGGTGGCGTTGCCGCCGAATCTGTCGAATTTGCACGATGTTTTCCTTGTTTCACAGTTGCGTAAGTATGTTCCAGATCCGTCACATGTGATCCCGATGGATGAGGTTGAGGTAAGGGAGAACCTTACGGTTAAGGCTTTACCCGTTAGGATTTTGGATCGCGAGGTGAAGCAGTTGAGGGGCAAGGATATTGCACTTGTTAAGGTGGCATGGGGAGGCGCTGCTGAGGGCAATTTTACTTGGGAGTTGGAGAGTCGGATGCGGAAGTCGTATCCAGAGTTGTTTGTTTCAGGTAAGATTTTCGAGGACGAAAATTTCTAAGTGGGGGAGAGTTGTAACGCCCCAATTTTAGTATTTTCATTTAATCAATTCGTTTGATTATTTTATTTTATTTTTGAGTTTTATTTGGAAATATGTTATTTTTCAATGTTGTGATATTTTATCGGGTTTTGGGATCGTTTGCGAGATATTTGAGTGTGGGGGTATTTTGGTCATTTCATAATATTTTTCATTAAGTTAGTAAGAATAAAATAGAAAGAGAGAAAAATAGAGAGAAAGAAAAAGAGAAGAAGGAAAAAGGAGAGAAAAGAGAAGAAGAAGAAGAGAAAAAGTGAGAAAAACTTGGGAAATCAAAGAAAATCAACTTCTAGAATCGATTTAATCGGGTAAGGGTGCGAAACTCAATTATTGTATGTTTGTGTATGATTATGTATGTGTAGTTGTGGTTGTTATTGGATTGATTTGGAAAAATTTAGTAAAACCCATATTTTGTAAAATTGATTAGAAATCGATTAAATGTGTTGGAAATCATGTTTTTAGTGTTCATTATTGTTAGTATATGATATATACATGTTGTTAGGCATTGTATTGGTGTTTTTCTGAGTATTGGATGATTATTTGGAGGATTTTGGTTTGGAACCCGTAGCAGCAAGTTCTGCAGAATTTTTTCTGGTTTTTCCAGGTCGTACGCGTATGGGGCATGTTCATACGCGTATGAACCTTGACATTATGCGTAACAGGGGCGAGCCATGGGCCAATACGCGTATGGGTCTTCAATTTTCTCGGCCATCTGCCCATTTGCGTATGATACGCGTAACATTTTAGGGCAATACGCGTACGGTGTTGGCACTACGCGTATTGGAATTTTAACGTGAACTTTGGGGAAAAATGAATTTCTGCCCATACGCGTATGACCTTGGGCAATACGCATATGGAATGGCGAGGAATCAGAGCAGTACGCGTATGAGAGGGGCCATAAGCGTATTGTCAAGAAAATTGTAAAATGGGACTTTTCAAAATATCGTTTTCGTTTTCCTTCGTAACTTGGGTTCCGTTTATCCGATTTTTACATTCTTGGTATCGTTGGAAAGCTATTGAGCTGTACTTTCTTATGATGATAATTTTAAGATTGCTAGCCGATTAAATTATGTCGGGAATTTGGAATAGTGTCAGTTTGTCGACTTTTGTCGTTGTAAGTGTGCGTAATTGATGTGTATCGTGCAAAGTGCTGTTGTATGACCTAAATGCATGTGTTTAAATGGTGTTGTGATGATTTGTGGCCGTATGGTAATTAAATGCATTGTTTTGGGCATAAGTGCAAAGTGTGATTTTGTTGATGGAAATGAATGTATTTATGTGTGTGCATATTAAATGTCATGAGTCATTGTATGCCAAGCATCATGATATGCATTCTTGTGACGTCCTGAGTGACGGATTGATTCCAGAGGGAATCTGCTATAACATCGTGAGCCTTAAAAATAAGAGGTATGAATCGCCTTAAAAATAAGAGGACTGAAAGCGATGGTTATAGTCGATCGTGTGCCCATGTGGGGTGTGAGCGATCGGGTCGTGTGCCCGTGTGGGGTGTGAGCGATCCATGAACACCGTGTGCCCATGTGGGGTGTGAGCGGTGGGGAACATCGTAGGCCTGACGGGGGGTTACAGTGATGTAACGAGCGATGATTCCAGCAGAGTTCCTGAGTGAACTAGTGATGAGAAACATTGGAAGTTGGCATGTGCATAGAGTCGTTGTGTCGGTCTCTGTGCATTTGCATAAATCATGGATTAATTGTGCATGGAATTGTGAATGTAATTGATGAGATGAAATATGTGTAATTGTATTGATGATGAGTGTATTGTGTATGATTGATGTGTAGTGGTGTTTGATACTTGGGGATTGTACTGTGTTGTGTTATATTTGATTATGGTGCATTTGTGGTGAGAATATATACTTGTGCATTTCTGCGTTGATATATATAATTATATGCAACTGTATTATGATTGTTTTTCTCACCCTTCTGCTGTTTTATAATGCTCTATGAGGCATTGCAGATTAGAGTTACTGGAGGTCTTTTTGTGGAGATAAAGTCTTCATTCTTTTGTCGGTCGGCTCTGATATGTGACACCGGGTAGTTAGGGAGGCCGTTTGTGATTAGTTATGTATATGTACACATATCTTTTGGCTTGTACATGTATGACTTGATGTATGACAAACTTTTCATGCGATATATATATATATATATATATATATATATATATATATATGTATGTATGATATTCAGTTTTAGATTTTCCACTTTTATTCTAAAATCTGATATGTGGGTGTAAGGAACTAAGTTCCTCTGTTGATTTCTATCCCACTGTTGCATATCTTTATGAGCAGGTGTTGTATGTTTGTTTCAAATTGATGTGATGCCTCCAGTTTATGCTGTGTTTTAATTATACTCTGATGAAAATTTGAATTTTAATTATCTAATTGTTTATTGGGGGTATAGATTGAGGGTGTTACAGATCACATACAACAATACGATTGTATTCGAAAATCACAAGGCTATAATGCCTTAAGGCCTCTCAGGTCTTTATAAACCACAAAGTTAACCACATGTTCCATACTAGTGTTTCACTCTCAACTAGGCCAATACTCGGCAAGGATGTATCTTCCAACAACACGTGCCCGAGCATCGCCATCTAGAGTTGTCTACAATTTCTAGTTCCTTACTAGATTCTCCTATAGTTCAAGTTTGAGGTTTCCTCACTCTTCCTATATCATTTTCATATTTGCATGCATATTCACTTACAACCATGCTAAACAATAGTAGGATAGGCAAGACATATCATAATTGCATAGTAGAATAATATATAACAATTAAAGCATAAATTTATCACTTTTGGAACTTTCTCGATTATTTAATCGGTCGATAAAATTGACATATTTCATCTCCATTGCATAGAATATCTTCTCGGCGTTACATCGATATAAAGAATGTCCGATTCCAATAAACGAATCAAAAGTTATGAATTTTCTCGTTTTGGAAGAAAACTTTAAGTCCCAGGTCGCGCTAAGCGCGCCCCTGTCCGCGCTAAGCGCACAAGCTACTGCCTGGAGGGGTTGCAGGAATTCAACACCGCGCTGAGCGGGCTTCTGCGCGCTAAGCACGCTCTGCGAAACTCAGAAAAATACTTGTCATAACAGTTCAAAACCAGTTCCTCTACATCCTCAATACCAGTTCCAACAACCAATTAGAGGCATATTCAACATGTTTCTAACATAGTTTCATCATCAAACTTCATAAAACAAGTTTTCCATATGAACACCAAATTCTACATAAACCTAACATTTCCAAAATAATCAAAACCAATCCAAACTTCATAACAAGAATTGATAAACGATTCTACACATGTTATGATCATACTACGAGATTTATCACTCATTTCAACCGTTAGAAACATCGATTTTTCGAAATAATCATTTTTCACCAAAAACCTAACTTATCTCAAACTTCATGAAATTCAAAATCAAAAGTTTCTAAACTAGAACCCACCTCATAGATAAGATGAAGATGAAGAGAATGAGATGATTGGGCAAGGATTGGATGAATGGATGAGGATTCTTGTTCTTGAACTTCTTGAGTTTCTCTTCTTTTTCCTTTCTCTCCTTTCTTTCCTTTCTTTTCCCTTCTTTCCTCTTTCTCTCTCTATGTTACTATCTTTTTTTTTTTTATGTTTGGAAAGTGGGAGGAAAAGAATTATGTAGTAAACTAGTATTAGTAAATAATACTACTAAATGTCCAAAAAGTCTCTTAAGTCCAAATTAGTAAAATACCTCAGAGTCAGATAATATTAATTGGATTTATTCTAAGTTCCATAGTTACTCTAATTATTTTGTCAAATAATTTCTCAGAGTACACTGGGCTCAGTCGATCACAATGTAATATTATCCGGAGTAATAAAATACGGGGTATTACATCCTCCCCCCTTAAATAGAAACTAGCGGGATACCCGTGCCTTCGCACGGGTACCCGTCGGTGACACGTATTTGTTTACATTTAAAATTTAAAAAAAATAGAATTAATAAAAATTAATAATATGAAGAAAAAAATTTATATTTAAAAAAATAGAATAAATACCCGTAGATATCAGTTGGTGATGTGTATTTGTTTAAAAAAAAATAAAAATAAAAAAGAAGACAAAATTATTTTACCAAAAAAAATAAAATATTTTTAGAAAATGAACATATTTTATTTATATTTGTAGCATAGATATAGTTTTTTCATATATACAAATATTTGGATCAATCGTATATTTTCCCCGTGCGTTCGCATGGGTATTGACTTGTCAATGGCAAAATATTTTCCAGTATTTTCATAAATAATAAACTTGTTCTCGTAAAAAAATACTATTAACATTGACTTATTAATTTAAAAATATTTTAAATTAATTTATAAAAGACATTTATTTTTTCCCGTATTTAGATATTTAAATTTATTTATAAGAATTTTTTTTCTTCTTATTTTTGGATAAGTAGTACACTTTTCCCCGTAGATATATATATTTCTCTTATTTACATCAATAACATATACCATTGTACGCGCATTTATTCTAAAATATAATAAAAATGATATTTAAAAAATTAAATTGTTTAATCAAAAAAGTTATTTATTCTAAAATTATTCTCATTTATAACAATGATATTTTTCCCGTATATATAAATAAATTAATCAACAACGAATTTGACCTCGTATATTTTGACACGAATTTAATCAACAACGAATTTGATCCCGTATATTTTGACAACGAACTTAATCAACAACGAATTTGATCCCGTATATTAGACACAGTAGACGTTTCATTTATTTATTTATCCGTAATAACTTTGTTTTATATATATTTTTTAAATATTCTAAGTATTTTTTAATATTTATTAATGAGACAAATTTGTCTCATAATTTATTTATTTTTGTATTTTTCTAATACAAATGTATCCGTTATTATTAAAAGAAATAATGAATGTTTTTTTAAAGAGTACTAAAATTTATCAATAGTGTAATGACTATATTGGATAAATAACACCAAATAATAGTAACATAAATTTTAAATTTAATACAGATTATGAATATATTTTTCTTAAAAAAATGATTATTTTGTATTTCCATTTAATGTATCTGAAATGTAAATTAACAATCATTTATAATGGAATATTATATAAAAAATGAATGAATGTAATTAATTATTTGTATATTATTTCTTACAATTTATTTTGTGATAGACAGAAGTGTAAAAATAAAAAGAATATTAATAGTTGTATGTATGAATGAGTTAAAATGGAAGAGTATATTGACATTCCCGAAAATAATAATAAAGTATTTATATTGCAATGCCAAAGTGTAAACAATGTATTTTTTCCCGTTTATAAAAATAACACCATTTATTAAAATATTTATATCAACAATACATTTTTTTTACCTATATAAAAATTAATTTTGTTTTAACTCCTGTATTTTAAAATATTTATATCAACAATATATTTTTCCTGTAGATACAAATAAAGTTGTTTTTGTTATATATTTGTATGAAATGTCAATAATAAACTTTTTTTTAGTATATAAACTAACACTCATATTTGAAATTCACTTTGAAATTTCAAGTATAAATATTTGAATCATTTCTAGAATGAATTGTTGAGTTTGTTAATCTTTTTCATAGATATTTTAATACAAAATAAAATATATTTAATAAGAGTAATTAATGTCATGAATAAGATAATTAAAAATGAAATTTATTTAATGATATATTAAAGAAATCATTAATTTTAGTATTTTCTTATAAATAAAGTAATAATTTTATAGATAGAGAGTACTATTATAGTATTTTCCAATCAATAATCCCAGTATTTAATGATATATCTTACATTTTTAATACAATTTAATTATGTAAATTACAATTAATAATATAGATTATGGTGGAAACATGTTTAACTAATTTAAAATTTAACACATGTTTTTCGTGTCTAGATTCTTACCTTATATTTCTCATGCTTTAATTGCACAAAAGTTTATAATGAATATTATATTAGTGAACTTAGAGTACAAATGATACACAATAATAATAATAATAATAATAATAATAATAATAATAACATCTTACCATAAATATAAAATTTAATACCATTGATTATATTTTAATATAATATAATATTTCTAATTCTAAATAATTTTTTTTTAAAAGAAATACTCACACAATTTTAATTTTAATATGTAAAAAAGATTTTAATATTTGTAAAAAATAAGTATTTGTAAAAAAAAGTTTAATAGGAAATATAAAGGATTTTAATATTAAACTCTTTTTGTTTATTTACTAATGATAGAAATATAAAGGATTTATTATTATACAACTCACACAATTAGTAAAAAAAATAAAAATATAATTTTATAATAATTTAGTTTTGGTGATCATAAAATAATTATGAATGGTTTATATTAGTATATAATTTCAATATCTTTTTACTTATATATTTAAGAATCATTTTACTTATATATATATATTTAAGAATCATATGTTCATATATGTCATTTCATATTATTTATTCTAGATTTCACTATTTGTGAATTATATGATCATACATTTTATTTAATATCATTTATTCTTGATCTAATTATTTATTATCCTTTATAAAAGAATAGAAATATAAATATTTGTCTTATTTATTTATATATTAGTATCATAATCAATTAAAAAAAACATTTTTTCCGGTGTTTGGTTTCATACATTGTTTAAATATAAATTTATTTTTATTTTCTTTAATTGCACAAAAAATATAATATTTATTATAATAAATATAGTACAAACTTTATAAAATATATGGGGACAACTTCGTTACCCATCACAAAAAGTTGAATAGTCTACCTTCAACCAATCCACTAATGCCATATCATTTTATTATACTTAATTATTTATTTAATGATTTAAATTTTGTAGATTTCCAATGCAATGTAGCCTAATTTACTCTATGGGTAACTCTACCCAACTTTTTGAAGTGGGTAGATAAGAATTCACCAATAAAATTGTACCATATATTTGTAAAAATTGAATACCATATATGTTTATATTCTTTCAATTATATTTATGTTAATTAATGTAAGATTTTTTCTATTTAAAATTCCTAGAGCTATTATTAATTAAAGTTAATTAATGTATTTATTCATTTTTTACAATCTTCTCTCACAATTATAAATATTAAGTTTTAAAGAAATGATGTTGTATATTTTGAGAAATATCTAACTAAACCTGTCAAGTTCTCCATATATTTAAAATTTTTACTTTCATTATGCAATAAAAATTTAAAAAAATATTTGTATTAACAAAAAAGTGTTTTTTTTTATAAAATAGGTTGGTTTACCACAAAATTGGTTATCCATTAACTTGATATGCTAGCGAGTTTGGTTTATATAGTTGAGAAATTGAAGTTCACGTAAAACAAAATGCATAGAAAAAGTATGTGTATCTTATGTTAATTTTAGTTACAAATTGTCAGATACTGTACTTTAAATATAGCAATTCACAGCTCTTTTTAGCTACCTAGAGTCTTATACATGGAAAATACGTGAGGTAATTATGAATATCTTCATTGTCAGGATAGTACACAACAAAGGTATAGATTTGAAAATGGAGTGAACTTTTGACATTGTGATTCATCTCCCAAAATTTATTAGCTTAGCCAGCAAATCTAGCTCTGTAGCAGCTAGTATGTACCACAAGTTACTATGTAATGACTCAATGTTCAATGTAGTCCAACAAATATTTATAATGACAATATATATATATATATATTACACTTAAGGTAAATTAATTAAATATAGTAGTTTATATATATTAGAGTCATAGTATTTAACTAAGGAAAATAGTATAGTTGGCACATAAATAAAATTGACAGATGCACATAAAAAATAAATTAGTTTTATTGTAAAATAACTCAAGTCACACAAATTATTTTAAACAAAATACGTGTAATGGAGATTGGTGAAATTTTAAAAAATAAAAGATATTAATTAACATTTTTTAAAATAAACAAATAATAATTATCTATTGTTTAACATTACAAAGCCATAGTCATAAAGTCATAGGAGAGCATTGTCATAGTCATAAAACCATAGCAGAACATTGTCATAGTCATAGAGCTATAGTAGATAGTAGCAGCATGTACTCATGTACTCAAGTGTTCAAATTTTATTTATTTTTAATTGATTGCTTAGATTCATAGCAGAGCATAGTAGTAGCAGCATAATAACATGCAATTCAATTTAATTTTATTTTAAATTTTTAAATTTTCCTTTGCTTAGAATACATTTTTACATCAATTAAATACATTAGACAATAGAATAGATAATTTCATTTTTTTTTCACCCATCATAGAAAAAAACCATTATTTTTGCCTTAAATCAATAAAAAATGATTCACACCAAACAAATTTAATTATCATTATATGTCTTTTATTTTTTATTTTAAATGCAAATGGTCAATACTATTTAAATAGAGTAATATAAAAATTTAAAGTAGTGTTTTAATAAAATATATATAATAATGTTTCACAATTCATTCATTAAAACATAAAGAATTATATATATATTCTATCTTTAATAAAAAAATTTAATTATAGTATAAAAGAGCACATTACTAAATAAAAAATAAGAAAAAAATAATATCGAAGATTGAATATTTTAATTGTATTTACTTATTTAATTGTATTAATATGATTCAAGTTAGCAAAAAATACACTTTTTACATGTACTTACAAACAATCAATATTCAGATAAAACTAATTGAAAATAAGAAGAAGAAAATAAAGTAAAAAATATTAGACTGAAATATGCAAGAGAAAAAGTAATTAAAAACATCATTTCCACCATTTTCACTTAATGGAAGAAAAAGGTGATGGGAAAATTAAAAGATTGACGTGACATGCATTTAGTTTGTAAATGAAGCAAAATGTGGTTAAAATACTGTCAGAATGGAGAATTGGTTGAGGAAAGTTGGAATTAAAACATAAATATTTATTAAGAATTTCTAATAAAATAAATATTTACTGTTAAAGAGTAAATCACATTTATTATAATGTTAAATAGTAATAAATAAAATATTAAATTACACAAAAATCAACCATCATTTTAGCCTGCATTATAATTTTTTTAATGCATCCTTATATAAGTCATAATTAATTGTTCAAATTGTGGGTCTCAATGCATTTTAGCCTTTGTAGCCCTGTCATTGAGGTAAAACCCTTTTCTTCTGACATATCACATGGTTTTGTCCTCTTAATGATGAAAATATATTGAGTATTTCTATGGAAAGATCTAATAAAGAAATAAACAAATAAAGTAACTATTCATTTAAAAAAATCAATAAAACACATCAATAAAATATAATATATAACTTAAAGATACAAAATAAACAAAAGTCTTCATGAATCTTGATTTTGAGACATAATTAATTATAATATTTTTATAAATTAATATTCATAACTTTTATAAACACATCAATAAAATATAATATATAACTTAAAGATACAAAATAAACAAAAGTTATGCCTTTTCTTCTTCTTTTTTAATTTCCAATCTCTTCTGTATTGACCCCTACATATAAAAATCATTCAATTAAATGAGAACATAGCTAAAATTTACAAAATCGTTAAATAAAACTAAAATCACAAAATCACATTACAATTTCACATTAAATCATTTAGATTTAAAATACAGAATAAAAAAAGCAACAAAAAAAATTAAAAATGAAAACTAAAAATGCATAAGAAAATTTAAAAAAAAAGAATTCTTAAGAAAGTAAAACTTAAATTCATATTTTTATTTCTTCTTACGTAAAAACTAATATTTTCTGCACAAAATTAAAAAAAAAAAAGTTAATAAGAAAAAGTAAAACTTATCAACTTATCAATTAAAAAAAACTTGAATCATCATCTTAAAATATTTTCACTATCTTCTTCCATCTGCCAAAATATTTTAGGCTTTGCATCTAAAACCCAAAAATCAAATTAAAAATTAAAACACAAAAACATAACAACATTAACCATTTACCTTGTTGTTATTTTCTTCTCCCTAACTTCATATCTTTCTTTACACATATTAGTCCTAGCTCTGGTCACAAGTCACAGAACCGCCGTGTTGGAATTCGTATACACAAATTTTTTCATCAAAATTAGAAATAACAGATCTAAAAATAACATAAATGAAAATAATAAATCTGATCTAAAATTACTAACCACAATTTATGTTTTTCACAAACATTGTTGATGTTATTTTACTACCGTCTTTATATTTTTATCGATAGATCTAACGCCTGAAAACATAAATGAAGTGAAAAAGATGTTAAAGATGTTAAGATATGAAAAAGAGAAAACAAAAGTTTATGTTCAAACTTACATTTTTATTGTTGTTTTACTACCCGCTTCTGTGTGTATCAGTAGATCTACAATCTGAGAAGAAAAAAAATAGAAAACCAAAAAGAAATCATAAAAGTGTAAAAAATTGATGAAGATAATAAGATGATATATGAATGGATGAAAAAATAATTAAACTTGAAGATGAAAGAAATAAAGAACAATGAGAGAGAGAAGCAGCAAGCAATGAGAGAGAAGAGAAAAAGAAAAACTGTTGGAGAAGAGAGAGAGAGCGTGAAGAAAATGAGAGAGATGGAAAGTTTACAAATGAGAGAGAAGAAATTTAATTCTATAAACCCAATTTATGTTTTTTGTTAACCAAACCCAATTTAGCCAAACCAGAATGTGGATTGCAAAGCAAAAAGGAGTTAGTTTTCAATCAGACTATCCACGTGGCATGCTTAGGAGGCAAAGAGGCAGAATAGTCTTTTATAGAACATCTTATGTTCTTATATGGTAGATTCGCACTCGAATTTAAAGATTACCTGAACAGATGAGGGTAAGCATCTCGCATTTCCGATTCAAGTTCCCAGGTTGCATCACCCGGATGCGTTACATCCCACTGCACCTTAACGAGAGAAATGTCCTTGTTCCTTAATACTTTCGTTTCTCTTCCCACAATGCGACTCGGTTGAGGTTCAAAAGTTAAATCTGCTTCTATTTCAATCGTATCTGGTAGAATCGGCTGAAGAAGATTTGGAACAAATCTCCGAAGTTGAGATACATGGAAAACATCGTGCATTTCCGACAGAGAAGGTGGTAAGGCCAATCTGTAAGCTACTTCACCAGTCCTTTCTAAGATCTGATACGATCCCACATATCTCGGGCTTAACTTGCGTGACTTAAACGGTCCTTTCAAGCTCAATCTAGGAGTGACTTTCAAAAACACATGGTCACCTTCTTCAAATTCTAAAGGTCTCCTTCGATTGTCCGCATAACTCTTTTGTCGATCTTGTGCTTGCTTAATTTTCTCGCGGATCATTCGAATCTTTTCCATAGTCTCTTGGATAATTTCGGGTCCTAAGATTCTATCTTCACCAACCTCCGCCCAACACAAAGGTGTTCTACATTTTCTTCCATACAAAGCTTCATAAGGAGCCATTCCGATGCTCGCATGGTAACTATTGTTATAAGAAAATTCAATCAATGGTAGTAGTTCTTTCCAATTACCCTTACTTCCTAGTACACAAGCTCTCAACATATCTTCCATGGTTTGTATTATTCGTTCAGTTTGACCATTCGTCTAAGGATGATTAGACGTGCTCAAACGCAACTCCGCCCCCATAGCTTGTTGAAAAACTTTCCAAAACCTTGAAGTAAACTTCAGATCTCTATCCGACACAATATTTGAGGGAATACCGTGCAATCTTACAATTTCCGCAATAAATAACCTCGCAAGATGACTTGCCTTGAAAGTAGTCTTCACGGCTAAGAAATGCCCAGATTTCGTTAGTCGATCCACAATCACCCAAATCGGATCATAACCACCTTGCGTACGGGGTAAACCTACTGCAAAGTCCATAGAAATACTGTCCCACATCCACACTGGAATGTCTAACGGTTGCCACAACCCACCCGGTCTTTGGTGTTCAATCTTAGCTTGTTGGCACACCGCATATTCCGACACAAGGACCGCAATATCTCTTTTCATACCGGACCACCAATAGTCCTTCTTTAAATCTTGATACATCTTTGAAGAACCCGGATGTATAGTAAAAGCACCTTTATGCGCTTCTTCCAAAATGCTTCTTTTCAATGCCGCATCATTCGGAACACAAATTCTTTGGTCGAACATAATAATTCCGTCGGCAGCCTGGACAAAACCCGGTAGAAGTAATACTTCTTGCAACTTCTCGTCCAACGTTTGACCTTGTTGAATCTCAACTCTTAGAGTAGAATTTACATTCAAATTTCCCATTATTACACCATCTTGAGTCCACACAAACTGAAGATTAAGATCTCTAAAATTCTCCAACAAAGCATATTCCAAAATAATCAATTTCGCACTATGAACTACTTTCCGACTTAATGCATCTGCTACCTTATTCGCTTTTCCTGGATGATACTTTAGCACTAGATCATAATCCTTTAAATATTCCATCCACCTCCTTTGACGTATATTCAACTCCTTTTGGTCAAAGAGGTACTTTAAACTCTTGTGGCCACTAAACATTTCAAAATGTACTTCATATAAATAGTGACGCCACACTTTCAAAGTAAACACCACCGTGGGTTGGATAATTCTTCTCGTGAATTTTCAATTGTCGAGAAGCATAAGCCACCACGTGACTTTCTTGCAATAAAACGCCTCTGAATCCTATCTTAGACGCATCACAAAATACTTCATACGACTTGCTAGGATCGGGAATAATCAGAACGGGAGATGTAGTCAAACTTTCTTCAAACTCATAAAACTTTGTTCACACACCGAATCCCACACAAAGGGGCAATCCCTCCGAGTAAGCTTAGTCATTGGCAATGCTAATTGCGAAAAGCCTTTGATAAACCTTCTGTAGTAACCTGCTAGACCCAAGAAACTTCTGACTTCCGAAGCATTTCTCAGCCTCTCCCAATTTATCACTGCTTTTACCTTCGACGGATCCACTGCTACACCACCTTGTGATATAACGTGACCAAGAAACTTAACTTAGCAAAAGTTGCTTCTCTTGCAACACGGATAAAACAATTCTCAGATGCTCTTCATGCTCTTGTGAAGTACGAGAATAAATAAAAATGTCATCAATGAAGATTACAACAAACTAGTCCAAGTAAGCTTGAAATATACGGTTCATGTAGTCCATAAAATAGCTGGATCATTAATCACACCGAAAGGCATCACTAAGAATTCGTAATGACCATAACGGGTCCTAAATGCAGTCTTAGGTACATCGGAACTCTTCACTCGAATCTGGTGATAACCCGACCTCAAATCAATCTTCGCGAACACACAAGCTCCTTTCAATTGATCTAACAGGTCGTCTATCCTGTGTAAGGGATACTTGTTCTTAACGGTGACTTTATTCAGCTGACGATAGTCGATACACAACCGCATCCCACCGTTCTTCTTCTTTACTAACATTACTGGAGTTCCCCACGGTGAGACACTAGGTCTAACAAAATGCTTAGCCATAAGCTCTTCCAATTGTTCCTTCAGTTCTCTCAATTCAAGCGGTGCCATCCGATACGGAGAAACGGATATAGGAGCCGTTCCCGGTACCAGGTCAATATAAAATTCCACTTCTCTCACCAAAGGAAGAGAAGTGACATCTTCGGGGAAAACTTCTGAAATCTGACAGGCTACCGGAAATACACAAGACTTGAAGGTCGCTACTCCCTTAACTTCGGACAAAACACAATTTCACATATTGCATTGACACAAAGGAGTGTGTTGCTCCACAATCAAATAAAACAAAACAAGGATGCCCGTTTACGAAACACGTACCCTCTATTAAAGAGTTGTCACTCTTCTTCCTCCTTGTATCCAAAGTGTGAACTCTTCCGACATTCTTCCCTTGTGTCTGATTCCTATTCTGCGGGCAGTTTCTTGCCAAATGACCCACTTCGTCACAATGATAACACCTAGAGGCTCCATCTCTATACTTCCCAAAATGATACTTGTGGCACAACCGGCACAAAGAAGGAGTATTAGGTTTACTACTTTGCACTTGTTTCCCTTTGAAGGTTTGTTGCCTTGGCCTAAACTGTGGGCTTGACCTCTCATAATCATTCCGGTTCGACCTACGCGAATTCCCTTCTGTCTGAGGACTCCTCAAATCGTTCTCCATCACATAACCTTGTCATAACTCTTGGAATTCAAATTCTCTTTGGATCCTTAAAGAACTAGGAAGGTACTTCTCCATAAAAGTAGCCTTGAATTGTTCCCACACTTTAGGCACACCTTGAGTAATCATAAAAGCTGAAGCAATATCCCACCACCTCTTAGCAGGACATCTCAACGAGTGAGAAGCAAACGCTACCTTGTCCTCCTTCCTGCAGTGAAGTATCTGAAAGATTCTCTCTATTCCGGCCACCCAATCGTGAGTTTTCACAGGATCTACTCCACCATGAAATTCTGGAGGATTCATGCAGATGAAATCCAGGAAATTCCCACTTACAGTATCTGGAACAACCACCTGAGGATGAAAACCCCCATTCATGTGTCGTATCATCTGTTGCATGAATTGGTTCTACTGCTGCTGCATCTGTTGCAAAAACTGATACAAGGGAGTATTCCCATCGCCGCCCCGCGAGTTCGCCACAGGATGATTCGCTCCGGATCTACCATAGTTTCTGCGTCCGCCAGCCATGTTCCTAAACATCATATAGATAGGATTAAGTTGATCAGGCTCAATACTATACATATAACACTTAAGACCAATGGCGACACAACGCATATGAAACGAAAAGAAATACTTATACTATTTCATGGCTAGGTCGAGGATACGACCTGCTTTGATACCAACTGTAACACCCATATATAAAACTTATACATCAAAGCATAAATGTTATATATGAATCCAAGTGTTTGGTACTGAAACACCATAAGCTCCTAGCTAACACATTATATATATATATATTACATGCCCCAACATACAACAACTAAAAGTTCTAAAGGCATAATATACATAAGATGTTCAAAAGATTAAAACTAAGAACTAGATCAACAATGATCTCAAAATAAACCCCGCTACGGAAGCTAGCCATCAACAAGCAAGTAAAAGATCACACGACCTTATCCTTACCCTTCTTAGAACCTGAAGCACCTGAAATACATCAACAACGTGGGGTGAGATACATCAAATCTCAGTGAGTTCCCTATCTTATGGATTCTCTCGGATTAATAAGGTTCTAACAATCCTAACTCAAGTCCGGGGAAAGGGGAAACGGGAAAGGACTCTTGAGCTCACATTCAATTCTCACACTATATGGAAACATGCCATGAGTTCATCAACTCAAAAGTATCACTAATCGATAACCATACCAAGGTACCTCCTGTTCTCGTCCGCTTTTACGTCAAGAAGGCGACCCGAGTCATAGATCCTTGTGATCTACTTGACATACGAATGGATTCGGGTTCTACGGGCCATTGACCGTTATGAACCGTCACTTTACACAGGCCATTTACCGTCACAAGCATACGCTTCATGGGCGCCATTCATACAATACGGGGAATCAAACCTGCCAAGTAGTTGTGCATCCATTTAGGAAGAGTCTGAGACTCATGAAACTACACTCAAGATAAATCGGTTACGATTACATAATCACATACAACAATACGATTGTATTCGACAATCACAAGGCTATAAGGCCTTAAGGCCTCTCATGCCTTTCTAAACCACAAAGTTAACCACATGTTCCATACTAGTGTTTCACTCTCAACTAGGCCAATACTCGGCAAGGATGTATCTTCCAACAACACGTGCCCGAGCTTCGCCATCTAGAGTTGTCTACAATTTCTAGTTCCTTACTAGATTCTCCTATAGTTCAAGTTTGAGGTTTCCTCACTCTTCCTATATCATTTTCATATTTGCATGCATATTCACTTACAACCATGCTAAACAATAGTAGGATAGGCAAGACATATCATAATTGCATAGTAGAATAATATATAACAATTAAAGCATAAATTTATCACTTTTGGAACTTTCTCGATTATTTAATCGGTCGATAAAATCGACATATTTCATCTCCATTGCATAGAATATCTTCTCGGCGTTACATTGATATAAAGAATGTCCGATTCCGATAAACGAATCAAAAGTTATGAATTTTCTCGTTTTGGAAGAAAACTTTAAGTCCCAGGTCACGCTAAGCCCGCCCCTGTTGTAACACCCCATTTCTACCCGGCGGATAAGTAATAAAATCAGAGTTTTCATTTTTAAAATTTTTTCGACATAAACAGGATGTCACATTTTCAACAGAAAACAACTTCATATTAATCACAAATAATTCAGATACATAACACTGATTCGGATGAACTGATAACAACCTGAATTATCCTTTCGAAAACAAAACAACTTTTATTAATAAGCGGCTTCACATAATTCAACTTATAATGACATAACCCCATGTCCAACTCAAAACAACTTTGAAACAACAATTCTTTAATAACAACAATTTAAGATTCAACTACTAAGACAATAACAACAAATAAACAACAATCGTTCATCCCCCCGAGTGCTACGTATCAGAGCAAGACCAACTCGAGCTAACAGCATCTAAGACTTCACAATATACCTCAACTTCTGCAGCTATTCTTGAGTACCTGCTCAGTTACCCATAATAGGTAACATCATTACAGAAGGGGTGAGATATCGAATATTATAAACAAAATATGATGATTAATATGCTAGATTAGAATCATATAAATTCCACCGCTTCATACGACAGTCATGCAACAACCAGAAATAAACAACTTAATAGCAACCCCAACTTGTATTGACAGAAAATAACAACATATAACAACAACTTATATAAAAGATGCAAATTATAGTAATAACAACATATATAACATTAGCTCACGACATTAGTAATTTATCTCAAGCAACAAGACATAGCAACAACAACTTATAACAAGCAACAACTTCACAACAACGGCAACTTCACAACAACAGCAACTTCACAACGACTCAAAATGTGACACAACTATGCACATGCATGTGGTACCATCAGAGTAAAAACTCCCAACTTAAACATATGCCAGGTTATCGAGGCATTTCAACAAGGCATAAGCCTTCAACGTGGTGCCATCAAGGCCAACTTAATCAATGCCATCAAGGCCAACGTGGTGTGAGCATACAGCCCCGACTCATGAATGCAATGTATGCGACAATTATCAAAGGCATACAATCAACTACATCATCAACAAGAACAACCAGAACAACAACAACTCAAACAACAACTCAAACATGCATCAATAGCATCAACTTAATCCAACATTGGTCATTCGACCTACAATTTAATCAACAACAACACAACTCAAACAACATTGGTCATTCGACCTACAACTTAATCAACGACAACACAACTCAAACAACATTGGTCATTCGACCTACAACTTAATCAACAACAACATATTCATCAACACCTGAAATTCATAATTTACAGCAAGTATTCAACACTACAAAACAACCAAAATATACAACAACGATCCGTAATTATTCCGGACAATTCTACTAAACCGATTCATTATTTTTCTACTAATTAACTACTACCACAGCTTATATTATTTTTACATATTCTACTTAATTTAATTCGACTACTTATTTTTTCCTATACAGTGTTTGCGTTATCGATATGGTTCTGCGAGACTACTAACTGCTACTGTTACTATCATAAATATATCCTGCTACTAATAATACCAACTCTGTTGCTTCACTACTTATTGAATTAATTCAATTCCTACTGTTCAATTTCCTCTTCTGCTACTAACTGGACTAAGCATTGTAATTATCCTGCAATTCATTTTGATCCACACAGATACTAAATATTACTCTGCTACCTTCACTACTACTACTATTCCATTATTCCCACAGTTACTGCTTGATTAGCTAATTTGACCACTTATCTTTCTACCCAGTATTTCTGCTACTGATACATATACATCCTGCTATTCACCTGACTAGGCATTACAATTTATTCCTGCAACTCATTAATTCACTTAGTTGCTAATTTATTTTACTACTGATATTACTTATGGTTATTGTAAAATACTGCCTTTACTAACTTATTCTACTAATACCTTATTCCAAAACTCCTAAAAGTACTATTATACTAATAATAATACTAAATTATTATTAACTATTAATAATATTAATTATACTAATGAAATATTATATAATATAAACTGTTAACTATTTAATTAAACTAACAGAGAAAACAAAGTAAAAAAAGAGTGAAGCATGGCATAGCTATGGGGCGGTCGTCCCTAATAATAATATTAAATTATTAATAACTATTACTAATATGTTAGTAATAAATATATATATATATATATATATATATATATATATATATATATATATATATATATATATATATATATATATATATATATATATTGTAAAATGGTTCAGTGAAGGAAAGCATAAAGGAGGCGCCCACCTCAATACTTGGAGGCCCTCGCCTCCTACTTTGAGGCCCCCTCCAATTGCTCTGAGGCCCCCGCCTCCATTGCTCTGAGGCCCCCGCCTCCATTTCCTATTCTTCTTGTTTCTTTAATTTCCTTCAGTATTTCCATAATTTCTCCATCGATTTTACACCAACCCACTATATAACGCAACAACTTATTTTCCTTCGATCAATTATTTCGGCCAACAACGTGGAAGCAACAACATGACAGTTATCTCAACACAAGGTAATTTCCAGCAACGTATCCATAGATATCAGATAAATTTCAGAGACAGCCACGACAAATCAACACAAACAGCAACGATCAATTTTTCTTTTTATGAAAACAAAATATCACCGAAACCACAAACAATTCCATGGCATCGATTTATATAACCTAACCCCACATAGAAATTATCATAATCCCGTTTATAAGATTCGAACCCACCCTTACCTTGGATTGAAGGCAGCTCGACAATCGATCGGCTTCCGGAAATTCGACGCCGGTAGCGGTTTCTCTCTCGTTCCCAACTTCTCTCACGTTCTTCCAAATTCCTCGTGTAACTTCTGTCTGCAACTTGTTTCACGATCTCCTTTGCTTCAACTTCCAAAAACCCCTTTTTCCAACAAAACTTAATTTATTTTCTTAAATTCCTTTTAACCAAATAATAATAATAATAATAATAGTATTATTATTCTTTAATGGGCCAAGTAATCCACACCTCCACATTGCCACATACCACACTACAACTAACCCAAATAAATAATAATATTATTACTAATATTACTCCTTCAGCATAATCAACTCATTAATTTTTCGATTAACCGACTATTAATCCGACTTTAACTTAATAATTCCGATCGACATATCAAACCAATTAGCCTCTTAAAATGATACCGATAACACCCAATTACTCGATTAATTCTCAAACTTCGTCTAAATCCAATAATAAAATCCTTCGATAATTTAATTAACTAATTAATTAAATTCGGGGTGTTACACCTGTCCGCGCTAAGCGCGCAAGCTACTGCCTGGAGGGGTTGCAGGAATTCAACACCGCGCTGAGCGGGCTTCTGGGCGCTAAGCGCGCTCTGCGAAACTCAGAAAAATACCCGTCATAACAGTTCAAAACTAGTTCCTCTACATCCTCAATACCAGTTCCAACAACCAATTAGAGGCATATTCAACATGTTTCTAACATAGTTTCATCATCAAACTTCATAAAACAAGTTTTCCATATGAACACCAAATTCTACATAAACCTAACATTTCCAAAATAATAAAAACCAATCCAAACTTCATAACAAGTATTGATAAACGATTCTACACATGTTATGATCATACTACGAGATTTATCACTCATTTCAACTATTAGAAACATCGATTTTTCGAAATAATCATTTTTCACCAAAAACCTAACTTATCTCAAACTTCATAAAATTCAAAATCAAAAGTTTCTAAACTAGAACTCACCTCTTAGATAAGATGAAGATGAAGAGAATGAGATGATTGGGCAAGGATTGGATGAATGGATGATGATTCTTGTTCTTGAACTTCTTGGTTTTCTCTTCTTTTTCCTTTCTCTCATTTCTTTCCTTTCTTTTCACTTCTTTCCTCTTTCTCTCTCTATGTTACTGTTTTTTTTTTTATGTTTGGAAAGTGGGAGGAAAAGAGTTATGTAGTAAACTATTATTAGTAAATAATACTACTAAATGTCCAAAAAGTCTCTTAAGTCCAAATTAGTAAAATACCTCAGAGTCAGATAATATTAATTGGATTTATTCTAAGTTCCACAGTTACTCTAATTATTTTGTCAAATAATTTCTCAGAGTATACTGGGCTCAGTCGATCACAATGTAATATTATCCGGAGTAATAAAATACGGGGCATTACACTAACTTTCCCTTTGGATGAGGAAATACGTAGGCATATGATTGCGAGATCCCATCGAGTCTCCTTTTGTTTTTTTCTCCCTTTTTTTTTCTGCATTCCCTTAGTAGATTAAGCTTTAGATATATACACCCTTAGATTAGAACAACAAGAGTGGGTCCCATTGAGTACAATGGGTGTGAGGGTTGCTAACACCTTCCTCTTGTGTAATCGACTCCCAAACCCCGAAGTTGGTTGCGATGACCATGTTCTTTCCCTCCTGAGGTTTTCTCGATGTTTTCCATTCTCCGTTGGAATAAATAAAGTTCGATGGCGACTCCGTGTCTTAGCGACACATATAACGACCTATTCAGATTGCACACATAATCATCCTTTTCCTTTTCTGCACACCCTTCACGTTACTTCATCTAGATCACCATATAGGAAGAAAGTCTTCACATCCATCTATTCTAGTTTTAGGTTGAACTTCGCCACCATAGCAAGCAAGATTCAAATGGATCTATTATTTACAACATGTGAGAACACATCATTGAATTCAACACCTTCTTTCTGAGTGACCCCCCTATCAACCAACTTTGCCTTAAATCGCTTCGACATCACTCGTTCGATTCATTCCTTAACCTTAAAAATCAACTTACAGCAGACTAATTTGACTCCAACAAATTTCTCGATCAACTTCTAAGTTTTATTATCATGAGGGTTAAATATACAAACCCCCCCTACAATGTTAGCGAGTTCTCATTTTATCCCCTGACAAAGTTTTTTTTTTTAAAAACCCCCTCATCTTAATTAGATTCCCTCACTTAGGCCCCTGACTGCCACATTGCAGCAAAGATTCATTTCTATTGCTTGCGTGGCAGTCCACGTGACATTTTTAATATTATTTTATTATTTTATATTTTTTATATTTTTATATTTATTTATTATTATTATTATTATTTTTTTTTTTAATTTTTTTAATTTTTTTTTTAATTTTTTTTAATTTTTTTTTAATTTTTTTTACGTTTTCTTTTTGTTTTTTTATAATTTTTATAATTTTTTTTCTTTTTTTTTTTAATTTTTGTTTCGTTTTTATTTATATTTTTTTACTTTTTTTTTATTTTTCGTTTTTGGACCTAATTTTTATTTTTAATTCTATTTTAAACAAATTGTTATTTTAAAAATTAGTTTAATTAGGCCACAAACAAACACACACACAAGTCCATTATAACTCCACTTTTTCTGACCCATATATTATTTCATTTGTTATATGATTGACAAGTAACATATATAAACACTTTCAAATGGTTTAAAATGGTTAATAAGAGAAATTTTTTTTGAAGGTGGTGGATTGTAATGAAGTTGATAACTTTTTATATTGTATGAACATAACTTATGGTGTGAACATGGCAGTAGCAAGTTACCATTTTCATGAGGATGTGGACGGTTGTGTTATGGTTATAGTATAAATATGATGTTACAATATGGTGATGGAGGTTTGGAGAGTGATGAGAGCTTGAGATTCTTGTTTATTAGGGTGTGTGGTATTGTTGTGTTATGAGTATGCTTTGTATTGAGTTTTGGATGGTTGATGAGTATTGAAAACAATGGAGAAGAAATGAAACAATACTGTAGCGAAAAAAGAAGAAGTGGAGAGAGGTTATAAAGATGGTTGATGAGTGTTGTAATATAATGGAAGAAGTATGTGGTGTTTGTGTTCTCCTTTCAAATTATTAACATATATGAAGTGTTTTTGCTGATAAAGTTTCAACAGGTTTGAAGTGTTTTCAATGTCCCACATCGGTTGGTTAGGGGGCACCACTAGTGTTTATAAAGAAATCACTCATAAGTATTGTTGAATTGAAATTAGTATGAGAATAAATGGATTAGTATGATAATAAATTGAAATAAATGGATTAGTATAATGAAACTAATTTTTAAAATAACAATTTGTTTAAAATAGAATTAAAAATAAAAATTAGGTCCAAAAACGAAAAATGAAAAAAATAAAAAAATGTAAAATATATAAATAAAAACGAAAAAAAAAGAAAAAAAAAGAAAAAAAAAATTATAAAAATTATAATAAAAACAAATAAAAAAAACTAAAAAAAATTAAAAAATAACAAAATAAAATAAATAAATAAATAAATAAAAAATATATTAAAAAAATATATTAATAAAAAAAATATTAAAAAAAATTAAAAAAAATTAGAAAAAAATTAAAAAATAAACTAAAAATAAAATAAAAATAAAATAAAAATAAAATAAAAAAAATAAAAAAAAATAAAAAAAAATAAAAAAATAAAAAAAATAAAAAAATAAAAAAATAATATTAAAAATGCCACGTGGATTGTCACGCAAGCAATAGAAATGAATCTTTGCTGCAATGTGACAATCAGGGGCTTAAGTGAGGGAATCTAATTAAGATGAGGGGGTTTTTAAAAAAAAAAACTTTGCCAGGGGCTAAAATGAGAACTCGCTAACATTGCAGGGGGGTTTGTATATTTAACCCTTATCATGAAGCACTACGCCAAAATTGGACAAAGACAGCGCAACAAAGACAACGCTTTTTGGACAAAACGCTGCTATAAGTCTTTAAAAAATTTCGCTTAAAAAAGCGCTGTAAAAGACTGCCTTTAGAAAGCGCTGTTAAATGCCCAAAATGGAAGCCACCTTAGAAATCGCTTTTTGATAAGCGCTGCTATAGGTATTACTTTAGAAAGCGCTTTAAAAAAGCGCTGTCTAAAGGTTAACCTTAGAAAGCGCTTTCAGAAAGCGCTGCTATAGGTTTTAAATTCTCCCTACCTTAGAAAGCGCTTTCTGAGGAAAGCGCTCTTATAGGTAGAACTTAAGAAAGCGCTTTTTAAAAGCGCCCTCTAAGGTCATTTATGAATTAAAATATAAAACAATTTCTAATCATTTTCAGACACTTCTTTTCATTTTCGACCGTTCTTCTCTACTGAAACCCTCGCTATCGTTCTTTTCTGCTGAAAACCATTGCCATTGCTGTCGTTCATTCGCCATTGCCATCGTTCATTCGCCACTGCCGTCGTCGTTTATTGCCGTCGTTCATTGTCGTCGTTCACTTTTTTCCGTCATTTTGGTTGTTCATTCGCCATTGCTTTCGTGAAGAATTCGAAACGAAGAAGAGGTACGATTTTCATTCTGTTTTCATTCTTGTTTTCATTCTGTTTTCATTCTTGTTTTCATTTACGATTTTTGTTCTGTTTTCATTCTTGTCACTACCATTTTGCCGTCGTATTATTCCGTCACTGCCATTATTTTTGTGCTGCCAATATATGCCCTTAAAAATTTGTGTGTAGTGTTGATATAGGTAATGACGATAGTTATAAAGTTTTGAACATGTTTACATACTTCTGACTTATTTTTGAGAAGAATGATCCATACAAAGAATGACTTATTTCTGATTTATTTTTGAACATGTTTAGAATGACTAATATTGAACATGTTGTTTCTATTTTCATTAGTTGTTGTTTCTATATTCTAGATTAAAGAAAGTATGATAGTTGTTGTAATATTGATAGTTATTGTATTGATGGAGTTATGATATATAGAGCCATGAAAGTGGAGTTATGATAGTTATTGTATTGCATGGTCAAAGAAAATATGATATTTGTCTTTGCATGAGATGTTTATCATGCTCAATAATTGCTTTGATGGTTATCTTTGTGATACGATGATTACTTGTTTAAGTATGATTTAAACTTGATTCTTGATAGATTTAGGTTATCGTATGAATGTTACTTGTTTAAGTTGATGCATGTTTACTTGTTTAGGTATTGCTTAGATTTGAATCTTGTTAGGTTTAGGATGAATTGCTCTAATGCTTGGTTACTTGTTTAAGTATGCTTGCTCTTAAGTATGTTGCTTGTTTGTGATTACATGTTGCCACTTATTAAGTTATGACTCATAATTGGTCAATTAATGATATTTAATTTTATGATAGGTGTACAGGGGGATCTTGGTAATTCTAACCTATCTGGACACTGTGTGGGTCTAGAAGTTGTTTACATCTCTAAAGGTAATTAGTTGTTCTCTCTCGCCACTGTAATTAGTAGTGTTTTGAATGAACTGATATGATGGAGTTGCTAACTTATTGAATTTCCTATATATAGGGGTTAGTTATGATCAAAGTGTGAAAGTCGGATAGTTTTCCTACAGGTAAATATTTTTTATTTTTGTTTTTGTTTAGTTTAATTAGTATAACTATGGATAAGAAATGGATGTCTTCAAGTCGATTGTCGAAAGAGTACGAGAATGGGGTATCGGAATTCGTTAAGTTTACTATTGCGCACGCCAAAGACCCTAGTCGAATGAGAAGTCCTTGCTTGGGTTGCTGTTTTGGGAGTCGGGTTGACGCGGTTCAGTTGGCATCGCATTTAATGAGGAGTGGAATTGATAGAAGTTATACATGTTGGAATTTGCATGGTGAGAAAATTAACGGGAATGTTGAACCGGGGGATAATACGACCTATGCTTCAAACGACAATGGCACAGATACATACGATTCTGATCGAGTCGAAGAGATTGCAGAAGCACTTGAAGAAGATCTTAAGGATTGTCCCAAAATGTTTGAGAGGTTGGTAAGCGATGCAGAGAAACCGTTATATAATGGTTACACCAAATTCACAAGATTATCTGCGGTATTAAAGTTGTACAACTTAAAGGCGGGCAATGGATGGTCGGATAAAAGTTTCACAGAGTTATTGGCCCTTATGAAAGATATGCTTCTAGAGGATAATGTTCTTCCCAATCGAACTTATGAGGCCAAAAAGATGTTGTGCTCTATTGGCATGAGCTATGATAAGATACACGCCTGTCCAAACGATTGCGTTTTGTTTCGAAATGAGTATGCATCGTTAAATGAGTGTCCTAAATGTGGTGTCTCTCGATATAAGAAAAAGTTGTCTCCAGCAAAAGTCTTATGGTATTTTCCTATAATTCCGAGATTTAGACGCATGTTTCGTAGTGAGACCGATTCAAGACACTTGACTTGGCATGCAGATGAAAGAATTATTGATGGAAAGTTTCGACATCCGGCAGATTCACCACAGTGGATGAAAATTGATGATGATTATCCTGAATTTGGAAAAGAAGCAAGAAACCTTGCTTGGCATTATCTACTGATGGAGTGAACCCACACGGTCTTCAAAGTATCTCACATAGCACTTGGCCTGTGATCATAATGATTTTTAACCTACCTCCATGGCTATGTATGAAGCGTAAGTACATGATGTTATCTATGTTAATTTATGGGGGCCTAGACAACCAGGGAATGACATAGACGTATACTTGGCACCCTTAATCGAAGATTTAAAGTTTTTGTGGGAGAATGGTGTGGAGGTTTATGATGGGTATAGGAAAGAAAGTTTCAACTTGAGGGCGATGTTGTTTGGCACAATTAATGATTTTCCAGCATACGGAAATCTATCAGGGTACAGCATAAAAGGTCAATGTGCGTGTCCTATTTGTGAAGATAAAACAGATTGGACGCGATTGGAGTTTGGTCAGAAGAATGTCTTTCTCGGTCATCGTAGATTCTTAAATTCTAATCATCACTATCGTGGGTGGAGAAAAGCATTCAATGGAGAGCCAGAACAGGGTAGAGCTCCAACTATATTGACAGGTGATCAAATTTTTGAAAAGGTGAAAGATGTGAGTACTCAATTTGGAAATTATCCATCTAAACTTTTGTTATATTTTACAGTGGACACTGGTTGTTGGTTGCCATTAATCCTACAAGAGAAGTGGTCTATTATCTGAATTCATTGGATACTGATTGGTCAACATATCGGGATATGAAGGATGTGGTTGATACGTAAGTGAGATTGTTCGAAATATTCGTGTGTATTTGTATATTTAATTATTTATGTGAGATTGTTCTAAATTTACATTTTTCTTTTATAGAGCAGTACTCGTATACCAAGCACAAAGAGAATCTCGAGTAGCACGGGCTAAAGCAACCAACGTTACATGGGTCAAAGTGGAAGTATATTAATTTTCACAATGTTGCTTATTAGTGATGCTACTTGATAACACAAAACAACTATATATTAATTCTTATTTGTTTGTCTATGTGTAGTGCCCTCGTCAGCGTAATGGCATAGACTGCGGGTATTTCGTTTTGAGGTTTATGAGAGAAATCCTTCAAATGGATCGATTAGTGATTCCTATTACGGTATGCATGGATTTATAACTTAGGATTTATTTTAATATTTATCGAATATGTCATATAATTTATTATTTTTAACTAAATCATGCATATTTTGTTTTGTTATGTAGTACTTTGATGAATACGCGTGTTCTCATTACACGAAGGATAAATTGCAAGAAATTAAGGAGGAATTGTGCGAATACCTTATTAAAAAAAGAATCCTATATATATAAGGTATAGGATTATGGGATTATGTGAATGTATAGTTTTGTGAATGGTTTATTTTATGGGATAGTATAGTTTTGTGAATGGTTTATGTTATTTATGTGATTTATGTGATTTATGGGATTATGTGAATGTATAGTTTTGTGAATGATTTATTTTATGGGATAGTATAGTTTTGTGAATGGTTTATGTTATTTATGTGATTTATGTTATTTATGGGTTTATGTGATTTATGTTATTTATGTGATTTATGGGATTAGTGGAAATGGTTAATGAACCATACTAGAAATTGTTAATGGAAATGTGAAATATACAGGTTTATTGAAATGACTTGAATTATACAGGTTTCTGCATAAAAAAATGGTTAAAATGGGATTTTTAAAAAAAATCATTAAAATTATACGTAGAGAAAAGACAACGCTTTCTAGAAAAAACGCTGCCTATAGTTCACAAAAGAAAGCGCTTTTTCTAAAAAGCGCTCTCTAAAGGTATAGAAAAAAATTCATTAAAATTATAGGTATACATTAGAGAGCGCTTTAAAAAGCGTTGTCTAAAGGGGGCCTTTAGAAAGCGCTTTTCCTAAAAAGCGCCCTCTAAAGGTATAGAAAAATTGATAACTAAAATTTTAGGCATACATTAGACAGCGCTTCAAAAAGCGCTGTCTAAAGGGGCCTTTAGACAACGTTTTTTCTTGAAAAAGCGCCGTCTAAAGATATAGAAAAATTGATAAATAAAATTATAGGCATACATTAGACAGCGTTTTTTCTTGAAAAGCGCCAGCTAATGTATACTTTATAGAGCGCTTTTTCATAAATAAAAAATGTTGTCTTTACCTACGACAACGCTACCTTAGGCAGCGCTTTTAAGCGCTGTCTAAGGCCCAAAAAAGCGTTGTCTAATGTCTTGTTTGGTGCAGTGAAGATAACTTTCAATTATTAACATTCAAATAGTATATGAAATAGTAAGACTACCTATATTTTAACTTTTGCTAGATTACATGGATACTCTCTTCGATAAAGTAATTTTTTTCAAAACTTGAAATATCTTAAAACACTCTTTTGATTAACACTGTTAGTTTCTCCCCTTATTTTATTCAATTCCCACAATAACAGTAATTATTTAATCAACAAAATAGTATTGAGAAGAAAATGTGCAAAGTCAACTAAAGTTTGATTGATTGTTCTTACATATCCAAAATCTTATTGCTAGTTAGCTACAAGTAGTAAGATGAAAATTGATTCCGAACAAGAACAACGGTTTTGGATAGACCAACGTTATTGGAGATTTGTTGTTTTTATCAATTCGAGTACAGTCAGAGATTAACATTCATACAGGATTGGATCGATTGCAATCAACTTCTAGAAGGTCTGTCCCCGAAGAAAAACAAGAAGGACGAATGTAATTGGATTTTATGCGATTCCTTGGTTTTCCCGGTGAGCTCTTTTTACTCCATATTGAATGCTAATTCTGTTAATCATGGGAATGCGCTGGAAAACAAGACTTTGCTTCAGCTAATGTGGAAATCCAGTTTACCAGCAAACATTAAAATTTTTGGGTGGAGATTGATATTAGATAGGTTACCAACTAGAGATAACTTGGTTGCTAGGAAGATAATCGAAAATGATCTTGATAAGATTTGCAACTGGTTGGACATTGATCTTATTACGGAATCGACCTACATCAATCATGCAAAGGAGTGGAATACAAGACTCAATGGTCGTAGCAACATGGCTACGACGTCGTCGATTTGGTTTATTACCTGTTGGATTATATGGAGGGCCCGTAATAACATTTTGTTTAATGATTGTGTGTTTAATGATAACGACATTGTAAATGAAATCAAAGTTTCTTCTTGGAATTGGATGATATTAGGTAGGAAAGTTAGGATCCCATGTCGTCTTTACGAGTGATACAAATTCCCGCTCGACTATTTGTAATTTTGTTGGTTTGGAGATTTCCTTAATCTCATTTAGTGTTTTGCCTATAAAAAAAACACATTCATACATTTCGGACATTAGGCTTTTTTTTTTTTTATTTCTCTAATAGTTTAATAGTCAGAATTTTATTCTGTAAAGCACAATAAATGACATGTCATTAAGTTTTATATGCTAGATCCAGTCTTATCTTAAAATTGAACCAAAATATGCACTTAAATAGTCCTAAGTTTGACTTAAAAAAAAGTAAAATGAAAGAATAAAATAAATAGGTTATAAACGAGTTGTCAAGTTCTCAAATTTGGTGTGTTGCATGAACCCTCAACAAGTTAAAGGGAATGAATATTTTTCTCTCTAGCGAATCAAGAATCAGTTAGTGAAATAATGCAAGTTGGAATTTCAGCCTTGACGTATTTTCAACTTATAAATACATTGAAATACATGAATTTCAAGAGCATCGACAATCAAATATGAAATGTGATAGTTAAAATAATAATGCTCAAAAGTCTTGCATGAAGAGGCAGAGAGAGTATATTTGAGCCAGGATGACTTGCCGGCATCTACTGCGCAATCAAAGGGTGTTGCTGGTGAGCAATCTTGGCTTATATTTGCTCTCTTTCCACTCATATGAGACTCATTCAGAGCTTCAAATAAAGGTGACAGAAACAAGAACTTCAACTGAACTTGCATGTCTCTTTTCATGGTTTCTTCCATAATAATCCATTTCTCTTTTCTTTGCTGCAAACTCTGAATGTGTTGCTGGTGAGATTTCCTGTCTCAATTTTAATCTCTTTCCAATCATATTAGAATTAGAATTTGATCTAACTCATCTTTAAAAAGCCAACTTGTAAGATAAGTAAAACCAACTTGTAAGATAAGTGATGTCACTCTATATAAATTTTTTGTGAATTTTATATTTAATTAATGTAGAATATGAGTTTTTGTCAATACACACTCTCACATTCAACACTATTGAATTTGAATTTGGTGCAAAGATATAAATGATGTTGGTCTGAATTATTGATACGTGGGACTCGAATTTTCCAATTCTTCAAACTCTAGGGTGAGTCAGCATAGTTGTGACCATGGTTGTCAAGATCTCGATCTTGATCTTAAAATCTTACGATTTTGCGATCTCACCCACCCCAACGATCCCGATCCTAAGTAGAATCGCGTGTTATAGTCAAATTATGAAAAAAATTGTAAAACCATTGAGTTTTAGCGATCTTGGCCAGTTCCGGCCACGATCAGTCGTTTTCCGGCCACCACCATTACAAATTGAGAAGGTTGACAAGATGCCGAGACGTAACAATTACAGTTCGGCGGTGGCCATTTTCCCACAAATACAGTTGGCTACCAAAATATCATGTAAAAAAAACTTCAAATATTTAGTTTAATTTTTTCATTTTAGTAATATCTTCCGATTTTTGTTACAATCTTATGTTTTACAATCTTATTACCCCCTCTTTATCTCACAAAAATAATTGGGTAGGATCTTCCGATCTTAGTTACGATCTTATGTTTTACGATTTTACTATGCCCTCCCGATCTTAAGTAAGATCTCGATCTTGACAACCTTGGTTGTGACCTAACTAAATTAATTACATTAGCTTATAAATATTAGGTAAGCCATTTCCAATAACAATTGAATTGGTTTCTATCAGTTCAATAAAAATATCTCAACAACATTCTCTCTTTAGCTTTTTTAGAATATTCTAGATAACGAAATCTCCTATCTTCTTACATTTTTAATATGGTATAAAAACCTATGATCCATATCTATGATTTTCAATTATGAAACCAAAAACTCGTCTCCAATACAAGATGAATCTACAACAAAAGAACATCTTCAATACCTTCAATCAACACATTTGCATCAACATTACACCTAATAATATAGATTTGAATTCTACTGCAGATAAAAGTGTCATCAAAACTACACCACGTGGCACAATGAATTGGATCAATTCCTCATCACGAGGCACTTAAAACTATTTTCAACATCTGTAATATGCTTAATACCTTTACAATCAAACTTGGATATCTGTATTGCTTGTTATCAAGGCAAAGATCAAAAACCACCTTCATTTACTTTAACTACCATTTATTATGCTCCTTTTGAATTGATTTTCGCAGAATTTTGGGCGTCCTATTCCTTTTACCTCTTCTTAAGGTAAGAAGTACTCACTAACTTGTTTTGATGCCTTCATCAAGTACACATGATCTTTCTCACTTAAGATGAAATAAGAAGTCAACACAATTTTCATAAATTTCTCACACTTATTGCAACTCAATTCAATACTAAGGTTATATCAGTACAAATTGATAGAGGTGGGGAGTTCAAACTCTTATCTCAATTCAAGACATGTTGGAAGATGGATTTTATCAGCACCAAGGGCAAGGATTTGACTTCTAAGATACTTTCTCTCGGTCAATCCGATTACGCTAATAATTGTTTGTACTCACTCTTGCGATTTAGCTCTGAAAGCTTATGAATTGGTAATCAACCTTCTCAATTTTCTCAGGTCTTCAAGTCTTGGACTTTTATAAGTGTATTTATGGATTTTTCTTCTACCAAAATCCATAACGCGGTTTCTGATATTTGCAACACCCTCTTATTTTAGTTCTTTTTGAAAACTTTTGAGAAAATATTTTTTGAAAATTTTTATGAATGCATGAATGCATGAATGCGGCAAGAACAAGCATACGAAAACATGGGTTTTAAGGGTTCATTGTCACGAGCATGGAGCCATGGATTTACCCAATCCCAAAGGGTATGTACTAGGGGTTCTGTTTTTTGTACCTGTAGAACGGGTTCTAGCAAGGTTCTCAAAATCTTTGACCCCTCTTAAGGATATTGCCAACAAACCGACTGACTCATGAAAGCTGTAATATCCTTAAGATGAATCTCATTCGAGTGTAGTATCGCGTATCAACAATTCGCGATTGTCACCGCACTACATCCTAAAAGAATAGTCACTCAAGAAAAAATATGTTTTGCGACACATAAATTGCGACGGTTCTACTATAACTGTCGTCCTTCGTATATTGTGACGGTTGTCACGACGGTTTTGTCTAACCGCCTCTAGATTTTTAAAAAATTTAGTTAGAACTTACGACAGTTTGATGACCAACCGCCCTAAAAACTTATTAGCGACGGTTAAAAAACTGTCATAGTTTTTAGTTTTCCCGTGTCTTCATTTTTAACCTATTCTTTTTCTTCCTATTATCAAATTTAACCTAAAATTTTTCATCTCCCACCTAAAATTTTGATTCCCTTGTACCATTCACCTCTCATCCTCAAAATCAATTTCATCTGAGAACTTAGTTTTTATTTCTGTTACAATCTCACTTCTGAACCATTAACATTGGAAACCCTTGTTCCCCTCATGTATTCATCCACTTGAAACCCTTGTTCACCTCACGCGATCCTCTGCTGGTACAATGTCTCTGTCATTCGTCTTCCCATATGCGGTGCTAGGTGTGTAGAAAACCCTGCTAGTCTTCACTCTCTCACTTTCTTGTTCAAATTCGAGAATATGGAGGTTGTGGTTTTTCTCTTGTTGTTACGCTTGAGAATCTTCTTATTGGATGGGATAGTTCAAACATTGCAGGTTTAATTCACATCTACTTATATACTAGTATTTTCAGTTTAAAATGTTGTTTTCTACTTCTATCAAAATCACGAGCTCATCTATGGTTATAGATGCTTCCCAATCATTTATATCACAACCCTAATTCTGAAATTCGTTACAGATAATGAATAATTTGTAATATGGACCGTAGTGTTTAAAGTCCACACCGTAAACCCTAATCTTTCAAATAATACTCAATAATTGGAACAACTCTACAATCATAACAGTTATCGTGTACACTGTTTGTGTTTATTGTTTTCTGCAGGGGTCTGTTGTGGGGGCCTGTTCACATTTTCCATTCAGGTAAATGTTTCATGAACATCATTTTAATCTGTTGAGTTTTATGAAAGGACACACGCTGAAAGGTATGTTTATTGTTCTTATTTGTAAAAAGCTTAACTTTTTCATGTCAGCAAATGAAACATGAGTTATGTACTAAAAGCATCATTTGATTTCATTTTCAGGTCGTATAACATTTTAAATGTGTTCGCTTTTACTAGTGCACGAAAGCGGATGTCGGTAATCGTAAGAGACCACACTGGGAAACTACTACTACATAACAAAGGTGCTGACAGTGTCATGTTTGAATTACTTGGAAAGAATGGAGGAGAGTTTGAACAGTAGACTAAGTATCACATTAACGAATATGTTGATTCTGGCTTAAGAACATTGATACTCGCCTATCGTGAACTCGACAGGGTATAGTACAATCAATTTAACAAATATAGTGATTCATGTCATCATTCTGTTTTAGTTTATGCTTGGAGTGGTGGTGAGTTTGGCCGAATAATGGTGTGCCTCTTTGTAGCTTCAACAAGGTCACGGTACCATTGTGATTTTGACTAATTCACCGTCAATCTAAACATATACTTAGGGGTGTAACTGATATTATTACAAGACTAGTAACACGGTAATGTATGGAATTTGAGATAAATTTGCATAAGCTACTTTACAAGGCCATTGTTTGGGTGGTGAATACCATTCCCAATTTTTGTTGTATTTGATTTTTCTCTTCTAATTTTTGGTGCAATTATAGATAGCTTTATACAATGTTGTCAAACACATATTGTAGAAAATAGCATCTTGTCAAATGTATTCAACTTTTCTATATAAGAATAACACTTCTAAGTATCATGCATTTTTTGTTATTCATTTTCAGGTTTTATGTTATTGATAAACTTACCTAGTAACTATTAAATTATTTCTTGCAGAGTTTGACAACACATGACTTCTATTTCTGACAAGGGCCAGACATAACTGGAGTTCCAACTAAGGTATTGACAATGAATTATTCAATGAGAATAATAGTGCATAACCCTGCATTTTTTTCGGTATTTATGTCAGCTCCAAGTCGGTGAATCTTATGTATTACGAAGTTACAGTTGCAACTAGTGAGGTAAGTATTATAATGCTAGAGATGGGAACCTATTTGTCACTTCCCCTGACTTGCACTCCCATAAAGTTTGGAACTTGGATGGGAGGTGATAGAGATGGGAATCTAAACGTGACGGCAAAGGTGAGCTTCTTTCACATCCATTCAAGTGTAACCTACCAATGAATTTTCTTTTTATAAGTAATAATAAATTAGATTAATTTTAATAGTTGAGAACTTTTCCAGCAGTAAAACTGTATTCTTCTACTATTGTGATATCATATGCAATTTGAACATATCATGTATATTTTGTAAAATTAAATTTAATGCATGTTATGTTACATTGAGAAATGTTAAGATAGGAAAGGTCAATTTTTCTTTAAGGTATGAGCTATTTATTCATAGTTTTCTTGTGGTGATGGCAAGATGATATTTCTTTTGTTTCACATAATGCAATATGTTGTTTGGAATTAAAAAATATCATCAAATCAATTGAATTGTTTGTATAACTTTGGATTGGTAATTTTTTTCTTCCAGGTCACAAAAGATTTCACTTCTATCTAGATGGTTGGCTTAAGATTGACTCCAACTGAATTTGAGTATGTTTTCTTGAGAATGTTTTCTAATTTTTTGGTTTCAAATAGTGAAAAAGTATGTTTCGATGGTTGGTAAGAACTAGGCTAGATTCTTAAATTCATAGTTATTGTAATTGGTGATGTCACAGGGCCTAATATATTCTTGACACAATGTTGGATACACTTACTATCCACTTCTAAGAGTTGATGACCATTAACTTCTTCCTTAACAGAAGCTAAACGATTTTAATGAAAATTTGATTTGTAAAGTTTTGTAGATACAAAAAACATGTATTGATCCATGTATATAGCAGAACACACGCTCTGAGATAATATTCAGTTGATTGAATTTTAATTCAATTTAATACAAATTATTGTTAAGGAGATATTCTACTATATTTTTCTGATTTTTTATTTATTTTTGGTACCCTGTTTTGAGGTAGGTACCGGTTCTCAATAGAATAAATTGCTGTTATCAAATATGGTTAGCTACTGTGGTGGACATAATTGTGATTCAATTCATACTTTAATAATAGTACTGAAGAACCATATTGATAATTCAAATTTTACAACTTACTTAATCCTAATTAGAACTTCAATTTTGATCTTCAATTGGAGGGACTGTAGAAACAATATTGATCATTATTTGTGTGTTCTCGGTCAGGACAATCGCCGGATTCCATCATACTGGCGGAGTGGTGAATTGGAGTGGCTTTCCATTTTCTATTGGTGTTTATGGGTTTTCTTTGCATGATGTTCTGTCTTTCCAAATGTATATTAGCCTATGGCTAACAAAAAACAATATACCAAAGCATTGATAACATGGTTTGATACCTAAATATGTTGTCGTCATTGTAGTACTATATCAATTCGTTCTTTGTGAATCTATGATTTTCTGAACTCATTTCTTTCTGTACAGTTTCGTTTCATATATTTTGATCCATGGAAGCGTTACAGTCATGGGATTTTTCACGCTTGGCGATAGCATTGTCTTATATAACATCGAATATGTCGACAGGTGCATTTCCTTCAAAAGTTGCATTGTGGACAACAGTAAGTTTGAAATTTTGGTGGTCTCTCTATGCTATTTAAATAGTTTCATTAGAGATAACAAGTTTGAAATTTTGATGTTTACGAGACAATATTTTTTTATGCATTACCTATACAAATTGATAGTTGACATTTGAGTGACTTCAGGTTTAAGCATAGGCTAAATGATGACATGATGGCATATGCAGTCAACTACTTGTCGTAACTCGAAATTTGACCTCCTTTCTTGTATTTTGCATGAGCATGTGCATTCGCATCGCTGGCATATGCATTCGCACTTTTTCTCTGTGGTTTTGTTGCAGGAATATTCAGGTTTTGCAAGCCCGATTAATCACATCCTCACAAAGTCATCACATCATGAAAACAAGCACAAAATAAGGGTTTTTATGCCTATTCATCAAAGCAAGGGTGAAAATCGAAACCGTAGCCACAACACCATTTTTCAAGCAAACTGGGCATTTTTTGGCCAGGTTAATCGATTAACCATTTGCAGTGCAAACGTGTTAATCGATTAACACAGGCAAAATGGGCAGAATCTGCTGCTTTTTCATGACAACAACTTTTTCTCCTTATTTTGGGATTCTACTTGTTTCTAGCAGTGTGTGGAACATTGTAGACATCTCTAGACATTTCAAGACTATTCAAGACACTCCAAGTGCATTTATTCCAATACATCACTCTAATTTAAGTGCACCATGTTCCTTAATTTCCAAGCATGTCCACCTTTGGATGTGAAGCTTACATTGAGATTGCTACCGAGTTAACTTCCTAACTAACTTAGTTAACCACTTGACTCGGTGAGTCAAGTGTAACAAACTCCTAGCCTAATTCCAAACCACCCAAAGCTAAGTCCAAACCAAATTTCAAACCTCTCACACTCCAAACCTAAACTCTATATAAACGAAGCTTCACTATTTTCACAGGGGATCAACCATTTTCATACAAATTTCTCACACTTCACTCTCAATTCTCTCACATTCTCTCTGAATTTCTCTGCAACTTCTTCATCTTCATCTACATTTTCTTCCCAAACCTCATCATAACTCTTCACCATTGAAGAATAATCACTTCTACATTGGAAGTGATTATTTCTTGAGCTTAACCTTCATCATCTTGCAATTATACTTGGATTTCTGGACTTTTATAAGCTTTTGGATTCATCTCAAGTGTTTGTTTCAAGATTCAACGGTTCCAATTCATATTTAGGAGTTTCATCGCAATTTGCTCGTTTTCGGTACGATTCGTCTATAATTGAAGATTCCTCTGGTTTTCTCTGATTATCTGCACCAAGATCTCTTTGCAACAATTACCAAGCCATTCCTCCGGCTTGTAGGTTAGTAGATCTCATTCATTATACTATTTCGAACGTTTTGGTATCATTCGTGATATAGTTTTGATGCTTTTTGTGTGAGAATAGATTATGCCATAGCTTGATCTATGATCTTGATGATTTAATTGATTCCATTGTTGATCATTTGCTGTTGTTAAACTTGATTTTCCGTGCATAATTGTTTGTCCTAGCAATGGAGTGATTGCACAATCAATAAGTGGCCAAAAGCACTTTTGAAAACTTTGTTTTCTCCCCTTGCTCCAGTGTTAATCGATTAACACTTTGCAGTGCAAAAGTGTTAATCGATTAACACTGAACCAGAGGGCCATTTTCATGATCTTTTTAGTGTGTTTGCCATGCTTTCTTCCTCTAACTTCCATGGAATGATATGCTTGATTTTTATGGATGTTTTAAGTGTCATTTAACTTCTGCTTGAAGCAGATTCATGAACTTTCGATGCACGATTTCGATTATTTAACTTGTTCACATTCTTGGCATTGTATGAACATGATCATTCTTGCACTTTCTTTGATCATAATAGCATGATTTTGTGTTGCATTTTAAGTATCATTTGGTACTGTTTGCACTTTCTCTCATTGTTTTACATTGGGTTTTTTCTCAAAGGATAAGCTTAATCTTGTATAATCAATAAAGCACCCTTTGTTGTTATTAATTTTCAATTTATTTTGGAAAATTATTAGCATTTTCCTCCCGTTTGATTAATGAATCGAAACTTCATTTCGATTATTGATCTATCCCTTGGTGCTTCTCTTTAGGTATCCTTTAGATCTTTCTTTCTCTTTTCCCTCGCGGAGTCGGAGTTTCGCACGACGCATTTGAGCACTGTACAAATTAGAGCTGTTAAGCTGTTCGTTTCAATTTCTGCACTATACTTTGAGAGCTACAGAAGGGATGAGGATGGAGTTGTCCTACCCTCATTCTGACTATTTCTTGGGTAAGGGCGTCTGGCCCTCTCGCTGAGAATAGTCACCTCTATCCTCAAGCTGTAGTGTTTCTCCTTTCCCAGTCGAGTCGATCCTTGATCACTTGTACTCCTCTCAATCTCTCTCTTGATCAATCACCATCCTTTTGGTTAAAGATCATTGCTTCTTGGGTTAATACCTGTCTCTTGCCTCGGTATCCTTCTTCTTTGGTCAATCATCGTCTATTTGACTCCCCGGGAGAGTCTTCATTCCTTTGTCTTCGGTTAAACACAGTTAAACACCGAAATCCTTGCGCAGTTCGCAACCTTTTCTTGGTTCTTCTCCCTTTGATTGGTTAACCACTGCCTGTCAGTTAAAACACCAATTTTCTTTTCTTCTCAGACACTGAGTTTACTTTTGGGTTAATCACCTTCTCTTGGTTAATCACCCCTTTTTTCAGTTAACCACAACCTGCCTGTTAAAATATAGAACCTTTTCGAGTTAATCACCTTCTATTGGTTAATCACTCATTTGCTTTTCGGTTAATCACAGTTTCTCTGTTAATACCGAATCCTCAGCAGTTGGCAACCTCTTTTGGTTCAATACCCTTTTTGTTGGTCAAGTACTATTTGTTTAGTCAGTACCAACATCCTCAGTGGGTTACAACCTCTGCTTGGTTCCACACCCTTTTCCTTTGGTTAACCACTGTTATCAGTTAATATAGCAAAACCCTTTCACACTCAACACCTTCTTTTGGTTCAGTACTCCCTCTTCTGGTTAATCAAAGTCTACCTGTTAAAATGTTTTTCCCCCACCAGAGTCGTTATCTCTTTCCCTTCGGTTAACCACTGATAGTCAGTTAATATACCGAACCTTTTTTTCCTCTTGGTTTCAACACCATTCCTTTGTTTGTTCCCCAGTAGGGTCGCTTCCCCTCTAGTCCCCCGCACAGTCGCTTTGTCCTCTTACTCTCCAGTGGAGTTCCTTCTATTCCTTTTGCTCCTTTCCTTTTCTTGCGACTGTATATGCACTTGAGAAGTTTTGTTCTTACCTAATAGGGTCAAAAGTGGTAATCTACACTGATCATTCGACAATCAAATATCTGCTCACTAAACCGGATTCGAAGCAAAGGCTCATCCGTTGGATCCTTTTACTTCAAGAATTTGATTTGGAAATAAAAGATAAAAAGGGTTCAGAGAATTTGGCGGCGGATCATTTGTCCCGCTTGATCAATGTGGAGGTAACCAAAATTGAAAAGGAAATCCGAGAGTAATTTCCCAATGAAAAATTGTTTCGAGTCCAAGTTAGGCCGTGGTTTGCGGATATTGCTAACCACAAAGCAACTGGTTGAATTCTCGAGGACCTAACTTGGAATCAAAAAAGGTAGTTCTTATCAGATGCAAATTATTATGTGTGGGATGACCCTTACTTGTTTAAGTTAGGAGGTGACAACCTTTTGAGAAGGTGTGTCACGAGTGATAAAGCTCAGAGTATTCTTTGGCATTGTCACAACTCGCTGTATGAAGGCCATTTTAATGGTTTAAGAACGGCCACGAAAGTCTTGCAATCAGGCTTTTATTGGCCTACTCTATTTAAAGACGCAAATCTCCATGCGCAAAGTTGTGATACTTGCCAAAGTACTGGTGGAAATGGAATAACGATGAAATGCCCCTTCAAAATATCCAAGAGGTTGAAATTTTTTATTGTTGGGGCATAGATTTTGTTGGTCCATTCCCACCCTCTTTTGGAAATGAGTATATTTTAGTGGCGGTTGATTATGTTTCGAAGTGGGTTAAAGCAATTGCTTCACCTAAGGTTGATGTCAAAACGGTAATAAAATTTTTAAAGAAAAACATCTTTGCTCGTTTTGGCACTCCTTGGGTTCTTATAAGTGATGGTGGGTCACACTTTTGTAATACATCCCTTGAATGTGTTTTGAAACATTATGGTGTAACGCATAAAGTGGCGACCCCTTACCACCCACAAACGAACGGTCAAGCCGAGGTGTCTAACCGTGAGGTGAAAAGGATTCTAGAAAAAACCGTGTCGAGTTCTAGAAAAGATTGGTCACAAAAATTGGATGAGGCATTGTGGGCGTACCGTACCGCTTACAAGGCTCCAATTGGCTTAACTCCGTGTCAATTGGTCTATGGTAAAACATGCCATTTTCCAGTTGAAATGGAGCACAAAGCATTGTAGACCCTGAAACTGTTAAATTTTGATAAAAACTTGGCCGGAGAAAAAAGGAAAATCAAACTACATGAATTGGAGGAAATGCGGAATGCCGCATATCATTCTAGTTGGTTGTATAAGGAGAAGGTGAATGGTTATCATGACAAGAAGATCCGGCAAAAGGATTTCAAGGTTGGCCAAATGGTATTACTGTTCAATTCCTGGTTGAAACTTTTCCCGGGAAAATTAAAATCAAAGTGGCCAGGACCATTTCTTGTCAAAGAGGTGAAACGTTTTGGAGCAATTGTGATAGAAGATATGCAGAAAAAAGACTGTTGGACCATAAATGGTCAACGTTTGAAAATCTACCTTGGAGGTAATTTTGATCAAGAAAATTGTTCTGTTCTCCTAGACGTTCTTCATTGATCGTCTTGGACCGTCGAGCTTATCCTACGTTAAACAAGCGCTTGTTGGGAGGTACCCCAATTCTGTAAGTTTTTATCGTTTTTGATCAATTTGGTTTTTAATCGTGTTTTTTGTAAGTTGGTGTGATTTTGCTGCTTGGAATGATATTTTGTGTTGCTGGAACCATGTTTTAAGCTGCTGGTAGTATCTTGTGTGTTGCGGAGCCCGCTCTGATGAAAACGTCACCCCCAAATTCCTGGTGAGCAACGCGCTTAGCCTGGCCGGAGCCCGCTTAGCGCTGTATGCGAAATTTTGAAAAAAAATTATATGATTTTGTCTGGGCCCAATAAGCAAGACCCGACCCAGCTTGTGTTTTAAAGCTAGGGTTCTGAGGCTGTGCCTCATTTCCCCCTTTTTTCTTAAAAATCTCAAGTTTCCTCTCTTCTTCTTCTCCAAAATCCTTGAGAGATCCTTGGATTCTTTGTGCCCTAGCTTAATCTTGTCATTTTCTTGCTCATTATCTACATTAACAAATGTAAGTTCTTCATTTTATTTTTAATTTTTAAACCCATTTTGGGTTGTAGCTTTAATGTTCATTGTTCTTGTTCATCTTGTTCTTCTTTTTGTTGTCATATTCCAATATTATCACTAGACTAGTGTAATTGCATGTGGATCGAAACTTTGATTTTAGAAATCAGGGATTTTGAATGTAGAAATTAGGTTGTTTTCTAGATATTAGGGTTTTTATTTTTTGTATTCGTGATTGAAGAATCTCTCTGAATATGTCTATGTTTTAGGATTAGGGTTTTATCCTTTGGGAGCTGTCTGTTGCAAAGAGGAGTTTTTCTACAAATCGCAGAGCCCGCTTAGCGCGCTCCTACGCGCTTAGCGCGGTCTGGGATTTTCAGAAACACTCCCCTCTTCTAAAATTCTGTTTTGATCCCTTGGCTTATTTGTTGTATTTATTTAGGAATTTAGACATATTTTAATGTTATTTTCGTTAATGTATTTGTCTGTTTTTGTGGATGTTTTGTGTGTTTTTTTTCTGATGTCTGGTAGAAACAAACTGCGTGTCGGTTCGACATCAAACCTAGTAAGACGACCTCCATCAGGACAATTTGATCACAATCGGTTTCTTGGTCTTGCACAACAGCTGAGATATCAACAATTCGAGAGAAGAACTGTTTGGCCTGATAGGATTATACAGATTGATCCTCAGGGTAGTTATCACCGCACAACTTCTCTTGTGCAAGGAGGTGGCTGGGACAAGCTCTCTAAACCTTACCCCGAATATCATCTGGATATTGTTAGGGAATTTTTTGCTAATGCCTTGCCTTCGGGTGACGAGGCTTTCAATTTTTAAACTTGGGTAAGGGGCAGGGAGTTTGATTTTTCTAGGGATGCAATTAACACCTACCATGGGAATCACTTAGAGTTGGCTGAAGATGAGTTATGCGATTACGGAAAGATGTTGGCTCGAGGAAGCTGGAATACCGAGCAATTAAGAGAGGTTTTATATGTGTCAAGTCAGTCTTATCAGTTGAGCGCTGTGGTGCCCCTCTGAAGTTCATGCGAGACAGCAGGCCTCTTAGCTTGTATTCTTGACGACGAGAAGACCATGGATTTAGCACGGATCATTTCTAATGAGCTGAAGAGGATTGTTGTAAGCACTACAACGTTAGGTGATGGGGTGGCTTGTACTTTGACATATCCTGGGCTTATTATGGCATTGTGCCATAAGGCGCGAGTCACCCTTCCAAACCATAGGAATGTGAAATTGGATATTTTGGATGACAATTTTATCACCCGTCATTGTTTACAGGCACACAATGAAGTTGTCCCTGTTGCTACTGCTGCCCCTGCAAGGCGTGTTCGTGATTCGAGTGCTGAGGCTAATTGGGCCATGCAGAAGGCTCACCAGCGTGCCTTTTTGTTTATGCATGATTCTATGATGCTGCTGCGACTTCAGATCCGCGAGCCTCATGTTGATCACCCTTTGAGGTCTAGAGAGGACCTCATGGCATATGCTAGGTGGCCTGAGGGCAGGCCAGGTTTTGCGGCGGGGGTAGCTGATGATGATGATGGAGTTTTGAGTTCAAGTTCTTATTGATGGGTTTGATTGTTCCACCTTTGTATTTTGTTATGTTTAGTTTGTTGCTAGTATTATTGACTTTTGTTTAAGATATTGTTGTAGTTCACATCCGGGCGGATGTTGATTTTTGGATAATTGTTAAAATATTTTCTTATTATTAGTGAATTTTCCATCCAGGCGGATGATGTTTTTTTCGTTTAGAATTTTCGGTACAAAATTGTTTCTGTTTGTTCTCTATTTAAGGTAATTCATTGATGAAGCAAGTTTTAGTTTCTTTGAAAAAAAGTAATGTGCTACACCAATCATTGATGGTGATGATATAATTCTGGATTGTTGCACAAAAAGGTACTCTGTTTGTGCTTTGTAGAATGTTAGCATGTGTATGAACTTTTTGCTTTACATAAATTTCAAGCTTTGCTTCATTTAGCATGTATGTTTATATAGGAATTAATTAGGACATTACCACAAATGTGAGTTTCCTCCATTTTTCACAAATTATTGAGGGATTCAAGTAGTTGTTGCTTACTCAAATGGTTTATGTTTAATATTGCTTGTAGTTTTGAAATTTTGGAAACTTTGAAATGATCAAGGCAATTTTTTGAGTACTATGAGTAGAACCACTTTTTCAAAAATCACTTCAAGTCACCTTGTGGGTGTTTGAACATTAGAAACCTCTTTTGAGCCTAAAGAGAAAAAAAATTTATCTTTGAAGCATGAACCCGGACTTTAACCATTTTGAAGAGAATTTTGATTTAAGTTTATAGTATTGTTGAAGTTGGGGAGATTGGTTCATTGTGAAAAGAGAAGAAGGAATTATGGACACAATGCATTCTCAAGTGAAAAAAAAAATTAGATTGAAAGAGAAATAAAAAGAAAAATTATGGGAATCAAAAGACAAAAAGAAATAGAATGCATTGTGTGAATAAGTTGGAAGTTTGAGAAAGAATGGTTGTCTAGAAAAGAAAATACTCTTCATGAAATTTGCACTTTCTTGTTTCAATGGCCGTGTACATATGCCCCTTGTTTCTTAACCCCGACCAAGTTACAACCGATAAAAGTCCTTTTGTGATCTTTGTTTCCATTGATTTCATTAGTTGTGAGATGATTGTATAAATTGTTTTGGATGGGGCACAATTGCTTATGAGTGTGTTTTCTCCCTTGTAAATATTGAGCATGGCTCATCTAAATAAGTAGGTGATTCCCGTTTGAACATTTGTTTGCTTATGATGAGTGTCTGTTATTTCTGTTTAGAAGTTAGTTCATAGACTTGTTTTGATTCTTTGTTGAAGCTGAGCAGTACTTACGAGCGCATCAATTTAGTTTGAACCATTGATTTTTAATTGTGTTTGCTTATCCGATATTCCTCTTGTTTCTATTCTATCTTACCTTTGTTTGAGGACAAACAAAGAAACAAGTTGGGGAGAGTTGTTAGGTGCTAAAATGTGTTAATATTAGTTTAGTTTTTGGCACCTTTTGAGATCTTTATTTGTTAATTGATGCTTTTTCCTGTTGTTTCCGGTAAATAATCGTAGTATAGTTTAATTGCATTATTATACTTGTTTATTTAACTTTTGTGTTTATAATTGTAGGTTTTAGCATTTCAATGGAAGCTTGGAGCATGGAAGGCTCTTAAGGAGAATTTTTGAAGAAATTGGATTTTTGAAGCATGCTGCAAGCGCGCTTAGCGCGCTCCTAGCGCGGTCTGGGAGTATTTTCCAGTAGGTAGCCTGCTTAGCGCGGTTTGTAGCCCGCTAAGCGCGGTCAAGGGCGGTTTAACAATAATGTGCAGCGCGCTTAGCGTGCTCTGCGTAACTCATCCCCCTTATAAATAGATTAGATCAGATTTTTTGGGGATCAGTATTAATTTTCTTAGAGCAAAAACATTGTAAACACTGTAGTAACCTATTTTCGAAGAATCGGAGCATCATTTTTCGAGAGATCGTCGTTGATGCTTGTTTCTCTTCTCTATTTTCTTGTTTGTGAAACTTCCATGACAATGGGTAGCTAAGCACTTCTAGTGTCAAGATTAGTGGAGGTAATCCATCATTTTTGTATGTATTGATATTGTATTAAGTTTGTGAACTTTGTTAATGATAAATATAGAGAAGAAACTTTGTTTGTATGGTTCATCTTTTGTTTTGATTCATGATTGAGAGATATGTGTTAAAACTGGACCTAAGTTTCAATCCATCAATTATTCATGAGGCTAGAGATAGTTTTGAATGTTGATGTTCATAAATATTGTTCTTAAATGTTATCATATTGATAGTTTGTGTGAGAGATCAACAAAGGATCAATATGATAAATCCCACAACAAGTGTTCGAGAGAAACTTATTGTGAGAATATGTGAGTTTATTTATCGTTAGAAAGTTCACACGTTTTTTCAAAGATATACGTACGAAAGCGGATTACCTGCTACTAATCTTTACATGTTTTTATAAATCGTTAAAACAAATCTTTTTACCGTTCATTACTTAACTTTGAATGCAAATGTTCCGACTGAAAACAACCAAAACCCTTTGTTCCGATTATAGTTTAAAACCTTTTCAACTGTAGAAAGGCAGTGATATCTCTAACAATCTCTGTGGAATGATAACAAAACCCTAACTATATTTGTATTCTAACAAATTGGCGCCGTTGCCGGGGATTGTTAATTGATATCGCAAGCATTGCAATAGTTGTTTTGTTTTAAGCTTGTTAACTTTTTCTTGAGCTTGTTGATTTGTTTTGTTTAGTGCGAAGACTTTGTTTTATGCGAGGGAAACTACCGGCTGACCAACTTATGTTCGATCTCGAGATTGAAAGAAGTGCTCGTAGAATCAATAGCAGAATGAGACGAAAGGGGCAACTAGCTAGACAAAGGCAAGAACAAGAGGGAAGTTCGACTTCTACACCACCATCATTTCCACAGTTACTTCCAGCTATGGATCCACCACCACCACCACCACCTGCTTCTAGACCATGTACCAACAGTCCAAGACATAATGCACAGTTTGCTCGCAATGCTCATAACGGTCAGCATTCAGAAATGAAGACTGGTATTCTCTCGCTTCTATATCAGAGTCCTTTTACTAGTATAGATCATAAGGATCCTTATACACATTCGACAAAGTTCTACGAGATTGCGAGAGCAACTGGTGCGCCCGAAGCTGAAGAGGAATCTCTGTTTAAGAGACTATTCTCACATTCCCTCATTGGGAAGGCCAAGGAATGGTGTCTTGATCAGTCGACAGAAATAATGACTGATTGGAATTTACTTGAAGAAAAATTTTTGGAACGATTTTTTCCACATAATCGTTTCATGGAGGCAAAGACCGCAATAACAGTGTTCACGCAAGGTGCAAACGAATCTCTCAACGAAGCGTGGGAGAGATTCAAATCTATGTTACGGAAATGTAAAGGGCATGGTTTCGACGAGTTAACTCAAGTTCACATATTTAGGAATGGTCTTCAATTAGTGCAGAAAACATTGTTGCCACTACTACAAAATGCCCAAACAACAACGCTAGGCATACAACGGATTGCCTATACACCGTTGTAATAGATGCGCGCTTTTTTTTTTATCTCGTTAAAAGGCTTTTAATGACGGTTAATATTCAAACCGTGGTGAAATGTGAGGCCTTTCACAACGGGTATTATAAAAACCGTCATTATAGATAGCGCCTGGTCATGGGTTCAATTCCCAGCGCCCACATTTATGGTTTTTTACACATTTTTTCAAAATTCCCACAGCCTTTCACTACATGTATGTTTTCAACCGTCATTATAGCATATAGTTTAGTTTTAGGTCTTGAACTTCAAAAAATCGGTTTTAGGGAAAACCGTCTCCTTATTTAGATCTGTTTCGTGCATCTGAAGCAGAAAAATCGTGCGGTCATTAGTCCCTTACTCTAAAAGAGTTATGGGATTTCACACTCAAAACCCCAAATTCTTCTTTTTTTCTATTTTTAATGAATTTTTTACTGTTTTCATAGTCTCAAAAAATTCAAAAAAATTTCTCAAAATTCTTATTTTACCTAATTAGATTAAATTTCATGTTTTTAGATTTTTCTAAATTTATTTTAATCATTTTTTCCTATTTTTTCAAAATGCTGACAGACCTTTCACAACGGGTATTTAAACCAATCGTTATAATAGGTAGCTTTTTTTTACTTATTTTTTCAAAATGATGAGAGACCTTTCACCACGGGTAATTTAAACCAACCGTCATTATAGGTAGCGTCTTTTCATGGGTTCAGGTCCCGGCACCAACATTTTTGGTTTTTTACTTATTTTTTCAATTCTCATTACCAACATTATAGGTGGCGCGCATATTGGGTTTATTCATTATCCTTAAACAAATCCTGGTCATCCATTTCATGATTATCAACGGCCAAGACACTACTATAAGTGATCCGTGTGAAACCTAAAACTTATACGAACGACATCTTCTACCTCCAAACATCATCTTTCAGTTACGATACTCTATTTCTCCACTAAACCAAATTTCAGAACAAATTTCAGAACTCGAGTTAGCAATGCTAGTTGTTGGTGTTCTTTTTTAATTATTGTTGTTCTTGTTGTTCTTTTTATTATTGTTGTTCTTGTTGTTAATATTGTTATTTTTGTTATTATTATTATTGTTGTTGTTGTTGATGTTGTTGATGTTGTTGTTGTTCTTGTTGTTAATATTGTTATTATTGTTGTTGTTGTTGTTGTTGTTCTTTTTCTTCTTCTTCTTCTTCTTCTTCTTCTTCTTCTTCTTATTCTTGTTGTTGTTGTTGTTGTTGTTGTTGTTGTTGTTCTTATTGGTGTTCTTGATGTTCTTACTGTTGTTCTTGTTCTTATTGTTGTTCTTGATGTTCTTGCTGTTGTTCTTGTTCTAATGCTGCAATTTTTTTTATTTTATTAAAAGACATACAACAACGGTTTTTCTAAAATTACCGTCATTATAGGTAGTTCTAATGTTGTATTTTTTTATTTTATTAAAAGACATACAACAACGGGTATTTAAAATAACCGTCATTATAGGTAGCGCGTTTTCCATTTTATTACAACGGTTATTGGGCCGTCATCATAACACCGCATATACAACAACACTCTACATAACAACGCCTTCGCCCGCGTCATTATATGTCATTTCCAACCGTTGTTAAATAGGTTTTTTGTAGTAGTGTGGATGCCACCGCAGGTGGATCTTTGATGAGCAAGAGTGTCGAAGAAGCCACTGCCATAATTAATAAGATGGCTTTGAATGACCATCAGGGAAGCCATAACCGTGGCCCTTCTCAAAGGACTCTGGGAGTTTTGGAATTAGGAACTAATGATGTTATACTATCTCAAAACAAGCTTTTATCTCAACAAGTGGAACTTTTGACTCAACAAATGACGAAGCTTCCACAATAATTGAAGGAAATACATGAGCAACCGAGCAAGAGTAAGCTAGTTGCCTGTTGTGAACTTTGCAAAGGAGAGCACGACACTGGATTTTGTCCTCCACCGGGATTTGAAGAAGTGAACCACATGAACAATCAACGAGATTATCAAGGAAGACAACAACAACAACCTTATCAAAATAATCCTCAACAACATTACCAAGACAATCAAGGATATCATCCGAGGGGGAACTATCAAAATAATCAAGGTTATGGTGGCAGTTCTTCAATCCGGCAAAATCCTTATCAACCTCCACCACCTCCGGTTGCTAGCTCTAATTTGGAATACACTTTGAATCAATTCATTCAAATGTCTATGGCCAACCAAAAGAGTAGCGATGCGGCGATAAAGAATCTCAAAAATCAAGGGGGGCAACTTGCCAAACAAATAGCCGAGCAACAATCGGGTCCTTCATTCTACGCAAATACTCAAGTAAACCCGAAGGAGCATTGCAAAGCAATCGTTACTAGAAGTGGGAAGGAATTAGCAAAAGAAAATGACAAAAATGTGGAAGAAGAAAAAATTGATGGTATTGTTGAGGAGGATAGTGATGAGGAAGAAGTTGAAAAGAAAAATTATAATGAGGAAGAAGTTGAAAAGAAAAATGATGATATTGTTGAAGTTGAAATTGAGAGTGTGGAGGAAGTGAAGAAAAAAGAGAAACATGTGAGAGTTAAGAAGGAGAAGGAGAAGATGAATCTGATACCGACTCAAAATATGCCTTACCCTCATGTGCCGACAAGGAAAGACAATGCTAGGCACTACACTCATGGATATCTTTAAGCAACTACAAATCAACATCCCTTTTTCCGAAGCTCTAGAGCAAATGCCGATGTACGCCAAATTTATGAAGGATATTCTTACAAAGAGGTGGAAATATTTGGAGCCGGAAACCGTTGTTCTTGCGGGAAATTGTAGTGCTATTATTCAAAGAACTCTTCCGAAGAAAGAAGTTGATCCAGGGCGAGTTACCTTACCTGTTACAATTGGTAATGTCTTAGTTGGAAATGGCCTTATTGATTTTGGCTCAAGCATCAATCTCATTCCATCATCTATTGTGAAAAAGCTTGGGAACATTGAAATTAAGGGCATCCGGATGACATTGCAATTGGCCAACAAATCTACCACTCATCCGATTGGGTTGGCGCAAGATGTGTTGGTGAAAGTTGATAAATTTTTCTTTCCGGTGGACTTCATTGTTATTGATATGGAAGAGGATGAGGATGCTCCTCTAATTCTTGGTCGCCCTTTTATGAAGATCGCTCGCATGATGATAGATGTTGATGATGGCCTTATGAAAGTGCGGGTTCTAAATGAAGAGGTATCTTTTAATCTATTCGAAGCAATGAAGCATTCAAAAGACAAACATGATAGCTTTCGTCTAGATGCAATAGAAGAAGCAACTTTGGAGGTTTCTAAGCATGTTCATATAGTGTCTCCTTTGGAAATGGCTCTTGATGATGCTTTTGAAGTATTTTCCGATGAAGAAGAAAGAGGTCTTGAAGAATGTTTGAAATAGCTTGAATCTCTCAAAGAATTACAACCATGGGAAGTTGAGAATGAAGAGTTGAAGAAAGAACCAAGTGATGAGAAAGTTCAACTTGAATTGAAGGTGCTTCCTTCTAATTTGAAGTATACATTCCTTGATGAAAGTGGGAACAAACCGGTTATTATTAGTAATGTTTTGTCCGACAAAGAAGAAACCCGTTTGATTCAGGTGTTGAAAAGAAATCAAGAAGCGATAGGGTGGGTTCTTTCCGATCTTAAAGGAATTATTCCATCGTATTGTATGCAAAAGATTCTAATGGAAGAGGATTTCAAGGCAATTCCTCAACCACAACGCTGCTTGAATCCTACTATGAAATAGGTTGTTCGGAAAGAAGTTGTGAAGCTTTTGGATGCGGGAATGATCTACCCGATCTCTGATAGTCCATGGGTAAGCCCTGTGCACGTTGTTCCTAAAAAGGGTGGCATGACCATTATCCGAAATGAGAAGAATGAGTTAATCCCAACAAATATTGTGATGGGGTGGAGAATGTGTATTGACTATCGAAGGTTGAATACCGCAACAAGAAAAGACCATTTTCCACTTCCATTCATGGACCAAATGCTCGAGAGGTTATCTGGGAAACAATTCTATTGTTTTTTGGAAGGTTATTCGGGCTATAATCATTTTACGGTTGACCCGGCGGACCACGAGAAGACGGCTTTTACTTGTCCGTTTGGTATTTTTACCTATCGAAAGATGCCTTTTGGCTTATGTAATGCGCCGACAACTTTCCAAATGTGTGTTCAAGCTATCTTCCCCGACCCCATAGAAAAGACATTGGAGGTGTTTATGGATGATTTTTCTGTGTTTGGAGCATCTTTCGATTTATGCTTGAAGAATTTGGAAACCGTCCTTGAGAGGTGTGTAAAGACAAACTTGGTGTTGAATTGGGAGAAGTGTACCTTTATGGTGACGGAGGGAATTGTGCTTGGCCACAAAGTTTCTTCCAAAGGCCTTGAAGTCAATCAAGCGAAGATTAAAGTGATTGAAAAGTTGCCTCCTCCTACCAACGTCAAGGGAATCAGAAGCTTTTTAGGGCATGCGGGATTTTATAGGCGATTCGTCAAAGATTTTGCAAAAGTAGCTAGGCCGCTGAGCAACTTGCTCAACAAAGATCAGGCATTTCTCTTTGACGATGAATGTCTTATTGCTTTCCAAATTTTGAAAGAAAAACTAATTATCGCTCTAATAATCATCGCGCCAAATTGTACTTTAAATTTTGAACTAATGTGCGACGCGAGTGATTATGATGTTGGAGCGGTGTTAGGTCAAAGGAAGGACAAAACTTTTCATGCTATACATTACCCAAACAAAGTATTAAATAAGGCACAAGTAAATTACGCCACAACCGAAAAAGAATTGCTTGCGATTTATATGCACTTGAGAAGTTTCGTTCTTACCTAATAGGGTCAAAAGTGGTAATCTACACGGATCATTCGGCAATCAAATATCTGCTCACTAAACCGGATTTGAAGCAAAGGCTCATCCATTGGATCCTTTAACTTCAAGAATTTTATTTGGAAATAAAGGATAAAAAGGGTTCAGAGAATTTATTGGCGGATCATTTGTCCCGCTTGATCAATGAGGAGGTAACCAAAACAAAAAAGGAAATCCGAGAGGAATTTCCCGATGAAAATTTGTTCCGAGTCCAAGTTAGGTCGTGGTTTGCGGATATTACTAACCACAAAGCAACTGGTTGGATACCCGAAGACCTAACTTGGAATCAAAAAAGGAAGTTCTTATCGGATGCGAATTATTATCTGTGGGATGACCCTTACTTCTTTAAGTTAGGAAGTGACAACCTTTTGAGAAGGTGTGTCACGAGTGATGAAGCTCAGAGTATTCTTTGGCATTGTCACAACTCGTCGTATGGATGCCATTTTAATGGCTCGAGAACGGCCACGAAAGTCTTGCAATCAGGCTTTTATTGGCCTACTCTATTTAAAGACGCAAATCCCCATGCGCAAAGTTGTGATACTTGCCAAAGAACTGGTGGAAATGGAAAAAGAGATGAAATTCCCCTTCAAAATATCCAAGAGGTAGAAATTTTTTATTGTTGGGGCATAGATTTTGTTGGTCCATTCCCACCCTCTTTTGGAAATGAGTATATTTTAGTGGTGGTTGATTATGTTTCGAAGTGGGTTGAAGTTATTGCTTAACCTAAGGCTGATGGTAAAATGGTAATAAAATTTTTAAAGAAAAACATCTTTGCCCGTTTTGGCATTCCTCGGGTTCTTATAAGTGATGGCGGGTCACACTTTTGTAATACATCCCTTGAATGTGTTTTGAAACATTATGGTGTAATGCATAAACTGGCGACCCCTTACCACCCACAAACGAACGGTTAAGCCGAGGTGTTTAACCGTGAGGTGAAAAGGATTCTGTAAAAAACCGTGTCGAGTTCTACAAAGGATTGGTCACAAAAATTGGATGAGGCATTGTCAGCGTACCGTACCGCTTATAAGGCTCCAATTGGCTTAACTCCGTTTCAATTGGTCTATGGTAAAGCATGCCATTTACCAGGTGAAATGGAGCACAAAGCATTGTGGGCCTTGAAACTGTTAAATTTTGATAAAAACATGGCCGGAGAAAAAAGGAAAATACAACTACATGAATTAGAGGAAATGCAGAATGCTGCATATCATTCTAGTTGGTTGTATAAGGAGAAGGTGAAGGGTTATCATGACAAGAAGATCCGAAAAAAGGATTTCAAGGTTGGCCAAATGGTATTACTGTTCAATTTCCGGTTGAAACTTTTCTTGGGAAAATTAAAAATCAAAGTGGTCAAGACCGTTTCTTGTCAAAGAGGTGAAAAGTTTTGAAGCAATTGTGATCGAAGATATGCAGAAAAAAGATTGTTGGACCGTAAATGGTCAACGTTTGAAAATCTACCTTGGAGGTAATTTTGATCGAGAAAATTGCTCTACTCTCCTATACGTTCTTCATTGATCGTCTTGGACCGTCGAGCTTATCCGACGTTAAACAAGCACTCGTTGGGAGGCACCCCAATTCTGTAAGTTTTTATCATTTTTTGATCAATTTGCTGTTTAATCGTGTTTTTTGTAAGTTGGTGTGATTTTACTGCTTGGAATGATATTTTGTGCTGTTGGAACCATGTTTTGAGCTGCTGGTAGTATCTTGTGTGTTGCAGAGCCCGCTTAGCGCGCTCTGATGAAAAATTCGCCCCCAAATTTCAGTGAGCAACGCGCTTAGCGCGGCCGGAGCCCGCTTAGTGCGGTATACGAAATTTTGAAAAAAATAATATGATTTTGTCTCGGCCCAATAAGCAAGACCTGGCCCAGATTGTATTTTAAAGCTATGGTTATGAGGTTGTGCCTCATTTCCCCCTTTTTTTCTCAAAAATCTCAAGTTTCCTCTCTTCTTCTTCTCCAAAATCCTTGAGAGATCCTTGGATTCTTTGTGCCCTAGCTTAATCTTGTCATTTTCTTGCTCATTATCTACATCAACAAATGTAAGTTCTTCATTTTCTTTTTAATTTTTAAAGCCATTTTGGGTTGTAGCTTTAATGTTCATTGTTCTTGTTCATCTTGTTCTTCTTTTTGTTGTCATTTTCCAATATTATCACTAGAATACTGTAATTGCATGTGGATAAGAACTTTGATTTTAGAAATTAGGGATTTTGAATGTAGAAAATAGGTTTTTTTCTAGATATTAGGGTTTTAATTTTATGTATTCGTCATTGAAGAATCTCTCTGAATATGTCTCTATTTTAGGATTAAGGTTTTATCCTTTGGGAGTTGTCTGTTGCAGAGAGGAATTTTTTTGCAAATCACAGAGCCTGCTTAGCGTGCTCCTGCGCGCTTAGCGCGGTCTGGGATTTTCAGAAAAACGCCCCTCTTCTAATATTCGGTTTTGATCCCTTGGATTATTTGCTATATTTGTTTAGGAATTTAGACATATTTTAATGTTATTTTCGTTAATGTATTTGTCTGTTTTTGTGGATGTTTTGGGTATTTTTTTTAGTTGTCTGGTAGAAAGAAACAGCATGTCGGTTCGGCATCAAACCCAGTAAGACGACCTCCATCAGGACAATTTGATCACAATCGATTTCTTGGTCTTGCACAACAGCTGAGATATCAACAACTCGAGAGAAGAATTGTTTGGCCGGATAGGATTATACAAATTGATCCTCAGGGTAGTTATCACCGCATAGCTTCTCTTGTGCAAGGAGGTGGCTGGGACAAGCTATCTGAACCTTACCCTGAATATCATATGGATATTGTTAGGGAATTTTTTGCTAATTTCTTGCCTTCGGGTGATGAGGCTTTCAATATTAAAACATGGTTAAGGGGTAGGGAGATTGATTTTTCTAGGGATGCAATTAACACCTACCTTGGGAATCACTTAGAGTTGGCTGAAGATGAGTTATGCGACTACGGAAAGATGTTGGCTCGAGGAAGCTGGAATGTCGAGTAATTAAGAGAGGTTTTGTGTGTTCCAGGTCAGTCTTATCAGTTGAGCGCTAGTGGTGCTCCTCTGAAGTTCATGCGAGACAGCAGGCCACTTAGCTTGTATTCTTGACGACGAGAAGACCATGGATTTAGCACGGATCATTTCTAATGAGCTGAAGAGGATTGCTGTGAGCGCTACACCATTAGGTGATAGGATGGCTTGTACTTTGACTTATCCTGGGATTATTATGGCATTGTGCCATAAGACGTGAGTCACCCTTCTAAACCATGGGAATGTGAAATTGGCTATTTTGGATGACAATTTTATCACCCGTCATTGTTTACAGTCACACAATGAAGTTGTCCCTATTGCTGCTGCTGCCCCTGCAAGGCGTGTTCGTGATTTGAGTGTTGAGGCCAATTGGGCCATGCACAAGGCTCACCAGCATGCCTTTTTGTTTATGCATGATTTTATGATGCAGTTGCAGCTTCAGATCCGCGAGACTCATGTTGATCACCCTTTGGGGTCTAGAGAGGACCTCATGGCATATGCTAGGTTGCCTGAGGGTAGGCCAGGTTTTGCGGAGGGGGTAGCTGATGATGATGATGATGGTGATGATGGAGTTTCCAGTTCAAGTTCCTATTGATGGATTCGATTGTTCCACCTTTGTATTTTGTTATGTTTAGTTTGTTGCTAGTATTATTGACTTTTGTTTAAGATATTGTTGTAGTTCACATCCGGGCGGATGTTGATTTTTGGATAATTGTTAAAATATTTTCTTATTATTAGTGAATTTACCATCCGGGCGGATGATGTTTTTTTTTGGTTTAGAATTTTTGGTACAAAAATTTTTGTGTTTGTTCTCTATTTAAGGTAATTGATTGATTTCTTTGAACAAAAGTGATGTGCTACACCAATCAATGATGGTGATGATATAATTCTGGATTGTTGCACAAAAAGGTACTTAGTTTGTGCTTTGTAGAATGTTAGCTTGTGTATGAACGTTTTTCTTTACATAAATTTCAAGCTTTGCCTCATTTAACATGTATGATCATATGGGAATTAATTAGGACATTACCACAAATGTGAGTTTCCTCCATTGTTCACAAATTATTCAGGGATTCAAGTAGTTGTTGCTTACTCAAATGGTTTATGTTTAATCTTGCTTGTAGTTTTGAAATTTTGGAAACTTTGAAATGATCAAGGCAATTTTGTGAGTACTATGAGTAGAACCACTTTTCCAGAAATCACTTCAAGTCACCTTGTGAGTGTGTGAACATTAGAAACCAATCTTGAGCTTAAAGCAAAAAAATATGTATCTTTGAAGCATGAACCCGGACTTTAACCATTTCAAAAGCATAATGATTTAAGTTTATAGTATTGTTGAAGTTGGGCAGATTGGTTCATTGTGAAAAGAGAAGAAGGAATTGTGGACACAATGCATTCTCAAGTGAAAAAAAAATTAGATTGAAAGAGAAAGAAAAAGAAAAATTGTGGGAATCAAAAGAGATAGAAATAGAATACATCGTGTGAATAAGTTGGAAGTTTGAGCAAGAATGGTTGTCTAGAAAAGAAAATGCTCTTCATGAAATTTGCCCTTTCTTGTTTCAATGGCCGTGTACATATGCCCCTTGTTTTTTAACCCCGTCCAAGTTACAACCGATAAAAGTCCTTTTGTGATCTTTGTTTCCATTGTTTTCATTAGTTGTGAGATGATTGCATAAATTGTTTTGGATGGGGCACAATTGCTTATGATTGTGTTTTGTCCCTTGTAAATATTGAGCATGGCTCATCTAAATAAGTAGGTGATTCCCGTTTGAACATTTGTTTGTTTATGATGAGTGCCTGTTATTTCTGTTTAGAAGTTAGTTCATAGACATGTTTTGATTCTTTGTTGAAGCTGAGCAGTACTTGCGAGCGCATCAATTTAGTTTGAACCATTGATTTTTTATTATGTTTGCTTATCCGATATTCCTCTTGTTTCTATTCTATCTTACCTTTGTTTGGGGACAAACAAAGAAGAAAGTTGGGGAGAGTTGTAGGTGCTAAAATGTGTTAGTATTTAGTTTAGTTTTTGGCAACTTTTGAGATCTTTATTTGTTAATCGATGCTTTTTCCCGTTGTTTCCGGTAAATAATCGTAGTATAGTTTAAGTGCATTATTAGACTTATTTATTTAACTTTTGTGTTTATACTTGTAGGTTTTAGCATTTCAATGGAAGCTTGGAGCATGGAAGGCTCTTAAGGAGCATTTTTGAAGAAATTGGATTTTTGAAGCATGCTGCAAGTGCGCTTAGCGCGCTCCTAGCGCGGTCTGGGAGTATTTTCCAGCAGGTAGCCTGCTTAGCGCGGTCTGTAGCCCGCTAAGCGCGGTCAAGGGCGGTTTAACAATAAAGTGCAGCGCGCTTAGTGCGCTCTGCATAACTTTGCCCCCCTTATAAATATATTAGATCAGATTTTTTGGGGATCACTATTCATTTTCTTTGAGCCAAAACATTGTAAACACTGTAGTAACCTATTTTCAAAGAATCGGAGCATCATTTGTCGAGAGATCGTCGTTGATGCTTGTTTCTCTTCTCTATTTTTCTTGTTTGTGAAGCTTCCATCACAATGGGTAGCTTAGAACTTCTAGTGTCAGGATTAGTGGAGGTAATCCATCATTTTTGTATGTATTGATATTGTCTTAAGTTTGTGAACTTTGTTAATGATAAATATAGAGAAGAAACTTTGTTTGTATGGTTCATCTTTTGTTTTGATATATGATTGAGAGATATTTGTTAAAACTTGACCTAAGTTTCAATCCATCAATTATTCATGAGGCTAGAGATAGTTTTGAATGTTGATGTTCATAAATATTGTTGTTAAATGTTATCATATTGATAGTTTGTGTGAGAGATCAACAAAGGATCAATATGATAAATCCCACAACAAGTGTTCGAGAGAAACTTTTTTAGAGGATATGTGAGTTTATTTATCGTTAGAAAGTTCACACGCTTTTTCGAAGATATACGTACGAAAGCGGATTACCAGCTACTAATCTTGACATGTTTTTATAAATCGTTAAAACAAATCCATTTACCGTTCATTACTTAACTTTGAATGCAAACATTCCGACTGAAAACAATCAAAACCTTTTGTTCCGATTAAAGTTTAAAACCTTTTCAACTGTAGAATGGCAGTGATATCTCTTACAATCTCTGTGGAACGATAACAAAACCCTAACTATATTTGCATTCCAACAATCCCGGTGGATGAAAAAAATATAGAAAAATGTCCAGGAAAAAATTAGGGATAAAGGCATTTGACTGTAAACACTTAAGCCTCTCTTCATCATAGCTAAACCTCAGACGATAACAGAGCAGTCAAATCATCATCAACTGGTGCAAGGCGTTGGAACTTAGACTTACAGTGGATGGTAGCCAATGTTGTACTCAATGCAAAGCATGATTTCCCTTAGCCATTTACATTTGTTTCTCAATTTTATTGCAAATTTCCTCATCAAGGATTTTTGCATCCTTGTACACATCTTATGTACAAATATTTCCATATTTAATAAAATACATCATTTGTTTTCTCAATTGTTTTCTGTCCATTATTTTGTTTGCAAAATAAGCGATTATTTGTGATCACATAATACTATAAAGCATTGAGAACAATAAAAAGCTAAATCAATAGAGAAAGCCTTATGCATTGCATATTTTACTGGTGACTCATGCAGGTTAATCGGTAATATCCATTGGCAAGCCTAATGCCCGATCAACACTGTGATGGTACTTGGAAAACGTTGGTTTTTCCTCAGCGGAGCTATCCTTTCCCCAGTAAGCGCCATTATGGTTCTCCGGAAAGGTTGGTTGTTGGATGCAGAATAGGGCAAGCAGCAAAAATATTTATTTTCGGAAAGAATTCCCTCCGGGATTTATGTCGTGTCCACAGAGATCGGTTCGAGGGAAAGAATGCCGTTCGACAATCTCTCGCGTTAATGAGTTTGGATTAAATGGTTTCAAACAAGAAAATAGAAAAGTAAATATTAAAACATAAAAAGAATACATTCTTTGAAGAGAAGAAACCTATCAAGCATGAATATACACTACTCAGAACAAACGTAAATCTATCGATCGGTCGCATTCAACATACAATACTCATCAAAATCATCACGTATCGCTCGCAACAAAGGTTATGTCTAACGCACAGTTGAGAGAGCAACCGTATTACTCTCGTCGACGCTCTCGCGCACGACGCCTCGAAACACGGAAGACATTAAGTTCCGACACCATAAAGATTATTATCTAAATCTATCTCTAGAGTCTAGACAATAGATATCCCTCCCTAATCAAGATTCATGATGTTTATCTATAACACAACACAAATCCAAACATAAATGCAAAAAGATCAAGGAAAACATCGATAATGATTTGTAAAGCATATATATTATACAACCATGATCAATACATGTACATAGGTTTAGAGTAACAATACAAACATAACCCACAAAATAGAGAAATACATAGAGAAGAAATGGAGAAAAACCAAACATCTCAAAAGTTGTCGGCTCCGATTCATGAAGGATTCAACTCCGGATCATCCTAATTCATGCTCCAATGTGTTTTCTAGCCTAATTCTGGTCAAAAAATGCTATTGGATGGATTTGGAACTAAAAATATCAAACCCATAACTAAAAAATGATGAAAATGGCTTAAATGGGCAATTCTGACTTTCCGGGTTCGCCTAGCGAGTCCCCGTTCGCTAGGCGAACGTAAACCGCCTTTCTGTTGAGTTTTTTCACGATTCTGGAACTTTTCGTTCGCCCCGGTTCGCCTAGCGAACAAGCTAGCGAGTGCTCGCTACGGGGGCTCGCCTAGCGAGCATGACAGAAAACCAGAATTTGTTTTCTTCATAACCCATGAACCGTAACTCCGATTGACGCACGGTTTGAAGCGTTGGAAAGCTTATTCAATGCTCTTTATGAATATGGAAACATCCCATTGCTGGAACACCTACAAAAATAAATGAAAATCGATTAAACTCAATGATATTTACACGGTAACGCACTATACACCGAAAACGTAAAGTAAACGTAATTACACACAAAGTGGGGTTTATTCAACCAATTTTAACACAAAGTAATGATAAGTGCAACAAAACTTATATACAAAAATAGGTACATTTTGCACTTATCTAACTCTCCCCAACTTACATAATTGTTTGTCCACAAACAAGAATCAAACAAACTTGAAAATGCACAAGCAATATCCAGAGAATGACGAATCAACATGTTTTGAAAAATGGAAACGAATGAATGGTTCAAATGCAAACGGTACACACAAAAAGTAAATACTTACCACTAAACTGCAACGATAACATAGTCACGAAACAAAACCAAAGTACAAAAGTCATGCCAAAAATTCTAAAACAACACAAGTTCAAATGTGAATCAGACCTAGCAAAAACAATCATCGGTAGATGAAAAACACAAAATGAGGTTCTTTAACTCACACAAAAATCTTGCAAACAAAAGACTAAATTATGCATACATCCAAAAATCATATTGAACATACAAAGGCAAGAATCACAAGGACTTTCAAGGTTGTAGCGTGGTCGGGTAAACAAACAAGGGGCAATTTCTAAAGGTAATTGAAACAAAAACTTGCCTAAATCTAAGGGAGTGAAAACTCACAAAGATTCACACACAAAATTTCAACCAACTTCTTCCAAAATCCCAAGTGCTACACAACACACCATACTTATTTAGCACAATTGTTGCAACTCTTTTTGTTTCCTTTTTCAAGGATTTTTCTTTTTTCTTTCTTTTTTTTTCTTTTTCTCTTTCACAAATTTTTCTCTTTTTTCTTTTCTTTTTCAATCCGCATAGAATCCAACCAATGAGTACACAATCATCCTCTCCCCAACTTGAATTCAACCGCACCATCATGTGAATACTCCCTACTTTCTAAGGCAAGGTAAAAAATCCATACAACAACACAAAGTTGAGGTCCAAGAAAAAACAAAATCCATTCAAAAATAAGTGAACTAAATACTCATAGACAAGCATTAAGTTCAAATAAAAACATGGATCAAAAAGCTCAAAGGGGTTACGAATTCTCACACACTCACAAGGTGAATTGACTATTTGGCTAAGGTAGTTGTGCTCAAAATGAAACAATTGCCTTGATCACTTTCATGCATTCATATAAACAACACAAACAACAGATTCAACATAATAAAATCCAGTAAAACAAGAATGTCGGTACTCCGAGCATATATGAACAATGGAAAGCTTCCTCACAAAAAGGGTAGGAACTAAAGTGATTCACAATAGAACAAGTATACAAAAGAATGGATGGCATGAAAGTTTGTAAAAAGCCTAAGTATCATGAGTATGCTAAAGTATAGAAAGCGATAAATACATACCTCAGACGTGTACAAAACTTAACAATATCATTACCATACATCCGCAAGTTGAAACGAACCAACTTGGAAAATCACAACAGCATCCTCAAGTAAGTCAATCAAAATCTGTGAGCAAACAACAACCAAAATCTTAGCAGCCTTCGCCTAGCGAAGGAATCATTCGCGACGCGAGCCTTCGCTACATCCTTCGCCCCAGCGAAGTTTGGGTGTTTTCAAAAGTGAAAGTTTCTGCCACCCCCTCGCTGGCACCTTCGCCAACGTTCGCTAGGCGAACCTTCGCTGGTGACTTCGCCAGAACTCGCTTAGCGAGAAAAAGAATTATTAATATAAACAAACGAAAAGAAAGGGAGAAATTTCATTAAACAAGTTGTAAAGTGAAGATTTGAGAAGTTTACGAAAAATCTGAGTACAACTTGTTTAATGAAAGTTCACCACACAACCAAAGAAAATAATACAACATGCTTGTTTTACGTCGTAAGCTCGACGCCTTTACATTGCTTAGCTAGCAAACTCACTTCCTTCATGCCATAGTGATGCCTCACCGCGCAAACCTAAAGTAAGTGTCCTAACCAAACATATGAACAAACGGTTACGGGAACAAAATGTATACAACACTTGAACAAACATAATGGAAATAGACAATATATACGATATATACAAAACTCAAAAACAAAGAAACTATCGCAATGCAATTCAATATCAAAACCAATCCCCGGCAACGGCGCCATTTTGTTGGATGCAGAATAGGGCAAGCAGCAAAAATATTTATTTTCGGAAAGAATTCCCTCCGGGATTTATGTCGTGTCCACAGAGATCGGTTCGAGGGAAAGAATGCCGTTCGACAATCTCTCGCGTTAATGAGTTTGGATTAAATGGTTTCAAACAAGAAAATAGAAAAGTAAATATTAAAACATAAAAAGAATACATTCTTTGAAGAGAAGAAACCTATCAAGCATGAATATACACTACTCAGAACAAACGTAAACCTATCGATCGGTCGTATCCAACATACAATACTCATCAAAATCATCACGTATCGCTCGCAACAAAGGTTATGTCTAACGCACAGTTGAGAGAGCAACCGTATTACTCTCGTCGACGCTCTCGCGCACGACGCCTCGAAACACGGAAGACATTAAGTTCCGACACCATAAAGATTATTATCTAAATCTATCTCTAGAGTCTAGACAATAGATATCCCTCCCTAATCAAGATTCATGATGTTTATCTCTAACACAACACAAATCCAAACATAAATGCAAAAAGATCAAGGAAAACATCGATAATGATTTGTAAAGCATATATATTATACAACCATGATCAATACATGTACATAGGTTTAGAGTAACAATACAAACATAACCCACAAAATAGAGAAATACATAGAGAAGAAATGGAGAAAAACCAAACATCTCAAAAGTTGTCGGCTCCGATTCATGAAGGATTCAACTCCGGATCATCCTAATTCATGCTCCAATATGTTTTCTAGCCTAATTCTGGTCAAAAAATGCTATTGGATGGATTTGGAACTAAAAATATCAAACCCATAACTAAAAAATGATGAAAATGGCTTAAATGGGCAATTCTGACTTTCCAGGTTCGCCTAGCGAGTCCCCGTTCGCTAGGCGAACGTAAACCGCCTTTCTGTTGAGTTTTTTCACGATTCTGGAACTTTTCGTTCGCCCCGGTTCGCCTAGCGAACAAGCTAGCGAGTGCTCGCTACGGGGGCTCGCCTAGCGAGCATGACAGAAAACCAAAATTTGTTTTCTTCATAACCCATGAACCGTAACTCCGATTAACGCACGGTTTGAAGCGTTGGAAAGCTTATTCAATGCTCTTTATGAATATGGAAACATCCCATTGCTGGAACACCTACAAAAATAAATGAAAATCGATTAAACTCAATGATATTTACACGGTAACGCACTATACACCGAAAACGTTAAGTAAACGTAATTACACACAAAGTGGGGTTTATTCAACCAATTTTAACACAAAGTAATGATAAGTGCAACAAAACTTATATACAAAAATAGGTACATTTTGCACTTATCTAACTCTCCCCAACTTACATAATTGTTTGTCCACAAACAAGAATCAAACAAACTTGAAAATGCACAAGCAATATCCAGAGAATGACGAATCAACATGTTTTGAAAAATGGAAACGAATGAATGGTTCAAATGCAAACGGTACACACAAAAAGTAAATACTTACCACTAAACTGCAACGATAACATAGTCACGAAACAAAACCAAAGTACAAAAGTCATGCCAAAAATTCTAAAACAACACAAGTTCAAATGTGAATCAGACCTAGCAAAAACAATCATCGGTAGATGAAAAACACAAAATGAGGTTCTTTAACTCACACAAAAATCTTGCAAACAAAAGACTAAATTATGCATACATCCAAAAATCATATTGAACATACAAAGGCAAGAATCACAAGGACTTTCAAGGTTGTAGCGTGGTCGGGTAAACAAACAAGGGGCAATTTCTAAAGGTAATTGAAACAAAAACTTGCCTAAATCTAAGGGAGTGAAAACTCACAAAGATTCACACACAAAATTTCAACCAACTTCTTCCAAAATCCCAAGTGCTACACAACACACCATACTTATTTAGCACAATTGTTGCAACTCTTTTTGTTTCCTTTTTCAAGGATTTTTCTTTTTTCTTTCTTTTTTTTTCTTTTTCTCTTTCACAAATTTTTCTCTTTTTTCTTTTCTTTTTCAATCCGCATAGAATCCAACCAATGAGTACACAATCATCCTCTCCCCAACTTGAATTCAACCGCACCATCATGTGAATACTCCCTACTTTCTAAGGCAAGGTAAAATATCCATACAACAACACAAAGTTGAGGTCCAAGAAAAAACAAAATCCATTCAAAAATAAGTGAACTAAATACTCATAGACAAGCATTAAGTTCAAATAAAAACATGGATCAAAAAGCTCAAAGGGGTTACGAATTCTCACACACTCACAAGGTGAATTGACTATTTGGCTAAGGTAGTTGTGCTCAAAATGAAACAATTGCCTTGATCACTTTCATGCATTCATATAAACAACACAAACAACAGATTCAACATAATAAAATCCAGTAAAACAAGAATGTCGGTACTCCGAGCATATATGAACAATGGAAAGCTTCCTCACAAAAAGGGTAGGAACTAAAGTGATTCACAATAGAACAAGTATACAAAAGAATGGATGGCATGAAAGTTTGTAAAAAGCCTAAGTATCATGAGTATGCTAAAGTATAGAAAGCGATAAATACATACCTCAGACGTGTACAAAACTTAACAATATCATTACCATACATCCGCAAGTTGAAACGAACCAACTTGGAAAATCACAACAGCATCCTCAAGTAAGTCAATCAAAATCTGTGAGCAAACAACAACCAAAATCTTAGCAGCCTTCGCCTAGCGAAGGAATCATTCGCGACGCGAGCCTTCGCTACATCCTTCGCCCCAGCGAAGTTTGGGTGTTTTCAAAAGTGAAAGTTTCTGCCACCCCCTCGCTGGCACCTTCGCCAACGTTCGCTAGGCGAACCTTCGCTGGTGACTTCGCCAGAACTCGCTTAGCGAGAAAAAGAATTATTAATATAAACAAACGAAAAGAAAGGGAGAAATTTCATTAAACAAGTTGTAAAGTGAAGATTTGAGAAGTTTACGAAAAATCTGAGTACAACTTGTTTAATGAAAGTTCACCACACAACCAAAGAAAATAATACAACATGCTTGTTTTACGTCGTAAGCTCGACGCCTTTACATTGCTTAGCTAGCAAACTCACTTCCTTCATGCCATAGTGATGCCTCACCGCGCAAACCTAAAGTAAGTGTCCTAACCAAACATATGAACAAACGGTTACGGGAACAAAATGTATACAACACTTGAACAAACATAATGGAAATAGACAATATATACGATATATACAAAACTCAAAAACAAAGAAACTATCGCAATGCAATTCAATATCAAAACCAATCCCCGGCAACGGCGCCATTTTGTTGGATGCAGAATAGGGCAAGCAGCAAAAATATTTATTTTCGGAAAGAATTCCCTCCGGGATTTATGTCGTGTCCACAGAGATCGGTTCGAGGGAAAGAATGCCGTTCGACAATCTCTCGCGTTAATGAGTTTGGATTAAATGGTTTCAAACAAGAAAATAGAAAAGTAAATATTAAAACATAAAAAGAATACATTCTTTGAAGAGAAGAAACCTATCAAGCATGAATATACACTACTCAGAACAAACGTAAACCTATCGATCGGTCGTATCCAACATACAATACTCATCAAAATCATCACGTATCGCTCGCAACAAAGGTTATGTCTAACGCACAGTTGAGAGAGCAACCGTATTACTCTCGTCGACGCTCTCGCGCACGACGCCTCGAAACACGGAAGACATTAAGTTCCGACACCATAAAGATTATTATCTAAATCTATCTCTAGAGTCTAGACAATAGATATCCCTCCCTAATCAAGATTCATGATGTTTATCTCTAACACAACACAAATCCAAACATAAATGCAAAAAGATCAAGGAAAACATCGATAATGATTTGTAAAGCATATATATTATACAACCATGATCAATACATGTACATAGGTTTAGAGTAACAATACAAACATAACCCACAAAATAGAGAAATACATAGAGAAGAAATGGAGAAAAACCAAACATCTCAAAAGTTGTCGGCTCCGATTCATGAAGGATTCAACTCCGGATCATCCTAATTCATGCTCCAATATGTTTTCTAGCCTAATTCTGGTCAAAAAATGCTATTGGATGGATTTGGAACTAAAAATATCAAACCCATAACTAAAAAATGATGAAAATGGCTTAAATGGGCAATTCTGACTTTCCAGGTTCGCCTAGCGAGTCCCCGTTCGCTAGGCGAACGTAAACCGCCTTTCTGTTGAGTTTTTTCACGATTCTGGAACTTTTCGTTCGCCCCGGTTCGCCTAGCGAACAAGCTAGCGAGTGCTCGCTACGGGGGCTCGCCTAGCGAGCATGACAGAAAACCAAAATTTGTTTTCTTCATAACCCATGAACCGTAACTCCGATTAACGCACGGTTTGAAGCGTTGGAAAGCTTATTCAATGCTCTTTATGAATATGGAAACATCCCATTGCTGGAACACCTACAAAAATAAATGAAAATCGATTAAACTCAATGATATTTACACGGTAACGCACTATACACCGAAAACGTTAAGTAAACGTAATTACACACAAAGTGGGGTTTATTCAACCAATTTTAACACAAAGTAATGATAAGTGCAACAAAACTTATATACAAAAATAGGTACATTTTGCACTTATCTAACTCTCCCCAACTTACATAATTGTTTGTCCACAAACAAGAATCAAACAAACTTGAAAATGCACAAGCAATATCCAGAGAATGACGAATCAACATGTTTTGAAAAATGGAAACGAATGAATGGTTCAAATGCAAACGGTACACACAAAAAGTAAATACTTACCACTAAACTGCAACGATAACATAGTCACGAAACAAAACCAAAGTACAAAAGTCATGCCAAAAATTCTAAAACAACACAAGTTCAAATGTGAATCAGACCTAGCAAAAACAATCATCGGTAGATGAAAAACACAAAATGAGGTTCTTTAACTCACACAAAAATCTTGCAAACAAAAGACTAAATTATGCATACATCCAAAAATCATATTGAACATACAAAGGCAAGAATCACAAGGACTTTCAAGGTTGTAGCGTGGTCGGGTAAACAAACAAGGGGCAATTTCTAAAGGTAATTGAAACAAAAACTTGCCTAAATCTAAGGGAGTGAAAACTCACAAAGATTCACACACAAAATTTCAACCAACTTCTTCCAAAATCCCAAGTGCTACACAACACACCATACTTATTTAGCACAATTGTTGCAACTCTTTTTGTTTCCTTTTTCAAGGATTTTTCTTTTTTCTTTCTTTTTTTTTCTTTTTCTCTTTCACAAATTTTTCTCTTTTTTCTTTTCTTTTTCAATCCGCATAGAATCCAACCAATGAGTACACAATCATCCTCTCCCCAACTTGAATTCAACCGCACCATCATGTGAATACTCCCTACTTTCTAAGGCAAGGTAAAATATCCATACAACAACACAAAGTTGAGGTCCAAGAAAAAACAAAATCCATTCAAAAATAAGTGAACTAAATACTCATAGACAAGCATTAAGTTCAAATAAAAACATGGATCAAAAAGCTCAAAGGGGTTACGAATTCTCACACACTCACAAGGTGAATTGACTATTTGGCTAAGGTAGTTGTGCTCAAAATGAAACAATTGCCTTGATCACTTTCATGCATTCATATAAACAACACAAACAACAGATTCAACATAATAAAATCCAGTAAAACAAGAATGTCGGTACTCCGAGCATATATGAACAATGGAAAGCTTCCTCACAAAAAGGGTAGGAACTAAAGTGATTCACAATAGAACAAGTATACAAAAGAATGGATGGCATGAAAGTTTGTAAAAAGCCTAAGTATCATGAGTATGCTAAAGTATAGAAAGCGATAAATACATACCTCAGACGTGTACAAAACTTAACAATATCATTACCATACATCCGCAAGTTGAAACGAACCAACTTGGAAAATCACAACAGCATCCTCAAGTAAGTCAATCAAAATCTGTGAGCAAACAACAACCAAAATCTTAGCAGCCTTCGCCTAGCGAAGGAATCATTCGCGACGCGAGCCTTCGCTACATCCTTCGCCCCAGCGAAGTTTGGGTGTTTTCAAAAGTGAAAGTTTCTGCCACCCCCTCGCTGGCACCTTCGCCAACGTTCGCTAGGCGAACCTTCGCTGGTGACTTCGCCAGAACTCGCTTAGCGAGAAAAAGAATTATTAATATAAACAAACGAAAAGAAAGGGAGAAATTTCATTAAACAAGTTGTAAAGTGAAGATTTGAGAAGTTTACGAAAAATCCGAGTACAACTTGTTTAATGAAAGTTCACCACACAACCAAAGAAAATAATACAACATGCTTGTTTTACGTCGTAAGCTCGACGCCTTTACATTGCTTAGCTAGCAAACTCACTTCCTTCATGCCATAGTGATGCCTCACCGCGCAAACCTAAAGTAAGTGTCCTAACCAAACATATGAACAAACGGTTACGGGAACAAAATGTATACAACACTTGAACAAACATAATGGAAATAGACAATATATACGATATATACAAAACTCAAAAACAAAGAAACTATCGCAATGCAATTCAATATCAAAACCAATCCCCGGCAACGGCGCCATTTTGTTGGATGCAGAATAGGGCAAGCAGCAAAAATATTTATTTTCGGAAAGAATTCCCTCCGGGATTTATGTCGTGTCCACAGAGATCGGTTCGAGGGAAAGAATGCCGTTCGACAATCTCTCGCGTTAATGAGTTTGGATTAAATGGTTTCAAACAAGAAAATAGAAAAGTAAATATTAAAACATAAAACGAATACATTCTTTGAAGAGAAGAAACCTATCAAGCATGAATATACACTACTCAGAACAAACGTAAACCTATCGATCGGTCGTATCCAACATACAATACTCATCAAAATCATCACGTATCGCTCGCAACAAAGGTTATGTCTAACGCACAGTTGAGAGAGCAACCGTATTACTCTCGTCGACGCTCTCGCGCACGACGCCTCGAAACACGGAAGACATTAAGTTCCGACACCATAAAGATTATTATCTAAATCTATCTCTAGAGTCTAGACAATAGATATCCCTCCCTAATCAAGATTCATGATGTTTATCTCTAACACAACACAAATCCAAACATAAATGCAAAAAGATCAAGGAAAACATCGATAATGATTTGTAAAGCATATATATTATACAACCATGATCAATACATGTACATAGGTTTAGAGTAACAATACAAACATAACCCACAAAATAGAGAAATACATAGAGAAGAAATGGAGAAAAACCAAACATCTCAAAAGTTGTCGGCTCCGATTCATGAAGGATTCAACTCCGGATCATCCTAATTCATGCTCCAATGTGTTTTCTAGCCTAATTCTGGTCAAAAAATGCTATTGGATGGATTTGGAACTAAAAATATCAAACCCATAACTAAAAAATGATGAAAATGGCTTAAATGGGCAATTCTGACTTTCCAGGTTCGCCTAGCGAGTCCCCGTTCGCTAGGCGAACGTAAACCGCCTTTCTGTTGAGTTTTTTCACGATTCTGGAACTTTTCGTTCGCCCCGGTTCGCCTAGCGAACAAGCTAGCGAGTGCTCGCTACGGGGGCTCGCCTAGCGAGCATGACAGAAAACCAAAATTTGTTTTCTTCATAACCCATTAACCGTAACTCCGATTAACGCACGGTTTGAAGCGTTGGAAAGCTTATTCAATGCTCTTTATGAATATGGAAACATCCCATTGCTGGAACACCTACAAAAATAAATGAAAATCGATTAAACTCAATGATATTTACACGGTAACGCACTATACACCGAAAACGTAAAGTAAACGTAATTACACACAAAGTGGGGTTTATTCAACCAATTTTAACACAAAGTAATGATAAGTGCAACAAAACTTATATACAAAAATAGGTACATTTTGCACTTATCTAACTCTCCCCAACTTACATAATTGTTTGTCCACAAACAAGAATCAAACAAACTTGAAAATGCACAAGCAATATCCAGAGAATGACGAATCAACATGTTTTGAAAAATGGAAACGAATGAATGGTTCAAATGCAAACGGTACACACAAAAAGTAAATACTTACCACTAAACTGCAACGATAACATAGTCACGAAACAAAACCAAAGTACAAAAGTCATGCCAAAAATTCTAAAACAACACAAGTTCAAATGTGAATCAGACCTAGCAAAAACAATCATCGGTAGATGAAAAACACAAAATGAGGTTCTTTAACTCACACAAAAATCTTGCAAACAAAAGACTAAATTATGCATACATCCAAAAATCATATTGAACATACAAAGGCAAGAATCACAAGGACTTTCAAGGTTGTAGCGTGGTCGGGTAAACAAACAAGGGGCAATTTCTAAAGGTAATTGAAACAAAAACTTGCCTAAATCTAAGGGAGTGAAAACTCACAAAGATTCACACACAAAATTTCAACCAACTTCTTCCAAAATCCCAAGTGCTACACAACACACCATACTTATTTAGCACAATTGTTGCAACTCTTTTTGTTTCCTTTTTCAAGGATTTTTCTTTTTTCTTTCTTTTTTTTTCTTTTTCTCTTTCACAAATTTTTCTCTTTTTTCTTTTCTTTTTCAATCCGCATAGAATCCAACCAATGAGTACACAATCATCCTCTCCCCAACTTGAATTCAACCGCACCATCATGTGAATACTCCCTACTTTCTAAGGCAAGGTAAAAAATCCATACAACAACACAAAGTTGAGGTCCAAGAAAAAACAAAATCCATTCAAAAATAAGTGAACTAAATACTCATAGACAAGCATTAAGTTCAAATAAAAACATGGATCAAAAAGCTCAAAGGGGTTACGAATTCTCACACACTCACAAGGTGAATTGACTATTTGGCTAAGGTAGTTGTGCTCAAAATGAAACAATTGCCTTGATCACTTTCATGCATTCATATAAACAACACAAACAACAGATTCAACATAATAAAATCCAGTAAAACAAGAATATCGGTACTCCGAGCATATATGAACAAAGGAAAGCTTTCTCACAAAAAGGGTAGGAACTAAAGTGATTCACAATAGAACAAGTATACAAAAGAATGGATGGCATGAAAGTTTGTAAAAAGCCTAAGTATCATGAGTATGCTAAAGTATAGAAAGCGATAAATACATACCTCAGACGTGTACAAAACTTAACAATATCATTACCATACATCCGCAAGTTGAAACGAACCAACTTGGAAAATCACAACAGCATCCTCAAGTAAGTCAATCAAAATCTGTGAGCAAACAACAACCAAAATCTTAGCAGCCTTCGCCTAGCGAAGGAATCATTCGCGACGCGAGCCTTCACTACATCCTTCGCCCCAGCGAAGTTTGGGTGTTTTCAAAAGTGAAAGTTTCTGCCACCCCCTCGCTGGCACCTTCGCCAACGTTCGCTAGGCGAACCTTCGCTGGTGACTTCGCCAGAACTCGCTTAGCGAGAACAAGAATTATTAATATAAACAAACGAAAAGAAAGGGAGAAATTTCATTAAACAAGTTGTAAAGTGAAGATTTGAGAAGTTTACGAAAAATCCGAGTACAACTTGTTTAATGAAAGTTCACCACACAACCAAAGAAAATAATACAACATGCTTGTTTTACGTCGTAAGCTCGACGCCTTTACATTGCTTAGCTAGCAAACTCACTTCCTTCATGCCATAGTGATGCCTCACCGCGCAAACCTAAAGTAAGTGTCCTAACCAAACATATGAACAAACGGTTACGGGAACAAAATGTATACAACACTTGAACAAACATAATGGAAATAGACAATATATACGATATATACAAAACTCAAAAACAAAGAAACTATGGCAATGCGATTCAATATCAAAACCAATCCCCGGCAACGGCGCCATTTTGTTGGATGCAGAATAGGGCAAGCAGCAAAAATATTTATTTTTGGAAAGAATTCCCTCCGGGATTTATGTCGTGTCCACAGAGATCGGTTCGAGGGAAAGAATGCCGTTCGACAATCTCTCGCGTTAATGAGTTTGGATTAAATGGTTTCAAACAAGAAAATAGAAAAGTAAATATTAAAACATAAAAAGAATACATTCTTTGAAGAGAAGAAACCTATCAAGCATGAATATACACTACTCAGAACAAACGTAAACCTATCGATCGGTCGTATCCAACATACAATACTCATCAAAATCATCACGTATCGCTCGCAACAAAGGTTATGTCTAACGCACAGTTGAGAGAGCAACCGTATTACTCTCGTCGATGCTCTCACGCACGACGCCTCGAAACACGGAAGACATTAAGTTCCGACACCATAAAGATTATTATCTAAATCTATCTCTAGAGTCTAGACAATAGATATCCCTCCCTAATCAAGATTCATGATGTTTATCTCTAACACAACACAAATCCAAACATAAATGCAAAAAGATCAAGGAAAACATCGATAATGATTTGTAAAGCATATATATTATACAACCATGATCAATACATGTACATAGGTTTAGAGTAACAATACAAACATAACCCACAAAATAGAGAAATACATAGAGAAGAAATGGAGAAAAACCAAACATCTCAAAAGTTGTCGGCTCCGATTCATGAAGGATTCAACTCCGGATCATCCTAATTCATGCTCCAATGTGTTTTCTAGCCTAATTCTGCTCAAAAAATGCTATTGGATGGATTTGGAACTAAAAATATCAAACCCATAACTAAAAAATGATGAAAATGGCTTAAATGGGCAATTCTAACTTTCCAGGTTCGCCTAGCGAGTCCCCGTTCGCTAGGCGAACGTAAACCGCCTTTCTGTTGAGTTTTTTCACGATTCTGGAACTTTTCGTTCGCCCCGGTTCGCCTAGCGAACAAGCTAGCGAGTGCTCGCTACGGGGGCTCGCCTAGCGAGCATGACAGAAAACCAGAATTTGTTTTCTTCATAACCCATGAACCGTAACTCCGATTGACGCACGGTTTGAAGCGTTGGAAAGCTTATTCAATGCTCTTTATGAATATGGAAACATCCCATTGCTGGAACACCTACAAAAATAAATGAAAATCGATTAAACTCAATGATATTTACATGGTAACGCACTATACACCGAAAAACGTAAAGTAAATGTAATTACACACAAAGTGGGGTTTATTCAACCAATTTTAACACAAAGTAATGATAAGTGCAACAAAACTTATATACAAAAATAGGTACATTTTGCACTTATCATTGGTTACCTCCCATTTCCCCAACGGATCCATAAGGTCCCCACCAAGGTTGTCATGATGTACCCGAGAGGAGACATTTGTTCTTTCCCCGGTACGGGTCGTGCATCATCCCCAGCATATCGAGACTGTCACACACCAGCAGCAGTACGACTTGGTTTCCTCATTTTCCCCAAGCAGAGAAAATCATTCAGACCCTGGTAATTTTCTATATCAAAGTCAATCAGGGTGTCCACAACAGAGTCAGTGGCAGCTTGGAAATGGCAGGTTTTTTGAATTCATTACCCTGGCAGAGTCAGTAGTGATGAAAAGATTGACCTGATTCTTTTATCACCGGCAATGGCATTGGTGATAATCTAGAAGTTTAAGACTTCTCGGTTTCTTCCCCAGCGAAGTTATCACCATCCAGGGGCCTTTCCTCAGCAGGATCTGTCTTCATTTGTGGGTTCTCTCCCAAACCGGGGGTGTCGAGTTCGTTTTTCTACAATCTCCGCCTAATCCACCGCGCAGTACCTCAACTCGCATCGTTGCATAACATTATGTCAAGCATCATGTAGAATAGCACATACATAACATGTGCATTCACATCGCTGGCATACGCTTTCGCACTTTTTCTCTGTGGTTTTGTCGCAGGAATATTCAGGTTTTCCAAGCCCGATTAATCACTTCCTCACAAAGTCATCACATCATCAAAACACGCGCAAAATAAGGGTTTCTAAGCCTATTCATCAAAGCAAGATGTTGAAAATCGAAAATGTGGCCACATCACCATTTTCAAGCAAACTTGGGCATTTTGTGGCCTGGTTAATCGATTAACCATTTGCAGTGCAAATGTGTTAATCGATTAACACAAGGAAATTGGGTAGAATCTGCTGCTTTTTCATGACGACAACTTTTTCTCCTCATTTTGGGATTCTAATTGTTTCTAGAAGTGTGTGGAACATTCTAGACATCTCTAGACATTTCAAGACTATTCAAGACACTCCAAGTGCATTTATTCCAATGCATCACTCTAATTTAAGTGCACCATGTTCCTTGATTTCCAAGCATGTCCACCTTTGGATGTGAAGCTTACATTGGGATTGCTACTGAGTTAACTTCCTAACTAACAGAGTTAACCGCTTGACTTGGTGAGTCAAGTGTAACTAACTCCTAGCCTAATTCCTAACCATCCAAAGCTAAGTCCAAACCAAATTCCAAACCTCTCACACTCCAAACCAAAACTCTATATAAAGGAAGCTTCACTATTTTCACAGGGGATTAACCATTTTCACACAAATTTCTCAAAATTCACTCTCAATTCTCACATTCTCTCAGAATTTCTCTGCAACTTCTTCATCTTCATCTACATTTTCTTTCCAAACCACACCATAGTTCTTCACCATTGAAGAATAATCACTTCTACATTGGAAGTGATTATTTCTTGAGCTTAACCTTCATCATCTTGCAATTATACTTGGATTTTTAGAGTTTTATAAGCTTTTGGATTCATCTCAAGTGTTTGTTTCAAGATTCAACGGTTCTAATTCGTATTTCGGAGTTTCATCGCAATTTGCTCAGTTTAGGTATGATTCGGCTATAATTGGAGATTCCTCTGGTTTTCTTTAGTTATCTACACCAAGATCTCTTTGCAACAATTACCAAGCCAATCCTCCAGCTTGTAGGTTGGTAGATCTCATTCATTTTACTATTTCGAACGTTTTCGTATCATTCGCGATATAGTTTCGATGCTTTTTGTGTGTGAATAGATTATGTAATTACTTGTTCCATGATCTTGATGATTTAATTGATTCCATTGTTGATCATTTGCTGTTGTTAAACTTGATTTTTTGTGCATAATTGTTTGTCCTAGCATTGTAGTGATTGCACAATCAATAAGTGGCCAAAAAGCACATTTGAAAATTGTTTTTTCTGCCCCTGCTCTAGTGTTAATCGATTAACACTGAACCAGACGACCATTTTCATGCTATTTCAAGTGTGTTTGCCATGCTTTCTTCCTCTAACTTCCATAGATTGATAAGCTTGATTTTTATGGATGTTTTAAGTGTCATTTAACTTCTGCTTGAAGCAAATTCATGAACTTTCAATGCACGATTTTGATTATTCAATTTGTTCACTTTCTTGGCATTGTATGAACATGATCATTCTTGCACTTTCTTTAATCGCAGTGACATGATTTTGTGTTGCATTTTAAGTATCATTTGGTATTGTTTTACACTTTCTCTCAATGTTTGCATTGGGTTTGTTCACAAAGGATAAGCTTAATCTTGTATAATCAATAATGCACCCTTTACTGTAATAATTTTTCAATTCATTTTGGAAAATTATTAGCATTTTCCTCCTTATTGATTAATTAATTGAAACTTCGTTTTGATTATTGATCTCTCCCTTGGCGCTTCTCTTTAGGTTTCCTTTTGAGCTTTCTTTCTCTCTTCCCTCGCGGAGTCAGAGTTCTGCACGACGCACTTGAGCACTATACAAATTGGAGTTATTACGCTGTCCATTTCAATTTCCGCACTATACTTTGAGTGCTAGAGAAGGAATGAGGATGGAGTTGTCCTACCCTCATTCTGACTATTTCTTGGGTAAGGGCGTCTGGCCCACTCGCTAAGAATAGTCACCTCTATCCTCAAGCTGTAGTGTTTCTCCCTCCCCTGTCGAGTCGATCCATGATCACTTGTACTCCTCTCAATCTCTCTCTTGATTAATCACCATCCTTTTTGTTAAAGATCATTGCTTCTTGGGTTAATACCCGTCTCTTGCCTCGATATCCTTCTTCTTTGGTCAATCATCGTCTTTTTGACTCCCCGGAAGAGTCTTCATTCCTTTGTCTTCAGTTAAACACAGTTAAACACCAAAATCCTTGCGCAGTTCATAACCTTTTCTTAGTTCCTCTCCCTTTGATTGGTTAACCACTGACTGTCAGTTAAAACACCAATTTGCTTTTCTTCTCAGTTGACCACAGTATATCTGTTAACACACTGAGTTTTCTTTTGGGTTAATCACCTTCTCTTGGTTAATCACCCATTTTTTCAGTTAACCACAGCCTGCCTGTTAAAATACTGAGCCTTTTCGAGATAATCACCTTCTATTAGTTAATCACTAATTTTATTTTCGGTTAATCACAATTTCTCTGTTAATACCGAATCCTCAGCGGTTAGAAAGCTCTTTTGGTTCACTACCCTTTTTATTGGTCAAGTACTATTTGTTTAGTCAGTACCAACATCCCCAGTGGGTTACAATCTCTGCTTGGTTCCACACCCTTTTCCTTTGGTTAACTACTGTTATCAGTTAATATACCAAAACCCTTTCAGAGTCAACACCTTCTTTTGGTTCAGTACTCTCTCTTCTGGTTGATCAAAGTCTATCTGTTAAAACTTTTTTCCCCACCAGAGTCGTTATCTCTTTCCCTTCAGTCAACCACTGCTAGTCAGTTAATATACCGAACCTTTTTTTCTCTTGGTTTCAACACAATCCCTTTGTTTGTTCCCCAGTAGGGTCGCTTCCCCTCTAGTCCCCCACATAATCGCTTTGTCCTATTACTCCCTAATGGAGTCCCTTCTATTCCTTTTGCTCCTTTCTTTTTCTTGGTTTCGACACCACTCTTGCACGTTATTCTCAGAACAACTATTGTCTTTCCTTTTGCATTTCTTTCTTGGTTTTGACACCATTTTCTTGGGATCCCCAGCAGAAATCCTTCTTTCTCTTGCTCTTGGTTTTGAAACCACTTTCCTTTTCCTTTTTCCGTCTTAGTTCCTTGAACTATGGAAGCACTGATTCTGCATTCTTTCAAATGTATGATACGTAGGCATGAGATCGCGATGATCTTGGCAAGCACATTTCCATCCTTCCACCCTTCTTCCTTTCCTCCTTTCTTTTCCCTGATTCCTCTGAACTACGACGCTCTGATTTCCTCATTGCACTATGAGGGTACGTAGGCACGAGGGCCTTAATCCTCCGCGAGCACTTTCTTTCTCTTTTCTCTTCTCTCTCCTTTTCTTTTAGCTAGAAGCCTTTAGATAGATAACCCATCCTAGCCTAGAAGCAAGCGAAATGGTTCCCGTCGAGTACGACGAATGCGTTAGGTGATAGTACCTTCCTTTCGCATAACTGACCCCCGTTCCTGTTTCTCTTCCCCTTGGGTTTTATCGATATTTTCCCTGTCCTTTGGGACTAAATAAAGTTGGGTGGCGACTCTGTTGTATCTTTGAGTGTGTGATTCACTCAGGTATAAACCAGCCATCTTCACTACTCAATAGTGAAGGTGGATATTTTTGGGCTTGTCAGAATTATGATGGCGACATTCAAAGTGATTTACTTGCTCAAGGTAATATAGAGACCTTATAGTTTATATTGAAGCATGGCGATAGTATGTATGATGTTAGACGGAATTAACCCCACAAATGTTTCTAGTTAGATTAATTCTTGGACCCAACCCATGGAAAGTGGTAACCTTTTTAAATACCGAAAAAATATTATGTGCTTGTCTAACTGATTTGTTTCAGCTGGCGTGTATATCTAGTCAATAAAACTATATATAGAACAAATCATTATAATTTTTTGTTTGAATGTATTTTATTGACATCTCACTGTCTTATAATTTAACCTTGACAAAGGCATTATTAGTATGATTTTTTTTGCTGTTATTATGAGTTTGTATGAAAATGTGAGAAATGTCACGTAAAAAAAAGGTTTGTTAGGAAAATGAACAGTAAATTTGCTATTCATTTTTTATATTTCGATAACAGTGTTACATCTTAAATCATCCTTAAATACACTCACTAACTACTATTATTTTGTAGTTTCGAGGAAGTCTCGAGTAGTGTTTGTTGCTTTCTCATCCAGTTCTGTAGTAGCAGACCACAAATGGCTTGAATTATGGTGATATATGGTTACGACAAGACTGTCTATATAAGTTTTAGAATTTATAGATACAAATTGGTAGTACTCTATACTTCATCAACATTTTTCATGGCACTACAATGAAGCCATTGAAAGGTCTCTAAACATAGATGTCCTTTTTGGAATATTGAAGAAAGTTGTAGCCAATCGTCGTGATTTCAAGCTGATTGTCACAGAAATTATAGCATGGTAGATTTTAATTAAAAAAATATTCTTCAATGTATTCGATTCCTTATCTGAATATAATTGTAATACGATAAGCTTCTAACATATGAAGTGACATTGTGCTTACATAAATGTAATTTGAAATATATGTTTAGTTGAATGAAGAATATATGTGATTTTCTGCCCCATTCATTTTGTTCCTATTTCTACAAACAATTTTTTTTTAATTTTAAAAATAAATTACCTGCGAATTTACCTGTGGAAAGGAAATTTCCTACAGATTTACATGCACATGTACCTGTGGAACAGAAAGTTGCGATAGTTGGATTCGTCGTAATTAGTAATCAATAATAAAAACCAAAAATCAAATAGAAAATTACGACGGTTGGTAACCGTCGCAATATGCAGATTACGTCAGTTCCCTCCCCGTCGTGAGAGATAACGACGGTTGGTGTGACGGTTTTGACAACAGACGTGATACGGCCTCGTGACGCACATTTCTGTGACAGTGCTGTAACCGTCGTGACTTGCAAATTACGGCGGTTTTAACCGTCGTAACCTACCAAAATAACCTTCGCAATCTGCCAATTTTCTTGTAGTGAGTCAAGGTTAAATGTTTACTAATCCTTAATTTCGCGGGTGCCCAGTGGAAAAAGTAATGTTTTCACGACTTGCTCGTTTAACATTAGTAATTCCAAAAAGGGTACCTCCACTAATTTGGTGGACTTTCAAGTTGGCTTGGTCGGGATTCACTCCCTATAAGCCTTCTTGAGTCTGCCACCTCCTATCTTAAAATATGCTCTCAAGCCCACTAAGGACTTTTTGACTCACCGCATGTGTATTAATCACATTTCCAGATAACAGTAATTTAAACAAGTATGGCAAATAAGCAGATAGTATGATGGAAAACACTAAATATTATCAAATGAGAAAGCAAATAAATAGTAAAAATGCAAAACAAGGCTTAACCCTCCTAGAAAGAAAAATCTGAGTACCCAGCATTGTCGCCATTTTCTGTAGCTTTGGTTTTTTTTTTACGCGACCACAACCGCTTTTAGTGCTACTTTCAGATTTGGGTATTTATCCTATGTAGCTTAAATTGAAGGGGAAAATATCTCAAACTAATCCTGCGTGGAAATGTTTTCCTTAACAGATGCAAATAAATCAGGGATCGGGGGTTGGTTATACAAAGGGAAGATGTTAACACCTAGAGTATCTATAGTAATCTATAGGAACCTTTATTTGCATATGTTTTACTGTTGAATTGCTCAGTTGTTTAAATCCATTTACTGTTGAATAGGGAAAGTTTCTCCTTTGCGAAAGTTGAGGAATTGTTTTTGTTATTTTTAGGGTTTCTATTGTTTTTGGGAAGGTTTTGGACCTAAGGTTTTTTATTAGTGCGCTCACTAAGATTTCGCAATCTTATGCCTACATATTCCCGTAAAGAGACTTGGGGAAATCAGAGCGTTCGTAGTTCCTCCTATTCGTTTGGTGTCTTGTTCAAAGCCTAAGATTGAAGCTAAAAGTTTGTTCGTGTCTTGTTCAAAGCACAAGATTGAAGCTAAAGGAGTATTGTTTCTTAGCATGAAGCATCACTCTAGCAGATTCTTGTATCCCTCTGGTCTTCTATTCAACAATTCCACCCAGCTGAGAAGAGAATTCCTGACTGATATTTTCAGAATTACAAAACTCTGAGAATTCTGCACTCTCAAATTCCTTCTAATGGACACTTCTAATCTTTTCAATCACACTGTTCTTTTCCCTATGGATACTTTTACACAGATCTTTGAAGACTTCAAACAAGTCTGATTTCTCTCTAATAAACTTCATCCAAGTGAACCCAGAGAAGTCATCTACAATCACATAAACATACCTCTTTCCATCAAGCTTTCTATCTTCATTGGTCCCATCAAACCCATATGAAGCAGTTCCAGCACTCTGGATGTATTCTGATGTCGTAACAGTGTGTAAGACATCATACCTTGCTTTCTAATCTCACACTCTCCACATATTATCCTTTCTTTAATCTTAAGGTCTGGCATTCCTTTAATGGCGCCTACAAACATTATCTCACTCATTCTTTTGGGATGAAGATTTCCAAGAATCTGATGCCATAACTCCACGTCATCCTCATTAGTTATAGACCATGTGGAGGAGTAAGTAGTTATTCGAGGATCTCACAAATAGCAGTTATCTTTGGACCTTATACCTCTTATTAGAACAACATTTTTCTCATCTTTTACTATGCCTTCTGAGTTTGAAAAATTGACCAACAACCCTTGATCACAAAGCTGACTAATGCTAATAAGGTTAGCAGTTAATCCTTTCACCAGTAGAACATCTTCTAAATTGGGAGATCCTGCACACATCAATCTTCCCACTCCTTTAATTTCTTCTTTAAATCCATCACCAAATCTGACAAACCCTGAGGGCTGAGACTTAATATCCACTAAGAGCCTCTGAATCACCGTCATGTCTCTAGAGCATCCACTGTCAAAGTACCACTCTTCTTTAGTTGAAACCCTCAAATAGGTGTGAGCCATAAGATTCACATCCCTATTGATAGACCTTCTTTTCTTACTCAACTGATTGACTTTGGCCCGAGCTGAAGCTTGTTGTATTCCATACAGCTTATAACAGAAGGGCTTAATATGACCATGCTCCCCATAGTAATGACACCTCCAAGTTAAGGCTTTTGAGTTTTTTGAAGACACACCGTGTCTGCCAGGATGTTGTAACCTGTGGTTGGACATCGTGACCATTTTATTCTTATCTGAAGGATGGAACTCTTCTACAGACTTATTGGTTTGTTGATCATCACCTTCTGCACTCCTATATTCTTCTATGACATCATATTCTTTACTCATTCTTCTTAATGAGTTTATCATGCTATTTAGCTTGGATTTTAGGGAGGTTACCTCATCTTGAAGATGATGAACATTACATAAAAGTTCTTTTTTCTCATTCTCCAGTATAGCTATAATTTTCGTCTGATTCCCCTATGTCTTAATATGATCCCCACACTTGCCACATGTTTCAATGTAAGACATAATCAGATCTTCATAAAGGAAGTTTTTTGCACACGATTCTTCCTCATCAGCCCATCTACCAGATAAAGTAGTTACAATGTTGCCAGTCTCAGAATTAGATTCATCTTCCGACTCATCATCATCTAACCATGATACAAGCAACCCTTTCTTCTGCTTCTTGAGAAAAGTGGCACATTCTGATTTGATGTGACCACAACCTTCATTTACTTTAACTATCATTTATTATTCTCCTTTTGAATTGATTTTCGCAAAATTTTGGGGTCCCATTCCTTTTACCTTTTCATAAGGTAAGAAGTACTCACTAACTTATCTTGATATCTTCACCAAGTACACATGATCTTTCTCACTTAAGATGAAATAAGAAGTCAACACAATTTTCATAAATTTCTCACACTTATTGTAACTCAATTCAATACTAAGGTTATATAAGTACAAATTGATAGAGGTGGGGAGTTTGAACTCTTATCTCAATTCAAGACTTGTTGAAAGAAGGATTTTATCAGCACCAAGAATTTGACTTCCAATATACTTTCTCTCAGTCAATCTGATTAAGCTAATAAATGTACTCACCCTTGCTATTTATTGAAAAGGATTCCACACTTTTAGATTGGGCTCGGGAAACCATTAGATGAACCAATGGATCTAGTCCACGAAATGAATAAGCTCGGTCATTCATTGACCAAGCAAGTGAAGAAACTTTTCTTTTCAATTTTTATTGATTAAATAATTTAAATTTTTTTTTTAATTTTAAAAATTATTTTTAAATTTTAAAAATGATTTTCATGTTTTAAATAATAATAAATAAATGCTTTCATTAATATTATAATATAATAAAAAAATTTAATTAATATTTAAATTAAATATATATTTTTAATTGTATGTAATATATTTTCATATATAATATTTAACATTTAATTAATTAATTAATATTATTATTTTATTAAATAATATGTAACAAATAACAATTTTATTAATATTACTGAAAAGATAAGATACATAAAGTGGGTTTAAATAAATGACAGCACGTTCCACACCATGTTTTTTTTTGCAATTTCCCTTGCCTAAGTCTTGGGTTTGCTGTCTTTGAGAAGATGGAGTAAGGTCGGAAGACAACTCTTCATTTTGATGTGATATATTGACAGCCATGTCCATATCCACATCAACAACTGAAAAACCTATCCACTGCATGAGCTAATCATCTGTGAGGTTAAAGTTGGAGACTGATTGTGTAGGTGGGCTAAAGGTGGTTGAAGGGCAATGTTGAATGGGAGGATAATAAACATCTTCAGTGTTGTATGTCGAAGTAGGTTGAGATAGTGAAGGGTGAAATGTTTTCTTTGTTGAGATTGGGGGTATGAGTTGTCAAAGTTAGGTTGAGGAATTGGAGTGTATTGTATAGATGGTCGAAGTGTGGTTTGTCGTTGATGTTGTTGGTGGATGTAGTAGTTAGTTTGAGGGGTTAGGTGTGAGGTGTTAGTTGTTGAGATGAGGTGGCATAAAATGTGTATTGTGGTGTGGTTTGGGTGTGATGATATGTTTGTTGGGGTAGTGTTGTTTGGGTGTGATGGTATGTGTATTAGGGGAATGAAGATGTTTGGGATTGAAATTGTGATGGGTTCATTTGGAGGATTTCTTGATGTATGGACAGTGAGGATGTTTGTTGTGTTGAAGAAGAGACATATTGACGGGGGTAGTATAGAAACTGTGCTTTGGAAGCATGCATAAATGGAATTGATCTAATCCATTGAATTTATGCATCATTATGCACATAGACACCGTTTACCATATTTCCATTCAATGTCAATTGTCTTCTATTTTCCACTCGTTGTTCTCATCTTTATTCAGATTGTGCCAATGATCTCCCCATCTATTGGCCATTTCTGTTTCATGATGTTCAACTAGACATTTAAGGTGAGTAGGGTTTTCTTGTTCATATCCCAACTGAAATTTGACCATATCTGCTTGATGTATTTCAACAATATGAAAATAGATGATTGATGTCGTCGCACTCCAAACCCGACTATCATCAAGAACACAAGGTGGGTAGTGAAGGTATGACCTCCAAATAAACTGTTACACAAAATTTAATAGTCATAGTGCAAATAAATATCTCAAAAAAGTGTACGATAACAAACTTACATTGTTCAACCTCAGTCTATCTAGTGCGAATCGATATCCACGTAGATGAAAACGAGGATTTTTTTGATAAGTCATTCCTCGTTGAGCAAATCTTACAATTTCAAAATAAAGAAATATAATAAATTATCGGTATAAATTTATATGCGTATAAAATAGTGCAAGTATAAATTATATTTACTTAATTCAATACATATAAGATGGTACCACAGAACTTTCAGGAGAAATTAATGGTATATGCCAGTATGCCCAAAGGGTTAGTAGGAGAACGCATCATCCAATACTTTTTACTCTTACATTTACATTCTTTACGCATATGTCTAAATAATGTAGCTAAACAAATAGAACCTCAACTATATCTACTGAATTGATATAAATCTCCTACTAAAGGTATCCATGAAGAATGTAATAAATTATGACTCTTGTCTGACATTAATATTTTTCCTATAAGGAGTAAAAAAAAATTTTATATGAAGAATGTTATCCTCTTAGGTTGGTGCAACCTTTTGTTTTAATTCTTATAATATACTTTGTAGCCAAACAATTTTAATAGAAGCCTTACCTTTATCCGAAGTCGAAGGTTCCACAGCTAAATATTTCATATATACATCATTCCATACTTGAGTAGGACCAGCCATACCGTTTACACGGAGACCAAATAACATACTTACATCCTCCAACGTTATGATACATTCAACGGTTGAAGATAAAATGTTTGTGTTTTCGGTCTCCATCTTTCTAACAAAGCAATAACAAGTTTTGAATCAACCTTTATATTTCTTATTTTTGCCATATTTACAAACCCAGCTCGTTCCAAATACGGTATTATTACCGCACTTGGAGCATCGATAGAATATGAATGAAGTCTAAATCTATCTTTGACCTGTGACAAATATAGAAAACATTAATACGATGTTTAACAAAAATAATGAAGTCTAAATATATAATTAATTACGATATAAAAATCTTACTATGGAATTAAGTACTATATAAACTGTTTTGAGTATTAATATAAAATGCGATAAAGTAACAATGGCTGAGAGAAATACACATGTAACCATGCACTACAATGGTTCTATTTTAGAATTGCGATCTTTCAGATAGTGACAATCTTTATTCAGATTGCGCCAATGATCTCTCCATGTTTTGGGCATTTCTGTTTTATTATGTTCAGCTAGACATCTTAGGTGAGTATGGATTTCTGGTTCATATCCAAACTGAAATTTGACCATATATGTTTGATGCATTTCAAGAATATAAAAACAAATGATTGATGTCGTTACACTCCAAACCCGACTATCATCAAGAACACAAGGTGAGTAGTGAGGGTATGGCCTCCAAATAAACTGTTACACAATATTTAATAGTCATAGTGCGTTCTTTTAGATGGTGAAAACAATTTATAATTGTTGGTAGATATGACAACATTAGAAAATTGTTGCCACTGAGTGTCCTCACTTTATCATCTAAGATGCCACGAATAAATGTCTCATTTTTCTATAGTTCAAGCGATGTTTTAAGAAAGTGTGGCCAAAAGCGATAAAAAATGTCTCCTTAAATAATAAGCAACGCTTGCAGAGAGGGAATTTTTTTATCCAAATAACCCATTTTTAAAAAGAAATCCAAAATAACCCCCACTTTTTAGTTTATTTCCTAAAATACCCCACTTTGGGGGTGAGATTGAGTGCCAGTGCCAACTCAATTGGTGATTACTCATTAGCCTTAAGAGTTGTTGCAAATTGGATTGGAAACACCTTATGGTGTTGCCAATCTAATTGACGGCAGTGTGTTAAAAATTAAAGGGTGTCGCTAATTGGTTTGGAGATAGGGTGTTGTGTGTAATTTTACTATAAATAGAGGTGGTGTAATTAATTATTTTCACATCTCTTCTCATATTCTAGTGTTTGTGAGAAAGTGATTTATTCGAGAGACAAGCCTCTCACGAAGATGCTCTTCTGTAACATCCAAAGTTTTATGGAACTACAGAGGGAGTTGTATCGTTGGTTAGACGGAGACATACCTGAAGGCGAAAAAATTAGAAGTATTGAGAGACACGATGTCCTGCGTGGGTGGGTGCGAGTTAAGACTGACAAGGATGCGAGGGAAGTGATGTTTGGACCAAATGGTATCAGTTTGATTGTTGTAATCAGTTAGAAATATTATGTTTGTATGTTCTAATATATGTTGTATATGTTGTTTGTTGTTAACATTTTTGTAACAGAAAGTTATTAATATATCAAAATCTAAGTTTACAACAGTTGAAAGGAGAAACTAAATTATGATTCAGAGGTTGCTCTGACATTAGGACAATTTTTCCAATTGTATCCGAGCTGACGACATATACTACATAATGTTATCATTTTATCAGCCTTATCCATTTCTGTTCCGATACGCGTGCTATTTGGCTGACCTTTTTTCTTTCTTCCAGTCTCATCATTGTGCCAAAATATGTCCCCTTGGTATGGAGACCAAAATTCCTCCATTGCTAGCACTGTGAACCATTCATTATAGACATTCATAACGTTAATGACCTTGTAAACATCAGATAGATGGTTGTAAGCGTCCTGACGAGCATGTGCGCGCTCCGCAATGACATGGGAGCAAGGTACATGTAAGGCCTGGTATTTGCCATAGTCACACCGACATCTGTTTAGTTTGACAATAAAAGATAAATTTGGCATCCCCTTATTATGATCCATTGTTTCCTGTACAATGAAAGTTTGCCTATGACGGTCAAAGACTGTAACTGCATGTGTGCTAGCTTTGATAGTTTTCTCTTTCATCACTTTCATTATGCATTCACTAAACAATTACCCTGACATTAACACTCCACTCCATCTTTTGCGTCTTGTTGCGAAAAGTGATGCCAACCTATAATAGGTTGATCTCACCAATGCGGTTTTAGGTAGGTTTCTAAATCTGTTGAAGACGTCGTTCATGGATTCCACAAGGTTTGTTGTCATGTGGCCCCAACGACATCCACCGTCAAAAGCCCTTGTCCACTTGTCTAATGGAATGGTATCCTGCCACCTTCCTGCATCTATATTTGATAATTTAAATTCGTCATGGTAGTATTGAAATGATTGTTGAGTTAAAGCATACCCTGTATTCAAAACTTTTTTGCGAAGGTTCTTGTCTTTGATTACACGCATGAAGTTTTGTGCGATATGTCTAATGCAATAGACATGGGTAGGAGGAGGATTATGTCACCCGTTATCATAGTTATTGTAAGCAATCTCAATTGCAGCATGCCTATCTGAAATCAAACAGAGATTAGCCTTTGGAGCCACATGTGTTATGAGATTCCTAAGGAAGATACTCCAACCAGTTGTGGTCCCACATTCAACCAAAGCAAAGGCAATGGTAAACACATTATTGTTGACGTCTTGTGGAACAACTATAAGAAACGTTCCATTGTATTTTTCGTATAACCATGTTCAATCAATTTGAATAATAGGTTTGCAGAATGCAAAATCATTGATGCGTGGTTGAAATGCCCAAAAGAGTCGGTGAAATATTGCATTTTCGTCAATAATAGTTCTGTCTGGCCTACATGCAAACACTGTCTGCATAATTGCAACAATCCCCAGTGTGTATGTTTTAAGTGCCACTAAAAATTGTGGTAATTCTTGGTATGAATCCTCCTAGTTGTCGAATACATGTTCAACTGCCATTGGCCTTGTAATCCATGCTTTCTTGTACGAGGGAATATAATTATATCGCATAACGATATGAGAGATTATTATACTCACCTTAACCAATGGGTTTTTGTTAACAAGCGGCAAAATGTCTTGGCATATCAATTCAGTCTGTACAATATTTCTGGCAGTGCAACTGTGAGATGGCTCTGTAGAAGATATCTTCCAAGAATCACTTATCTTCTTGTAAGACGCAGTAATCCGAAACTTCCAAAGTTCGTTACGACAAATAGTGACATACCTTCTCGAATTAGTTCGATGTACGGTGAAATTAACATAGTTATCCATGTGATATTTTTTAATAGCTCATAATTTTATATAGGACCAAACCCTAATTTTGATTCCAATCTATCTTTAAAATGAAAGAAACTTGTATTTTTATTGATTTTAAATCGGACAACATCGGTGTTTTGAAAACCAAACCCATATACATCAGAGACAAATGTCGTTATGTTGTAGTGGGCGTTAATAATGTATCTTGATGCAGATGACATTGTTACTATATTTTCGTATGAGAAATGGATTGATACAGATGACAATGCATGGGACATGTTAAATATGAATGAAGCATTAGATGGGCTCTACAACTCAATTGCTGACAAGATTAATTTTTTCCTACATTTTCGTAAGTCAAATTGGCCACATGGTTCAATACAACTTAGCTAGTTTACGCCTACACTGTCGTATGTCATATTCTGTCTATCATGCATGCATGCAACCTATGTGTATAACCTATGTACAACCTATGTGTGCCTAGATGTCTCTAATTGAATTGGCGACTGAATGTAACATTCCTACATAGTCGCCAATTAAAATGGCCCTAACTTTCTGCAAGGCATGATGAATATCTATTATTCTTCCACTATAAATTCATATAGAGTTGGTTCTAGTTTGGTATCAGAAACAATTGTTTGGCATTAGATAGAATTGATTAGTTTTCTTCAACATAAACAATGTCTTTATTGACAATGGGTGAAATGCACAGAGGCACCACGCAAACATTGAGAATTATGTAAGCGTTTAATTCACTAAGGAGTTTATATTTTGGCATGTCTTCATATTTCTTCTTATTTGTAAGTGTTTATTTTTTTGTAGGATGTCTCTAGGTTTTGTCCTCGTGTCCATGAATATGTTTCTTCCCCGTGTCCATGAATATGTTCCGTCTCCGTGTCCATGAATATTTTTCATCCTCGTGTCCACGAATTAATTGTACCTTATATTGAGCTCGTCGGTTTCGAACATGTAAGCAAAATCATGTCGTACTCGGTTGATACAAAGTTTATACTAGCTTTACAAGAGAGATGGCGCTCCGAGACACACACTTTCTTTTTTCCAACCGGTGAATGTACCATGATGTTAGAGGATATGTACATCTTACCCAGGTTGCGTATTGATGGAAAGGCTGTTAATAGAAAAACAAACTTCACAAATTCAATTTGTGAGGAACTATTGGGTGCCCACTTGTTGAATCATAACCCAAGAGGCCAATGTATCTTACTTTCGCGTCTCAAGGCATATTACAACATTTTAATATTAGATGAAAATTATACCAAAAAAATAAAATTAATAAAAACTAGGTGTTATCTTATGCTTATACTTGGTTCATTTTTATTTTCCGAAGGTACTGATTCTACTATGCACGTTATGTATTTACCCTTATTAAGAAACCTAGATAAAACAAGAGAATATAGTTGAGGTTACCCTTTTTTGTCTTATTTGTATAACTCTTTGTGTAAAAATGCAACAAAAACACATCTATATTTTCTGGATATCCCATTTTGCTCCAAACATAGGGTTGGTCTAGATTTCCATCCATAGCACCCGTCAACCACAACATCTTCTCATTCGCGTATACACAAAACTAAGTTAATATCTTCATAATAGTTTATCCACTTTACTGATTATTGTCTCTAACTAATTTATTTGAACTTTTTTTTGTTTAGATGGTCGGCTCGCGATATGACTTACAATAGATGTCCTAGACATTGTATCATTCAATACCGCAATCTCTTGGATCACCTTACACCTGGAGATGTAATGCCACTAAATGAATCAATTTAATTTCAATATCACCCGTTTTATGATCTAATATTTTTCTCTTCTACAGTTTATTTGACTTTCATATCTAAACATTGAACACACATATGAAGTCAGAGAAGAAGATTCAGCCGTTTGGACTGCATATGTGTCGATCATTAGATTCACCACTGTGGAGATGCACCATAGTGACCGTGTCAAACTACAGTTTGAAATGCATCAAAACATCCCAGATCCCCCGATTGACCTCGATAAATGGCATCTACAAAAAATTAATGAACAATGGAACTATCCCGATTGGAAAGATTTTGCTAAATTTGAGTGTCGAAAATAGAGGAACCGTCGCGCCCATGTCTTACGTGACCCGGTGATGGCAAACCTGTCTATACCAACTAATACTTTTATGGCTTGGTATAGATCGGTTGCGACTGAGTTTGTCTCCGAAGAGAGGTATCTATACGAACCACGACAAACCACTTACACACAAGAAGCTTCAACGTCTAACCTATGATCGAGGAAAGTATTAGACCTGTTACTCACAACCCCTAGCCAACAAAATTACCGACCCACAAACACACAAATCCATAATCCAAATATGTGAAACACCCAACCACAATACCATGAGCGTCCCCTATACCATCTCCAACAAAATGACTATTATCAAGACACCCAAAATGCATAAGTCCCCAACACAACATCAAGATATAGCCAAAACGTCCAAACATTGTACCATAGCCGAAACACTCAAACATCACACAATAGCCAACACACCCAAACATCACAACAACCTTATAGCTTTCAAACACCATTACCATTTCAATCTTTCACCAACGAATCCTTCACACCAATGTTCCCCTTCAATCTTTCAGGCCGCACACTAATGACCCCTTCATCACATCCCAACTACTCTGGCATGGATTGCGAACTTAGTTTCAACACACAAGACTTCTTAGAAATGGAAGAAATTCTTAGGTATTCTGTTAGGGATGTTCCTGAGACCTTCAATCCTTAAACACCTGAAGTGAATCAACAACGAGGACAACGAGGGCAACGAGTAAGGGTGGCTAGGGAATGTGGGACCGGTGGCCGGTATGACCAACCCGATCGTCATCATTAATTTATGTAATATTATTTTTAATTAAATATTAATATTAATTATTTATGTTTAAAAATTTAGATTGCACCCTGTCTCCAAACTAATTGACGACACCCTTCAATTTTTAACATACTGTCGCCAATAAGCATTCACCAATTGAGTTGACGCTAGCACTCAATCACACTCTCAAAATGGGATACTTTGGAAAATAAACTGAAAAGTGAGTTATTTCGATAAAAAATGTGTACAAAGGATAGTTGAAAAATGTACTCTATTCTTTTAGGCAACATTTTTTTCAACTCACAACATTTTTCAATTGTTGTCAAAATAAGAAAAATGTTGTGGTGAAATCACAGATAACTTTCAATTTTTAACCTTCAAATAATATATGAAATAGTAAGACTACCTGTATTTTAACTTTTGTATAAGCCTCATCTAGATTACATGGATACTCTCTTTGATAAAGAAAATTTTTTCCACACTTGAAAGATCTTAAAACACTCTTTTGATTAACATTGTTAGTCTCTTCCTTTTTTTTATTCTATTTCCACAATAACAGTAATTATTCAATCAACAAAATAGTGTTGAGAAGAAAATGTGCCGAGTCAACTTATCTTTGATTGTTCTTACATATCCAATTTTATTGCTAGCTAGCTTCAAGTAGTAAGATGAAATTTGATTCCAGACAAGAACAACAGTTTTGGATAGAGCAACGTTGTTAGAGATTTGTTCTCTTATCCATTCGAGTACATCTCTTTTGACACAACTCAAATTTCATCTAGTCAGAGATTAACAGCATTCATACATTTCGGACATTAGGCTTTTTTCTCTCTAATAGTTTAATAGTCGGAATTTAATTCTTTAAAGCTCAATAAATGACATGTCAATGATTTATTTTCTAGTTCCACTCTTATCTTAAAATTGAATAAGAACATGCACTTAAATAGTCATAAGGTTGACTTAAAAAAAGTTGGATGAAGAGAATAAAATGATAAATAGGGTAAAAACGAGTTGTCTAATTCTTAAATTTGGTGTGTTGCATGAACCCTCAACAAGTTAAAGGGAATAAATATTATTTTTTCTAGAGAATCAAGAATCAGTTGTTGAAATAATGCAAGTTGGAATTTCGGCCTTTGAGATTTTTCAACTTATAAATACATTGACAAACTTGAATTCAAAGAACATAGACAATCAAATATGAAATCTAATTTTACGTGTAATTATTACGATTGGTACAAATCACCGTGTGATTTTTTATAATGTTGAATTTCTAGTAGGATACTTTTTGTAATTGGGTTAGGATACTCCTTTGTATCATTCTTTGAATATATTTTGCTTATAAAAAAAATATGAAATGTGATTGTTAGAATATTAATGCTCAAAAGTCTTGCATGAAAAGGCAGAGAAAATATATGATAGAAGTTTCATTAAGCCCATTAGAGAAAAGAAACAATCAGTATGGCTGAAGGATTTTATTTTGAATTAAAAGATCTTTTATCTAAGAGTTATTGGGTTGTTTATTTTTATTTTTATTGTAAGTGGCCCATGGCCCATTTAGTTAAGTAAACCTAGCTATTAATATTGTATGTTGCTGATGGAAAAATTAAGAATGAATTGTTGTCTTATTTTATTGTCTTTCAATGCAACTTTAGATCTAGGGTTCCTAACAATAGTCTAACATTTTTGTGCTTTCATTACTTTGAATTCATGGCTCCCCCTAAACCCCTAAACCCCTCCTCTATTGTGGAAGAAGCTGTTCAAGTAGCTCAACTCCATCTTGATAATGCAATGGCTCAAACCCAACAACAATTGGATGAAAGATTTGATAGAGTTAATGCAGATTTGGAGCATCATATTGGACAGCTCCAGCTCAGATTGGACAATGAGAAACAACTTGAAGATTCCCGATTTGAAACGGTTATGGTTGCTCTTAACAAAATTGCTGCTCAAAGGGAACAGCACACCCCGATTACTGTTTATTCTGCAGTAACTACAGCAGGTACTACCCACACTCCCTCCCCTAGCTCACATATTTCTATCCCTTCAACCCAGATTTTGGCCTCAACCAACACCCCTCTTAGATATTCAGGCATTCTTTCTGCCACCCCTACACAACCCACCGTGATTACACCACCCCATCATACAAATACACAACCCCCACCTTTTTTTCCCCCATATATTCCTTCCCCAACACCATTTCACACAACCCAAAATTATACTACCCCCTTTTACAACCAAGCCCCATTACCCCCTTTTAGAACACTGAAACTTGAACTTGCTATGTTCGACGGTAGTAACCCATTAGAATGGTTATTTCAAGCTGATCAGTTTTTTCTATTTTACAATTTACCACCTGAAAACAGATTGTCTTTAATTTCTTTTTACATGAAAGGTGAAGCCTTGAGTTGGTTTAAATGGATGCATCAGCATCAATTGCTAACAAATTGGTTTGCATTCACTAGAGATTTGGAATTACGTTTTGGTCCTTCAACTTATGAAAATCATCAAGCTGAATTATTCAAATTGAAACAAGATGGTACTATTGTGGAATATCAAGCTAGGTTTGAGAAATTGGGTAATCAAGTTTTTGGGTTACCCCCCGATGCAATTTTAAATTGTTTCATATCGGGGCTGACCATGGAAATTCGCAATGAACTAGCCATCCACAAACCTACTTCTATTTCCCAAGCAATTGGACTTGCTAAGCTTATTGAATCTAAACTCAAAGACTCCAAACAAAAATTTTCAAAACCTTACGCCAGCCCTTACCAAAAAAACAGCACCTCTTATTCTAATTCACCCAACCCAAAAGCTCCCACTCCACCTACCCCACCGGTGCAAAACGTTCCACCACCCCAATCATCCACTTTACCTACAAAGTTTCCCATCCGCCGCCTTTCTCAAGCCCAACTTCAAGAACGAAGAGCTCAAAGGTTATGTTTTAATTGTGATGAAAAATTTATACCAGGACACAAGTGCTCAACTACTAGATTTCTTCTTTTGTTGGCTGATGAAGAAGTCTTGGAAGAACATTGCCTAGCTCAAGATGATAGTGACAAGGACGTTGTTCAAGAAGAGCCAAGTGACACTTATTTTCAACTTTTAACACAAGCCCTAACTGGACAGTTCTCTCCCCAAACACTCAAGTTTAAAGGGCTGATAGCTGGATTATCAGTCATGGTTCTCGTTGACACAGACAACACTCACAATATTCTCCAACCCCGAATTGCTCACCATCTCAACCTCAAGGCTAGTTCTATTCCCCAATTTTCAGTTATGGTTGGAAATGGATCTCATATACAATGTGAAGGCATCTGCAACAATGTTCAACTTGTTCTCCAAAACACACCTTTTCAACTTCCTTTTTACTTACTACCAATTGAAGGGGCTGATGTAGTTTTAGGAATGGCATGGTTACGCACCTTGGGTCCTATTCAAGCAGCCTTCTCTATTCCCTCAATCACCTTTTCCCATGAAAACAAATACATAACTTTAAAAGGGGATCCTACAACCCATCCAACCCACACCTCCTTCCACCAACTACGCCATCTTATTCACACCAACTCTGTTGCTTCTTTTCACCTAATGACTTTTCAACCAATCGTTCCCTCCCCAACCCTTGCCACTTCCACATACTCCACTTCTGACTCCTTACCACAAGACCTCCACCCAAAAATACTTGAACTAATCGATCACTATTCCGAAATTTTCCAGCAACACTCTGTGTAACGCCCCAGTTTTTGTCAGTTTTATTTAATCGAGTCTATTTGATTATTTGATTATTATATTATTTTATTCTTGACTTTTATTTGGCAATATAGTATTTTTCATCGATGTTTATGTTTTATCGCGTTTTGAGAGCGTTTGCGAGATATTTGAGCTGAGGGGTATTTTGGTCTTTTGCTTGGGTAAGTTTTATGTTTTTTATAAATATAGAGTGGAAAGAAAAAGAGAGAAAAGAAAAGGAAAAGAAAAGGAAAAGAGAAGAGGAGAGAAAGAAGGGAGAAGAAGAGGAAAAGTGGAGAAATCAAAGATTCGTCCGTTTCGAGCGCGAATAATCGGGTAAGGGTGAGAAGTTTTAATTATATCATGCTTGTGTATGTATATGTGTATGTTTTCTTGATTGTTTTGGATAGTTTCATATAGTTTTCATTTTAGGTCGAAATGGTAAAAATGGTTAGAAATCGATGTTTTCACGGATGAATTTCGAAATAAATTGCGTAGATTAGTCGTATGAGGTTAGGCCGAGATTATAGAAACTCGTTTGGTTGAAATCGGTTGATATTGTGAGTTTTGACATTTTTGGATTTTGAGAATGTGAGATTTTGGTGAAAAATAAAAGTCGTGGAATCGGGTTTTTCTTGATCCTAATATGTTGGTGTGTATTTATGTGATATCACCATGTATTTATTCGGAAGAAAGTAATTGAATCGGTCGGGTTTCGGGCGATTACGCAGCTGTACCAGAATGTAGCAGAAATTCTGGTTTTGTGCGCAGGCGTACGGACGCGTGCTGTAGGTGGAAAATCCTGATTTTTCGGAAAACTTCGAAAATTCATATCTCTTGAACCGTAAGTCGGTTTTGACCCCCGTTCGAAGCGTTGGGAAGCTAACGAGATGTTCTTTCTAGGAAAAATGGTTTTGAGGTCTGAACTTGGTCCAATTGGAACAGTATTTTCGAACCGTATCGTAGTGTCGGGCCTCCGGTTTATGTTTTTGCGTTATTTTGAAATATACATATCTTCTTCGTTGTTTATCGGATTTAAGTGTTCTAAATTGTTCTTATGTATTTGGTGGTTGCGCGTATATGTTTGTTTCGGTGAAAATGTTCGATTTAGTCGGGTTTTCGGGCGAAAACGTAAAAATCCGCAGTGCTGTAGCAGAAAATTCTGGTTTTTCGGGGAAACTTCGGAAATTCATATTTGTTGATCCGTAAGTCGGTTTTGATCCCCGTTCGAAGCGTTGGAAAGCTAATGAGATGTTCTTTATAGGAAAAATGGTTTTGAGGTCTGAACCTGGTTCAATTAGAACAGTATTTACAAACCGTATCGTAGTGTCGGGCCTCCGGTTTATGTTTTTGCGTTATTTTGAAATATCCATATCTTTTGTGTTGTTTATCCGATTGAGGTGTTCTTTATATGGATGTGAAGCTAAAAATATGTTATATGATTTGGTGAAGAAAAATATTATTTTTAGCCTACTTTTAACCGACTTTTCCGGTAAACCGTAAATCGAATTGTTTGGTTATTTGTGAAAATGTTCGGTTGCCGTTTGACACAATTGATGTGAATGTATGTGGATTGTGAATATGTATGCATTTCAAGAATGTCTTTTGAGTCATTTTCCATGTGGAGCATCATGATGTGCATTCTTGTGTTGAGCGATTCTAATGAGAATCCGTTGTAACGTCGTGTGCCTATGTGAGGTGTGAGCGATGATTACAAATGATTGTGTGCCCATGTGGGGTGTGAGCAATCAGATTGTGTGCCCATGTGGGGTGTGAGCAATCAGATCGTGTGCCCGTGTGGGGTGTGAGCGATCGGGTCGTGTGCCCATGTGGGGTGTGAGCGATCCATAAATATTGTGTGCCCATGTGGGGTGTGAGCAATGGGTGAACATCGTAGGCCCGACGGGGAGTTACTTCGGTAACGAGCGATGGTTCCAGCAAAGTTCCTGAGTGAACTTGAGATGATTGAGTCTGTACCGCATTGCATTTTCATAGAGTCGTGAGTCGGTCTCTATGATTTGCATTTATCATCTTTAATATGATGTGTTGGTGAATAAACGTAAATGTGTATGTTTATGTGGAATGATTAAGGATTGTGAAAGTATGCATGATGAATATGCTTGGTTATATATATATATATATATATATATATATATATATATATATACACTGTGATGTATATGAGTGAGTTGGGATGAATTGTGGTGAGAATTATAAATGGATTGATTATGTGTGAGCTTGTGATAGCCTTGGTGAATTATTATGCATAAGAGATGAATGCATTGGTTGTGAGTGATATGTTTTGTGTATAAACATATGCATTATGTGTGATATGTTTTGTATTGGTGACATGCTATATGTGTTAGCATGTGATGTATGTGGTGAGAAATATAGTATATGTGAATTTATTTGTGTTGTGGCATATTATTATGCAATCTTGTTATAGTTGTTATTTTTCACCATTCTGCTGGAATATGCTTTTTATGGCATAGTGCAGATTGTCAGCTTTAAAGGCGTGGAGGCAAGTGGAAAAGTTAGATTTTCGTCTTTGCTTAGGTCTTGGTGTCTGCTCTGATCGTAGCACGGGAGTCGGGGAACGATTAGGTTATATATGTATCTATTTGTAGGATATATTTTGTATGAATATTTTGATGTAAAATAGTTTATTTAGTAAAACAAGTCGGTTATGGATCTTTCCGCTTTATTCCATAATTGACCTTTCCTTTATATGGAAAAAGTTTCCCGTTAATGATTTTTTCTATTATGTGTTATGTATCAAATATTTGGGCAGGGAATATGTTTTATTTCTTTAAGTGTGGCATCCCTGTTTCTGTTGGAAAAATAAATTTTTATTTACTCTGATTTGTTTATGTATTATTTATTCGCGATGGGATTTGGGGTGTTACATTAGTGGTATCAGAGCAGGTCGGTCCGTCCGGCCAAGTTGTTGAGTCAGTTGGTGTGACGGTTGGATACTGTCGTTGTTGTTTGTCCCTTAGTACGTGATATGTGTGTGGAACACTGTTAGTGCTTTCTGGTTTTCTAATCTTTTGTCTTCAGGTGTTAGAATGAGATAAGTGGGGGAGAAGCTGGAACTTCTCCAAGTTGCTTCAGGTGTGGAGCGTTGGCTCAGTGTATTGTGAATTGCAAGATTGTAAGTGTTGTTTGGACAGTGTTGTTCCCGGTTCCGAAGGGAATGCGGAGGTAAGGTTTATGTCAACTAAGGATTTGTGCCTTAGGTAGTTTTGTGCACAGGATGTAAGGAATGCTATTATAGTTTGGTAAAGACGGTTTATGCCTCATCATGATTGTCGGCTGTCTATTGACAAATTGACGAATTGATCACCCTTAATCTCTTGTTGATAGCAGACGGGAATTATGTTGGATGGAATAGACGTGTCTTTCCGGCTTTGATAGGCTGTGAAATGAATTGTTTGGAATTTAAGGAAATGGTTACGGATTGTTTTGATGAGTCGATGAAGATGCTAATATCGGAAGATGAGACGGATTAGAGGCTTTGGTATATTAGTTCAATTGGGATGTTTTGAGAGAGAATGATTGGGCATCGTTAATGGTTGTTCTCAGAGAGTAAAGTGTGAAACTCAGAGGTTGTTATGTTTATGATGACAGTTTTCTAGAGATTGGCAAAAAGGCTACAGTGATGGGCTGCCAGTTGTGTGTGATTTTCATATGTATTTCCAGATGAAATATTGGATGTTAGCATTAGAAGTACTCGGACTGATAGAGCAGTTGGAAGATTTACGAGAAATGAGAATTGTGAGGCCAAGTGTGTCGTCTTGGAGAGCTCCAGTATTGTAAGTAATCAAAAAGGAGGAATGATTGGACAGAATAACAAGCATGATGTGTATAATGGTGTTGAGATTTAGTGGCCGATTTGATTATGTCGTGAATTTGGATAAGTTCGTAGTGGTTTTAATTGAGGATATTTGGACCTGTTGTAAACTCGGAGGAAGAACAAGTAGAGTGTTTGAGAATTGACGCACAAGTGTTGGAAAGAGACAAAGTGTTATGCTAAGTTATTCAAGTGAGGATTTTGGTTGAGAAGGGTTAGTTTTCTTGGATATGTTATTTCAGGTAATGGTATTTTTATGGATCCATCGGAAGTAGGTGCAGTTCTACAATGAGAGGCTCCGAAGCCGGTTAAGGTGATTAGAAACTTTTTGGACTTTAGTTGGTTATTACCGGAGAGTTATGGAAGGGTTTTCCAAGTTATCATTTTCGTTACTTCGGCTTGACTTGCAAAGGGTAAGTTGTTTGCTTTTGGATGTTCATTGTGGGGGAAGTTTGAGAGGTTTAAGAGGATAGAATTTGTCTACGGCTTCAGTTTTGATTCTGTGTGATTCTAATAAATCGTTTGTGAGGTATTGTGATGTGTCTTTGAGGAGTTTAGTCAGTGTGCTAATACAAGAAAGTAAATTCGTGGCTTATGCTTTGCGACAATTGAGGATTCATAAAAGGATCTATACTATTATGGATTTGGAATTGGTTGTGGTTGTATTGTGTTGGAAAATTTGGAGGTATTATCTTTATGGTTCTAGGTTCGAACTGTTGAGTAATCACTAGAGTTTAGAGTACTTGTTTGGTCTGAAGGAATAGAGGATGAGACAGCGAGGATGGTTAGAATTCGTGACGAGTTATGAATTTGGCCTCAGATTATCCTATTGGTAAAGTTAATGTCGTGCGTGATGAGTTAAGTTGGAAGTTTTTATACATGGTAGTTTTGATGGTTGCGAGTAATCAGAGTGCGCAGCGGAAGCGTGAGGTGGCATATTTTGTATTTATGTGTGGGACTTGTAAAAGTTCATAGGTTGAACATTGAGAACATGTAGGAATGGTGAGACTATTGGTCGTTTCTGAATGGAAGTGTTAGGTGAAAGGTTTAAATATTATTCATGGGCTGTTATGTAAATGGATGTTTTGGTTATATGTTCGATTGGTGGAGCGTAGCATTTTTGTGATTTGTTGTGTGACAAGGATGTTTGGTATCCTGGTTTGGTCGAGGTTGTTGAAACGATGTTGAGTAGTGGAACTTGTGTTCTTGTTTGTGTTGTTGCCTCATTTCCATGGTGATGGTTCGAGTGTGTGTAGCTAATTCCTATGATGGGGAATTAGGGGAGTGTTACCTACGGTGATGGTAATGATCTTGTTGTGTTTCGGTTCTAGAGTGAACCTTTGTGTTGGTATCGTGATTTTTCCTTGAGTTGTGAGTTGGTCGTCAAGTGCATTGTATGAGCTTTGCATCTTGTCATTGTTGTTGTCGTCGTTGTCGTGTCATTGTTGTATCTCCTGTTAGCACGGTGGTTTGTCAGTTGTGTTATTCGTGGTGTGCCTTTTGTTGGCATGTTGGTTTGTTGGTCGGATGCGAGGGTCGTATTCGGAGTTGTTCGTCTCAGTAATATTTTCGAGGACGAAAATGTTTAACTGGGGGAGAGTTGTAATGCCCCAGTTTTTGTCAGTTTTATTTAATCGAGTCTATTTGATTATTTTATTATTATATTATTTTATTCTTGACTTTTATTTGGCAATATAGTATTTTTCATCGATGTTTATGTTTTATCGCGTTTTGAGAGCGTTTGCGAGATATTTGAGCTGAGGGGTATTTTGGTCTTTTGCTTGGGTAAGTTTTATGTTTTATATAAATAGAGAGTGGAAAGAAAAAGAGAGAAAAGAAAAGGAAAAGAAAAGGAAAAGAGAAGAGGAGAGAAAGAAGGGAGAAGAAGAGGAAAAGTGGAGAAATCAAAGATTCGTCCGTTTCGAGCGCGAATAATCGGGTAAGGGTGAGAAGTTTCAATTATATCATGCTTGTGTATGTATATGTGTATGTTTTCTTGATTGTTTTGGATAGTTTCATATAGTTTTCATTTTAGGTCGAAATGGTAAAAATGGTTAGAAATCGATGTTTTCACGGATGAATTTCGAAATAAATTGCGTAGATTAGTCGTATGAAGTTAGGCCGAGATTATAGAAACTCGTTTGGTTGAAATCGGTTGATATTGTGAGTTTTGACATTTTTGGGTTTTGAGAATGTGAGATTTTGGTGAAAAATAAAAGTCGTGGAATCGGGTTTTTCTTGATCCTAATATGTTGGTGTGTATTTATGTGATATCACCAGGTATTTATTCGGAAGAAAGTAATTGAATCGGTCGGGTTTCGGGCGATTACGCAGCTGTACCAGAATGTAGCAGAAATTCTGGTTTTGTGCGCAGGCGTACGGACGCGTGAAGTAGGTGGAAAATCCTGATATTTCGGAAAACTTCGAAAATTCATATCTCTTGAACCGTAAGTCGGTTTTGACCCCCGTTCGAAGCGTTGGGAAGCTAACGAGATGTTCTTTCTAGGAAAAATGGTTTTGAGGTCTGAACCTGGTCCAATTGGAACAGTATTTTCGAACCGTATCGTAGTGTCGGGCCTCCGGTTTATGTTTTTGCGTTATTTTGAAATATACATATCTTCTTCGTTGTTTATCGGATTTAAGTGTTCTATATTGTTCTTATGTATTTGGTGGTTGCGCGTATATGTTTGTTTTGGTGAAAATGTTCGATTTAGTCGGGTTTTCGGGCGAAAACGTAAAAATCCGCAGTGCTGTAGCAGAAAATTCTGGTTTTTCGGGGAAACTTCGGAAATTCATATCTGTTGATCCGTAAGTTGGTTTTGATCCCCGTTCGAAGCGTTGGAAAGCTAATGAGATGTTCTTTCTAGGAAAAATGGTTTTGAGGTCTGAACTTGGTTCAATTAGAACAATATTTTCAAACCGTATCGTAGTGTCGGGCCTCCGGTTTATGTTTTTGCGTTATTTTGAAAATATCCATATCTTTTGTGTTGTTTATCCGATTGAGGTGTTCTTTATATGGATGTGAAGCTAAAAATATGTTCTATGATTTGGTGAAGAAAAATATTATTTTTAGCCTACTTTTAACCGACTTTTCCGGTAAACCGTAAATCGAATTGTTTGGTTATTCGTGAAAATGTTCAGTTGCCGTTTGACACAATTGATGTGAATGTATGTGGATTGTGAATATGTATGCATTTCAAGAATGTCTATTGAGTCATTTTCCTTGTGGAGCATCATGATGTGCATTCTTGTGTTGAGCGATTCTAATGAGAATCCGTTGTAATGTCGTGTGCCTATGTGAGGTGTGAGCGATGATTAAAAATGATTGTGTGCCCATGTGGGGTGTGAACAATCAGATTGTGTGCCCATGTGAGGTGTGAGCAATCGGATCGTGTGCCCGTGTGGGGTGTGAGCGATCGGGTCGTGAGCCCATGTGGGGTGTGAGCGATCCATAAACATTGTGTGCCCATGTGGGGTGTGAGCAATGGGTGAACATCGTAGGCCCGACAGGGAGTTACTTCGGTAACGAGCGATGGTTCCAGCAGAGTTCCTGAGTGAACTTGAGATGATTGAGTCGGTACCGCATTGCATTTGCATAGAGTCGTGAGTCGGTCTCTATGATTTGCATTTATCATCTTTATAATGATGTGTTGGTGAATAAACGTAAATGTGTATGTTTATGTGGAATGATTAAGGATTGTGAAAGTATGCATGATGAATATGCTTGGTTATATATATATATATATATATATATATATATATATATATATACACTGTGATGTATATGAGTGAGTTGGGATGAATTGTGGTGAGAATTATAAATGGATTGATTATGTGTGAGCTTGTGATAGCCTTGGTGAATTATTATGCATAAGAGATGAATGCATTGGTTGTGAGTGATATGTTTTGTGTATAAACATATGCATTATGTGTGATATGTTTTGTATTGGTGACATGCTATATGTGTTAGCATGTGATGTATGTGGTGAGAAATATAGTATATGTGAATTTATTTGTGTTGTGGCATATTATTATGCAATCTTGTTATAGTTGTTATTTCTCACCCTTCTGCTGGAATATGTTTTTTATGGCATAGTGCAGATTGTCAGCTTTAAAGGCGTGGAGGCAAGTGGAAGAGTTAGATTTTCGTCTTTGCTTAGGTCTTGGTGTCTGCTCTGATACGTAGCACGGGAGTCGGGGAACGATTAGGTTATATATGTATCTATTTGTAGGATATATTTTGTAAGAATATTTTGATGTAAAATAGTTTATTTAGTAAAACAAGTCGGTTATGGATCTTTCCGCTTTATTCCATAATTGACCTTTCCTTTATATGGAAAAAGTTTCCCGTTAATGATTTTTTCTATTATGTGTTATGTATCAAATATTTCGGCAGGGAATATGTTTTATTTCTTTAAGTGTGGCATCCCTGTTTCTGTCGGAAAAATAAAATTTTATTTACTCTGATTTGTTTATGTATTATTTATTCGCGATGGGATTTGGAGTGTTACACTCTGGCCTACCTCCAAAACACCCTTATGACCATCATATCCCCCTTGAACCAAACACATCTCCTATAAATGTTAAACCTTACCGCTACCCCCCACTCACAGAAAGAAGCCATGACCACAATCATTCCGGATATGTTAAAACAGGGAGTCATAATTCCTAGCCATAGCCCTTTCTCCTCACCAGTCTTGCTTGTAAAGAAAAAGGATGGCACTTGGCGTTTTTGTGTGGACTATCGTGCCCTCAATGCTGTGACTATTAAAGACCGTTTCCCAATCCCCACCATTGATGAACTCTTTGATGAACTAGGTTCTGCTAAATTTTTCACAAAGTTAGACTTACGTTCAAGTTACCACCAGATCCGAGTTGCATCGGAAGACACACATAAGACAGCTTTTCAGACTTTTGATGGGCAATACGAATTTCTCGTTATGCCTTTCGGACTAACTAATGCTGCTTCCACTTTTCAGTCTGCTATGAACGATTTACTACGACCCTATTTACGCAAATTTGTTCTAGTATTCTTTGATGATATTTTAATTTGCAAATTTGTTCTAGTCATCTTTGATGATATTTTAATTTACAGTTCAAATTTCAATGATCATATTACTCATTTGCAGGTCGTGTTTAGCTTACTGAAGTCTCATTCTTATTTTGTGAAGTTAGCTAAATGTGTTTTTGCTGTTGCTGAAGTTTCTTATTTAGGTCATGTGATTTCCATGAGTGGTGTTGCACCCGATCTTGATAAAGTGCAAGCCATTTTGGATTGGCCTCCACCACGATCTCTCTCGACGCTGCGTGGATTTCTCGGTCTCACCAGATTTTATAGGCGCTTTGTGCGCAATTACGCCACTCTCGCCGCTCCTCTCACCGATCTTTTGCGTTCCACAAAATTTACATGGGGTACATAGGCTTCTTTATCCTTTACAGAGTTAAAGAAAAGAATGACCGACATGCCGGTCCTAGTCCTACCAGATTTTACAAAAGAATTTCATGTGGAAACTGATGCTTCTGGCGTGGCGATCGGCGCAGTCTTGTCTCAAAATTGTCACCCTATCGCCTTCTTTAGCAAGAAAATGTGTCTGAGAATGCAAGACGCTTCTGTATATGTCCGGGAAATGTTTGCGATAACAGAGGCTGTCAAAAAATGGAGGCAGTACCTAATAGGCCAAAGATTTCACATTTTTACATATCAGAAAAGTCTCAGAAATTTACTCATGCAGAAGATCCAGACACCAGAACAACAACATTGGGCCTCTAAGTTACAAGGTTTTAATTTTGACATCTCATACAAACCTGGAAGGTCCAATTTGGTCGCAGACGCGCTGAGTCGTAAATATGCTGCTGACGAACCTCAGCTGCTAGCATTGTCCTCTCCACTCCCTAGCCTCTTGACAACACTTCGACAGTTTTATGCAAATGATAGAGTAGGGCAAGGATTAGTAAATTAGATGCAACACCAAGCACATAACAACAGTTTGTATCGGTTTACAAATGGATTACTTTACTACAAAGATAGGATCTTCATTCCTGACATTTCTCAACTCCGCCAGTCCATTCTACAAGAGTATCATGCAACTCCCTCTACGGGCCATTCAGGTGTCAAGGCAACTTTAGCTCGTCTGGGATCCTCCTTTTGTTGGCCTGGAGTCACCCTAGCAGTCAAAAAGATGGTCAAACACTGTACCATTTGTCAGCATAACAAATACCAAACTCAAAATAAGAAGGGACTGCTACAGCCTCTCCCTATTCCTGATAAAGTTTGGGACGAACTTACCATGGATTTCATTACTCATCTGCCTAACTCCTTTGGGCACACGGTGATTTGGGTCGTTGTGATCGTTTGTCTAAATTTGTCCACTTTATAGCTTTACCATCAAAGTTTTCGGCGAAGGATCTAGCATCTCGTTTTGCTGTGGACATTTTCCGTCTTCATGGTGTTCCAAAATCCATAGTCTCAGACCGTGATCCCCAGTTTTTAAGCACCTTTTGGAAAGAGTTCTTCAAGCTCCAAGGTACTACATTGAAATACAGCACATCATATCATCCCGAAACTAATGGTCAAACGGAAGTCGTGAATAGATATGTGGAAACATACCTGCGTTGTTTTGCTGGTGAACATCCTCGATAGTGGTTTAAATTTTTACATCTAGCAGAGTTTTGGTATAACTCCTCTTTCCACACCGCCATCAAAATGACTCCTTTCAAAGCTTTATACGGCCGTGATCTACCTTCTATTCCATCGTATATTCCTGGCACAACCACCGAAGACTCCTTGGACACCTCTCTACAAATGCGCAACACTATTATCCATCAGTTGAAAGAAAACATAAAGAAAACACAAATCAGCATGGAAAAACAGGCTAATAAAACACGCATGGATTTCACCTTCAATGAGGATGATCTGGTTTTGTTGAAGCTCCAACCCTATCGACAAACCACAGTTGCTAAACGTTTTTCCCAAAAGCTTGCCAAGCAATTTTTTGGCCCATTCAAGGTCATTAAACGCGTCGGCAAGGTTGCGTACATGCTGGATCTCCCATCGTCTTCGCGTATACACCCAGTCGTCCATGTCTCTCTTTTGAAACCATACCATGTTGGTGACACCGCGGCGACTAGCCCCCTCATACCAGACTCCCTCATTTTTGATAACTCACTAAGTTCAGATGATACCTTGCAGTAAGAAGAAGATATGGGTTTGCAAAAATGTTTGAGGGATACGATGGAAAAGAAAAAATGTTTGGCAAAAGTTTGCACTGAGATGAGAGGAAATCAGTATGTGGGAAATCAAACTTCTAAAAACACAAGCATGCAAAGTATTTTAAGTAACCAAGTAACTTTTGATGAAGCCACTTACACCCTCCCTTCACGTGCAGCGTCAGTTTCCAAGCAGACAACTTGCACCTCACCCTTTTCTGCCACCTGTCCCAACGGCTACACCCATCCTTCATCTAAACCGTCCACGCGTATCCCACTAACCTTGGATACCCAACCTAATTTCTCTCCTTAGACTTTTACCACTTCCCAAGCCTTGGACGCCTCCCCACAGCTGACTTTCCCACCCACTCCTACTGTGCATGCTGACACAAAATCTACTTTTCCGGATTTCCCTACCACCTTATCTCCTTATCCTACTCACACGCCACACAAATCGATTCCCCTTTCTTCAGCTGTCCCCACACATTCAAATCCCACCCCCACGTTTTCTCCCACTTCTAAAACACTTCCTACTAAATGGGCCGGCCCATCCAATTCTTTCCAACCTCACCACACTTCTACAATGAACCTTGAGGACAAGGTTCCTATTGGGCATGGGAGTATATTGATAGAAGTTTCATTAAGCCCATTAGAGAAAAGAAACAATCAGTATGGCTGAAGGATTTTATTTTGAATTAAAAGATCTTTTATCTAATAGTTATTGGGTTGTTTATTTTTATTTTTATTGTAAGTGGCCCATGGCCCATTTAGTTAAGTAAACCTAGCTATAAATATTGTATGTTGCTGATGGAAAAATTAAGAATGAATTGTTGTCTTATTTTATTGTCTTTCAATGCAACTTTAGATCTAGGGTTCCTAACAATAGTCTAACAGTATATTTGAGCAAGGATGACTTGCCGGCATCTACTGTACAATCAAAGGGTGTTGCTGGTGAGGAATCTAGGCTCACATTTGCTCTCTTTCCACTCATATGAGACTCATTCAAGAGCTTCAAATATAGGTGAGAGAAACAAGAACTTGAATCAAACTTGCATGTCTCTTTTCGTGGTGTCTTCCGTGATGATCCATTTTCTTCTCTTTCCAATCATATTAGAATTGTTTAAAATTATCTAGAATGCAGTTACAACAAACTCTAGGGTGAGTTAGTTGTGACTAGTTAAATTAATTACATTAGCTTATAAATATTAGGTGAGCCATTTCTATAACAATTGAATTGGTTTCTATAAAGTTTTCTCAACAATATTCTCTCTCTTTTGTTATTTTAGAATATTCTAGAAAATTAAATCTTTTATCTTCTTACCTATTTAATATGGTATTATAAGCATATGATCCATTTCAATGGCTTCCTCTTATGAAACCAGACATTCGTCTTCAATACAAGATGGATCTCCAACAAATAACATCTTTAAAACTGTTAAGAAATGTGGTTGGGCCTAACTCAATCCTACAAAACCGGTTGGTAGAGTGAGGATTATCCTCACTTATAAACACATGTTCATGCCATATATTATCCGATGTGGGACTCTTAACACACCCTCTCACGCTCACTCTACCAACCGGTTTTGTAGGGTTGAGTTAGGTCCAACCACATTTCTCAACCGTGGCATCAGAGCTACGTTCAGTCATATATTGGGCGTAGTTATATTACCTACCTAACATTTTAAAATCCTCCAAACTACTACAAAAATTTCATTTGTACTATAAACCCACTCCGAAAAAAAAAATCTAAACTATGGATAACACTATTCAGTCATCATTTATTTCTGTCCCTATTTTCAATGGTGAAAATTATGATTTCTGGCGTGTTAAAATGGAAATATTTTTTTCATCTCAAGATTTATGGGACATAGTAGAAGAAGGCTACACCGTTCCCGCAGATACTTCAGCTCTTAATGCAACTCAAGAAAAAGAGTTGAAGAAAAACAAACAGAAAAATTCAAAGGTGTTGTTCACCTTGCAACAAGCGGTGACTGATGCAATTTTTCCAAGAATTATGGGAGTTAAGACTGCCAAAGAAGCATGGAATATGTTGCAGGAGGAGTTTCAAGGAAGCGATAAGGTACGTGCCGTTAAACTTCAATATCTAAGAAGAGATTTTGAACTATTGAAGATGAAGGAGTCTGAGACAGTTAAAGATTACTATTCTAAAGTTAAAGAAATAGTTAATCAAATGAGAGCTTTTGGGGAGGAAATTCTTAACAAGAAAATCGTTGAAAAATTTCTAATTACTATGCCCCCAAAGTTTGACCCAATCGTGACAACGATTGAAGAAACCAAAGATCTGTCCACTCTATCAATGACAGAACTTGTGGGCTCTCTTGAAGCATATGAGCAAAGACTGTATAGGCATAAAGAAGATACACTAGAAAATGCCTTCCAGTCAAAGCTAAAATTTCAGTCCCAAAATAAAGAAAGTGGAGGAAAGAAAAATTATGGAGAAACTTACAGAAGAAGAGAAGTTTCTAGAAATTTCCTTAAGAACAAGCTAGATAAAAATTCTCCATGCAATATATGCAAAGGACTAGGCCACGCAGAGAAAAATTGTTGGTACCGTAATATGCCACAATGCAACCATTGCAAGAAGTTCGGGCACGTAGAGAAAAATTGTCGAAACAAAAATAGGCATCAAGCTAATATCGCAGAGGAGCATGATCAAGAACAATGTATGTTCTATGCCACTCAAAACTCAATCAAAGAAAAAGGTGGAAGTTGGTATTTGGATAGTGGATGTAGCAACCACATGGCTAAGGATGAGACTATTTTCAAAAGCATTGACGAGTCTGTCAAAGTCAAAGTTTGACTGGGAAATGGAAGTGTGGTTGAATCAAAAGGCAAAGGCACTGTCATGGTGGAGACAAATAAAGGTACGCGACTCATCCATGATGTTTTACTAGTTCTCAGCCTAAAAGAAAATATTCTAAGCATTGGCCAAATGATGGAGAGAGGTTGCACACTTCACTTTGAAGGAGGTGTATGCAAAATATTAGACAACAAAAATAAAAGGTCTGAGATAGCCCAAGTGAAGATGAATAAGAGCAATAGAAGCTTCCCGCTAAATTTAAAATATGCAACTAACATTACCATGAAGGTACAAGTTGATGATTCATGGCTCTGGCATCGAAGATTTGGCCACTTCAACACACATGCCTTGAAGTTGTTACATGAGAAGAATATGATGAGAGATCTTCCAAGCATAAAGGAGAATAATGAAGTGTGTGAAGGATGTCTCCTTGGTAAGAAACACCGATTTCCGTTCTCAACTAGCGGAGCATGGAGAGCAAAAGATCTATTGAAGCTGATACATACTGACGTCTGTGGACCAATGAGAACGCCATCACACGAGAACAACAGGTACTTCATATTATTCATTGATGACTTCTCTAGAATGACATGGGTCTATTTCCTAAAAGAAAAATCAGAAGTTTTTGGAGTATTCAAAAAGTTCAAGGCCCTTGCTGAAAATCAAAGTGGAAAACGGATTAAAGTACTAAGAAGTGATCCAGGCAAAGAATACATCTCCCGCGAGTTTGACAAATTTTGTGAGGATGTAGGCATTGAGCTACAACATACGGTCGCATATTCTCCTCAACAAAATGGTGTGTCAGAGAGAAAGAATCGTACAGTTATGGAAATTGCTAGATCGATGCTCAAGGTGAAGGGACTTCCTAACACATTCTAGGCTGAAGCAGTATACACTGCTGTTTACATACTCAACAGATGTCCAACTAAGCCAGTACATGATAAGACTCCAATTGAAGCTTGGAACAGAAAAAAGCCATCAGCAAAGCACCTAAGGGTCTTTGGATCTATATGCTACATTCATATTCCATACGTGAAGAGGCACAAGCTTGAAGACAAGACTATATGAGGTATCTTCCTGGGGTATAACACTATCTTTAAAGGCTACCGTGTCTACAACTTGCAAACAAAAATCTCATCATCAGTCAAGATGTTGAAGTCGATGAGAATGCTTCTTGGAATTGGGATGAAGAAAAAGTGGAGAAGAACATCCTTATACCAGCTCAACTACCTCAAGAAGAAGTTGAGGAAGAAGACTCAGGTGAATCTGCTTCACCTCCACCACAAAAACAAGATCAAGAACTATCATCACCAGAGTCTACTCCAAGACGAGTAAGATCTTTGGGGGACATATATAAAACCTGTAACTTGGCCATTCTTGAACCTGGAAGCTTTGAAGAAGCGTCAAAGCAGGAAGTATGGGTCAAGGCAATGGAAGAAGAGATAAAGATGATTGAAAAAAACAACACATGGGAGTTAGTAAACCGTCCCCTTGGAAATGATATCATTGGGGTTAAGTGGGTCTATAAGAAAAATCTCAACCCTGATGGCACCATAGAGATACATAAGGCGAGACTAGTAGCTAAGGGTTACTCACAACAACCTGGGATTGACTATAATGAGACATTTGCACCAGTAGCTTGTCTTGATACCATTAGAGCTCTAATAGCTCTTGCGGCACAAAAAGGATGGAGTATCCATCAACTAGATGTCAAATCTGCCTTCCTCAACGGCGTACTTATAGAAGAGATCTATGTCGAACAGCCACAAGGATTCATGTCTGAATGAGAAGAAAGAAAAGTGTTAATACTAAGAAAAGCTCTCTACAGTTTGAAGCAAGCACCTCGAGCATGGTATAGCAGAATCGATCAGTATTTCAAGGGTCGAGGATTCAGGAGGAGCAAAAGTGATGGAGCACCAAAAGTTGAAGCTTCCATATACAGAAGTCTAGTTGGAAGCCTCCTATATTTTACAGCTACACGGCCAGACATAATGTATGCTACAAGCCTTCTATCAAGATTCATGCAAAGCCCAAGTCAAATACACTTTGGAGCATGAAAAAGAATTTTGAGGTATCTACAAGGAACAAAAGAATTAGGTATATGGTACACTACCGAAACCAACTCAGGATTACTTGGCTACATCGACAGTGATTGGGCAGGTTCGGTAGATGATATGAAGAGCACCTCTATCTATGCTTTCTCACTAGGATCAGGAATTTTCTCTTGGGTGTCAAAGAAGCAAGCTACGGTTGCACAATCCATAGCAGAAGCAGAGTATATGGCAGCTGCTGAAGCAATACAAGTTAAGCTATATGGCTTCGAAGGATACTTAAAGACATGGGAGAAAAACTAGATGGGCCTACTAAAATCAATTACGACAACAAATCAGCAATTGCAATAGCGAAAAATCCAGTACATCACAACAGAACAAAACACATAACAATCAAGTATCACTTTATCAGAGAAGCTGAAGCAACTAAAGAGATCAAACTTGACTACTGCAAAACAGAAGATCAAATTGCAGATATATTCACAAAGGCGTTGCCGAGACCAAGATTTGAAGAGCTACGAGCTATGTTTGGAGTCACAAAAATTTGCATCAAGGAGGAGTGTTGAAATTGCTACAAATTTCTAGAATATTCTTAACTATAATATGTATGAAAATAGTAGAAGAACCTAGAACTATAATGTATGAAAATAGTAGAAGAACCTAGTACTATAAATGTATGAAAATGATAAAAGAACCTAGAACTATCATGATATTAATCTATCATGAAATATCTAGAAAGAACTAAAATCATGTAGAAACACTCACCACCATTGAGATGTTGGTGACTTGAGCCTATAAATAGGCAATTGGTACTTTTTAATTGATCATCCAAGAAATCAATGACATAGCCTTCTTCTAAACAATTTTCTAAAACTATCTTTTATCAACTATCAACTAACCAACTACCAACAAAAACCTTTGATCAACACATCTTTATCAAGTGTCATCTTGCGGATCCTATTATTCTACGTCGATACCTCATTGTTGAGAATAGTACCTCTGATAGCGAAAATCATGGCAACGTGATGAGTGTTTACTTTACACGAGGCTTGTCACAAATGCTCTTAAGTTCAATTCTTCCTTCCATTGTTCGTTGTGTTCAAGCATACGTGGTATGGACCACAATTTATTAGTTAAAAAAAATTCAAATCAATGCAAAGTCGTTGATAAGAAGTATTTTTATCGTTTTGAAGTGTCTAATCTTGTAGTTATTTCTAGTGTTTTTATTCCTGTCGATTTACTTTTGTTTCTCAGTTTTTCTTTCACTATTAGAAAAATTGTATTTAGTTTCGGCTATTTTTCAACACTTTAAGCCAAAAAATCGGCGTTAAATCAAGATTAGCGTCGAATTAGTATCAGTATCAGAGTAGGCTAAAATGTTGTAAGCACTGCAAGAAAATAACAAATTAGCTACCAAATTTTACTACCGGTATTGATTCAAGGTAATTGCCAGCTAATTGCACATAGTTCTACTTCAAAAAAAATTTCCATAGCTAAACTTAATAATTTTTTATTTTAGAATTCAATATGACATAAGTGAAAATAAAATAAATTAATTAATTAAACAAATATACAAATAACTGATTTGCCCGATTTTTTATTTACAATAAAAATAATTTAATACTTCACACAAACGAAACGCACTCAAATTCAACTTCTTCTTTTGGAACTTTCCCAATCTTTTTCCGGTCAATTTTCCCGCGGTTTCTTCAACGTCCGGCGTAATCTCCGATCATCCGACCTCCGCACGTACGGTTTCGATCTCTCTTACCTTTTCATTCTCGAATGTTCATATCGCTATGATTTCTAAACTTTTATTTTCCATGTTACGTTGATCGAATTAGGGTTTTGCTGTGTAATGATTCTAGATCCCTAGGTTCCGATTCCGTTACTTATTTATGTTTTGGTTGATGTGAATTAAACATAAGGAGTAGAAGATTGTGAATAATGAGTAACGTGTTCGAGGGATACGAACGTCAGTATTGCGAACTTTCAGCTAATCTATCAAACAAGTGCACTGCGGCTACTGCTCTTAATGGAGGTACGTTTTTGTTTTTGTTGTTACTTTTTCATCAAGTTTTGTTATGCAATTGATGCTTCTAGATTTCTGATTATGATTATAATGACTCTATAAATCTTCTTCAAATTGTGTTTCTGCCTTGAGCACTGCTCCGCAGGTCAGATTTATTTCTTATATACTTTATTATATTTATTTGTTCTGCTTCATGTGAAGAGTTGATTATGCTGGTACTTCGTAAACCCTTCATTCAGGGATATTGCATTTTGATTGCTTGTTTATTTTAGTTAATCTACAGAATAGACACTTGTAATACTGTGTGGGATTGCATATAGAAATTACTTATGCATAATCACTTATTTATAAGTTCTTAAGGTATGAGTGCTTAATAAATGTGTTTATCCAATCAAGTACATTGTAAATGGAGTAGAGACATGTTCTGTATCACTGTTTGATGCAACTCATCAAATATAAACATTAACAACTTTGAGTTTCCAATTTTTCATATATAGGAACCAGGGAAAGAGGTTGTTGATTGCTCTGTTTGTGGATCTTCTGGACATACAATTTCTGGTGACCTGAGTTTGTTAGATAAATTGTTTCTAAATGCAAATGCACGATACATATTCATTGTGGAAAATGTGAGTTTGTTTGAAGTAATTTAATGATGTAGTTAGGTACTCCTCCAATAGAATTTCATGTGCAAGTTGACACTGGAAGTGATGTTCTTTGGGTCAGTTGCAGCTCCTGCAATGGTTGTCCACAGAAAAGTGGGCTACAGGTAAATTTAATTTTATATATGTTGATTTAGTATCAGAAATTCAGTGTAAAAGTTTATGGATTTTTGTTACTGATTGAGCTCAATTTTTTCGCTATGTTTATGGGTTTAATATAATATCAGAAATCATTACATTGTGTATCGAGCAGTTGTAGTAACCAGCAGAGTAAAGACTTGACAATTTACTGGGGATAATCTATAGCTTCCACCGTTAGTTCCTTCCTTCATTTACGATTTTGCTTTGGATTGTTTTTCTGGGTTTTGGTTTTCATGGTGTCTAGTTTCATAAAGTACTAAACTTTTCTTGAACCAGGCTTTTGAGAAGTACGATTTGGACGCAAGAATTGTCTGAAGGTCTATTTTGCTTGTTTTTGTTGCTCCTGCAACAACAATATGGATAGCGCAAGTTACCATATCAATTTGGTTTTCTATAACAATATATCTACCAGTTTGTTTACTTCTATGTACCCTTGGAGTTGTCTTAATTCCTTTGTAGTTAGTTGTTTTATATTGGAATTTTTTATAGGTAAAAGATGTGCATGTGGTTAGAATTTGTTGCTTGGTATTAGAGGTCTTGTGTTTATGCTTTTGTTGTAGAACTGCATATTTGTGAAATATTGTATGCCTTTGTTATTTAAATATAATTTTTTTCTTTTGGTCCCTTCAAAACAAATTGATAACAAAATAAATAAGATTAGTGTTTAGTTAAAAATTGAAGTGATGTTTGGGTTATTTAACAAGATCTTAGAAGAGGGTAATGTCAATCTACCAGATTATACCTACTTGGAAGCTATAAAACTCTGAGAACAAATATTAAAAGCTAATGATATTTCACATTCTTGCTTTTCTCCTATTGTATTGTCTGGAACGAAATGCACTTGCAAACTGTCCAACCAACTTATTAATGAATTATCAGGGATTCCTACTCTCGTCCCTTTCGTAAGAAGGGAACAATAGCCCTTGTCACATACCTCAGGACTTATCACATCGGTGACTATGTTGACATCAGGGTTAACGGAGCTGTTCATAGGGGTATGCCACACAAATTCTACATGGTCGTACCGCTCGTGTCTGGAACGTCACCAAACGTGACATCGGTGTCGAAGTCAACAAGCAGGTATATTGGAACTTAACTTCCTTTGATATTAATTTGTAAAATATTATGTTCTACTCGCTTACGTTACTGCTGATATGGTATACTTATGTTCATATTATGTAAAGGGGTTGTAAATTCTTTAGATAGTGAACACGCATGTCCTAGATCTCAACATACAACTCTTGCTACTAACACTTCTTCTGGTGATGGTCAGTTTCTTTGTCTAGAAAGCCTTGATTAAATTTTATTTTTTGTGATGAGGTCTGATTGTGATGTATTAATACTTTTTATGTTTTAGTATGGAGCACCACTGTTCTTCCTGTCATGCTTTCACCTAAAAAGGCTCTCCATGCTGCTACGCTCAAAAGCCGCTTTGCGGATACCATATTGAAAGCACAAAAAAAAGACTCTTATCGAACATGTATGGCTTTATCTCTACTATTGTCGTAACAAAATGATATTTTTGTAAAGTAGTGTGGTTTGCTAATATATTTTTCATTGCACATTTCAGTGTAAGTTGCAGCTTGAAAAAGGTGATCCTCTGAAAATGCAGCTTGAAAAGGAGAGACTGGAAAGGATACAACGTGAAGGTGAATATTATCTCTTACTTGGAAGACGATTTAATTTGATAGAACATGTGTACTTCTTTGAATTGAAGTGAATTGTCGCCTTCCTCTTCAGTCAAAAGGGTAAGTTGTGATTCAAACATTTCTCTAATAATAATAGTTACTTATTTCAAACTCAGGCCTCTCTTGCGTTTTACCCTCCTTATCCTCACATATTGGTGACAGAAAATCCAAATAATAATAAAAAGATGCATTAAAAATAACAACCATAGATTTCTACTATTTTGTTGACATGATTAATTCTTGTTTACTTGTTTGTAGCTTGTGCCATCTTTTCTTTGTTTTTGTCATTATCCACGTTAATCCATCCATAAGTCAATATTGATTGCCTAACAAAAATGCATACCCTATTTTAAAAGTAATAATCATGTGTTTCTTTCAATGATAATAAATAAAAAATGGTTAAGTATTAAATTATAACTCAAACTTGTTCAAGTTGTAGGGTGGTTGGTTGCAGGAGTCAAAGTTATATTTAGTTTGGTGTTCAACACAATTTATTATTAGTTTGATGTGGCTCTGTTAGCATGGTTGAAATGGAGAGAATGAACACTGACGGCGGTTCTTCAATTAGAAGACGTTCATTGAGCTTGTCAAGCCATATAAGTCATCACACAGATAATGATGTTGATTTATTGAAAGTGTTTCAGAAGCTGATGACATAGGCGATCGAGCTCTTCCGAGCAGAAGATTTAGCGAGAGCAATAGTTTGCTTGCATTGTGCTTTGAGTTTTAATGTCCAAGCGCATAATGGTTTAAACATACCCTTATTGTTGATTCTTCTTAGAACATCTGGATGGTGAACACTAAGATTCTTCTTAGAATATTCTTTGAGATGAGGATAAATATGTATCTTGTAGTTGATTAATGAATTAGTAATTGTTCCATTGAAGATATATTAATATGAAATTGCTTCTAGTGTTTTCATTCTACTAATTAAATATAATCTTAAGTGAAAAATTATTAATCTTAAATTATTTTATTTAAACCAATGTTTAATTATCAACAAATATGATGCCTTCAAAAGTAGTTTTTTAGGAATAATTTTGTATAATTTAAAGCCTAATCGGTTTTTGATTAATATAGCCTTATTTAGCTTGAGATTTGCTATGAGTTTTTTGAGGCAAAGTTGTAGCTGTTTTGATTGGAAACATAATAGAAGACTCGTATTTTGCTACGATTTAAACGTGAATTAGTTGCGAATTTCAAAATATTAGTTTGAGTTTTGCTAGAAAAATTTGCTATGGATAATTAGCCACCCAATCCAAGCTACAACATATTCTGTAGTTAATCCGCAACTAATTCCTAGCTAACTCTATTTGATAGAGATTCGCTTCAAATTTGCTACAGTTTTTGACGTAGCTAATCTCAATTTTCCTTGTAGTGAAGCTATCATTTTAGCGTCAACTAAAAGGAGGCATTTCTACGGTAGCCTCGGCTAGATCTACTCTACATCGAGGATATACTTGAAGCTAACCCCATGGTTTTAAATTGCGGTTGCGACTGCGGATGCGGTTGTGGCTATTGCGGCTGTTGCGATGCGAATTGCTGTGTGAATTTATTTTTATCAACATAAAATAGTATATTTTATTATATGTAATAGATTTCACATTTTATCTATTGTTGCGGATTGATGCAGTCCGATGCGGGAAAATGCGGGAAAATGTGGTCGTTGCAGTGTTATGTTGCGGTCGTTGCGGCGTTATGATGCGATTTTTAGTGTGATTTACTATCACACCACAATTGCGGTCTAATGCAGATGCGGACACTACCGCAACCGCAATATTGCAGTCGCTTCAGGTGATGCGGTCCGCAATTTAAAACCATGGCTAACCCTAAAAAATAAATTCCAAAAATCAATGAAAATTGAATAGTGTGGATCAAGCCGAGGCTACAGTCAAATTTAAAAAGTCAACAAAATTAATTTGTTTGGCTTAACAGAGGCTAAAATTAAACTTCAAAAGTAAACAAAATACATTAGTTTTGAGTAAACCGAGACTATAGTTAAATTTAAAAAGTCAACAAAATCGGAAGGCAAAAGTAAGAAACAACACATTACAAGTTTTCCTTACTTTTAAATTCATAATAGTAAATAATAATTATGGCACATGGAAAAAACCAGAACATGAGATGTGTGAGATTTGGGTCGAACTCATTTTGTCGAAGGAGAGCTTTCATGTGTTTCGACAGAGGCAAGCATGCAGTCGAAGCTTGTTCACATGCTAATGCCTGTTATTTACATATTGTAGTCGAAGTCTGTTCTTAATATGTATCTGTCGAAATGTTAAATATGTCGAATTGGGCCTTGTGTTAAGGATCCAATCGTTTAGGTTTCTTGGGCTGCAAATTTCTGAAAATTATTTACACAATGAAAAATTAATCATGGGTCATGTATCACATCAAAATTTAACATCAAACGATAGAAAAAAACTAAAAGCTATAAGGTATAGAAGGAATTTTTGTTATACAAGATACAAAAGGAAAATATATCACTTAACAAGCTATAAGGTATAAGGTATAAGGTGTAGAAGGAATTTTTGTTATACAAGCTATAAGGTATATAAGGTGTAGAAGGAATTTTTGTTATATAAGGTTTAAAAGGACAAAATGTAACATCACTTAAAAAGCAATAACATATCATATCATAAGATGAATCGAGAAATTTATTTTGCAATCACCGTGCTCCAAATATAAAAAATATAACAACCATGCATGAATCTATTTAACATACCTTCCTTTAGAAACACTCGAATCCAATATAGAATCCGAAATTACTTCAAGAGTTTCTTCAAAAAAATGACTTTATTGCCTACATAGTTCAAAAGTTCAATTAGCACTTTAATCAATTTACGAATAACATGAATTATACAATAACATTTTAAACATATATAGCATGTACACATTAAATATATTCTTATATATAATTATATTTGTATCGACTAAGATACTCTCTTTCATATGATACTATATGATAAAATATAGTAGAAACAAAGTTCAAATTTTATCTCGAATAAAAGTTGTAAGTCAACGTTTATAGTGCAAACAATGCGAGCATTAAAGTTCTGGTTAACAATGATATAATGAATATTCAATGCGTTGGCGACCGTGGATGTCAAATTGGCGCCACTAAGGCTAGCGCCACTGCTTGGTAGTTGATTTTAGATTTGATGTTTTTTTTTAAAAGCAAAAGAAGTATATTAAAGATTAAGGCATAAGATATGCCTATCCAAAACAATACAACCAAGTTCAGATCCAGATTCCCTTAATACTACCAGAAACAAAAGGACCTGCAAATTTAAATTTTCACAGCATATGAATTGACAGAAACAGCATGCTGCGATAGAAACAGCTGAACTGAGACAATTTAAATTTTCACAGCAGATCATAATTCAATTGGAATTTGAGTATAAAAAAACAGTAGAGATACTCCATCTGTTGTCACATAAAAAATGAGAGTATAATTTGTTAATGAATACAGTAGAGATACTCCATGTGTTAGCTTGAATTCAGGCATTGATTTGTTAATGAATTTTTTATTCAATGCGTTGGCGACCGTTGATGTACAAAAACCAAAACATAAGACATGATTTATGATGTATACTAGTCTGCTCTCATGCACAAAATCTAGAAACATAGATAAGCTTTCTCCCTACTACTGAGGACCTATAAGACAACACAGGTGAATTTAACAAAATTAAATTATTATTGTGATTTTGTTAGAATTTTAATGTTTAATACTTGTTCAAACAAATCTAATTAAATAAGCAAATTACAATCCTCAAGACATAATCAACGCATAATGATAGTATTAAGTTGGATATCATTCAAATTCAAATCTAAAATTTCATAGTTATGCATATTAGTTGCCTGAATTCGTTGCTGCCTATGTTGTAAATTTATAGGATTTGGTAGCAGAAGATTTAGCAAAAAAATCAGATAGCTTATTACAATAACCAGAACATGAGTCATATACTTCAAACATTTCAAACTTTTGGCACATAAACATTTATTTACAATAAAATTTGACAAATTTACATGTAACAACTTTTTTACAATTTTACAAAAAATACTGCTGTGTATTAGTAATACCATGTCCTGTAACTTCTTAGATAACTACAATCATGCCAGATTAGTTATGAACATGCAAGCCCTGCATGTGATTGTCACATTAACTTCTTAAGCATGCAAATTCTACACACTATTTTAAGAGTTTATTGTGAGATTATTTTGTCATATAGCCTGAATTCATTGTTTCCTATCTTGTAAATTCCTAGGATTTGGTAGCAGAAGATTCAGATAGCTTATTACCATAACCAAAACATGAGACATATTCAAGATGTATACTAGTCTGCTTCTCAGGCACAAAATCCAGCAACATAGGATAAGGTTTCCCCATACCACCAACCACCTATTAACATAGCATAGTTGAATTTGACCAAATTAAATTATTATTGTGATTTTGTTACACTTTTAATGTTTAATACTTATCCAAATACGGCTAATTTAATAGGACATATCGTTCAAATTCAAATCTAAAATTCCATAGTTATGTATACGAGTTTTGTATAACAACTTCATTTGATAATAATGACCATTTTTTCCTAAGATTTACACAAGTTTATAAAAACAATTTTATAGACTAATTAGTAAAGCGTGTACTCTTCCGAACATTAAATACCGACAGGCGGCTTATGTTTCAAAAGGAATTTGACTCAAACTATGTGGGGTTCACTGTAGATGGAGCAAAATGGCTAGTGGAAAACACCGATATCAAACTTGTAGGTACTGACTACCTATCTGTTGCTTCTTATGATTACTTGATTCCATCTCACCTTGTGTTTTTAAAAGATGGGGAAATCATTCTTGTTGAAAGTCTGAAGCTTGATGATGTCCCAGCAGGATTATACTCAGTCCATTGCTTACCTCTTAGGTTGGCTGGTGCTAAGGGATCACCAATATGATGCATTCTAATCATGTATTAGGGAAGCAGTACTGTCTCAAATGCCAATGGTAAGAGGGGATCATCAATGATATATGTATGTTAACTTGATTAACATGAGACAGTGTTTGTCGGGTTCTCATTAGAGAGGTGGTAGGTTTGGTTGCTGACAGTAGTCTCATCTGTCTGAGCTGCTTGGAATGCGGTCTTGCCGTTTAGTGATTCTATCGCAGCATGCCCAAAGCAGGACCTTCTCAGTGATTGTTTCGGTTTTGCGATGTATTTGGTAGTTGAGGCTCTGCTGCATTGGTCTAGGAATCTGTGGTTGGCTGTTCAGTTTTTGGTGGTTAAGTATGGTCCAGTTTTGGAACTGCAGGTCCTTTGCACGAAAGGATATCTTAATGAAGGGACGTTTTTTAGCTGTGAGTTGGCGTGGTTTATCAGAACTGTTGTGGTTTTTTGTTTTCCATTTAGCAGTTGTGATCTGCTTTTAGGGTGGTTTGCTTGTCTTTCAATTTTAGAAATGTAGCACACTCGGTCTTTCAAGTTTGGGTATTCAAGGAGTTTTTGGCATATATTTGCTATCCGAAGGACATAACTCCAGCCACAAAAAACCAAAACAGATAGGCTTCACACAAGATAGACCAGACCGCACCAGAATATCCCTCCAAGCCTGAAGCAAATACCTACACCTGATGAAAATGGCTTGCCAAACCCCTAACACACTGAACCAATAACAAACCCAACACATACAGCGAGAAACCACTTGCGGACAAAAAACCAAAACAGAATAAGCTCAGAGTCGATTGGGCCAGCAGACGCAATCACTACAGGCAGCGATATATCATGAACTCTAACAAGAGTTGTGGACAACAACACTACAGGTTGACCTATTTCTCAGCTAAACTAATCAATTCCTAAATCATATACGAAATCATTTAATCCTTTTCTAATAGGACCACCATTTTAAAGCATATTTTCACCTAAACACAACCTAAAAGAAAATAAAATCAAGAAATGCATACCTCTGTTGTTACTACTTGTTGCGGTGAAAATCGGATAACAAATTATTAATTAATTTGCATCATATTTCTTTTACAACCGACTTTGATTTATCCAAAGGAAAGGTTCAAGATCGTTAGAAAAACCTAAAAGGAAAGATCTAAGGTTCGGGGGTTGGTTACGCCTAGGGAAGGTATTAGCACCCTAAACGTCCGTAGTACTCTACGGGAGCCTCTTGTTAAATGTTATCTTATGTTTGCTAAAGGTTCTATGCTAAAGGTTGAAACCCTAGGGGTTAATATCTAAGTATACTCGATAAAGCATCGCACTTTACCCCTACGTATCCTCGGGAATAGAATCAGAGTATGCGTAGTTCTACTTCTACTGAATGATTGACTGTGGTCAATATTCAGAGGGGGAATGAGTACAAGCTCGTTGTAGAGTTTAAGAACTCTCTAGATCTAGTTGTGATGGACCTATGTTGAAGTTTAGTCAGTAGGGAAAAGTGATAGATTCATTAGTATGAATATCACTAAGAGTTAAGGAACTCTCTCCTAAAGCTAGTTATAATTTCATGGCCTTTGATGAGGCCAAGAAACAAGGTTTCTTCCTAAGAGGTTACTTAGGTTAAGGTGGGGGCTATGACTTTAAAAGTCAATGTTAATCACCTTCCTTTGGAATAGGGGAAAAACAGTTGATAAGATACTAAGAGAAAAGATAAAGATATGATAAAACATAGAACATTGATATAGTATGAGAAAACAAACATAAGCATGAGGATGGCAATATGTTTCATGGATAAGATAAGATGAACATGATAATAAAGATACACATCAATATGCTTCAATCTTTAGGAAGACAAACATATAGAATGATTAAAAGAAATACATCAATATGCTTCAATCTTTAGGAAGACAAACATATAGAATGATTAAAAGAAATACATCAATATGCTTCAATCTTTAGGAAGACAAACATATAGAATGATATCAAGGATAACATCTAAAGAGGAACAACATTCATGTAAGAATCAAGCATGTGATAAATTAACATGGATATAATAATTCAAGAATTAAACAAGTCAATTTAGTGGAATAACATTTCAAGATTAACCAAGGTGCTTATAGATGATATTAATAATTAAACCAAAATTGATAATTAATCGACAAGGCAATTAACAATTAGAACACAAGTTGGCATTTAAAATTTAAGGTGAACAATTAATATCACAATGAAAATTCACATCACAACACAATTAAGATTAACATGTGGTAATTAAAAGTTAACATTCAAGACATAAGTTGATAATTTTAAAATTAACAACACAAATTAGCACAATTAGAATTAACAATACATTCTAAAATATAATTTATAATTAAGATTAAAAGCTAACCAAACAATTAATCAATTAAAAATAACACTTAGAAAATATATTAATCAACCACATAAATAATAAAGAACAAACTGAAATTAAATGTTAGGCAAAAATAAATAAGATGAAAGAAAAATAAAAAAGAGAAATATAATGCGCAGGGGGGTGTATGAGTATTTAGAGATGAACCGGGTTAAGTTGTTATGCACACAGGCCCTTGGACGGAGGGTGTGGGTAGCAAAACCATGAAGCCCATGGTCCAGAAAAAAGAAAAAACTTCAGCCAAAATGAAAAGCTATGGACGGGGTACAAAAGCATGTAGAATGTGTTATCAATCGGTCACTAGTCCTATAAGTGACTAAACGACAAACTAAGGCTCTAGCCACTCCCACACTGCCACATCGTCATCTTTCTCATGCATGCTACGCAAAACCCCATCGTGAACCAGCAGAACACGCATGGAGAAAACCTCAACTTCCCCAGCTATTTCCGAACTCATTTCTTAATTAAAATTAATGAAACAAGATAGCAACATGTAGTGTTCAAAAGGTAGAGTAGAACTAAACCTTAAACAACTCCAAACCGCAACTCAAACATGAAAAAAACAACATGGAAGTGGAGCATCTACATTGAAACAAAGCTAACGGAGTGATAATGTATCAACACGATTTCAAATAGACACTCACATTATCAATCCAAATCAAAACATATACAACATATGAATACGATGATATCATTTAGGATCATTTAAACTTAGACATGTAAACATGGGATCATGAAAACAAAACTTACCAAGTGGAGCTAGTCCACTGTCTCCTCAACTTGGAAGCTTCGGAATCCAAGTAGTTCAACCTCCTCCTTTCAAAGATGGTGATGTGCAAGCTGCTGATGAAGTGCTTCACTCTTGCTTGCTTGTGGTTCTCACGAGCTCTCTCTCTTTTGAATAGTATGTTTGTAGCAAGTATAAAGACTCACCAGCTCTAACATTTGGTGTAATGGGTTTGAGTTTTATTCTGAGGTATTGTTGTTGATTGGCCTCCCCCCCCAAATGAAAATGGAGAACCTTTTATATAGGCCTCTCAGATTTGGATTCTAGCTTTGAAACTTAGTGGACCTCCCTTGTCTTGCAAATAGAGTCGTTACGCATGGACTTCTTTGTTGATCAACCTTGAGCCAAGTGCCAAATGTTCCCTTGTTCTAATGGCTTTTGTCAGCAAAATTAAAAAGCAAATATCCGAAGAAACCTTGATGTGGAAACTTTACACAATGGAATTTGTTTTTATCCTTTGGTGTGTCAAACACAAAGTACAAAAGGCATGGTACCTTGATGTTAGTTTGCACGAGTTTTGTGGCAAATGATGTTGGGGACTGATGGCAAGACAGTAGGCAGTAGATTATACTTGAATTTGGCTAGGATTTGGTTCAAAAGGAAATGTATTTGTGTAATGAAAATCCAAAGTCATGGATCTCTTGTTTTGCACACGGCAAACTTCCAACATTGGACCAAATGTTATTACTCTTGATCCTCTTACGTAAATGGTGTGAGGAGGTGCAAATTTTGATGTCTTCGATATGTAAAAATGGTGCTTAGAAATACATGAAAGATCATGGCAAAGTTTGGTGCATTTAAAGACCCAAATTCTGATTTTTCTAAGTGTACTCAACATTACATTGTGACCACTTTAGTGCATGATATCTTGGTGACCATTAATCCAAATCATGAGATTTTTGTTTCCTTGAAAACTAGGCATTTCATACAACAACTTTTATTTGGAAATCTAATTGAAACAAGATCTTGAATGGTGAGAAAATCACCCATAAAGTCGTGTGCCCAAAACTGCCAAAAAGAAACTTAGAAAAATTATAAGTTATGGGAATTTGACAACTTGAAGTGCCTATCCTTAATAATTCATAACTTGAGAATGGTTTATCCCCTTGAGATGTTCCACATATGGTTGGAAAGCTCTCAACAAGCTCTACAACTTTCATTTGGGACTCAAGACTTGAATCCAAATGGAAAAGGGTGAAAAGTGGCGCCAAAGTTGGGAAAAAGAGTGGTGGAAAATGCTGAAAAATTTTCTAAGTGTTGGTCAAAATGTCTTGTAAGCTCCATAACTCAAAATCCAAGAATTTTTAGACAAAAAGTCATATGGAACAAATTGAAGGTCTTGAAAAGAGCTTTCCAATGAGCTTTGAGCCACTCCAATTGGATGTGTAGTTTAGGAGTTATGATCATTTCAAAATAGGCTATTAGGGGAAAAAATCTCACAAATGACATTTTCCTTGGTCAAAACCCTACTTCCCTTGCAAGAAAGTTCATGAAACTTGGGATGGATACTTTGTATACTCCATGAGACAAAATATGATGATTAGAACCAATAATTCTTCATTTGATCCAAAACTCCAAAAGATTAGGGCTTCAGTCAAACCCTGAATTTGACTGGGAATGCACTGAGGTTAGATCTTGCAATCTTGCTTATTCCTTCTCATCTAAAGGTCTTAGGAGACTCTTGAGGATGTTGATAAACCAATAGAACCAATAACTAGGGTTTGGGAGTCCATCTTGAGGGAAAATCCAAGCTGTTGGCTGATAAGTATCACAGAAACCCTAATTTGGAGGTGTAGTGAGGCTGAGGCTCAAACCTCTCTTGTTGAAGACCCAAAGATCTTGGATTCTTGTTGAATGATGTCCCTTGAATGTAGATGACTTCACATGGTGAGTGAACCACACAAATCTTGACTTAATGGAGCCAATTCCTTAGTGACTTCTTCAGAGTAAACCCTAATTCAACAGTCCTTGCACTGGAGGTCTTCTGTTGACTTGACTTGCTTCAAACAACTTGTGGAGCTTCATGATGATAGGTAAACCTAATTTGAACACAAAGAAACAAACTACAAGATATGGGTTAGTTCAAACAAATGCAAAGATGCTCCTAAGATGCACAAGAACTGGATGACATCTAAGGGTAAAAATTTAGGGTACAACACTACTCTTAAAAAATATCTCCCTCCTTGTTTTTCTTCTTAATCTTTTTGTATATCCAAGCTGACAAAAAACATTAATATCATCAAATTAAATAAATCACGAAATAGAAATTGGGAAGAAATTAGGTTAAAAAATTGTTACTCTGAAATAAGTTAAAAGTAAGGGAAATTGAAGGAGTGTTACCTTGAAACCACAGGAGTGTTACTTCTCCAAGAGATGAAAGTTTTCTAATCGAGAGAGAAAACAAAATCGAAAAGCTTACGATTTTGGGTGTGCTTGGCGGTGGCGGTATTACGCTAAGAGAGAACACGACGGTTACAGCAGGGTTGGAAGAGAGAGAGAGAGAGAGAGAGAGAGAGAGAGAGAGAGAGCACAATGAAGAATTGTGAGAGAAGAGGGAAAATTAAAAGTTATAAAAGTATTATTATAAAAGTATTATTAAATAAATTGGTTTATGAAAGAGGGAAAATCCAATTCATAGAAAATCAAATTTATTTGAGTGGGAGTGAGAGGGAAGCTAATGTAATTCAAGATAAAATCATATTTTTATTTTTATTTTTATTTATTTTATATTCATCTTTACGTTAATTACTTGCAATTTTAATCTATGAAATTTTTATTTATTTCTAAAAAGTTTATATATAATATAAAATACTTTACATATATTTATGTTTTAAAATGTAAAGAGATATCAAATTTTATTTTAATATAGAATAATAACTTATTTTAGAAAAATATTTTACTATAATTTTATTAAAATTTAAGCTATATTCTTATCAACCAAAATTTTAACTTAAATTATTTTATATAAGAAATTATATTAGGGAGGGAATATTTCCCTCACAAAAACATCTAATACATTTAAGAGGGAATTTGTGAGGGAAATATTAGTGAGAAATAAAATTCTTCTCAAATTCCCTCACCAAATGTATGGTTATCAAATTTGTGAGGGAATTTGTGAGGGATTTTTTGTGACGGAATAATTATCTCACAAATGTCTTCACTAATTTTTACTCATTCTTAAATAATCATGTACACAGTTTTCCCTCACTAAATTCATCGCAATTAGTGAGGGATTTAATTCTCTCACTAATTTACGTCTCTAAATTACATTTTTTTAGTAGTATAAAGATAATTGATCTTCCAATAAATTATATATAATAATCAAATTAAATATATATATAAAATTCACATATGCACCAAATAATTCTTTAAATAAATTATTTTAGAATCAATAAAATCAAATTTAAAATCCAAAGTATCTAGAATTTAAAGAATCAAATCTTTAGATTTACCTTATAATTTTGAGAGACATTCAAAACATTTCCACAAATAATATATAATAACTAAATATATTTAGCATAATATATCCATGTGATTAAAAGAAAATAGATTTTAGGATTCTCAATCATCAATCATAATTATACATGTGATTTCAAATATATTTAGCATGATATATATTAAATAACATATCTCCCAAAGAAAACCAAAATTTTCACAAATATTTTTCTTCTAAAAAATATTCAAATTTTAATTTTCAAACAAATCTTTATCATATAGTTTCTATGTCAAATTCAAAACTTTCCATAAATTTCAAGTAAGTGTAACAAAAAAAATACTGAAAAATTATCATTAAAACTCCTTGCCTCTTAAAACATATATATCAATATTTTAAAAAACCATGAATTTCAAATAAATGTTTCATGATCCAAAATAAAATAAAAAAATTGATGTTATATACATGAAGACCTGCTCTGATACCACTTGTTGGAATTAAATCAATAACAGTTAAGCACATATACATTTTCTACATATTATGTCATATACTTTACTGTGAAATACAATAGATAATACGAACATGTATATAATTACAGGATCTACGACATGTTAGTATATGAGAGAAGAGAGTGCATGTATACCTGAATCTATTGAGAAAATTTTGTTAGCGGTAATCCTAAAAGATAAAAGACGAACAACGAACACCTAGTGGTTTGTATGGTTCTTCCTCAACCCATACTCCTAGTGCCTTGAATACTCTTCAGATGGAGAGAGGAGATAAATTGCTTGTGTACGGTATATTGGGGACCATAGCTTATATATATTGGGATGGCAAATTAGGGTTCCTATTATTTCCAAATGGGTCATCCTGACATCTACTCATATTTGAGCTCATATCTAATTAATTAATTAATTAATTAATTAATTAATAGAAGTCTAATTAGCCTTTTAAATTTATTTGACAACTTAATCAATTAAGGCTTAATTTTGATAAATAGCTAATATAATTAAAATATATATGCCCACATAATAATTATTAGAATATAATAATTAAATCATATTTAAATTATAAAATATTCCAACATAGCATGCATGCAATGATGAGTAAAGTAGAAGAAAATGTATTCATCAATCTTAATCAGTTACATGATCATTGAGTTGCTTATATATCAAGAAATCTATAACTAACCAACCAACTAAAGTGTAACTAACTTAGAGTTAGTTATTTCTATTATGACCATTGGTTACATCATCATGTAGTTACACCAATATGTGCATGCGCATTGTTTACATTATCATCATCATCTTCATTATCATGAACAATAAAAACATTAAAATTGTATTATTTGTAGTAATGCACGTTTAGTAAAAGAAATAGTGTGTGTGGAGACTTGATTAAAATGTTAATTCCACGAGCTGCATGCGAGTGCTTCTTCATCTTAGACAGATAAAAATGATATAACATTGAGAAAAGGATGATATAACATTGAGTTAAGATGAAGACATGTCAAAGTGTTGACGAAGATGATGATGCTCAGTATGAGACTACCTCAAATGATGATTCCTTTACCTCTACTTCAACACTTCCTATCCTTCACACTGTACCTAGTCTTGCTTCTCCGCCAACAGTTTCCTTCCTATGAAGTATGGACACCTCTAGGAGTAGGCGTGTCGCGGTGTCCGACACACGTTGGTGTTAGACACTTCTATAACACACGTATGACACGTGTCAGAATAGTCAAAGAAGTGTCGGAAAAGTCAGAGAAGTGTTCACTAAAAAATGGTTTTTTTCTTTGTTTTGACACTCTTCGAATTAATGGTTGACACTCATAACACATAGGTTAGACAATTCAGACAAGTGTTTTAAACAAAAATTTGTTTTTTTTCTTTGCTTCAACACACTTTTATACGTATTTTTGACAAATCTCACAAATTTAAAATTGTTATTCGTGTAATATTAAAGACATTAATTTTGATTAAAATATTTTCAACTTATTTAATCATATATGGATAAATAAAGTTTAATACTCTCTTATATATACCGGTGTCAATCTCCTATATTTTAACATTATTGGTGTCTAAGTCTCGGTGTCGTGTCATATCTCGGTTTCCGTGTCAGAGTTCCTACTTCATAATTTCCTTCTTTGTCTTAGCACCGTTTTCCATTCCTTCTTGTCCTCTCAATGCTAGTGGCTCCCATATGATATCACTTTAGGTCTAAGTATGTAATTTACATTGCTTGCATTTTACGTTGAAACTATTTATTTTTCTTTGTTTAAAATTACTGCACTATATTCTCTGTGTTTTATTTTCACTCTCTTTACCTTGTGATTTAGTTTCTCGAGCTTATCTTTTGTGCCTTGATGATGAAGAACACGTATGTACTTTAGCACATATTCTTATGAAACCCATTAATTAACAAGGTCAAAATCCTATCAGATACGATCCTTTGATAAGCTATATTTTTGTGAGAAAAAAATTGTTGACATTGACAATACCACACCATAACCGAAACACATGGGTAACCATCCTCGAGCTGCTTTAATTCCCATTATTATATTCTATTCCCACACCAAGTAAATATTAATCAATCAACAAACATTTTTGGCAAGAAAATGAGCCAATTGTCAACTATATTTTTCTTCTGTAGCAAAAATTTTTTTTTTTAGGCAAAAGAAATATTATATAAATAGAACACCAATTAGTGCCCTACACAATTACACAAGGCCACTATCTAAAACTTGATTCTATATGTACAGCAATAACGGTTTTGGATAAGAAGAGTCAATGACTCACACATTGGTAAAAGGAGTCAATGTCTAATATAGAACATTTCCTTTGAAGAAATTGAAACTATAACCCTTTGACTTTAATTTTATGATTATAAATACATGGCTAAATGAAGGGTATGACACATAATTGTGTTTAGAAAATAATAGGTTAAGTTTCATTGAAGTTATCGATCTGCTCAAATGTCTTGCATGAGGCAGAGAGAGTGGATTTGAGCCAAGGATGACTTGCCGAAGATTTCTGCCAATGTGGAATACCTTCCTTCTCATTTGGGTGTTGTCGGGGAGTTATTCTTGCTCACATTTGCTCTCTTTTCTTTCATATAAGACTGATTAAAGAACTTCAAATTAAAGATGTGGGAGCATTTTCAAAATATGCTAAATATATCTTTATATATGTTTTGACAAATGAATTAATGAGAAAGAGAATTGCTATATGGTGAGTGGTTGTGAGTTTTCTTATAGAGTGAAAGTTCACAAGTTCAATTCTTTTATTTGAATAGTTTTTGAATTTATTTGTCAAAATAAAAAAATAAATGGCAAAAAAATTGCACCTACCTAGTTTTAAACTTGAGACCTCTTGGTTAGGGGGCAGCATCGCGTACCACCAAATTATTACAACATTTTTACTGTTATTGATAGATAATCATTTGCGAATGGCCATGTTAAAACCATTTAAATAGTACGTTTCTCTTTTAATTGGTACAAGTTTTTCTATAAATAGAAATATTTTGCAAACTGAAAATAGACATGAAAATAACATATTTCAAGAGGCAAAAATCATATATAAATCATTCCTTTATGTTTTCTAATGCACGAAAATAAATGAAAAAATTTTATTTAGTAAAATATTATTGAGTTGTATGTTTAACTTGAATTTGTCATTCATGTTAAGATTTTCAAAATATCTTAAAGGAGATTTTCTAGATTTTCTATTTGCATTTAATCTATCTAAATTGATAAGGCGAATCGAATAAAAAATTTAATGTAAACACACACTTTAATATTTATTTTGTGCTGCTCTAATCATACTATTTTCATCTTTTTATCATTCATGTTTTGCAGCATACCTTAACACGACATGTAACAAAAGTTAGTTTGCATTGTTACACGTTCAAATATAGCATGTTTCCAGTATCATTGTGGCATCATTTTCGTATATAAAGTTGGGTACAAGAGTCATTCAACCTTTATAAATTAAAAAGTTGAGTTTTGATGTTTGCAACACTACCTTGATTAACATATAAAAAAAGAGACAAAAACTAAGGCTTGAACAATAGTTGCACCATGCAACTGTTGTAGGGCTAAGAGAAAAAAAATAGGCCTATATATGTACTTTGATTTGAAGATGCTGTGAATATGATCTATGTGTCTTGTACGTTTTTTTATAAGAGATTTTATTGAAGAGAGTACAAGGGGTATTCAAACCCTGATATAATAGATATTTCAAACTAACTAAAGGCTACGAAATACAATGAAAAGGAGCTACACATAGGGGTGTGCATGGTTCTAAAATCAAACCAAATTGAACCAAATATATGAATCAGTTTGGTTTTTAAAACCACTGTGATAAAACTTGTTTATTTTTCTAAAACCGGTTTATGTTTGGATCAGTTTGGTTAATAATCGATTTGCACCAAAAAACCAGTTTTTGTTTGGACCAGTTTTAAAACCAAATTTCCCTCAAACTTGTTTTGACTATAACTTAATACCGTTTGAAATCTCTAAAACGATCGCAACAAAACAATATCTGCAAATATCGATATTAATACCGTTATTATCGATTTATATATTAAATAAAAATTTGTGATAAATTTACACCGCGACGATCGCAATCAGTGTCGTAGAGTCTGTATCGACCAAAATAGTGAAAGTCTTAATCCAATTGCAACTATATTTTAAAACACTGTTCACAATGCCAAACACATCCTTAAAAATGTACATGCCTCTATTTTTAGTTCATTACTCTCTCTTTTGTCTTTTTAGCTTCAGCTGAACACTTTATTAAACGAATGCATTTTTAATTGCCTCTATGTTGTATTTGTTAAGTTTTTTTAAGGACCAAAATGAGGTTTATATATACACTACTACTGTAGGTTTGTTACGTATTTTGAATTTTTCTTTTTCCTTTTTATTTTTTCTCTTTGATGCTCTAGCATAAAATTAGTGAAAGTGTAAATTTAAGAAAAATCGTGGAGATTTCGTGGATCAGACTTCAGATTTTTTTATCATATGGAACTGAACTTTAATATTGAAATAGGCTCACATGAGTTTTATATATATATATATATATATATATATATATATATATATATATATATATATATATATATATATATATAAAATATACATTACTTTAATTGTCACTTATGACTATGAAACAAAAACAAGACAAAGAGCAAATTATGTTTAAAAAGTGGATTAACCATTTAAGTATTGGTTTGAAATAGTGGACATTGGTTTTTTATGGTTTTAGTAAAATGAATTTGGACTAGTTTTTAAACCAAATAATATGGACTTTTGAAATTGGTGCATCATATTTTTAAATTTGGTTCTTGTGAACCAGTTTTTTTGCACACCCCTAGCTACACAAAAATCGTAAAAATTAAAGTTGAACTTAGGCATATCGACGATCAAAGACCACTTCCAACTATTGAGTTTGACATTCTAGACAATATCACTGCAATTACAAAACTTACCTTCGAATAGGATGTCGTTTCTACGATTCCAAATCCCCCACAAAATCGCCCACTAAAACACACCTGCTCTAGAATTTATAACCTTCTTAGCCAAAACAGAATTAAAACCCAAAAAGATGCTGACAATATCAGAATCCTCTACGTCGTCTGTCTCAAGCCACTTACAAACTCCTTCCCAAATAAGTTTAGATATGTCGCAGAGAAAAAATAAATGCATTAAACATTCATCGTATCGAAAACAAAAGACACAAGAAAGATCATGCGGCGAGCTAAGGATTTTCATTTTAAGAAATTGGTCCCTGGAAGCTAATCTATCCAACAAGACTTGCCAACCAAACACGTTAATCTTCATTGGAATATCTGAATCCCACAGTACAGCCAGAGCTTTTGAAACGCTTTCTGCCTCTACAGTAGAGAAAGGAGAATTAGTAGCAGAAATACTTACATAACAAGCTCCTACCATAAAAGCTTGCGTATCCCCATTTATCCATCTTACAGAATCTTGTCTGTCAAGCCTAATGTCCTGTTGTAGTAACGGACTGCGAACCGCACCGTAAGAGTCTTCGAAACTCTCCATACCAGTATCCGAAATCCCAAATTCATCCCAGACCAACGATCCGTCTTACTAAAACCCCATGTTACCCACCATCTCATATTGTCTGCTACTAGCACTGAAAAGATCTAGAAACTATAAAGAAAGTTGTATGCCACACTAGGAGGTGCTCCAAAAAGGTTTGAAAAAACCATTTCCCACATCAAACTCAACATTACCACCAAAGTTGAATGTTGATTTTCCAACACTCCGTCTAAAGCAAATCAAATCACACCACTACAATGATGACGAAGCCTTCACACATAATAACTTTCCGGACAAAATAGAATGTTCGAAATTCTGTAACAATGCCTCAAAAGATCATACCAAATAGCATTCCTATCGATCAACATCCTCCACTTCCACTTATTCAATAGAGCATCGTTAAAATCTTTGATACTCCTAACCCCAAGGCCTACATCAATCTTATCATTGCAAATTTGACTCTAACTAATCCACGCTATTCTCCTCACATCATATGATCCGCCCCAAAATAAATTCATTTGAATTCTTTCAATCTCTTTCCACACACTAATTGGAACCATATAGAAGGACATAAGGAAAATAGGTAAGGAATTTAGCACAGATTTAATCAAGACGAGTCTACCTCCTTTTTAAGCACTTTAGATTTGCATCTAGACAGTTTCCCTTTGATCTTCTCTACTAAAGGTTTCCACGTGCTAATCCTTCTATTATTACTGCCTATAGGAATACCTAAGAAACTGAAACTATGTCCTTCAATCTTACAAGCCAGGAAGTTCGCCGTAGCCAAGACAAAGTGGTGGTTCAAGTTCAAACCATGGATTTTACTTTTATGAAAATTTATTCCCATCCCAGACACCAATTCGAACCCTCGAAGAATGGCTTTTATACTCCATAGGTTCTTCCAATCGCCTTCACAAAAAAGAATCGTATAGTCGGCAAATTGGAGAACCTCAATTGATTTCTCCTCCGCCACCTGAAAACCAGAAAAATCACCAATAGCAACAACCTTCCTAATCATACAAGTGAGACCCTCGGTAACCAAGACAAACAAAAACGGTGACAACGGGTTGCCTTGCCTAAGACCTCTCTCAACCATAAAATCAGCAGTAGGCCTTCAGTTTACTAAAATAGACAGAAAGCAAGTAAAAACACAAGATTCCATCCAACTCATCCATCGATCTCCAAATCTCATCTTCTTCAATATAAATTTCAAATAGTTCCTGCAAACTCTATCTTAAGTTTTTTCGAAATCCAACTTGAACAGCATACAACTCCGATTGTTACGAGTTGCAATATTCAAAATTTCGTTTGCCGCAAGAACTCCGTCTAAAAGAAACCTACCTGGCACGAAAGCAGTTTGGCACGAAGATATAAGGAAACCTAATACCTTTTTCAGCCTAGCTGCTAAGACTTTTGAGATAATTTTCTGCATACAACCCACCAAACAAATAAGCCTAAACTCCGTGAGTCCTTGAAGATTCAAAGTCTTTGGAATAAGAGTAATAAAAGCAGAACTAACAGTTATGCTAAGTCTAGGAGAACCATGAAAATCTTTGACGAAATATATAATATCCGCTTTCATAAAGTCCCAACACTTTCTTAAGAAAAAGAAGTTGTAACCATCTGGCCCCGGGCTTTAAGTCACCTCGCAATCCCACACGGTTGCCTTAATCTCGCTATTATAAAAGGGAGATTCAAGAACCCTACATTGATCCACGGAAAGAGACCTAACTTGAACATCCTCTAAAACCGATATGTTCTGTTCTGGTTCTGAAAATGCTATCTTGAAATGGTTTCTAATACACTCCTTGACATCCTTAACACCTTTGACCACTCTTCCTTCCTCCTTAACATATTTGCCAATAAACTACCTTTTCTTCCTAGACTTAAGAACGACATGGAAATATTTACTATTATGATCTCCGTCTTTCCTCCACTTCAACCTTGATTTTTGTAAAAGTAAGTTCTCCTTCAAATAAAGATTTTTCCAAAAACTCGCAGTAACTTTACTTCTTCTATCAGCATACTCCTCTAACTCTTTTGTGCCACTTCCTGCTAGGGTTGCATCCAATCTATTCACCTCCTTAACACAATCCTCTATCTCCAAATTCAATCTACCCAAAACTTCCTCATTCCACTTTTTGAGACTAACCTTCAATAGCTTCAACTTCTCTTTTTATACGAAATCACCCCGCCCATACACCACAAGTTTACCCCAATAATCTTTTACAAAGGGCAAACAATTCTTATTATCAAACCAACAATCAAGAGCCCTAAATGGTTTAGGGCCTCAATTTAGACGATTCAACTCGATCCATATCGGGCAATGGTCTAAAATGTCCCTTTTTTCGACAACTTGGTTCACCACTCCCCATCTATCGACTAACAAGTCAGGAAAGAAGGAATCTGTCAATACGACTCATGGATCTCCCATCACCGATAAACCATGTGAACCTACTACCCTCACAAGGAACATCCACAAGGCCACTGCCTTCCATAAAATCTCGGAACACCTATATCTCTTTATGCTTATTAAAATTAGAACACTCTTTCCTTTTTGAAAACTTCAGAATATCATTGAAATTTCCCCCTATAATCCATTCTCCATCCTTATGATTACTAATAAGGCCTAAAATATTCTTCCACAAAATACATTTCAGAGAAATATTTCATGAAGAATACACATTCAGAATGTAATAATACACCCCCTTCCACAGCACTTTGACACCTAAATAACCATCCCCTGAGAAAGAAAATATAGATTGAATATCACAAGATTTCCACATAGATAACAAACCTCCTGACTGCCAGTTTGAGAGAGAGCACGACCAAGCAATTTCCTCATGACTCCACATCGAACTAACAAGCTTCTCGTCCACAGATTTACATTTAGTTTCTTGAAGCATAATAAAATCCAGATTACCGGACTTAATAAAGTTATTGATTCTCCTTCTCTTGCACTGCTACTGCTCCCTCTAATATTGAAAGAAATAATATTTATGACTTCCCAGATTTGGACACCTTCGATTTTTCTTTTCTCACTTTTTCGCTACTTTCCATCTCCCTTATCTTCTTGTTGTAGTCTATTGCTTTATCTTTTGCTACCACTCCTAATTTAGAAATGGATTTCCACACCTTGTCACCTACATTTGGATCCATGTTATCCCAGAATCTCCCGTTTCCTTGTCTAACGTCTGAATCTCTCAGAGATTCACAACAAAGGATTGATCCTCCTGAAAATCTATCACACTCCTCATCTATAGAATTTACGACACCTATGGAAACCACCTCAGCCTTCTTCCTGGACTTTTTAGGATTTCTCAATGGTTCAAGAAATGAAGGATTCGCAAAAGAGTTACTAGGTATTGAATTAGGGATTAGAGAAAGACCTACTTTAGGAACGAATCCAACATTAGGATTATTTACCAAGTTCAAGTCACCTTCCACCTCACCATCATAAGTGGCCCCGCCCACAATAATGTCGTCTTTGATCCCTTCATAATTTAATTGGGCTTGCTCTAACAAAGGCTCCCAAACAGCGTCCAAGGCTACACTCGTTGGAAGGCCCAACACTAATGCCTCTTCAATAGGCCCAACTGCACTAGACCTGACAGGGACATAAGCACACTCCAAAAAAGACTTATCCATAGGCAACAAGGCCCCCAAAACACTAAGACTAGAATTATTTGAACCACTACATTCTTTCCCATCATGCACAACTTTTAAAGCACTATCAAATGGACAAGGAACCACTTTATCCTTCAGCTTCTTTTTAGTTCTCTTTATACCAGGGTTTACGTTAACCACTATCTGAAAAGACAAAAAAGCAGGCTCAACCCTAAGAGAGTGGTCAGAGGGGATACTCTCGCTACTATCAAGGTTATCTAAAGAAACATGATCCTCTAGTAAACCAACTACTTCGTCATCCCAACTAGTCGCTACATATTGTCATACCCCAAATTTTGACCACTAAGATTTCCCATCATTGTGCAAATCATCAGCACAATATGGATGTACCTTTGTACCTCATTAGTCTCCCCAAAGATGGGTGAGCATTCACTACAATCAAATTAGGGTTTTAAACCCTCTCAGAGTTCTTAGACAAAGGATCAATCAAGGAATGACATGATATTCAACTTGTCTAAGCCTCTCAAACATCCACAATGGATCAAGAGGACTCCCACATCAAGAATCAAGCACAAGGTTGCAACCTTCCAAGTGGATCAAGCCTCAAGATCGCCAGTGTCACCAAATTAGGGTTTTGGTCGACCAGGGCCTCCAGATGGAAATTTTCCTCTGGGCATGAGCCAATGCTTCAAATCATAACCTAATACACTCCATGGAACACCATGGACCCAATCATCAAGTCAATTTTACCTTAGGGGGTGCATTCATAAAAAATCAGTAATTAGGGTTTCTTGACCTAATTCACCCCTAAGTTGACTTTTGGGACAAATCATGAGCCAAGACCTCAAGAGAGGATTTGAGGGTCTCTAACATACCACATTGATCCATTTTCAACAATGGATTGGTCCAAGAAGCTTGAGCAACAAGTCTCAATTTCATCTGAACCACAGTTAGGGTTTCGCGAGAAAAGTCAACTGTAACTTTGACTTTTGACCAGAACACACTCCCAAACCCTAGGATATGATTCAATACACCCTATAACACCTATGAAATTAATCCATCAAGTTTGATTTAGGTCAAGGACTTGATTTCATAGAGGATCGCACAGTTTGGAATTCATCGGACAAAAAGTCAACTGTGCGCAAAAGTCAACTTTGACTTTTTGAGATTTTTCACAAAAATGGATTTTTAACCCTAAAATGATGTTAATGTATGATTTGAATCATCATTCATTAAGAAAAAATCAAGAAAAGTGGGATAACTTGTAAAAGGGGTAACCATAAAAACATAGAAAATTTTCTAAGTTATGAACAAAGTGGCAAGTGTACCAACTTTGGAGGATCATAACTCCTAAACCACAAAGCCATTTTTCCCCATCCAAAGCTGGAATTGTAGCCCTCATGGTCCTCTACAAAAGCTTAAAACTGACCTCCCTCCAAATTCCTCATGGATTTTGAGTTATGGGATGATCAAAATCACTAAAAACATGAAAGTGCATCATTTTCCAACACTCGGAAAAATTCTGGCCAAGGCAGATTTTGTTGAAAACACCAAAACTTGTGAGATCTTTTCACATAGTTGCAAGCTGAATCATGTCCAAAGGTAAACATCAATATTGTTGCATATGTTGCTAAGAATTCAAAGAGCTTTTCAGCATGAATTGATTCAACTTGAGCCAAGAGAAATTCATGCCCAAAGTCATGCTGCTGCAAGCTGTTTTGGAAAAATCGGTTTGCATGTTTGCTTGCCACACACGATTTCTGGACCCAAACCAAGGATCATTATGCCATATGTACTCAAACCAATCACAATGCAACTGATCCAACAGATAAAGCTGAGTCAAAAAGCCAAGGGATCTTCTGTAACACCCCAATTCCCATCGCGAATAAATAATACATATATAAACCAGAGTAAATAAAAATAATTCTTTTCGACAGATACAAGGATGCCACATTTGAAGAAAGAAAACACAATCCCTGCTCATAAATTTGATACATAACACAAAATGGGATAAACATCAAATAGAAACGTTTCCATACAAAAGGAAAGTTCAATTATGGAATAAAGCGGAAATATCCATAACTGACATGTTTTCCAGAATAAATTGTTTTATAACATCAAAACATTCATACAAAGGTAATACAAAATAGATCCAACAAATGTATACATATATATAACAAAAGCGTTCCCCGACTCCCGTGCTACGTATCAGAGCAGACAGACAGACAAAATGATGGAGAACTAAGCTTCACAAAATCCTCCAAGATACTAATCTGCAATTGCCTCATAGAGCAACAAACCATAGCAGAAGGGTGAGAAATAACAACTAAATCAAGATTGCATAATATTATACAAACACATATAAATTCACATACACAATTATTCTCACCACAAGCATCACATATTAATACATATAGCATGCCACAGATACATAACATTTCACACATAATGCATACCAAAATTATAAGATATGGAAACACACCACCACCTCACATAGCATATGTCTATACATAAAACATATCACCCATAAACAATGCATTTATCACATATGCACATCAATTCACCAATCCAATCATAAATCTCAACACATACTCAATCAATTCACAATTTCCCACACATAATCAATCCATTCATGATTTTCCACACATAATCAATCCAATCATAAATCTCAACACATACTCAATCAATTCACAATTCCGCACACATAATCAATCCATTCATGATTTTCCACACATAATCAATCCAATCATGATTTTCTACACATAATCAATCCATTCATGATTTTCCACACATAATCAATCCAATCATGATTTTCCACACATAATCAATCCAATCATGATTTTCCACACATAATCAATCCATTCATGATTTTCTACACATAATCAACCCATTCATGATTTATACAAATGCAAAGAGACCGACACAATGACTCTATGCAAATGCGGTACCATCCATCCATCAATCTCATCATTAGTTCACTCAGGATCTATTGGAATCATCGCTTGTTACTTCGTGTAACTCCCCGTCGGGCAAACGATGTTCCCCGTCGCTTTAGGTCCTCTTTGTATAAGGCACACGACGTTTATGGATCGCTTTAGGTCCTCTTTGTATAAGGCACACGATCTGATCGCTTTAGGTCCTCTTTGTATAAGGCACATGATCGTCTATAATCATCGCTTTAGGTCCTCTTTGTATAAGGCACACGATGTTATAGCGGATTCCCTCTGGAACCGTTTCGTCGCTCACACCCACTAGGGCACACGACATCACAAGTTGTATATCATGATGCTGGGCATACAAGGACTCATGACAATCAAATGCATCTTCACAATTCAACAATACGAATTATCTCATCATCATTATTCATGCATTGGAAATCAATTCAAACAATGCATTTACTTGCCATAAGGCCACCAATTAACACACATTGAATTTCACATAAACAATGCATTTCATCATAATGCACACACCACAACAATCCCACAAAACATCATAACAACATACACGGATATTAAATCAAACAATGTATTTTACCACACAACAACATCATTAATCATGCATTGCAATCACATCGAAAACAATGCATTTACTTTCCCTAAGGCCACAAATCATCATCACAACATTCACGTCACCTGCATTCACATCATATAATAGCACACAAGCTATACATTATATATCCAAAGCATATTGCATGATAACACATCAATTACACAGAGTTAAGGCGGTAAAAGTCGACAAAATGACACATTTCTAAATTCCTGACATAATTAAATAGGCCACAAATCTCAAAACCATTTTAGTAAGAAAGAACATTTCATTAGCTTTCCAACAATACTAGGAACTTCCCGATCCGACTTATGGATCAAAACTTATGCATTTTCAAAGAAAACAAACTCATTGTAATTCCCCAGGACCGCCCGGCGCTGGCCCTTCGTCTTTACTTCGCCCGGAGAAGCAGGGGCGTAACAATTTCCCATTCATGACTCAAAGGAGTCAGAATTGTACCAAGCTGCGCCTCTCGGGCATCGCCCGGCGCAAGCCTGCGTCGCCCGGTGCTCAAAGCACAGCCCAGCGGTTCACATCAGATGCAGAATTTTCTGGTGCGTTTTCCTTGGTCCAAAATCCAACTTTTCCCCACCAAAACGGTTTCAACATCAAAACAAATATCAACGATTATTCATAAACAAAGTGTGATCATACTACACAATTTATATCGATTTCCGACCGTGAAAACGTCGATTTCTATTCGTTTATCTCATTTCGACCTATATTTGAAAAACTAGTAAACAATCCAACACACATATACATATACATATACAGGCAAGATATAATCGAAACTTCTCACCCTTACCCGATTATTCGCGATTGAAACGGAGTATTCTTCACTTTTTCCTCTTTCTCCTCTTCTCTCTTTTTCCTTCTCTTCTCTTTCTCTTTTCTTTCTTTTCTTTTCCTTTCTCTATTTTTCTCTCTATTTCTCTTTTTATAAAAATATCTAACAAATCAAATGACCATTTTACCCCTTAACTCAAATATCTCGCAAATGCTCTCAAAATGCGATGAAATAAAATTTCGGGAAATAAAAGTTGAAAAGAAGTTATAATTTATTGCAAATATTTTACTTATCAGGAAAATTAACCAAATGATTCACTTAGCAGGTAAAACACAACAAATTCACACATTTCACAAAATTCACACAAATGAAATAAATAAATACAATTAACGAAATCGGGGCATTACAATTCTCCCCCACTTAGAAATTTTCGTCCTCAAAAATATAACTGATACGAACAACTCGGGATATGATTCACGCAACCGACTAACTAACTACCATGCCAACACTAGGCACACCACGAATAACACAACTGACAAACCACCTTGCTAACAGCAACAACAACAACGACACGACAACGACGACAACTACAACGACAAGATGCAAAGCCCATACAATACACTTGACGACCAACTCACAACTCAAAGAATACCCAAGGTACAAACACACAGGTTCACTCTTGAACCGAAACACAACAAGCTCGTTACCCTCACCAAAGGTAACACCCCCCTAATTCCCCACACAGGAATTAGCTACGCGCACTCGAACCATCACGATGGAAATGAGGCAACAACACAAACAAGAACATAAAGTTCCACGACCCAACATCGTCTCCACAACATTAATACAACAATGCTACGATTCACCAATCGAACATATAACCAAAACAATCCATCTACACAGTAGCCCATGAATAATATTTAAACCTTTCACCTATCACGTCCATTATGAGATGTCCCATAGTCTCACCAGTCATACATGTTTCCAATGTTCAACCTATGAACTCTTACAAGTCCCACACGCATATACAAAATATGCCACATCACGCTTCTGCTGCGCACTCTGACTACTCGTAACCCTCAAAACTACCAATCTCACGTCCAAAGTCTAACTCTTTCTCATATTCGCCAAAAATCACTGTTCACTTTTAATACACCCAACTTCACACTCTACTGTGTTATCTCACACACCAGACACAAGTCTCTGAATTGCTCGAATAATTTTAATTCTCTAACCATCAAAACAACCATATGCAAAGACTATCGACTTAACTCTTCAGGAACAACATTCGCTTTTCCCGAAGGATAATCCAAGCCCAATTCATAACTTGTCACAAATCCTAATCATCCTCGTTGTCTCATACTCAATTCCGTCAGGCCAAACAAGTACTCAAAACCCTTGTGATTACTAAACACTTCGAACCTAGAACAATAAAGATAATACCTCCAAATTTCCAACACAGTACAACTGCAACCAATTCCAAATCCAGAATAGTATAGATCCTTTTATGAATCCTCAATTGTAGTAAAGCATAAGCCACGACTTTGCCCTCTTACATTAACACACTGACTAAACTCATCAAAGACACATCACAATACCTCACCAATGGTTTATTAGGATCACACAGAATCAAAACTGCAGCCGTAGACAACTCTACTTTAGCTCTCTGAAACTTTCCTTACAACGAACATCCAAAGCAAATGACTTACCCTTTACAAGTCAACTGAAGTAACGAAAACGCTAACTTGGAAAAGCCTTCCATAACCTCCGGTAATAACCAACTAAAAAGTCCAAAAAGATTCTAATCTCCTTAACCACCTTCGGAGCCTCTCATTGTAGAACTGCATCTACTTCCGATGAATCCATAACCATACTCTCATCTGAAATAACATATCCAAGAAAACTAACCTTTGTCAACCCAAATTCTCACTTGCATAACTTAGCATAAAACTTCGGCTCTTTTCAATACTTGTACTTCAAATATCAAACACTCTACCTGTTCTTCCCCTGAGTTTCTAACGGATCCGAATACCCTCAATCCAAAACCACTACGAACTTATGCAAATAAATATGGAAGATACGATTCATCTACTCCACAACCATTACAGACTCATTACTAACACCAAATAACCTCACAGTACGTTATAATGCCTAACCAAATCCCAGAAGATAAAACTTCTTAAAGCTTTTGCAAAATTTTTCACTGGGTAACTGGTTACTCCCATACAAGCTTGACCAAGTAAATAACAGCCTATCCCGATGATAACAAACATAGCCAGTCACATTGAATCGATCAAAGCCTCAACTCACACAATTCACCACTCTTATCAAACATTTCAACCAATTGTGATTTCACTCAACCTCAACCAACCCAATCAGTTATCTATTCATGAAAGTGGACACTTGTTCTTAATCGTTACCTTATTCAACTGTCAGTATTCCATACACAATTGCTTCTCTTGACAGTCCAAATTCCATAAATCCCAACATGTAGCAACAACCAATCCAAAAGAACTCTCAAATTGTTCGCAATTCGCCCCACTCCAAAACGTAAGCTATCTAGAACACAACTGCAAGTTTCCATACTACTCCCTGATTAACACGCAACCTCATGCTATCATCCTTTTCCTTACCAATCATGCTGGACCTCTTCAAGTCGACACACTAATGTTCCATCCAAAAACACATCCGACAACCATGCACAACTGACGGCCCATCACTGTGACCTTCTTGCCAATTTCCTGAACACTATCATCACTAACCTGACAAGCATCTGAGTTTCACTTCCTAAAAGTTTTCTACTTACTTAGCAGATATAATCCTCAACTATTCACCTTCGTCCAATTTTGAGTTCACTCTCTACTCTCTAATAAGCATCCATTAATAATACCCAATCATTCTCTCTCAATGACTTCCCAACTTGACCAACATACCAAAACCTCTAATCCGCCTCATCTTCCGATATAAGAATCTTCATCGACTCAACAAAACAATCTGTAACCCCTTTCTTAAATTCCAAACAATTCTTTGCACCCACTATCAAAGCCCGGAAAGACACGTCTATTCCATCCAACATAATTTCGTCTACTATCAACAAGAGATTAAGGGTGATCAGTTCCTCAATTTGTCAATAGACAGCCGACAATCATGATGGGGCATAAACCATCTTTACCAAAATATAATAGTATTCCTTACATCCTGTGCACAAAACTACCTAAGGCATAAATCCTTAGTTGACGTAAACCTTACCTCCGCATTCCCTCTGGAACCGGGAACAACACTGTCCAAACAACACTTATAATCTTGCAACCAACACTCCACAACTGAAGCAACGTGGAAAAGCACCAGCTTCTCCCCCACTTATCTCACTCTCACACCTGAAGAAAAAGGATTAGAAAACCAAAAAGTACTAACAGTGTTTCAGACACATATCACGTACTAAGGGACAAACAACACCGACAGTATTCAACTGCCACATCAACTGACTCAACAACTTGGCCGGACAGACCGACCTGCTCTGATACCACTTAATGTAACACCCCAATTCCCATCGCGAATAAATAATACATATATAAATCAGAGTAAATAAAAATAATTCTTTTCAACAAAAACAAGGATGCCACATTTGAAGAAAGAAAACACAATCCCTGCTCATAAATTTGATACATAACACAAAATGGGATAAACATCAAATAGAAACGTTTCCATACAAAAGGAAAGTTCAATTATAGAATAAAGCGGAAAGATCCATAACTGACTTGTTTTCCAGAATAAATTGTTTTATAACATCAAAACATTCATACAAAGGTAATACAAAATAGATCCAACAAATGTATACTTATATATAACAAAAGCGTTCCCCGACTCCCGTGCTACGTATCAGAACAGACAGACCGACAAAAGGATGGAGAACTAAGCTTTACAAAATCCTCCAAGATACTAATCTGTAATTGCCTCATAGAGCAACAAACCACAATAGAAGGGTGAGAAATAACAACTAAATCAAGATTGCATAATAATATGCAAACACATATAAATTCACATACACAATTATTCTCACCATAAGCATCACATATAAATACATATAGCATGCCACAGATACATAACATTTCACACATAATGCATACTAAAATTATAACATATGGAAACACACCGCCACCTCACATAGCATATGTCTATACATAAAACATATCACTTATAAACAATGCATTTATCACATATGCACATCAATTCACCAATCCAATCATAAATCTCAACATATACTCAATCAATTCACAATTTCCCACACATAATCAATCCATTCATGATTTTCCACACATAATCAATCCAATCATAAATCTCAACACATACTCAATCATTTCACAATTTCGCAGACATAATCAATCCATTCATGATTTTCCACACATAATCAATCCAATCATGATTTTCCACACATAATCAATCCATTCATGATTTTCCACACATAATCAATCCAATCATGATTTTCCACACATAATCAATCCAATCATGATTTTCCACACATAATCAATCCATTCATGATTTTCCACACATAATCAATCTATTCATGATTTATGCAAATGCGGTACCATCCATCCATCAATCTCATCATTAGTTCACCCATGAACTATTGGAATCATCGCTAGTTACTTAGTGTAACTCCCCGTCGGGCAAACGATGTTCCCCGTCGCTTTAGGTCCTTCTTTGCATAAGGCACACGACGTTTATGGATTGCTTTAGGTCCTCTTTGTATAAGGCACAATTTTTGATCGCTTTAGGTCCTCTTTGTATAAGGCACACAATCGTCTATAATCATCGCTTTAGGTCCTCTTTGTATAAGGCACACGATGTTATAGCGGATTCTCTCTGGAACCGTTTTGTCGCTCACACACACTAGGGCACACGACATCACAAGATGCATATCATGATGCTTGGCATACAAGGACTCTTGACAATCAAATGCATCTTCACAATTCAACAATATGAATTATCTCATCATCATTATTCATGCATTAGAAATCAATTCAAACAATGCATTTACTAGCCATAAGGCCACCAATTAACACACATTGAATTTCACATAAACAATACATTTCATCATAATCCACACACCACAACAATCCCACAAAACATCATGACAACATACACGAATATTCAATCAAACAATGTATTTTACCACACAACAACATCATTAATCATGCATTGCAATCACATCCAAAACAATGCATTTACTTTCCGTAAGGCCACAAATCATCATCACAACATTCACGTCACATGCATTCACATCATATAACAGCACACAAGCTATACATTATATATCCAAAGCATATTGCATGATAACACATCAATTACACATAGTTAAGGCGGTAAAAGTCGACAAAACGACACATTTCTAAATTATCGACATAATTAAATCGGCCACAAATCTCAAAACCATTTTAATAAGAAAGAACATTTCATTAGCTTTCCAACGATACTTGAAACGTCCCGATCCGACTTACGGATCAAAAGTTATGCATTTTCAAAGAAAACAAATTCATTGGAATACCCCAGGACCGCCCGACGCTACCCAACGACCGCCCGGCGCTGGCCCTTCGCCTCTACTTCGCCCGGCGAAGCAGGGGTGTAACAATTTCCCATTCATGACTCAAAGGAGTCAGAATCGTACCAAGCTGTGTCTCTCGGGCATCGCCCGGCGCTCAAAGCACCGCCCGACGTTTCACATCAGATGCAGAATTTTCTGCTGCGTTTTCCTTGGTCCAAAATCCAACTTTTACCCACCAAAACAGTTTCAACATCAAAACAAATATCAACGGTTATTCATAAACACAGTGTGATCATACTACACAATTTATATCGATTTTCGACCGTGTAAACACCGATTTCTATTCGTTTATCTCATTTCGACCTATATTTGAAAAACTAGTAAACAATCCAACACACATATACATATACATATACAAGCAAGACATAATCGAAACTTCTTACCCTTACCCGATTATTCGCGATTGAAACGGAGTATTCTTCACTTTTTCCTCTTTCTCCTCTTCTCTCTTTTTCCTTCTCTTCTCTTTCTCTTTTCTTTTTTTTTCTCTTCCTTTCTCTCTTGTTCTCTCTATTTCTCTTTTTATAAAAATATTTAACAAATCAAATGAGCATTTTACCCCTCAACTCAAATATCTCGCAAACGCTCTCAAAATGCGATGAAATAAATTTCGGGAAATAAAAGTTGAAAAGAAGTTATAATTTATTATAAATATTTTACCTATCAGGAAAATTAACCAAATAATTCACTTAGCAGGTAAAACACAACAAATTCACACATTTCACAAAATTCACACAAATGAAATAAATAAATACAATTAAAAAAATTAGGGCGTTACATCTTCCAACTTGAGATTAATGCATTTTGGCACATTATGCCTTGAATTCAAAGGCATTTATGTGAAATAGGGCACTTTCAACAAAGCCACTCTACTCAGTCAAGTTCTCTGATAAACCACAATAAAAACATCTGAAGAATGTGAATTTGGTCAAGGCATAGCCCTGCTCTTGGGAGGGGCTAGGTTGCCTTGCATAAGAAGAAATACCACCAAGCCAAAGCCATTGAATGTGATCTGATCCAGCAGCCATTCACTATTCCTCCAAGACAAGAATTGATCACCTATAAATAGAGGTTCCAATTGATCATTCAAATCACACCAAAGCCAGTTATAGCACTGCTTTCTCTCAATCTCTCTTAAGTGCCAAATTTTTTTGTTTTTGAGCAACTACCATCGGGTTTTGAGTTGCAGCCATAAGCAATCAATTCCAATTGCTCAAACACATCACATATGATGTATTTGAGGTGTCCAAACACTTAAACACCAACTGTAACACCCCTAGCTCAAAATCACCCTTCAACCAAGCCATTATGCCTCAATTATGCAGTTGGAGGTCTCCAGCTTGATCCAAAGGTTTTCAAAGTGTTCCAAAGCTTGAAACACACTCCACAACATCCGTTGAAGCTGTAGGGATCATTAATTCACGACTAGAACACAGTTTGTGCAGAGTTCCATTTCAGCTTGCATTAAAGTAAGCCTCAAAACTCTAACTTCATGATCCATGCATATTTCCTCGCATGATATTTTTGCCAATTGATTGCCATCATATGCTGAGTATTTCCCCTCAAAAAATTTGATCATGGCACTCATAATCATGTCTGCTCGATTGCTTTTGCAAAATTAGGGTTCATACGGCCACAATGATATAATTTGCTAAACACTAAAAATAAATAAAATTGAGTATTCCCATCTTCTTCCTTGTGAAAAAACGCATGAGTTTGGTGTTTGAATCATGTCCAATGGTTGAGAAACGAGAGAGAGATGGAGAGCTTCATTTTTCAGGTTTTCCAACCAAGTTCCCTATATATTTTTCACTTGCCATGTTATTAATGAATTGGCATTGCACCCCAGTGATTGATCAGTTGGTTTGTGTGTATTGGTAAGCGAGAGGCCTGGGGTTCGAATCCCCCTCGCCCCAGATCTCTTTTTTACCACTTTTTTCCTATTTTTGTTATTTTTCACATTTATTTTAAATGATTTGAAAAATTAATAACTCACTCAATTTTAATTATTTTTTATTGGTTCTTTTTGCAAAAAATCACAAAAATGTTGAAATAGTTTATTCCACAAAAGAATTAAATTTATATTATTTATTTAATATAATTAGTATTTTTGTGAATAAATTCATTTTTATTTGTTCTTTAAACATTTTAAAAATGAATATTTACTTTGGAAAATTAAAATCAAATGAGTTTTAATATCTCTTGTGATTAATACCTCATTTTTCAAACCTTAAACAAAAATCACAAGTGATTTATTCAAATTCATTTGGTATTTTTCATTGATTTTCTTTTAATATTTACCTTTAAAGGAAAATAAATTAGGGTTTTGTTGATTTTCACCCTCACAAATCATTTTGAATAACTCTTGGGCCTCTAATAGAGTGTAAGACCCAATCCTTCGTAAATAAAAATTATTTGTGGGCCTCACATATTGTATAAGTCCCGTTGTATTTCAAAAAGTTCAGCGCGATTATCGCCCGTTTTTAAAACAAAACTTTTGGCCCTCTCCTCGAGCTATAAGACCCATTCAAAACTTTTAGGCCTCTATTAGAGTGTAAGACCAAACCCTTTTGAAAACCAAATCATTTTTGGGTCTCAGTCATTGTATAAGACCCACTGCGTTTTCAAAATCTCGGCGCGATCGCCATTTCAAACAAAAAATCATATGGGCCTACCCTCGAGTAGTAAGACCCATTTCTTTTCTTTAAAACAATCTTGGGCCTCTAATAGAGTGTAAGACCCACCCCTTTGTACAGAAAACCTTTCTTGGACCTCAGTCACTTGTATAAATCCCTGTACAAACAATAGTGCAATCACTGACAAAACTTGGGGCTCTCCTTGAGCTATAAGCCCCAATCTTTCTTTTCAAAGCACTTTCTCCTTTGATTTTGAATATAATATTGTTATCAAAGCTTTCTTTGTTGAACAAACTAACAAAACAACATGGAAGCTCTACAACCGAGTAAGTGTTTACCCGCTTTCATTTACCACTATCATATGTATATAACTGTACTGTGGGGTTGTTTCACTGTAAGTCTTCTTGCATAAACTCATATCAACTGTGTAATAATATTATAGATATTTAGTGTTTCCCCGGAAACTACGTCTAGCACTAGGCGGAGCCCTGATGATCACTCTTAAAAATAGACAAAACTAGATCCCCCATAGGAGCACCAGATACAGTCTTCTCTTCGACTGTCACTCCTAGGAATTGTCAAGAAACTCTAACTCCCCAGAGATGATCTTTTCTCCGTGAATGGAATCTCTTGAGTTTCTTCCAAATTCTCGAACTTTCCTGGCTTGATCTATTCTCTGTGAATAGTCTGTCTTGAATTTCTCGTGGTTTAGGGACCCACATGCTTCTTAAAAGAATCCCCGCCTTCACTTGGGCGTTGTACAAGGACCCATCGGCTTCTTAGAAGTATTCTCAGCCTCCTCTTACACTTCGTATAATGATTTCTTCCTCCGGGAATGATAGCCTCCTCTTGGGCTTAGTACAAATTGTCCCTCGACTTCTTAAAAGTTTCCAGCCTCCTCTTGGGCTTCGTACAAATTGTCCCGACGACCTCCTAGAGGTATAGGAACAGAAATTAGTCATCTTAATAGAACAATCTTTCAAAGAGTCTAGACCCTACTACTGTTTCTTAAAGCATAGTACAAAAGATAAAACTCTAGACTTGGACAGTCTGATTTACTTGAGTCTCAAAGACATTCTCAAGCTCCTTTCAAAAATAGGAAGAAAACCCGTAGACTCGAATAGTCTCAATACCCTTTGGATTTCCTATTTCTTTAAAGAAAAGGAAATAAACCCGATCCCCCGATCAGTGCCAAAGCACAACAATACCTGTAATCAGTCTCTTTATAAGAACTGATTTTCTCTTTGAACCAACATACTGGACCTGTCACTCAACTGAAATAGTTATGATAGCTTCCTCTTGGGATTCGTACAAATGATTCTCTCCAGTAGAGCTAACCTTTTCAGGCTCTCTTATTGAGCCAAACAAACTTTTAGCCTCCATCTCGGGCTTCGTACGAGATACAAAAAAGGCTCTCTCATTGAGCCAAACAAACTTTTAGCCTCCATCTCGGGCTTCGTAGGAGATACAAAAAGACTCTCTTGTTGAGTCAATCTACTTTTAGCCTCCATCTTGGGCTTCGTACGAGATACAAAAAGACTCTCTTGTTGAGTCAATCTACTTTTAGCCTCAATATCGGGCTTCGTACGAGATACAAAAACACTCTCTTGTTGGGTCGATTACCTTTAGCCTCCATCTTGGGCTTCGTACGGGATACAAAACACTCTCTTGTCGAGTATACAAAGACTCTCTTGTCAAGTCAACCCACTTTCAGCCTCTCTCTCGGGCTTCGTACGAGACGCACAAAAACATCCTCTTGTTGGGCCGATAGCCTCCTCTTAGGCTTTGTATAAGGAAACCCCCGGTTGAGTCAATCAACCTTTTAGCATCAAAGTTGTGCCTTGTTCACAATTTACAAACATCAATAACTCCTTTCCCTTCATCTAATTGCTGTAAGCGGCAAGCCTCTAGATTATTTACATCCATGCCACTGTCCCTCTTTTAGTATGAGAAATTCCTAAGGAAAGATGGCATTGCTCTACACTGAGTTAAATTCTTCTCCTCTAGGTTGGAAAGCCCCTATAAAGGAAATTATGGCATTGCCGGATTCACGTATCCAGGTTAAAGTAATCCTCCTTTATAACCAGTCACCCAATAGTTGTGACAGATAAACCCCTCTTTAGAGATGACAAATTCTCTCTAAAGTCAAGACCTTTAGCTTCATATCTTGGATTTTGAACAAGATACAAATGGACCCTTCAGCTTCACATCTTGGGCTTTGAACAAGATAAAAATCACCTTTAGCTTCACGTCTTGGGCTTTGAACAAGATACCAAAACACCATTTCCTCCCATAGAATAGGAGGAACTACGATCGCTCTGATTTCCTTGTTTCGGAAAACGGGAATACGTAGGTATAAGATTGAAAGAAAAATCTTAGCGAGCACACTAATCAAAAACCCAAAATCCCATACTTTCATACATCAATAAAAAAGCATCAATCCTAACAATAGCTTGGTCCCGTCATTTCACCCTTAAAAGTAACCAAAGAAAGGCCCCATTACCATATAGCATCCGTAACCTAACAGACCGCTGTTTAAACTCAGTATGCAAGCAGGGTTAATTGGAGACATATCTATTTCCCTTCCTTCATCAGCTTTCAATAGGATAAAAAATGAATCGAACTGTAGTATCCCCCAAAGAGCGACAGCGCATAAGAACCGCGCCCCAAATTCGCTCGTTACAGAAAAGTGGCGCCCACCGTGGGGCCAAATATTTGGTTAGTTAAGTTGAAGACCTTGGACAGGTCATTTTTTATGACAGTTCCATCGGGGGATGTCATCATTGCTAGAATCGACCTTCACTAGGATCTTAGGTCAAAACCTTTAAATTGGGAAGGAACCACGGAATAGAGACTCTGCCGGGGAGCCATTTTCTGTCAGGAACATAGGATTTATAGCTCTTAAAAGTCTAGGACATTAGGACAAATATATATACTGCTTTTCCTAATTGATATATGTGTTTATTTTTCTACTAATGGGAATGCGTGTGATGCCGCATGTGGAAAGATTGAGTATACACCTAGGAAAAACCCCTTTTAGTGGTACAGAAGCTATTGGAAATAGTTGTCATGCGATACCACCCTCTTCTGAGGATTCTTCAAAAAACACTACCTAGCACGGTTCCCGGCCCGCTGGTGTTTTCTCGACAAGAATTGATGATGATGAGAGACAGGTACAAAAATCACCAGTATAAACCTTTAGGATGGGTAGAGCCTTGACTCCATGACACCGACCCTTTGACCCCATGTTTTTTCTATGTTTTTGTGTGCTGCATTCATGCATTCATTTAAAAAAAACATTAAAACATTAAGAAAAATCTTCTCTTCTAGTCTCTCTGTTTCAAACTAAACTAAGACAATGATTGCAAATGTCAGAGAAAAAGATTGCGCTCATGGATTTCGGTAGAAGGGGAACTCATAAGTATACTTTCAAGATTCCAAAGCTAGAGGATTTGAGAGGTTTGGGGAGAATGATCACAAACCATGAGGCTTTCAGAGCCAAGTACGGAGGTCTACTATCTCTATTAAGGGTCCATGTGATTGAGGGAATCCTAGAAGCAATCATTCAGTTTTACTATCTGGTTTGTCACTGTTTTACATTCCCGGATTATCAACTGGCACCGACACTGGAGGAGTATTCTCATCTGACCGATTTACACATCACTGATCGAGCTCCATTTTCTGGACTGGAAGAAATTCCAAAGGATCAGACCATTGCAAGAGCAATTTATTTGGACGAGTCAGAAGTCAGGGCTCACATGACCACTAAGGGTGGCATTCAGGGTTTGTCAGCCCAGTTTCTGACAAAGAAGGCCCTGTACTTCGCTAGTATAAGGAAACTGACTGCTTTTGAAAGCATCTTTGTTTTACTCACCTACGGGTTATTTCTGTTGCCCAACATTAATAACTTCGTCGATATCAACTCCATTAAGGTTTTTCTCATTGGAAACCCCGTGCCGACTTTGCTCGCAGACGCGTATCATTCTGTACACTTAGGGAATTTGTACAGCGGAGGGGAGATCACATGTTGTGTACCCCTGCTATACAAATGGTTTATCTCCCATTTGCCTAAGTCTGCCACTTTTTGGGATCACAAGAGTGCCTTACGTTGGTCTTAGAAAATCATGTCTCTTACCAACTCTGACATAGATTGGTGTAATAGGATTTATGAGGGAATCAGGATCATTGACCATTGTGGAAAATTCCCCAACGTACCCCTCATAGGAACTAAGGAAGGAATCAACTATCATCCAGTTCTTGTTCATCTTCAATTTGGATACCCGATGAGGCATGTCCCGCGCAACGCTCATCTGGAAGGTCTTTTCTTCAAAGAAGGAGAAAATGACAGAGCACTAAAGATGGAAATAGTGCACGCTGGAAACACGTTCATAAGAAAGGATGGGAGTCTCTAGGAAAACCGGACTGTGTCTCGGTGGATCCATATCTCCACTGGGTACAAATTAGAGCTCTCAAGCTAAAGATGCCTTATCCTCATCATGGAGTTCTTCCGCCAAGGGAATCTGTCATGTACTTCATGACTGAGACGGAAAAACTCCAGGTTACTCTCAACAAAGTTTAACGGGAGAGGAGGTCTTGGAAGAACATGTACCGCATTCTCAATGTGGAGTGTATCAAAATACAGCAACTACTGAAAGATAAGGATGCTCTGATTGAGATTTTGGAGCAGCATGCTATAGAGAATCAGGATGACCAAAGGAATTTGCTCACTCCTTTCACTTGGCAAAGGAATGACAACCCGACAACAGCCCAAGAGCCCCTGTCCAAGAAGAGGAAAGTTCCAGAATCAACACCCGAGTTCTCCTCAGAGAGGACTCGGGACCCATTAGCTTAGGTTTCTGTTTCTGCACCTTGTAATTTACTGTATTTCCATTTCCGCAATCTTTGAATTCAATAAAACGGGGTTTTTCCCACTGTTTGATATTTGCAATCTAATTGTCGAAGTTTATTTTGATTAAACCAAAAAACAATTAATATAATCATTGCATTCATCATTCCCACGTAACGTATTCTTCTTACCTACGAATCTCATGTTTATGTCTCGGTTCTAGAGTCAAATTGTCTCATTTGTACAATACTCGGCTCAGTCGTCAGAAAAATATGGATGATCTTGAGGAAGAGAACAGAGAGTTGAAAGAAGAGATCCATGCTCTGAGAGAGGATATGAGAAAGCTTCGTAACGACATGCAAGCCATGGCAGAAGCTCAGCTGCAAAGAACCGTGATCTCAGAGATCACCTCAACGCCCATAGTGGAGAAGTATGATCTTAGGTATCAAATGCCGAAAGATCGTCCCTAGGGCATGCCTATTAATTATATCCCGGAAGGATATGTTCCGTCGATTGCTGAAGATCAGGGAATCATAGCAGAAGCCGCTGGGCCTGAAGGTTACAAACTTCGAGAAAGCGAGGATGCCAGAGGCATAATGAGGACTCCTGAAGGTTACAAACTTCGGGAAAGGCCAAGATTCACTGCCGTAGTAACGGTACAACCCCCTGTTGTGCACACTGTCTCGGAAGGACATATGGATCTCGGATAGATCCAGGAGCACCGAGTCCATGGAGTTAACATGGTTTATATGAATTCCAACATTGTTCAAAACCACGACATCCGTGCGATGAATGTCAACTTGGTGGCAATGCACTCAAGGCAAAGCCAGTATCATAATCTGCTGCGACACGATTAGAGTTCTTGTCTGACTTGCTCAGTAAACATATAGGGATGCTCTTTCATACAAGAGGCCCTCCAGCGTCAGATGGATCTTGGATGGATCCAGGACTACCATGATAGGAATCCCTATCAGATCAACGTGGTTCAAATCTTCGATGTTCGTATGATGAATACAAACCTGGTACAGTTACATGCTGAACAGGTCCACCTCGGGTTCCTGGAATCACATGATTACCAAAGCTGTAAGGCGGGTTGAGAAAACGATCAAGGTTGTGCCCTTGTCCAGGAAGCACTTCAGCACTTGTTAAATCATTGGTGGCTTCCTATCTACATGGATGAAGACACTCAGCAGATTAGTATCAATAACAGGAATCCGGCTCGGCGTCAAAGTCAGGATGTCCGATCTATGGGAACTAACCTAGTGAGGTTACATTGTATTCAAAGCGGGCATGGCCAGGTTCTGCCACACAATTATGAACGTTGTAGAGTCTGTTCGGAAAGTAACCAAGGGTGCTACCTTGTGAGAGCAACTCTTCAGGGTCAGGTAGATCATAGAGAGATTCGCCCATATATAGGTTCCATACCAATCAACTGGTCGCCGAACTACCTTGTCGATCAAATCGAGGACGTTGTCATAATCTCTAATCATCAGAGGACCAGGGATGTTTTTTCCATCATCCCTCTACTTGAAGAATCAAAAGTTCCTAACCAGGAACGGATCGAGATTACTTACGATGGTCAGAAAAATCAGAAGGTTCCCATAGTCATCTATCTACCGGGACCACTACCATATGAATCAACTAAGGCTATCCCTTACAAATACGGTGCAACAACAGTTGAAAATGGAAAGGAAATTCCATTACCCTCCGTCGTAAATATTGCAGACATCAGTCGTGTAACACGGAGTGGTAGAATCTTCAACAGAGGAGTTGGAGAGTCCAACAAAGAAAAGGAACTTCAGACGGAACTTCCCGATCCACCATTCGGTCAATCCAGTAATCCCGACCTTTTGAAAAATGATGATGAAATGTTGAAGCTCATCCAAAGGAGTGAATACAACATTGTTGATCAACTATTACAGACTCCTTCAACGATCTCGGTATTATCATTATTGCTTAGTTCAGAAGCCCACATGGAGGCTCTACAGAAAGTCTTGGAGCAGGCCTTTGTGGAACAGGATGTAACAATCAGACAGTTCGATAGCATTGTCTCTAACTTCACTTCCTGCAATAACTTGGGATTTAGTGATGAGGAATTACCTGAAGGAGGTTGCCGTCATAACATGGCGCTCAATATTACAGTCAACTTCCAGGACAATGCTTTAGCCAGCGTACTGGTAGACACAGGGTCAGCCCCGAATGTTATGCCGAAGTCCACTTTGACGCAATTATCATTCAAAGGCCCTCCGATGAGAATCAGCGAGGTTGTCGTCAAAGCGTTTGACGGATCCAGAAAAACGGTTATCAGTGAAGTCGACCTTCCCATAACTATCGATCCTCACATTTTCCAAGTCACTTTCCAGGTCATGGACATCCGGGCAACGTACAATTGTTTATTTGGAAGACCTTGGATACATCAGGCTGGAGCGGTCACTTCGACCCTCCACCAAAAGCTAAAGTTCGTTCAGAACGGTCAACTCGACACACTCTGTGGGGAACAAGCTTTGCCTGTAAGCAACTTATCGTCATCCACTTATGTGGAACCAGAGGGGATAATCGGAACCTAGTTCCAAACGCTTTTGCTACACACTGACGATCAATCCAAAGGGGGGACTTCTATTTCCTCATACAAAGATGTTATCAAAGCGGTCGAGGGTGCCAATACAATAGGATGGGGACAGCTTGTCATTCCTACTGACAATAAAACAAAGAAGGGTCTTGGCTTTTCTGCAACCAGTACCCAGACAGCTGCCAGTGATGAAAGTCTTCATCCCCTTCGAAACTTCTTCCACAGTGGAGGTTTCCTTCAACCGGTGACTCAAGAAGTACACACTATCAACGGGGAGGATCCCTCTGACACAGATGAGGAATTGAAGTCCTACCTCAACGAGGACGGTTATATGTCTCAAGAACAGGTGCCTACGCCATTTTTCTATCCCGCGCAGAGTCAGAGATTTATACCCAGGTCAGATGTCGAAATGATCTATGGAGATTGTGATCCGGAGGGATGTTGTGCTCTGCCAAATTCATTAGAGAAAGACACTCCGATGAAGGACAGCTTTGACTACAACTACTATGGCCCGATGGATGTGTAGCGAGCGATTTTGGACGCGGTTCTTAAGCGCGGTCGCTCTCTAGGGTCAGTTTACTACAGGTCGATTCATTTTTTATCCTATTAAAGCTGATGAAGGAAGGGAAATAGATGTCTCCAATTATCCCTGCTTGCATACTAAGTTTAAACAGCGGTCTGTTAGGTTACGGATGCGATCAATGTGGTGGGGCCTTTCTTGTGTTATTTTGACAGACGGGTTTCTGGCGAGGAACAAGGATTAGGATGTTAGGACTGATGCTTTTTGATAGATATATGAGAGTATGGGATTTAGGGATTTTGTTTAGTGTGCTCGCTAAGATCTTTTCTTTCAATCTTATGCCTACGTATTCCCGTTTACCGAAACAGGAAAATCAGAGCGTTCGTAGTTCTTCCTGTTCTATGGGAGGAAATGGTTGTTTTGGTGTCTTGTTCAAAGCCCAAGACGTGAAGCGAAAGGTGGTTTATATCTTGTTCAAAGCCTAAGATGTGAAGCTGAAGAGTTTATTTGTATCTTGTTTAAGGCCCAAGATATGAAGCTAAAAGGTCTATTTGTATCTTGTTCAAAGCCCAAGATATGAAGCTAAAAGGGTGATGACTTTAGAGAGAATTTGTCATCTCTAAAGGGGTCTGTTTGTCACAACTGTTGGGTGACTGGCTGTAAAGGAGGATTACTTTAACCAGGATTTGTGAATCCGACAATGCCATAATTTCCTTTATAGGGGATTTTAACCTGAAGGAGAAGACTTTAACTCAGTTTAGAGCAATGCCATCTTTCCTTAGGAATTTCTCATGCTAAAAGAGGGACAGTGGCATGGATGTAGATGATCCAGAGGCTTGCCACTTACAGCAATTAGATGAAAGGGTAGGAGTTGTCGATGTTTATGTACTGTGAACGAGGCACAGCTTTGATGCTAAAAGGTTGATTGGATCAACCAGTGGTTTTCTTATATGAAGCCTAAGAGGAGGCTATTGGCCCAACAAGAGGGAGTTTTTATGTGTCTCGTATGAAGCCCGAGAGAAAGGCTAAAAAGATTGACTCAACAGGAGAATCTTTTGGTATCTCGTATAAAGCCCGAGATGGAGGCTGTTGTTTGTTTGGTTCAACAAAAACCTTTTTGTATCTTGTATAAAGCCTGAGATGGAGGAGAAAGAGTGGTTGACTCAACGAGGGAGTCTCTTTATGTGTCTCGTACAAAGCCCGAGAGATAGGCTAAACGTTGTTTGACTCCGCTGGGGAGAATCATTGTATAAAGCCCAATAGAGAGGCTATTGTGACTGTTTCAGTTGAGTGACAGGTCCAGTATACTGATTTTGAAAGAGAAAATCAGTTCTTATATGAGCAATTCTGTACTCAAGGATTTGATTCGAGGATCCGGGTTATTCCTGTTCTTTAAGGAAGTGGGAAATCCGAAGGGTATTGAGACTGTCCGAGTCTACGGGTTTCCTTCCTATTTAACGAAGGGGTCACTTGAGAATGTCTTTGAGACTCAAGGATATTAGACTGTCCGTGTCTAGAGTTTTATCTTTTGTACTATGCTTTGAGAAACAGTAGTAGACTCTTGGAAAGGATTGTTCTATGCAGATGACTAAGTTCTAATCCTATACCTCTAGGAGGTCGTCGGGATAATTTGTACGAAGCCCAAGAGGAGGCTGGAAACTTTTAAGAAGCCGACGGGTCCATGTATGAAGCCCAAGAGGAGGCTATCATTCCCGGAGGAAGAGATCATTATCTGAAGCCTAAGAGGAGGTTGTGAATACTTCTAAGAAGCCGAGAGGTCCTTGTACTAAGCCCAAGAGGAGGCGGGGTTGCTTTTAGGAAGCCTATGGGTCCTTGTACGATGCCCAAGAGGAGGCCGATGCTTTTAAGAAGCCCGTGGGTCCCCAAACCCCGAGAAATTCAAGACAGGCTATTCACAAGGAATAGATCAAGCCAGGAAAGTTCGAGAATTTGGAAGAAGCTCAAAGATGCCATTCACGGAGAATACATTCATCTCTTGGAATAGAGTTTCTTGACAATTCCTAATGAGAACAGCCGAAGAGAAGACTGTATCTGGTGATCCTATTGGGGATCTAGTTGTCTATTTCTATGAATAAACGAAACGGCATCACCTAGTTCTAGACGTAGTTGCCGGGGAAACTCTAATATCTATACTATTATTACACAGTTGATATGAGTTTATGAAAGAAGACTTACAGCGAAACAGCCCCACAATACAGTTATATGTATATGAAAGCGGTAAAGGAAAGCGAATAAACACTTACTCGGTTGTAGAGCTTCCATGCTGTTTGGTTAGTTGTACAACAAAGAAAGATTGAAAATAACAGTATATTCAAAATCAAAGGATAAAGTGCTTTGAAAAATAAAGTTTTGGGGCTTACAGCTCAAGGAGAGGCCCAGGGTTTTGTTAGTGATTGCACTGTTGTTTTTGTACAGAGGGACTTATACAAGTGACTGTGGCCCAAAAAGGTTTCTGTACAAAGGGATGGGTCTTACACTCTCTTAAGAGGCCCAAAAGGTTTTAAAGAAAAAGAGTGGGGCTTATAACACGAGGGTAGGCCCAGTTGATTTTTCCGTTTAAAATGGCGATCGCGCCGATATTTTCTTTTAACGCAGAGGGACTTATACAATAAGTGAGGCCCAAAATGGTTTTGGTTAAAAGGGGGTTGGGTCTTACACTCTATTAGAGGCCCAAAAGTTTTGAATGGGTCTTATAGCTCGAGGAAAGGCCCAAGGTTATTTTTCAAAAGGCGACGATCGCGCTGTTTATTTTTGACGGTATAGGACTTATACAATACACTGAGGCCCAAAAATGATTTGGTCAAAAAAGGATTGGGTCTTACACTCTATTAGAGGCCCAAAAGTTTTGAATGGGTCTTATAGCTCAAGGAGAGGCCCAAGGTTATTTTTCAAAAGGTGACAATCGCGCTGTTTATTTTTGACGGTATCGGGACTTATACAATACACTGAGGCCCAAAATTGATTTGGTCAAAAAAGGATTGGGTCTTACACTCTATTAGAGGCCCAAAGTGTTTTGAAAATGATTTATGAGGGTTGAATTAATCCAAAAACCCTAATTTGTTTTCAAAAATGTATTTAATTGAATAAAAATTCAATTAAAATGATCAAAATTGTTTAACATATGGAAAACAAATTGTGATCTTGGATTAATGCTTCAAAAATTAAGTATTGACCTACAAAATAATTAGAAAGCATTAAAAGTTGCAAAATCAAGAGGGAAAAATATTTTAAATGTCAAAAACAATTAAAATATTAATTATTTGCAAAAATATCAATTATATGAAAATAAATAATATTTTTGGGATTTTTTTATAAAATAAAATATTTTAACATTTTTGTGAATTATCAAAAAAAAGAATAAACTTAAAATCATTTAAACTCAGAGAGAAATTAATTTTTGAATCAATTAAATAAAATCACAAAATTCAAATATTCAAATATTTGAAAATGGCGCCAAGAACACCCAAGAACACGCGCGTCTTCTGGGTTTGCCCAGATTTGCATTTTCTCTCCAATCTCACTGAATACTTAATCATATCATGTAATCCACATACCAATCAACTCGTTTCAACCTCACGATCATGTCTATGGTATTTAATTTCATTTAAATTAAACATATAACAAGAAATCATGAAAAATCCTCAAGAACCCTAATTTCTGCATGAAGGCTAGGATTTTTGATACACGATTCAAACAATGCAATTAATTGAGGGGAAACATTCCATGCATGATTATGAACATATGGCCAAATTATTGTGCAGCAAAAAATGCATGGATCATAGAGTTAGAAGAGCTCATGCTTACCACTTGCAACTGGTGATCGTGATTTGTGTTGGAGGTGTTACAACTAGGTTCCAATGATCTGGATAGCTTCCCTAGGTGCCATGGAGTGTGTATGGATGCTTGGAATGGATTGAAATGGTTTGGAGTTGAAGATGATACCTCAACTGCAAAACTGTCAAGAACTTGAGCAATTGGCTGGTGATTTTGTGAAATCTGTGTCCCAGATGTTATGTGAGTGTTTGGATCACTTCTATATGATGTATGTGAGGTGTGTGAGTGATTGGTTTGATTGAAAAAGCTCTCAAACTCAAAACCCGATAGTGACTTGCCTTAGAAGGTAAAATTGGAGTGAAAGAAGTGATTTTGAGGAAAGCATCTGTTTGATGGCTTTGGTGTACTTAAACTGATCACAATTGAGCTCTATTTATAGTAGAGCAAGTTTGTTTTGCAAGGAATAGTGAATGGCAACTGCAGCAGAGGTTTGTTCAATGTTGGCCAATGGAAATGCAAGTCTCCTCTAGCCATTGACTAGAGGTTAGGGCACAGGGATGTGGCTCCCTTGGTCTTGGATAAGCCTTAACTGATTTCAGATGAGAATGGCTCAGTCCATGCCACCTTGATGCTTCCATTGAATGCTCTAATCCAAAATTGGAGTCTTGTCCCTATTTTAGCAATTCTAGGTTCAACATGCTATTTCTTGTTCCAAAGACTTTGGAGGCTTGGCTCAGTGATTGTCCCCTTTAGATTCAATCCTCAGGTGTGTCCAAGTGGATAGGAGCATTTGGATTTGGCTGATTTTGGCAAATCGAGCAAAAATGCAAAATCTGCCTTGCCTTGACAGATTTCAACAAGGCAACTTGCCAATGTTATATCTCATGACTCAAATTGAATTTGGTAATGTTCTTGGCCATTTTGGAAAGCCCTTACATGATACAACAACTGTTTGAACATGTTTGGTTTTGATCTCTTTTGAATCCAAGTGAAAAATCCCCCTACATTTGGCAAAAAGTAAGGTAAAATCTGACTTAGTGAAATTTTCACCAAGTGTTGGAACAAAGTGACTTTTCTTGATTTTGATCACTCCATAACTCAAAATCCATGAGGAATTTGGACATAGGTCAGTATGAAGCTTTAGTAGAGGGCAATTAGATCTACAAATCAAGCTTTGAATGGGGAACAATGGCCTTGTGGTTTAGGAGTTATGGTCCTCCAAAGTTGGCACATTAATCTCACTTTTTCCATAACTTAGAAATTTTTCTATGTTTTTATGGTTACCCCTTTTACAAGTTATCCCACTTTCTTTGATTTTTATTGATGAATGATGATTCAAATCATATATTAACAACATTTTAGGGTTAAAAATCCATTTTGGTGAAAAATCTCAAAAAGTCAAAGTTGACTTTTGTGCACAGTTGACTTTTTATCAGATGAATTCCAAACTGTGCAATTCTTCATGAAATCGTGTCCTTGACCTAAATCAAACTTGATGGACATGTTCCATGGGTGTCATAGGGTATATTGAATCATGTATTAGGGTTTGGGAGCATGTCCTGGTCAAAAGTCAAAGTTACAGTTGACTTTCTTCGCGAAACCCTAATTGTGGTGCAGATGAAATTGAGACTTGTTGCTCAAGCTTCTTGGATTAATCCATTGTTGCAAATGGATCAATATAGTTCATTAGAGACCCTAAAACCCTCTCTTGAGGTCTTGGCTCATGATTTGCCCTAAAAGTCAACTTAGGGGTGAATTAGGTCAAGAAACCCTAATTCCTGATTTTTGATGTATGCATCCCATGTGGTCAAATTGACTTGATGATTGGGTCCATGAGGTTCCATGGAGTATATTAGGTTATGTTTTGGATCATTGGCTTGTGCCCAGATAAAAAATTTCCATCTGGAGGCCCTGGTCAACCAAAACCCTAATTTGGTGACACTGTCGATCTTGAGACTTGATCCACCTAGAAGGGAGCAGCCTTGTACTTGATCCTTGAAGTGGGAGTCCTTCTGATCCATTGTGGATGTTTGAGAGGTTAGACAAGTTGAAGATCATGTCATTCCTTGATTGATCCTTTGTCTAAGGTTCTAAGAGGGCTTAAAACCCTAATTTTGATTGTAGTGAATGCTCAACCACCCTTGAGGCATTTGATGAGGCATGATGGTTCATCCATATTGTGATGATGATTTGCACAATGATGGGAAATCTAAGTGGTCAAAATTTGGGGTATGACAGATGCCCCTATTTAATCTTCTTGGACACGAAGGTGTGAATGACGAAGGTATTCGGGCATTCAGGGTGCAAGAGGATTAAATATCGGAATACCCGAAATTTTGATGGTGGTTATGAATGGTAGCTTACGCATTCATCTTCTTTAGCTGAGCAATGATGCTTAGAAAAGGTAAAAAAACTTCCCCTCGATCCTGGTCTTCAGCCAAGGAGCTGGTCTTAGTTTCCTTTTGGGATAAACCTCCCCTCGATCCTGGTTTCCTACCAAGGAACTGGTCTAAGTTTCTTTTGTCAACTTCCCCTCGATCCTGGTTTCCTACCAAGGAACTAGTCTAAGTTTCTTTTGTAAACTTCCCCTCGATCCTGGTTTCCTACTAAGGAACTGGTCTAAGTTTCTTTTGTAAACTTCCCCTCGATCCTGGTTTCCTACCAAGGAACTGGTTTAAGTTTCTTTTGTCTAAAAACTTTATTGACAAGGGACGCTATTCTTAGCGGTTTTCCTCAAACTTCTCGCCGAATTTTCCTGGGGAGATGCCATTTTAGTGGAGAAAGTTTTGATGTCAGACTTGCTGGGGAACCCATTCGTCTGAATTGTAGAGGTACACAAACTTCTCTATTGGAGACGCCATTTGTTTCTACTAGGGAAAGCGAGTTTCTTGAGAGACTGCTTCCGCTTGGGGTCTTACATCATACTTTGCTCGGGATCTTCCCGGAGAAATGCCATATGATAGGATCCAACTTGAGGTTCCGATGACCTTTTCATCATCGGCCTTTCGGAGAAAGGCAGCTGTACTACCAAATCTCTGCTTAGGAGGCTTTCTCTTGGGATTTTTCTTTAATCCGGGAAAGCAAGGATATCATCTTCAATGGCGAAGAGTGACATTTGTAGAAAGCTTTTCTGGCTTTTCAGAGGTTCAAGTTATCAAAGTGGTCAAGGGCCAACTTCCTTCCAGAAATAAACTGGAGGCGAGGCTGTTCAAACGCAGCGTTTCCTGACGAGGCAAGAACTGACAACTCGATTGAGAGACTGTTATCACTAGGGGACAAGACCGACTAGAGTGATAGTGATGCAATATGAATATGAATGCAAATCAAATGCATGATGCATGTATGTATGTATATGCTGAGAAAACTGACGCGACATACAGACTGACGAGTGAACATGACCGGATACTCGGCCATCGCGGGGCGAAGAAGTACCATTGGTCAAAAAAGTAGCAATTCTACCTTGGTTAGGAGAGATAGTCCCTACGGGGAATACCGTTGATCGGGCTTAGGAGATAAGAACTCGGCCGAAGATGTCAGGTGGAATAGTTGCATCCGACACTGTTGATCCTTCATTCAGGCACACTGGCGTAGAAGGAGTACTTTGATTCTGCACTTTGAAGTTCGCTTACTTCTGGGGAAGCGACCGATGTTCTTCTGATGTTCAACAGTCAAAATAAATTGTCGTCTTTATTTTAAAAGTAGAAAAAGTTTAACAAGTAAATTCATTTTTGTTTTATTTCAAGAATCATTAATCATGTTAACAATGTCATTCTGTAAAGCTAAAACAAATAAGAATTACAAACAAAAGCACAAGGGCTCAAATTTATTGATAAGATAGAGATCAGCCAAACGCGTGATTCCAAAGAGTATATAAAAAGTTTGAAAATGGTAATTTACACGGAAAAGGTCTATGTTGACACATAACGACCACTATCCTTCAACCAACTTTGAATTCGGGGCATCCTGAGCTTCTGTCGAAGATGACCTTGACTGGAGTTTTCCTTCGATGGATGGTGTAACTGCTGCTGAGGGACTTGCCTCTGTTGAACATAGTTACTTGCCATTATCCCTAATTTTTGCCTGGATTGTACTTTGAGATTTCCAATCCACCGGGATGATTTTTTTCATGTCTCTAACTTTTGCCTGGAACGCCCTTTCGGGTTTTCAATCCACCGAGACACATTTTTTTTTAGTTTAGGCGAAGTATTTCTTGACTACATCAACATTCGTGGGGTAGGAAAATTCCTCTCCGTCCATGGTAGCAAGTCTCAAGGCGCCGCCTGAGAAAGCTTTCGTGACCACATAGGGGGCATCATAATTCGGAGTCCATTTACCTCGCGAATCAGTGAGAAATGATTGTATATTTTTTAGCACGAGGTCTCCTTTTCTGAAGACACGAGGTCGGATCTTTTTGTCAAACGCCCTCTTCATTCTATGTTGATACAACTGACCGTGGCATAGTGCCATGATTCTCTTTTCTTCGATCAGATTCAGTTCATCGTGTCGACTTTGACACCATTCAGCTTCTGAAAGCTTAGCTTCCATCAATACCCGGATTGATGGGATCTCAACTTCTATGGGGAGAACAGCTTCCATGCCATACACTAAAGAGAAAGGGGTTGCCCCTGTTGAAGTGCGGACAGATGTTCGATAATCGTGAAGAGCAAAGGGTAACATCTCGTGCCAGTCTTTGTAGGTCACAACCATCTTTTGAACGATATTCTTGATGTTCTTATTGGCCGCTTCTACCGCCCCGTTCATCTTGGGTCGGTAGGGAGATGAGTTATGGTGTTCGATCTTGAACTCTGCGCATAACTCTTTCATCATCTTATTGTTCAAGTTAGATCCATTATCTGTAATGATCTGGCTTGGAACACCATAACGGCAGATAATATTGTTTTTGATAAATTGGACCACCACTTGTTGGGTTACATTAGCGTACGATGCTGCTTCGACCCACTTGGTGAAATAGTCAATGGCTACCAGGATGAACCGATGTCCGTTTGAAGCCTTAGGTTCAATTAAGCCAATCATGTCGATTCCCCATATGGAGAAAGGCCATGGGGAAGAAAGAACTTTGAGATGCGTTGGCGGTACATGAATTTTGTCGGAGTATATCTGACACTTGTGACACCTCCTCGTGTACTTGTAGCAGTCGGATTCCATGGTCAACCAATAGTACCCTGCTCTCAGAATTTTTCTCGCCATTGTGTCTCTGTTGGCATGAGTGCCAAAGGATCCTTCATGAATTTATTTCATAAGTATGTCCGCTTCTGGTCTGTCGACGCATCGAAGCAAGACCAAGTCAAAATTCCTCTTATAAAGTGTGTCACCGCTCAGGAAGAAGTTTCCAGCTAATCTTCTGAGGGTCTTTCTATCCTTCCTTAGTGCCCCAGGAGGGTACTCTTGTTTCTGAAGGAAGCATTTGATATCGTGATACCAAGGTTTGTCGTCTAGGACTGCTTCAATCGTGAAGATGTAAGCGGGTCGTTCAAGGCGCATTATGTCGATCTTAGGTAGGTCATTCCATCGACCTACACTAATCATGGAAGATAGAGTGGCTAATGCATCAGCCATGTGATTCTCATCACGAGCGATGTGATGAAACTCAACTCTGTTGAATAAAGGTAACAACCTTCTTGCATAGTCTTTGTAAGGAATCAATCCTGATTGGTATGTGTTCCAATCTCCTTTTATCTGATTGATAACCAGGGCTGAATCGTTGTATACGTCCAAGTTTTTTATCCTTAAATCAATCGCTTCTTCGAGACCCATAATACAAGCTTCGTATTCGGCCTCGTTGTTCGTACATTTTAACGTAAGTCTGGCAGTGAAAGGAATGTGGGTACCCTGAGGGGTGACAATGATTGCCCCAATTCCGTTTCCGTAATGATTAACTGATCCGTCAAAGATAAGTCCTCATTGGGAACCTGGTTCCGGCCCTTCACTGTGTAACGGTTCATCGCAATCTTTCATTTTTAGATACATGACATCTTCGTCTGGGAAGTAAAACCCGATTGGTTCTTGATCGTTAATCGGTTGATGAGCCAAATGATCGGCTAAAATACTTTTTATAACGGCTTTTTGAGCGTGGTACTCTATGTCATATTCTGATAATAACATCTGCCAACGGGAAATTCTTCCCGTGAGAGCAGGCTTTTCGAAAACGTACTTGATTGGATCCATTTCGGAGATTAACCAAGTAGTGTGACGAATCATGTATTGACGAAGACGTTTGGCTGCCCAAGCCAAAGCGCAACAAGTTTTCTCAAGCATCGTGTACCGAGTTTCGCAGTCGGTGAATTTCTCACTTAAATAGTAGATGGCAGACTCTTTTCGTTTGGTTTCGTCTTGTTGGCCAAGTACACATCCCATTGAGTCTTCCAAGACTGTGAGGTAAATGATCAGTGGTCTTCCTTCCACTAGAGGTGATAGAATCAGAGGATTCAACAGATATTCCTTAATACTGTCGAAGGCGGTTTGGAAATCTTCTGACCAAAGGCAATCCTGGTTTTTTTTAGTAATTTGAAAATCGGCGCACACGTGGCGGTCTTAAGGAATATGAATCTGGAGATGTAATTCAAACGTCCCAGGAATCCTCTGACTTGATTTTCAGTTTTTGGAGAAGGCATTTCTTGAATGGCCTTGACCTTGTCAGGATCGACCTCAATCCCTTTCTGGCTGACGATGAACCCTAGTAGTTTCCCTGAACGGACACCGAAGGTGCACTTGTTGGGATTCAAGCGGAGTTTGAACTTCCTCAAACGCTCGAACAATTTCGACAGGTGGGTCACATGCTCCTCTTCTGTCTTAGATTTTGCAATCATATCATCGACATATACCTCGCTCTCTTTGTGTATCATGTCATGAAACAGAGTAGTCATGGCCCTTTGATAGGTTGCCCCGGCGTTCTTCAAGCCGAACGACATCACCTTGTAACAAAAGGTACCCCATGGAGTAATGAACGAAGTTTTCTCCATGTCTTTCGGCGCCATTTTGATCTGGTTATAGCCCGAGAATCCATCCATGAAGGAGAAGACTTTGAGCTTTGCTGTACTGTCTACCAGCATGTCAATGTGTGGTAAAGGAAAGTCGCCCTTTGGACTAGCCTTTTTCAGATCTCGGTAGTCGACACACATTCTGACCTTTCCATCCTTTTTCGGAACGGGTACGATATTGGCTAACCATTGAGGATATTCTGACTAGTGAGGAAACTCACGTCAATCTATTTTTGTACCTCCTCTTTGATTTTGATGGCCATGTCCGGATGAGTCCGTCTCAACCTTTGCTTTACTGGCGGACATTTCGATCTTAACGGTAAGTGATGTTCCACGATGCTGGTATCCAACCCTGGCATATCCTGATAGGACCAAGCGAATACATCGGGGAATTTTCTGAGAAGCTTTATCAAACCCTCTCTGGCAGTTGGACTGAGCAGTGCCCCAATCCTGATTTCTTTTCTCTCCTGTTCTGAACCCAAGTTTACCGTTTCTAACGGCTCTTTGTGAGGTTCAATGGACCTTTCCTCTTGTCTGAGTAGTCGGAAGATCTCTTCTGGAATTTCGTTGTCAACTTCTTCTTCAACCCCAAATACCGGGAACTCAAAGTTGGGAGAAGGCATCTGATCGTATGTTTCAACGTGGTTTAAAACAAGCAATCTGCATGACGTGATGATTCGTGTTTAGAGGAGATAGAGAAAATGCAAGTGTGTGCAGTGTTTTATTTTACTGCTTGTTTTTATTTATCGAATTGTTTTTTAGGATTACCATTTTCTGAAAAAGCAAAAAGAGAAAACAGCGATTAATGCGGAAATTACAGAACGACGTTATTTTATTAATGAATAAGTCGATTCTCGAAACTACAGCCCTATAAAACAAAACACTACAAGAAATTATCTATTTTACGACACATGGATTGCGACCCTTGTGTAAAAACTATCGTAATTTCCTATTTGCGACAGTTATCACGACGGTTAAATTCAACTGCCTCAAAATTTTTAACACAAATTATTAGATCCTTAAAAAAACAAAGTTTTTCCACTTTTTCATTAATCTCACTTGTGGTCATTTTTCCTTCTTCGGAAAAAGAGAGCAAAATGTGTTTCCTCCCCCTCAAACCCTAATGGCCGTCGCCCCTTCTTCTCCATCTATCTCCTTTCTTCACAACCCAAATCGAAGAAGATGACCATATTCATGCTTCCCATCATCCTACCTCTCTAATGAACATGTTAGATTTTTGTTTCAAGCAACCTGACCGTCGACCACTGTATTCTTTTTCCGGCAGACGCAATTGAAAACGAAGGTTGAGAGAAATTTTCAAGCTCTCCTTCGTTCAAGCTCTTCAATGAACCAAATAGATTTTGATTAGAGTACTTTTTGTTGTTTTCTTCTTCTTCACCGCGTGCCACCGTGCCGAATTTTTCTCAGGCAGCCAGAGGTTCACATTCCTCCGGGATTATGATTTACTCTTTCCCTCTTCTTTCAACTATTATCTATTCTCTATAAACCCTAACTCCCTTGCATTTTTATTTTGAATTTTGATGTTCAAGAGCATTGAAATCTACATGATTTGCCGTCTTTCCAGTTTTTTGTTGAGATTTCTGTTTTGGCCGATCATATTATTAGTATAATTAATATAAAGTTTGCTTGCAGGTTGATCTGCATTTGAATCTTAAGGTTTCTGATTTATTTTTTAAAACATGGATAAAGTGCTTTTTTGGTCAAGTTGCCCCAAGTACTGTTTGTTTTCATTTCAAGAAATGCTCAATTGGAGATTTCTAATACTTAGAGAATTTCTTCCGGTTTCTTTTGTTAATTTTACTTAATTGCCCATTCTCCTTTAATGACCAGCACAGTCTGTGTGATGCTTGTTTTGTCTGTGAGAGTAGTGCTGCATCTTTAGGGAAATTGTAGATTTGTTTCTTGACAAGTGTTACTTTGACAGTGCATTGCTGACCCAATATCTAGTTTAAACATCTGAACAATCCACTTCTTTGGTAAGATATCTATCATGGAACATTTGTTGTTGTTATTTGTATTTGAATGATTGTAATTTGTAATGATTTGTGTGTGATTTTCTGATTTGTGATTGTGGCTTTTTCCAGGCTGCTACAATTGGAAGTGTGATTGGTCATCTTGCTAATCCATTGATGGTTTTGCCTCTTAAACCTGCAATGCCTGCAAATTCTTGGGGTTCTCCGAAGTCTGTTAAACCTGATATGCCGAGTAAGCTAGTTGGTTCTGGTTATCAAGCTTTCGAGGATTCTGTTCTAATGAAACTACAAAAGGTATACCATTTGGTTGTGCTCTTTTCCGAATTTATTCGAGAATGTGACACTTTCGGTATCGGCACCTTCCAGTCTTCGAGAATGTGACACTTTCGGTATCGGCACCTTCCACTCTTTTCCGAATTCATCCAGTGTAATAACTAAGGAAATAATTTATGTTGCTTCCTCGGATTATGTTCATGTTTGTTTGTTCAATACTGGAAAGGGTACACCTTTTATTTCGGTCTTAGAGGTTAGAGTTCTTAACAGTGATGCTTATCTTGTTAACTCTTTGGAGCTTTTGGCAAGGTTTGATGTAGGCGCACAGGGTGGTCCAAAAATCAGGTGAGTCATCTCACATAGGGACTAAAACCGTATTTAAGTCGAGTCAAAATGATGCATAATTTTTTCTATACTAGTATTCTTAATATAATGCTCGTTTATGTGTAACGCTATTTCCTTTTCCAAAGATATCCAGATGATATTTATGATAGAATATGGACACCATATAACTCAATTGACTGGAAAAAGATAGATACTTCACTCACCATAGACAAAGGAGCACCTTCGTTCAATTTCTTACCACGACCACCCTCCACTGTCATGCGAACAACATCAATTCCAGAAAATGATAGTGACATAGTGACAATATAGAGTTTTACTTCCTTCCCAAGTATAATGCCTCCGGATACTACGTGTATTTGTACTTTGCTGAAATCCAGAAACTCGAGCCAAATCAAATTAGAGAGTTCAATATTTTTGTAAATGGGAAGCTCTTAAATAATGCTCCAGTCAACCCTTTGTACCTGCAGAGTCTGTATTACATATCATTTATAAGTGAAAATAAGTTGGAACTTTGGTTTAATAAGACTAGTAGATCAACTCTTCCACCACTCTTTAATGCGATCGAGGTATACATGGCAAAGGACTTTTTACAATCAGAAACATATCAAACAGACGGTATGTAACGTAGTTATATACACTGATTTTGATGATATTATTACAATTTTTTCTTGACATGGTTTAATTTATGATGATATAATAGTTGATGCTATCATAAATGTGAAGTCAATTTATGGGATCAAGAGAAACTGGTAGGGGGATCCTTGTACTCCTATATTATATTTGTGGGAGGGTCTAAACTGCAGCTATGTTGGATCTGATTCACCAAAGATCATATACTTGTGAGTTATGAGGCATGAAATGAAATACATTACTTTAGTTTAGTAGTTTTAACTTCACCTTTATAGTCTAGTCTTCAATGGTATTAACGAACTTCAAAATCATGCTTTTAGGAACTGAACTTCCAGCGGCTTAATTGGAACTATAGCTCCTAGCATATCCAATCTAAAGTCAATAGAATATTTGTAAGTCCTTCAATCTATGATATTCAAGTAGCAAGCTATATAAATTATCACAAAAATGAAGTCAGTTCTTAAAGTTGAGCAAAAACGGTTTGTTCCAATTTTAGGGATTTGTCAAATAACAGTTTGACTGGGGCTGTGCCTGATTTCCTATCTCAGCTGCGCTTCTTGCGAGTTTTGTAAGTCAAATATCTTCACTTTGGTAAAGTCTCTAAGTAGTGAAAGCTTTAATGAGGCTAGGTTCACCTAAATGGACTTGATTTTTCAATTAACTTTAATGCATCAGTTGTTTAAAATATCATGGCAAGAATGTGTGTATAAATGGTAATTTTAGTTATTTATTTATTGAAGAAACCTGGAAGGAAATAACCTATCAGGAGCCATTCCAATAGAACTTCTTGTGCATCCTGAGAATAGTATGCTCAAATTCAAGTATGTTCCATTTCAAGTTTTACTTTTAAGTAACACTCTTTTTCTTTTATGATTCATTTTCCATGCCACGAGCTATTGATTTATATCATTTTTATATTACAAAAGTGTATGCTGTCAGACAAATGTCAAATACATAACATTATTTATTTCTTAAAGTTACTTGGCTTCAGGTACCAAGAGTCAAATGGTGGAAACTTTCCACCCATTAGTGCTGCGCATAAAGAAGTTGGTGGATCTTTCTACACTGTGAGGGAGATTGTACGGGAAATAATTCAAGAAAATAGGGTCTTGGGTCCTGCTAAGTTCAACTTAGAGGAATTCAACGCCGGTCAGTTTTCGGAACAAAATCCATTAGGTTCAATTGCACGTGGCCCCCAACCTTTTCTCGGTGCATCTTCAAATGAAGATCATCCTGAACATAACAATGTTCCTGATATGAATGACAAACTGCTTTCTGTTTCTGACAATGGACATGTCATAAATGTTGACCATGTAGATGTGACTAACAAGGAAACCATTGAAGCCACTGTTGTTTCTGATGAGCATTATACTGGAGCTGAGTATCCTGGGGTTGGCAACGGGCATGTGACAAACAATGAATCTGTTGAAGCTGCTGTTGTTTCTGATAGGTATTTTACTGGAGCTGAGCTTGAAATTGTTGACAAAGAGCATGATGTAGATTCTAGCAAGGTAGATTTTACTGGAGCTGAGCTTGAAATTGTTGACAAAGAGCATGATGTATATTCTAGCAAGGTAGATTTTACTGGAGCTGAGCTTGAAATTGTTGACAAAGAGCATGATGTAGATTCTAGCACCGTTCAAAGAGCAAGCTCAAGAATAGGATAACTTCCCTGGAAATGGAACAAGAAGATTTGAAGTTTAAGGTATGTAATATATGTGTATGTTTATGTCTATATAGGATCTACATACTAGTGAGTGAATCCCAATATGTCATAAAAAAATAACGAAAGTCGGTTCTTCTCTTCTAACGCAGAATAAAATTATGAAAGAAAAGATTCGACTATCTGAACTCATGCCACAAGCTTCTCCTTTGAGCTCAAAATCTGAAGAGAACCGAATAACTCAACCAAAGGCAAACAAAACTTCATTTCTTTCTAGTTTTGATCGATATTGAAGTGTTAGTTTTCAGATAGTTATTTATTTCATTATTCTATGTCTTACCCACGTTATATTAATTCTTTGATCAACATGTAGATAAAAAACATGTACATGTACAGTGTATTTTAATTTATTTTTTGAACGCTATGTACAGTTTAATCAATTAGAAATTGATATTAATATATAGAAGAGCTTTGTGATACTCAGTGAATGTGAAATAAAATAATCGCACATGCAGTGCACAACAAGCAAATATACATATATAGATTATAGATACACGATATATACGTACACATATATAATACAGTTCTCTATATGTGATTATCTGCCCCATTCTGTTCATATTTTTACTAACATATATTTTTTTTAATTTTAAAAACAAATTACCTGCGGATTTACCTGTGGAAAGGAAATTTCCTACGGATTTACCTGCAGAAGTACTCGTGGAACAGAAAGTTGCGATGGTTGGAACCGTCGTAATCAACAATAAAAACAAAAATAAAATGGAAAGTTACGACAGTTGATAACCATCGTAATATGCAGATTACGTTAGTTCCTTACCCGTCGTGAGATTTAACGACGGTTGGTGAGACGGTTTTGACAACCGTCGCGATACGGCCTCGCGACACACATTTCTGCGACAGTGCAGCAACCGTCGCGATTTGAAAATTACGGCGGTTTTAACCGTCGTAATCTGCCAAAATAACCGTCGTAATCTGCCAATTTTCTTGTAGTGAAACTCTGTCGCTTCGGGCAAAGCGAAGAGGGAAATTTATAGAAAGCGAGCCTTATCAAAACATCTGTTTCACCTGGGCTGGGTGAAAGGTTAAAGATGGCAATTACTTTGACTAATGAATGATCTTCGGAACATCGACAACAACCCATTGGCGCCGAACTCCTCGGTGAATCACAAAGTCTGGCACCTTCCTTAATTTGTCTTCAGAAATGACGCTGCTTTCTGTTGGAGCGGGATCATTGGAATCTGTCTCCCAGGCAGAATTGTCGTAGGAGGATTCCTCTGTTGTATTTTGCAGAGTATTTGTGGTCTCAGCTGTATCTCCCTATCTAATAGGCTGGATATCTTCGAACCTGATACGAGAGCTTTCGGGCGCAGTGTACTTGACCATATAGTCGTATTTTCCACTTGGTTGTCCCAAGGTGTCCCACACTTCTTTCGAACTGGAGAAGTCATCCCTCTCGATGACGTTGACCTCGGGAAAAGCATAGTTGATGAATTCAAGTCCTGCAAACGTTGCGAATTCATCTTCAAGTTGAGTAGTTTCTGAATGACCTGAGTGTTGATCCCATGACATGGTGGGGACACAGGTATTCTGTTCAATGACGGTCAACTGATTTTCATTGTTCAGCTAACTTTCTTTCCCCAAATCTCCTGGATAAGGTTGCCACATTGGCAGACCATCCATTGGGCCATAGTAGGTGTGGTCAAAATTGTCTTTCATCAGAGTGTCCTCCTCTAATGAATTTGGCGGAGCACGGCATCCTTCTGGATCACAATCTCCATATATCATTTCAACGTCTGACCGTGGTATAAATCTCAGATTCTGTGCGGGATAGAAAAATGGCATAGGCACCTCTTCCTGAGACATGTAACCGTCCTCGTTAAGGTAGGACTTCCATTCTTCATCCGTGTCAGAGGGATCTTCCTCATTGATAGCATGTACTGATTGAGACACTGGGTGAAGGAAACCTCCAATGTGGAAGAAGTTTTGAAGGGGATGAAGACTTTCATCGTTGGTAGCTATCCGGGTATAGGTTATAGAAAAACCAAGACCCTTCTTTGTTTTATTGTCAATAGGAATGACAAGTTGTCCCCATCCGGTTGTATCGGTACTCTCGACCGCTTTGATAGCAACTTTGTATGAGGAAATCAAGGTTCCTTCTTTGAACTGATTGTTCTTGCTCACCGACGGTGCTTGGAACTGAGTTCCAATAACCTCCTCGGGTTCTACACAAGTAGATGATGACAAGCTACTCACAATCAAGGCTTGTTCCCCACAAACTGTGACAAGTTGATCGTTCTTGACGAACTTTAGCTTTTGGTGGAGGGTGGAAGTAACCGCTCCAGCCTGATGTATCCAAGGTCTTCCTAATAAACAACTGTATGTTGCCCGGATGTCCATGACCTGGAAAGTGTGAGGACCGATAGTTATGGGAAGATCAACTTCGCCGATAACTGTTTTTCTGGATCCGTCGAACGCTTTGACGACGACCTCACTGATTCTCATCGGAGGGCCTTTGAATGATAATTGCATCAAAGTGGACTTCCGCATAACATTCAGGGCTGACCCTGTGTCTACCAGTACGCTGGCTAAAGCATCGTCCTTGCAGTTGATTGTGATATTAAGCGCCATGTTATGACGGCGACCCTCTTTAGGTAACTCCCATCACTAAATCCCAAATTATTGCAGGAAGTGATGTTAGAGACAATGCTATCGAACTGTCTGATTGTTACATCCTGTTCCACAAAGGCTTGCTCCAAAACTTTCTGTAGAGCCTCCCTATGCGCTTCTGAACTAAGTAACAGTGATAATACCGAGATCTTTGAAGGAGTTTGTAACAGTTGATCAACAATGTTATATTCACTCCTTTGGATGAGCTTCAGCATCTCATCATTATTTTTTGAAAGGTCGGGATCACTGGATTGACCGACTGATGGATCAGGAGTTTCTATCTGAAGTTCCTTTTCCTTGTTAGGTTCTCCAGCTCCTCGGTTGAAGATTCGACCGCTCCGTGTTACGCGAATGATGTCTGCAATATTCATGACGGAGGGTAATGGAGTTTCCTTTCCATTCTCAATTGTTGTTGCATCGTATTTGTAAGGGATAGCCTTAGTTGATTCATACGGTGTTGCTCCCGGCAGATAGATGACTACGGGAGCCTTCTGATTTTTCTGACCATCATAAGTAATCTCGATCCGTTCCCAGTTGGGAATTCTTGATTCGTCAAGTAGAGGGATGATGGTAAAAACATCCCTGGTCTGGTGACGACCAGAGATTGTGACAACATCCTCAACTTGATCGGCAAGGTAGTCCGGCGCCCAGTTGATGGGTCCAGAACCCAGATATGGACGAATCTCTCCACGATCCACCTGACCCTGAAGAGCTGCTCTCATAAGGTAACACCCTTGGTTACTTTCCGAACAGATGCTACAACGGTCATAATTGTGTGGTGGCACCTGGGCACGCCCACTTTGAATACAATGTAACCTCACTAGGTTAGCTTCCATTGATCGGACATCCTGACTCTGACGCCGAGTAGGATTCCTGTTACTGATAATAATCTGCTGAGTATTTTCATGCATATAGATTGGCATCCACCAGTGATTTAACAAGTGCTGAAGTGCCTCTTAGACAAGGGTACAACCTCGATCGTTTTCGCAACCTGCTTTACAGCTTTGATAGTCGTGTGATATTAAGAATCCGAGTCGGACCTGCCCAGCATGTAACTCTACCAGGTTGGTATTCATCACGCGAATATCAAATATCTGAACCATGTTGATCTGATAAGGGTTCTTATCATGGTAGTCTTGGATCCATCCAAGATCCATCTGACACTGGAGGGCCTCTTGTATGAAAGAGCATCTCTGTTTGTTTACCGACCAAGTCAGACAGGAACTATAATCGTGCCGCGGCAGATTATGATACTGGCTTTACCTTGAGTGCATCGCCACCAAGTTGACATTCATTGCACAGATGTCGTGGTTCTGAATGACGTTGGAGTTCGTATAAACCATGTTAACTCCATGAACTCGGTGCTCTTGGATCCATCCAGGTTCCATCTGTTCCTGTAGAGCTGCTTGCACTACAGAACATCCTCGATTACTTTTAGAGCAGACATCACATTGATGATAATTATGAGGTGGCACATGGCCATATCCACTCTATCTACAATGCATCTTGACCAAATTGGTCCTCAATAAGAGTACATCGTGAATTTGATAGACATTGTTAGACTCTTTCTCAATCAAGTTAACTGCAGCTTTCTCATGTTGAGGCAGCGGGTTCGTGAGAACATTGGGATTCGTATCTTTGAAAGATAGGAGCCCGCTCCCAACAAGCTTTTGCACGTCAGATTTGAAATTGAGACAATTCCCTATGTTATGCCCTGATCCTCCTTGATGATAAGGGCGTGTCTGATCCACCTTAAACCAAAAAGGCGGATTTTCCGATACTGTAAGAGGAGACTTACTCTGGATGTGCCCCTTAGCTAGTAGTAACGAAAATAGTTCTGCGTACAACATGGGTATAGGATCAAACCCTGATGGTCGTGTTGTACGGTTGTTGTTATATGGAGCACGAGCCTGCTGAAGAGGCTGTTGTGTCCTTTGCTGATTAGGTTGGCTCTTCGCAACCTGATGTTGATACGTAGAATAGGCGCAGGGCTGATAGTAGGGGTCACAGCTACTACTGGTTGATAACGACGCCTTTGCTTTCCGAGAGAGATATTCCCAATATCTTGCTCTTTTTTCTTAGGGAGAGCACTACCGTATTTTTTAGTACCGCTCGTCGATCCAATGTCTTTTACCAAACGTCCCTCTCGGACGGCTTCCTCAAGACGTACGCCCATGCCGACCATTTCGGTGAAGTCACTGGGCGCACTGGCAACCATTCTGTCATAGTAAAATGAGCTTAAGGTTTTTAAGAAGATCTTTGTCATCTCTTTTTCCTCAAGAGGTGGACAAATTTGGGCGGCAATTTCACGCCATCTCTGGGCATACTCCTTAAAAGTTTCCTTGTCCTTTTGTGACATTGATCTGAGTTGATCTCTGTCGGGTGCCATATCCAAATTGTATTTGTATTGTTGGACGAAGGTAGTACCAAGATCTCTGAAAGTGCTGATCGTGGCACGGTTTAAACCCATGTACCATTTTAAGGCGGCACCGGTTAAACTATCCTGAAAGTAGTGAATCTGCAGGTCCTGATTCTCCGTCTGAGCTGACATTCGCCGAGCGTACATCACCAGATGGCTTTGAGGGCAAGAGTTACCCTTGTATTTTTCAAAGTCGGGCACTTGAAATTTGTGCGGAACTTTCACATTGGGGACCAAGCAGAGATCTGCGGCGTCCTTTCCAAATAAATCCTGACCGCGAATGGCTTGCATTTCCTTCTGGATTTCCAAAAACTGTTCCTGGAATTCATCCATTCGGTCAAACATAGTTTCCTTATTACCAGAAGGTATCGGTGGAATCTGTCCTTTCGGTACAGTGTGCACCACAGGGGGTGGTACCGTGACTACGATAGTAAATCTTGGTGTTTCTCGAAGTTTGTAACCTTCAGGAGTCTTCAGTATGCCTCTGGCATCTTCGCTTTCCCGAAGTTTGTAACCTTCAGGCCCTGCGGCTTCTATTATGATTCCCTGATCTTCAGTGATCAGCGGAACATATCCTTCCGGGATATAGTTAACAGGCATGCCCCAAGGACGATCTTTCGGCATTTGATACCTAGGATCAAACTTCTCCACTATGGGTGTTGAGATGATCTCCGAGATCACAGTCCTTTGTAGCTGAGCTTCTGCCATGGCTTGCATGTCGTTACGAAGCTTTCTCATATCCTCTCTCAGAGCGTCGATCTCTTCTTTCAACTCTCTATTTTCTTCCTCAAGATCATCCATCTTTTTCTGACGATTGGCCCGAGTATTGTACGAATGAGACAGTTTGACTCTAGAATCGAGACACAAACGTGAGATTCGTAGGTAAGAAGAATACGCGATGATGAATGCAATGATTATATTAATTGTTTTTTGGTTTAATCAAAATAAACTTCGACAATTAGATTGCAAATATCAAACAGTGGGGAAACCCCTTTTTATTGAATTCAAAGGATTACAGAAATGGAAATACAGTAGATTACAAGGTGCGGAAGCAGAAACCTAAGCTAATGGGTCCCGAGTCCTCTCTGAAGAGAAATCAGGTGCGGACTCTTTCCTTTTCTTTGACCGGGGCTCTTGGGCCATTGTCGGGTTGTCATTCCTTTGCCAGATGAAAGGAATGAGCAAATTCCTTTGGTCATCTTGATTCTCTACAGCATGTTGCTCCAAAATTTCAATCAGAGCATCTTTCTCTTTCAGTAGTTGCTGTATTTTGATGCACTCTAAGTCGAGGGTGCGGTACTTGTTCTTCCAAGACCTTCTCTCCTTTTGAACTTTGTTGAGAGTAACCTGAAGCTTTTCAGTTTCCGTCATGAAGTACATGACAGATTCCCTCGGCGGAAGAATTCCGTAACGAGGATAAGGTATCTTTAGCTTGAGAGCTCTAGTTTGTACCCAGTGGAGATAAGGCTCTAGCGAGACACGGTCCGGTTTTTCTAGAGACTCTCGTCCTTTCTTATGAACGTGTTTCCAAGCGTGCACTATTTCCGTCTTTAGTGCTCTGTCGTTTTCTCCTTCCTTGAAGAAAAGACCTTCCAGATGAACACCCCGTGGGACGTGTCTCATTGGGTATCCAAATTGACGGCGAACCAACACTAGATGATAGTTGATTCCTCCTTTAGTTCCTATGAGGGGTACGTTGGGGAAGTTTCCACAACAATCAATGATTATGATTCCATCACAGATCCTATTACACCAATCTATATCAGAGTTGGTAAGAGACATGATCTTCTGCGAACAACATAAGGCACTCCTGCAATCCCAAAAAGCAGCAGACTTGGGCAAGTGGGAGATAAACCATTTGTAAAGCAAAGGTACACAACAAGTGATCTCCCCTCCGCTGTACAAATTTCCCAAATGTATAGAATGATACGCATCCGCGAGCAAAGTCGGCACAGGGTTTCCAATGAGAAAAACCTTAATGGAGTTAATATCGACGAAGTTATTGATGTTGGGAAACAAAAATAACCCGTAGGTGAGCAAGACAAAGACGCTTTCAAAAGCAGTCACGTTTCCTATACTGGTAAAATACAGGGCTTTCTTTGTTAAGAACTAGGCTGGCAAACCTTGTATGCCACCCCTAGTGGTCATGTGAGTCCTGACCTCAGACTCGTCCAAATGAATTGCTCTTGCAATGGTATGATCCTTTGGAATTTCTTCCAGTCCAGAAAATGGAGCTCGATCTGTAATGTGTAGATTAATCAGGTGAGAATACTCCTCCAGCGTTGGTGCGAGCTGGTAATCCGGGAATGTGAAACAGTGATAAACCGGATCGTAGAATTGAACGAGTGCGTCCATGATTCCCTCAATCACATGGACTCTTAGCAGAGATAGCAAACCTCCGTACTTGGCTCTGAAAGCCTCTTGGTTTGTGATCATTCTCACCAAACCTCTTAAATCCTCTAGTTTTGGAACCTTGAAGGTGTACGTATGAGTTCTCCTTCTACCGAAATCCATTAGCACAATCCTTTTCTCTGATATTTGCAATCACAGTCTTAGTTAAATTTGAAAAATAGAGAGACTAGAAGAGAAATTTTTTCTTGTTTTAATGTTTTTTAAATGAATGCATGAATTCAGCACACAAAAACATAGGAAAAACATGGGGTCAAAGGGTCGTTGTCATGAAGTCAAGGCTCTACCCATCCCCAAAGGTTTATACTAGGGTGATTTTTGTACCTGTACTCATTATCATCAGCTCCTCCCAGGAAAGCAAAACAAAAAGCGGATCGCCAGCGAGTTGTAGAGCGATCTTAGAGTAAGTGCCATTCACCGAGAATAGATCACCAACCTCAAATGAGGGTAGTATCACGTAACAACTATTCCCGATAGTTTCCGCACTACAAAAGGGTTTGGCTCCTCAACTTCTCAGACATCACAATCGGCCCATTGTCTAGGTGAGAGAATGGGTTGCATTGGTCAGCCTCCACTGAGGTTGATGGTCGACCTCGTCGCCATCACTTATCTTAAGTGTATACTCAATCTTTCCACATGCGGCATCATACGCATTCCCATTAGTAGAAAAATAAACACGTATAGCAATTAGGAAAAGCAGTATATATATTTGTCCTAATCATCCTAGACCTTTAAATCTATGAATCCTAAGTTCCTGATAGAAAATGGGTTCCCGGACGGAAGCCCCAATCTGTGGTTTTCACACAAGAGATGAAAAGAAAGAAGAAAAACAGAGAAAGGTCCCACGGTGGGCGCCACTTTTCTGTAGCGAGCGATTTTGGACGCTGTTCTTAAGCGCGGTCGATTCATTTTTTATCCTATTAAAGCTGGTGAAGGAAGGGAAATAGATGTCTCCAATTAACCCTGCTTGCATACTGAGTTTAAACAGCGGTCTGTTAGCTTACGTATGTGTAATACCTCAAAATTTACCTTCATGTTTTCTCAATATTTGGTCTATGCTTTACTCATTTGCATTCCATAGTAGGTCATAGATTGCATAGCATGGCATTCAGCATAGGGCATGGGATCAGGGCATTTGCTTCAGCAGTACAAGATGCTCTCAGCACCGGTTTGATCTTTATCAGCAGTCAAGGCCAAGCATTTAATTCTCAAAGTTGTTTTTGAGCCTTTATTTTGCTCATTAAGTGTTTTAAAGATCAACTGTTTCGGCAGTCAAATTTTGATCAGCAATTCGGCACCGAGCAGCTATCTCAGCAATTTAATCGGGGCTCGGAAAGTATTTCGTGGCATGTCTCAAGTGCACTCAAGTAGGGAGGTCCAAAGACAGGTTTCAAAGGCATATTGTGGCTCAGAACAGGTGTAATCACGTATGTCTCCATTTTCCCTCCTTTTGGCGCCAAGCAGAAAATTCAAATTTTTCTTGCGTTAACCGGTTAACGCATATGGTTAACCGGTTAACCATTGCGAATTTTGCCCAAATCTGCATTTTTCAGCACTGCAGAGTTTTGAAATTATTTTGGTGGTCATGTGCATTACTTGTGCCTACGTGGGAAGAATCTAGAGCAGCTTCTTTTCATCATTTTCCACCCAAATTTTCCATTTCCACTCATGAATTTCCACCCCAATTCCACATTTCATTTCCAAACCCATTTTTCACCTCATTTTCCATTCACTCCAAACCCAAGCCAAACTCCCAAGCTAGAGGTTATTTAATCTCATCAATTCCAAACCTCTAGGGAGCTAGGTCTTATTTTCACTCTCAATTTTCAGAATTCTCTCTATTCTCTCTCCCTTTTTCATTCTCAATCTCCATTTTCAACCACACTCAAAGCTCTCTTTCAAAGATTAACAAGTTCTTCATTGGAACTTGTTGATTCTTAAGCTAAAGCCTCTCATCATCACTACATTTCAGCTTTTCAATTTGGATTTTTGTTTGGATCTAGTTCTGATTTTTCAGAAGTGATTATTGCAAGTGATTTTGGAGTTTTGTTGCTTATTTGCTTGGATCTTTAACTTTTGAGTGCAAGAAGCTTGTGGATCTTGGATTTCTCTACTTGAATTCATCCATTTCTGTTTACAACACTTACCAAAGCAAATCTCAGCTTTGTAGGTTGGTTAATTTCAGATCCATACTCCTTTTAGCTTAATTGCAACTCATACAATGTAGATCCATGAATTTTGATATGTTTTGATTCATTTGGTTGATCTTGATTGTGGATGTCGATGATTATTGAATTTAAATGATGTTTGAATATTGTTTTTGAGCTTAATTTTCGTGCATTGTTGGTTACATGATCATTGGAGATTATTGGATAAGTGTCTTTGCTGCTGGAAGGGATTTTTTTCAAATTAATTTTTGCTGCTGTAACAGGGTTAACCGGTTAACCAATTACAGTGCAAAATGGTTAACCGGTTAACCATTGTATTTTTGCTATTTTCTACTGTTTTTTGAGCTGTTAACCGGTTAACGTATTTGGTTAACCGATTAACACTACTGCAGAGTGCCATTTTCTTGCATTTTCTTGGTTGTTTGAGATCCAATGCATGCCTAAACTTCATGGATTGATATATTGATGATTTGTGGATTATTCCTATGCTGGTACACCTCACACTCCTGCATGTTCACATTTCTCGACACGCGACTTGTTGAATTTCATCGTTTATGTGTATGCTTGCATTGTTGAACGTTTGAAGATATGAACACACACACACACTTGTCGATTGTGTTCATTGTGCACCGTTACTGGATTGATGATGGTTGTGCATACTTGTTTGCATCCAATTTTATGATGTGCATACTCGATTCGTTTGATCACATGCTATATGTTGCGTTCTTCCATGATGCTTTCCAAGTTATCCATCATGGTATGTGATGAGTTTATGATCATGATTAATTGAACGATGTATTTTGTTTGATGCATGTTTGCTCTGCCTCGATTGGATCGTATTCGAATGCAATGCATGATGTCCTGTTTTACCGCTGTTTGTGTGCATACGTGGTGTTATAGGTACTGCCTATGTGTTTACGCATGCTGTTGTGACCTTTTACACCTATTTTGATGTTGAATTGTATGCTGTCAATGCTGTTGGGAGTGTGTGTTTATTTTTTCATTGCTGTTCTGAGGCAAGTGTGTTGTTGTAGATGTTGTGCCTTTTTTTCTCTTTCACTCTTTCTCATCCCATGAATCTCAAGACTTGTTCAAGTCTTGGATTCCTTTCCCCTTAGAGCTACCTAGTCCAACCTAATTTTTTATTAAACTTGGAGTTGGATTAGCATTAGGTGTTAGGTGGTCTTTTCTCCTAAACCTCACTAACCATAGGACATCCATGCATGATAACATTAGGACTCTTAGTTTCCCTTTAGAGTTTCCTTTGTGTCGTCTCTCTTCTCATCTCAAAATAAGAGTAAAAATACTTAATAAAGGTTAACGTGTATTGTGCTCGAGCCTTAAATGTAGGAAATGAAGAACGAGGGCCCCCCTCCTCTTCTAGAGTATTTAGCATACGTTCCATTTGGGTGCGACCATGCGACTCACTCGTTCCCGCATGATAGACTTTGGTGCAATACAAGTTACAAATAACTGTAAAAAACACTTCTGTCTAAAAAACTTCAAACAAACAATAACGTCTTTCCTTCGGGAATTCTCTTCTCATCTCACTCACTCTCAACGTACGAACGTGCTCCTACTCGTTCTCTTGCAAGACGGTAACGCCTAAGTCTCGATTCAGCGAGCTGCAACACCTGAGCTAGAACGTTAGTCGTTCCCTAAAAAACACAACCCACCCCTAGTGAGGGGAACTACTTCGCTCTGATTCTCATGCTCCCGATGAGATACGTAGGCAGTGGGGTAGGGCCCATGCGAGCACTTCTTTTATTTTCCCTACATTTGTTTCTTGCTCTCTCTCTCTTCTTTTTCCTTTTTCCCGTTCCTTTTCCTTTCCAGTAGCAGCGGAGTTCCAGTTGACGACACCCTTTGATCGAGACAAGCAAGTGTGGATCCCATCGGGTACGATGGACGCGTGGGGGTGCTAATACCTTCCTCACGTGTAATCGACTCCCAAACCCTGTTCTCTTGGTCGCAAGACCATGCTCTTTCCTTTCCTTTTCCCTCAGGTTTACGCAGTGTTTCCTTTCCCTCTCTTGGGATAAATACACATTGCTGGCGACTCTGTTTCCGCGCCACTCTCGCGTTTGTACCGTTGGATGCGAATCTTTTGGGAGCGACAGCTGGCGATCAATGTGGTGGGGCCTTTCTTGTGTTATTTTGACAGACAGGTTTCTGGCAGGGAACAAGGATTAGGATGTTAGGACTGGTGCTTTTTGATAGATATATGAGAGTATGGGATTTAGGGTTTTTGTTTAGTGTGCTCGCTAAGATCTTTTCTTTCAATCTTATGCCTACATATTCCCGTTTACCGAAACAGGAAAATCAGAGCGTTCGTAGTTCCTCCTATTCTATGGGAGGAAATGGTTGTTTTGGTGTCTTGTTCAAAGCCCAAGACATGAAGCGAAAGGTGGTTTGTATCTTGTTCAAAGCCCAAGATGTGAAGCTGAAGAGTTTATTTGTATCTTTTTTAAGGCCCAAGATATGAAGCTAAAAGGTCTATTTATATCATGTTCAAAGCCCAAGATATGAAGCTAAAAGGGTGTTGACTTTAGAGAGAATTTGTCATCTCTAAAGGGGTCTGCTTGTCACAACTGTTGGGTGACTAGCTGTAAAGGGGGATTACTTTAACCGGGATTTGTGAATCTGGCAATGCCATAATTTCCTTTATAGGGGATTTTAACCTGAAGGAGAAGACTTTAACTCAGTTTAGAGCAATGCCATCTTTCCTTAGAAATTTCTCATGCTAAAAGAGGGACAGTGGCATGGATGTAGATGATCCAAAGGCTTGCCGCTTACAGCAATTAGATGAAAGGGTAGGAGTTGTTGATGTTTGTGCACTGTGAACGAGGCACGGCTTTGATGCTAAAAGGTTGATTGGATCAACCAGTGGTTTTCTTATATAAAGCCTAAGAGGAGGCTATTGGCCCAACAAGAGGGAGTTTTTATGCGTCTCGTACGAAGCCCGAGAGAAAGGCTAAAAGGGTTGACTCAACAGGAGAATCTTTTGGTATCTCGTATAAAGCCCGAGATGGAGGTTGTTGTTTGTTTGGCTCAACAAGAACCTTTTTGTATCTCGTATAAAGCCCGAGATGGAGGCGAAAGAGTGGTTGACTCAACGAGGGAGTCTCTTTATGTGTCTCGTACAAAGACCGAGAGATAGGCTAAACGTTGTTTGACTCCGCTAGGGAGAATCATTGTATAAAGCCCAAGAGAGGCTATTGTGACTGTTTCAGTTGAGTGACAAGTCCAGTATACTGATTTTGAAAGAGAAAATCAATTCTTATATGAGCAATGTTATACTCAAGGATTTGATTCGAGGATCCGGGTTATTCCTGTTCTTTAAGGAAGTGGGAAATCCGAAGGGTATTGAGATTGTCCGAGTCTACGGGTTTACTTCCTATTTAACGAAGGGGTCACTTGAGAATGTCTTTGAGACTCAAGGATATTAGACTGTCCGTGTCTAGAGTTTTATCTTTTGTACTATGCTTTGAGAAACAGTAGTAGACTCTTGGAAAGGACTGTTTTATGCAGATGACTAAGTTATGTTCCTATACCTCTAGGAGATCGTCGGGACAATTTGTACGAAGCCCAAGAGGAGGTTGGAAATTTTTAAGAAGCCGACGGGTCCTTGTATGAAGCCCAAGAGGAGGCTATCATTCCCGGAGGAAGAGATCATTATCTGAAGCCTAAGAGGAGGCTGTGAATACTTCTAAGAAGCCGAGAGGTCCTTGTACTAAGCCCAAGAGGAGGCGGGGTTGCTTTTAGGAAGCCTATGGGTCCTTGTACGATGCCCAAGAGGAGGCCGATGCTTTTAAGAAGCCCGTGGGTCCCCAAACCCCGAGAAATTCAAGACAGGCTATTCACAAGGAATAGATCAAGCCAGGAAAGTTCGAGAATTTGGAAGAAACTCAAAGATGTCATTCACGGAGAATACATTCATCTCTGGGAGTAGAGTTTCTTGACAATTCCTAATGAGGACAGCCGAAGAGAAGACTGTATATGGTGATCCTATTGGGGATCTAGTTGTCTATTTCTATGAATAAACGAAACGGCGTCACCTAGTTCTAGACGTAGTTGCCGGGGAAACTCTAATATATATACTATTATTACACAGTTGATATGAGTTTATGAAAGAAGACTTACAGCGAAACAACCCCACAATACAGTTATATGTATATGAAAGCGGTAAAGGAAAGCGAATAAACACTTACTCGGTTGTAGAGCTTCCATGTTGTTTGGTTAGTTGTTCAACAAAGACAGATTGAAAACAACAGTATATTCAAATCAAAGGAGAAAGTGCTTTGAAAAAGAAAGTTTTGGGGCTTACAGCTCAAGGAGAGGCCCAGGGTTTTGTCAGTGATTGCACTGTTGTTTTTGTACAGAGGGACTTATACAAGTGACTGAGGCCCAAAAAGGTTTCTGTACAAAGGGATGGGTCTTACACTCTCTAAAGAGGCCCAAAAGGTTTTGAACAAAAAGAGTGGGGCTTATAACACGAGGGTAGGCCCAGTTGATTTTTCCGTTTAAAATGGCGATCGCGCCGATATTTTCTTTTAACGCAGAGGAACTTATACAATAAGTGAGGCCCAAAATGGTTTTGGTTAAAAGGGGGTTGGGTCTTACACTCTATTAGAGGCCCAAAAGTTTTGAATGGGTCTTATAGCTCGAGGAGAGGCCCAAGGTTATTTTTCAAAAGGCGACGATCGCGTCGTTTGGTTTTGACGGTATCGGGACTTATACAATACATTGAGGCCCAAAAATCATTTGGTCAAAAAAGGATTGGGTCTTACACTATATTAGAGGCCCAAAAGTTTTGAATGGGCCTTATAGCTCGAGGAGAGGCCCAAGGTTATTTTTCAAAAGGCGACGATCGCGTCGTTTGTTTTTTACGGTATCGGGACTTATACAATGCACTGAGGCCCAAAATTGATTTGCTCAAAAAAGGATTGGGTCTTACACTCTATTAGAGGCCCAAAGTGTTTTGAAAATGATTTATGAGGGTTGAATTAATCCAAAAACCCTAATTTGTTTTCAAAAATGTATTTAATGGAATAAAAATTCAATTAAAATGATCAAAATTATTTAACATATGGAAAACAAATTGTGATCTTGGATTAATGCTTCAAAAATTAAGTATTGACCTACAAAATAATTAGAAAGCATTAAAAGTTGCAAAATCAAGAGGGAAAAAATATTTTATATGTCAAAAACAATTAAAATATTAATTCTTTGCAAAAATATCAATTATATGAAAATAAATAATATTTTTGGGATTTTTTGATAAAATAAAATATTTTAACATTTTTGTGAATTATCAAAAAAATAATCAACTCAAAATCATTAAAACTCAGAGAGAAATTAATTTTTGAATCAATTAAATAAAATCACAAAATTCAAATATTCAAATATTTGAAAATGGCGCCAAGAACACGCGCGTCTTTTGGGTTTGCCCAGATTTGCATTTTCTCTCCAATCTCACTGAATACTTAATCATATCATATAATCCACATATCAATCAACTCGTTTCAACCTCACGATCATGTCTATGGTATTTAATTTCATTTAAATTAAACATATAACAAGAAATCATGAAAAATCCTCAAGAACCCTAATTTCTGCATGAAGGCTAGGATTTTTGATACACGATTCAAACAATGCAATTAATTGAGGGGAAACATTCCATGCATGATTATGAACATATGGCCAAATTATTGTGCAAAAAAAAATGCATGGATCATAGAGTTAGAAGAGCTCATGCTTACCACTTGCAGCTGGTGATCGTGATTTGTGTTGGAGGTGTTACAGCTAGGTTCCAATTATCTGGATAGCTTCCCTAGGTGCCATGGAGTGTGTATGGATGCTTGGAATGGATTGAAATGGTTTGGAGTTGAAGATGGTACCTCAACCGCAAAACTGTCAAGAACTTGAGCAATTGGCTGGTGATTTTGTGAAATCTGTGTTCCAGATGTTATGTGAGTGTTTGGATCACTTCTATATGATGTATGTGAGGTGTGTGAGTGATTGGTTTGATTGGAAAAGCTCTCAAACTCAAAACCCGATAGTGACTTGCCTTAGAAGGCAAAATTGGAGTGAAAGAAGTGATTTTGAGGAAAGCATCTGTTTGATGGCTTTGGTGTACTTAAACTGATCACAATTGAGCTCTATTTATAGTAGAGCAAGTTTGTTTTGCAAGGAATAGTGAATGGCAACTGCAGCAGAGGTTTGTCCAATGTTGGCCAATGGAAATGCAAGTCTCCTCTAGCCATTGACTAGAGGTTAGGGCACAGGGCCGTGGTTCCCTTAGTCTTGGATAAGCCTTGACTGATTTCAGATGAGAATGGCTCAGTCCATGCCACCTTGATGCTTCCATTGAATGCTCCAATCCAAAATTGGAGTCTTGTCCCTATTTTGGCAATTCTAGGTTCAACATGCTATTTCTTGTTCCAAATACTTTGGAGGCTTGGCTCAGTGATTGTCCCCTTTAGATTCAATCCTCAGGTGTGTCCAAGTGGATAGGAGCATTTGGATTTGGCTGATTTTGGCAAATCGAGCAAAAATGCAAAATTTGCCTTGCCACGACAGATTTCAACAAGGCAACTTGCCAATGTTATATCTCATGACTCAAATTGAATTTGGTAATGTTCTTGGCCATTTTGGAAAGCCCTTACATGATACAACAACTGTTTGAACATGTTTGGTTTTGATCTCTTTTGAATTCAAGTGAAAAATCCCCCTACATTTGGCAAAAAGTAAGGTAAAATCTGACTTAGTGAAATTTTCACTAAGTGTTGGAACAAAGTGACTTTTCTTGATTTTGATCACTCCATAACTCAAAATCCATGAGGAATTTGGACATAGGTCAGTATGAAGCTTTTGTAGAAGGCAATGAAATCTACAAATCAAGCTTTGAATGGGGAACAATGGCCTTGTGGTTTAGGAGTTATGGTCCTCCAAAGTTGGCACATTAGTGTCACTTTTTTCATAACTTAGAAATTTTTCTATGTTTTTATGGTTACCCCTTTTACAAGTTATCCCACTTTCTTTGATTTTTCTTGATGAATGATGATTCAAATCATACATTAACATCATTTAAGGGTTAAAAATCCATTTTGGTGAAAAATCTCAAAAAGTCAAAGTTAACTTTTGTGCACAGTTGACTTTTTATCAGATGAATTCCAAACTGTGCAATTCTTCATGAAATCATGTCCTTGACCTAAATCAAACTTGATGGACATGTTCCATGGGTGTCATAGGGTATATTGAATCATGTCTTAGGGTTTGGGAGCATGTCCTGGTCAAAAGTCAAAGTTACAGTTGACTTTCCTCGCGAAACCCTAATTGTGGTGCAGATGAAATTGATGCTTGTTGCTCAAGCTTCTTGGATTAATCCATTGTTGCAAATGGATCAATATAGTTCATTAGAGACCATCAAACCCTCTCTTGAGGTCTTGGCTCATGATTTGCCCTAAAAGTCAACTTAGGGGTGAATTAGGTCAAGAAACCCTAATTCCTGATTTTTGATGTATGCATCCCCTGTGGTCAAATTGACTTGATGATTGGGTCCATGAGGTTCCATGGAGTATATTAGGTTATGTTTTGGATCATTGGCTTGTGCCCAGATGAAAATTTTCCTTCTGGAGGCCCTGGTCGACCAAAACCCTAATTTGGTGACACTGTCGATCTTGAGACTTGATCCACCTAGAAGGGAGCAGCCTTGTGCTTGATCCTTGAAGTGGGAGTCCTTCTGATCCATTGTGGATGTTTGAGAGGTTAGAAAAGTTGAAGATCATTACATTCCTTGATTGATCATTTGTCTAAGGCTCCAAGAGGGCTTAAAACCCTAATTTTTATTCTAGTGAATGCTCAACCACCCTTGAGGCATTCGATGAGGCATGATGGTTCATCCATATTGTGATGATGATTTGCACAATGATGGGAAATCTAAGTGGTCAAAATTTGGGGTATGACAGGATGGTCTGCCAATGTGGCAGCCTTACCCTGGAAACTTGGGGCAAGAAAGTCAGCCGAACAATGAAAATCAACGAGAAAAGTCAACTGTATCTTTGACTTTTGACCAGGACACACTCCCAAACCCTAGGATATGATTCAATACACCCTATAACACCTATGAAATCAATCCATCAAGTTTGATTTAGGTCAAGGACTTGATTTCATAGAGGATCACACAGTTTGGAATTCATCGGACAAAAAGTCAACTGTGCACAAAAGTCAACTTTGACTTTTTGAGATTTTTCACAAAAATGGATTTTTAACCCTAAAATGATGTTAATGTATGATTTGAATCATCATTCATCAAGAAAAATCAAGAAAAGTTTGATAACTTGTAAAAGGGGTAACCATAAAAACTTAGAAAATTTTCTAAGTTATGAACAAAGTGGCAAGGGTACCAACTTTGGAGGATCATAACTCCTAAACCACAAAGCCATTTTTCCCCATCCAAAGCTGGATTTGTAGCCCTCATGGCCATCTACAAAAGCTTAAAACTGACCTCAATCCAAATTCCTCATGGATTTTGAGTTATGGGATGATCAAAATCACTAAAAACATGAAAGTGCATCATTTTCCAACACTTAGAAAAATTCTGGCCAAGGCAGATTTTGTTGAAAACACCAAAACTTGTGGGATCTTTTCACATAGTTGCAAGCTGAATCAAGTCCAAAGGTAAACATCAATATTGTTGCATATGTTGCTAAGAATTCAAAGAGCTTTTCAGCATGAATTGATTCAATTTGAGCCAAGAGAAATACATGCCCAAAGTCATGCTGCTGCAAGCTGCTTTGGAAAAATCAGTTTGCATGTTTGCTTGCCACACACGATTTTTAGACCAAAACCAAGGATCATTATGCCACATGTACTCAAACCAATCACAATGCAACTGATCCAACTGATAGAGCTGAGTCAAAAAGCCAAGGGATCTTCCAACTTGAGATTAATGCATTTTGGCACATTATGCCTTGAATTCAAAGGCATTTATGTGAAATAGGGCACTTTCAACAAAGCCACTCTACTTAGTCAAGTTCTCTGATAAACTACAATAAAAACATCTGAAGAATGTGAATTTGGTCAAGGCATAGCCCTGCTCTTGGGAGTGGCTAGGTTGCCTTTCATGAGAAGAAATGCCACCAAGCCAAAGTCATTGAATGTGATCTGATCCAGCAGCCATTCACTATTCCTCCAAGACAAGAATTGATCACCTATAAATAGAGGTTCCAGTTGATCATTCAAATCACACCAAAGCCAGTTATAGCACTGCTTTCTCTCAATCTCTCTTAAGTGCCAAATTTCTTTGTTTTTGAGCAACCACCATCGGGTTTTGAGTTGCAGCCATACGAAATTAATTCCAATTGCTCAAACACATCACATATGATGAATTTGAGGTGTCCAGACTCTTGAACACAAACTATAACACCCCTAGCTCAAAATCACCCTTCAACTAAGCCATTATGCCTCAATTATGCAATTGGAGGTCTCCAGCTTGATCCAAAGGTTTTCAAAGTGTTCCAAAGCTTGAAACACACTCCACAACATCCATTGAAGTTGTAGGGATCATTAATTCACAACTGGAACACAGTTTGTGTAGAGTTCCATTTCAGCTTGCATCAAGGTAAGCCTCAAAACTCTAACTTCATGATCCATGCATATTTCCTCACATGATATTTTTGCCAATAGATTGCCATCATATGCTGAGTATTTCCCCTCAAAAAATTTGATCATAGCACTCATAATCATGTCTGCTCGATTGCTTTTGCAAAATTAGGGTTCATACGACCACAATGATATAATTTGCTATACACTGAAAATAAATAAAATTGAGTATTGCCATCTTCTTCCTTGTGAAAAAACGCATGAGTTTGGTGTTTAAATCATGTCCAATGGTTGAGAAACGAGAGAGATGGTGGGCTTCATGCACGAGCTGGAGGAAGAAGATGGCCATGGCACCATTTTTCAGGTTTTCCAACCAAGTTGCCTATATATTTTTCACTTGCCATGTTATTAATTAATTGGCATTGCGCCCTAGTGGTTGATCAGCTGGTTTGTATGTATTGGCAAGCGAGAGGTCTAGGGTTCGAATCCCCCTCGCCCCAGATTTCTTTTTTACCACTTTTTCCTATTTTTGTTGTTTTTCACATTTATTTTAAATGATTTGAAAAATTAATGACTCACTCAATTTTAATTATTTTTTATTGGTTCTTTTTGCAAAAAAATCACAAAAATGTTGAAATGTTTTATTCCACAAAAAAAATTAAATTTATATTATTTATTTAATATAATTAGTATTTTTGTGAATAAATTCATTTTTATTTGTTCTTTAGACATTTTAAAAACGAATATTTACTTTGAAAAATCAAAATCAAATGAGTTTTAATATCCCTTGTGATTAATCCCTCATTTTTCAAACCTTAAACAAAAATCACAAGTGATTTATTCAAATTCATTTGGTATTTTTCATTGATTTTCATTTAATATTTACCTTTAAAGGAAAACAAATTAGGGTTTTGTTGATTTTCACCCTCACAAATCATTTTCAAAATCTCTTGGGCCTCTAATAGAGTGTAAGACCCAGTCCTTTGTAAATACAAATTATTTGTGGGCCTCACTTATTGTATAAGTCTCGTAGTATTTCAAAAAGTTCGGCGCGATCATCGCCCGTTTTTAAAACAAAACTTTTGGGCCTCTCCTCGAGCTATAAGACCCATTCAAAACTTTTGGGCCTCTATTAGAGTGTAAGACCCAACCCTTTTGAAAATCAAATCATTTTTGGGCCTCAGTCATTGTATAAGACCCACTGCGTTTTCAAAATCTCGGCTCGATCGCCATTTCAAACAAAAAATTATCTGGGCCTACCCTCGAGTAGTAAGACCCATTTCTTTTCTTTAAAACACTCTTGGGCCTCTAATAGAGTGTAAGACCCACCCCTTTGTACATAAAACCTTTCTTGGACCTCAGTCACTTGTATAAATCCCTGTACAAACAATAGTGCAATCACTGACAAAACTTGGGCCTCTCCTTGAGCTATAAGCCCAAATCTTTCTTTTTAAAGCAATTTCTCCTTTGATTTTGAATATAATATTATTATCAAAGCTTTCTTTGTTAAACAAACTAACAAAACAGCATGGAAGCTCTACAACCGAGTAAGTGTTTACCCACTTTCATTTACCGCTTTCATATGTATATAACTGTACTGTGGGGCTCTTTCACTGTAAGCCTTCTTTCATAAACTCATATCAACTGTATAATAATAGTATAGATATTTTGAGTTTCCCCGGCAACTACGTCTAGCACTAGGCGAAGCCCTGATGATCACTCTTAAAAATAGACAAAACTAGATCCCCCATAGGAGCACCAGATACAGTCTTCTCTTCGGCAGTCACTCCTAGGAATTGTCAAGAAACTCTAACTCCCCAAAGATGATTTTTTCTCCATGAATGGCGTCTCTTGAGTTTCTTCCAAATTCTCGAACTTTCCTGGCTTGACGTATTCTTTGTGAATTGCCTCTCTTGAATTTCTCGGGGTTTGGGGACCCACAGGCTTCTAAAAAGCATCACCGCCTCCTCTTGGGTGTTGTACAAGGATCCGTCAGCTTCTTAGAAGTATTCTCATCCTCCTTTTAGCCTTCGTATAATGATTTCTTCCTCTGGGAATGATAGCCTCCTCTTGGGCTTAGTACAAATTGTCCCTCGGCTTCTTAAAAGTTTCCAGCCTCCTCTTGGGCTTCGTACAAATTATCCCGACGACCTCCTAGAGGTATAGGAACAGAAATTAGTCATCTTAATAGAACAGTCTTTCAAAGAGTCTAGACCCTACTACTGTTTCTTAAAGCATAGTACAAAAGATAAAACTCTAGACTTGGACAGTCTGATTTCCTTGAGTCTCAAAGACATTCTCAAGCTTCTTTCAAAAATAGGAAGAAAACCCGTAGACTCGGATAGTCTCAATACCCTTTGGATTTCCCGTTTCTTTAAAGAAAAAGAAATAAACCTGATCCCCCGATCAGTGCAAAAGCACAACAATACCTGTAATCAGTCTCTTTATAAGAACTGATTTTCTCTTTGAACCAACATACTGGACCTGTCACTCAACTGAAACAGTTACGATATCCTCCTCTTGGGATTTGTACAAATGATTCTCTCCAGTAGAGCTAACCTTTTCAGGCTCTCTTATTGAGCCAAACAAACTTTTAGCCTCCATCTCGGGCTTCGTATGAAATACAAAAAAGGCTCTCTCATTGAGCCAAACAAACTTTTAGCCTTCATCTCGGGCTTCGTACGAGATACAAAAAGACTCTCTTGTTGAGTTAATCTACTTTTAACCTCCATCTCGGGCTTCGTACGAAATACAAAAAGACTCTCTTGTTGAGTCAATCTACTTTTAGCCTCCATCTCGGGCTTCGTACGAGATACAAAAAGACTCTCTTGTTGAGTCAATCTACTTTTAGCCTCCATCTCGGGCTTCGTACGAGATACAAAAATACTCTCTTGTTGGGTCGATTACCTTTAGCATCCATCTCGGGCTTCGTACGGGATAGAAAACACTCTCTTGTCGAGTATACAAAGACTCTATTGTCAAGTCAAACCACTTTCAGCCTCTCTCTCGGGCTTCATACGAGACACACAAAAACACCGTCTTGTTGGGCCGATAGCCTCCTCTAAGGCTTTGTATAAGGAAACCCCTGGTTGAGTTAATCAACCTTTTAGCATCAAAGTTATGCCTCGTTCACAGTTTACAAATATCAACAACTCTTTTCCCTTCATCTAATTGTTGTAAGCAGCAAGCCTCTGGATTATTTACATCCATGCCACTGTCCCTCTTTTAGTATGAGAAATTCCTAAGGAAAGATGACATTGCTCTACACTGAGTTAAAGTCTTCTCCTCTAGGATGGAAAGCCCCTATAAAGGAAATTATGGCATTGCCGGATTCACGTATCCAGGTTAAAGTAATCCTCCTTTATAACCAGTCACCCAACAGTTGTGACAGACAAACCCCTCTTTAGAGATGACAAATTCTCTCTAAAGTCAAGACCTTTAGCTTCATATCTTAGGCTTTGAACAAGATACAAATGGACCCTTCAGCTTCACATCTTGGGCTTTGAACAAGATACAAATCACCTTTAGCTTCACGTCTTGGGCTTTGAACAAGACACCAAAACAGCATTTCCTCCCATTGAATAGGAGGAACTACGATCGCTCTGATTTCCCTGTTTCGGAAAACGGGAATACGTAGGCATAAGATTGAAAGAAAAATCTTAGCGAGCACACTAATCAAAAACCCAAAATCCCGTACTTTCATACATAAATAAAAAAGCATCAATCCTAACAATAGCTTAGTCCCGCCATTTCACCCTTAAAAGTAACCAAAGAAAGGCCCCATTACCATATAGCATCCGTAACCTAACAGACCACCGTTTAAACTCAGTATGCAAGCAGGGTTAATTGGAGACATCTATTTCCCTTCCTTCATCAGCTTTCAATAGGATAAAAAATGAATCGAATTGTAGTATCCCCCAAAGAGCGACAGTGCCTAAGAACGGCGCCCCAAATTCGCTCGCTACACATATGAACTAGAAGCATCAGCCTCATCGTCCAGATGAACCTCCCTCATGGATAATCTCATTGGGGAAAGATGATCTTCTGTGACTTTGATTCATGAATATTTAGAGTTATGGTGCAAGGACTGTATTTTGTTGAAACAATATGTTATTTTAAATTCTTATTTTATTGTTGTGTATTTGTAAATTATTAATGTTTAGTTATGAAATGAATCAATTTAGGGAGAATGAATATTCCTTTTTATTTTTAAATTGTATGTGATGGTTATGTTTTTTACGGATTATCTAATTTTTTTTACTGCATTTTAGATCGTTGAGTAAATCATCTCTTGTTTACATTTTAAATTAATTTAATAGGTAAGAAAAACATACTTGAAGATGGGTTCGCATTGTGTTGATTATCTTTGTTTCTTATATTCAAGCACAAAAAGAAATAATAAGAGAATATGGATATAGAGGAGGAATACAACATTGTCAAGGAGGAATACAACAAAAACATTATCTGTATCAACCCAAATATTCACATTTACTTCGAGATCATGTTTATGATGCGTAAAACTATTTTCCCATGCATCTACAGTAAACCTCAGTCTCCATTGTTGATGTTGTTGTTGTTGTTGTTTTTCTGGTTTTTGTTGATTGTGTGTCATAAAACTTGATTAATCTTTTGTTGTTGTTGTTGTTGTTGAATGTGTATGTGATAATAGAAGAAAGAGTTTGTTGTGGTTGTTGTTGTTGAATGTGTATGTGATAATCTTTGAAAGAGTTTGTTGTTATTGTTGAATGTGTATATGATAATAGATGAAAGAGTTTGTTGTTTTTGTTGTTGAGGTTGTTGTTGTTTTTGAAAATAGATGTTGTCTTCGTCGTATTCTTCATCTAGTGGCGAGGAAACTATGACAAGTGATACTCAAATTAAAAAGAAAAGATCACAAAGAGGTGCCACAATGCTTACCAAACAAACAAAAGTCCATAAATCTGGTATCAAATTGCTTATCGCGTTTGATTCGTATTATAAAGTAGTTGATGGTGAATACTCTTCTTTTTTTAATAGTTATGTTGAGTTCCTTGGATGTAGTAAAGTTAGTATATTGGTAGATGATTGGAAATAAGCGCCAGATGATGTCAAAGATAGCATATGGACAGACGTTAAGGTATTAGTTTTAATTTTCATCATTTTGATATGACTTTCTATAATTTCCAATACATTCTTATTGATTTAAATGTAGTTGATCTTTGAGTTTATGGATGGTGATAAGCACTTAAGAAAAGTGGTTATGTCATGCTGGTACGTGTTGGAGGGGCTTTAAGTCACGACACATGCGTGACTACATTAGGAAGCCTAAGATTGGTCTTGAGCGTCCATGGAGGAGGTATAGTTTTCTCTCGAAGAAGGTTTGGAAAATTTTTGCAAACGACCTTCGTTCTGTGAAATTCCTGGTTAGTACTGGTCTTATTTATCTTGGTAATTTGATGCTAATGATTTATAAATACTAATCATATTTTCACTATGTTTATAACAGATTAAAAGTCAAGCAGGAATATAAAATAAAGAGAAAAACATTTATCCCCATAGATGGCCTCGTGGGGGTTACATGAAACTGGAGAAAAAATGATGGAGGAAAAAATCAACAAATGGGAGATGAGGACTCCATTAATCATGATTACAACCCATCTCCACCATCAAGGTATGAGAAGTGGAAGAGGGCTCGACTAAGTCCAAATGGAAAGTACACCTCAGATGCGTCAAGAGCAGTTGTAGAGAAAATTGTAAGTATGATTTGGTGGGCGTATGTTATATGTTATTTAAATGTTGCGGTAATCACAATATTAATATTATCACGCATGTTGTGTAGGATGTGTTGGTTGAGGAGGCCCGTGGAGGCTCATTTGTTCCAGAATCACGACATGATATAATAGTCGAGGCTATTGGAACAGATGAGCATGGTGGGCATTTTCGTGGTGTTGGAGAAGGCCTTGGCCTAAGATTATTCTTTGGCCCAACCAAAAAAAGCGTTGAAAATACCGAATTACAAGAGCAAAGAGAAAAGCTTGTGGTTGTTTAGACGGAGCTAGAAGAACAGAGGAAGATGTTAGAAGCCGAGCGGGAAAATCGGAAGAAAGACATAGAAAAGTTAGAATAGTTATATGAGGTAAGTGTTTTATCTGAAATGCTAGTGTTTTATATGAAATGTATAATATATTATGTTTAATCTGAAAAGTTAGTAAAGATAGAAATGTGTTTATTATGTATTGTGTTTAAAATGAATGTTATGTCATAGAGAATAAGTGGATCCTTACCCCAACGTATAGATGAAAATGATGATAATGCTGATGATCAAGTTCCCCAAACACATGTTGTACGTGATGCTAGCACTAAAGGAAGCAATTGTTCAGCCGCTCCGGCTAAAGAGGTCAATGAGATATTGGATCCTTCAACAAAATTATATCGCCACATTATACGTTTTGGTTGCGGAAAGCGATGACCCGTATTCTCTTCCTCTAGAGCATTAGCCATCGGTAGGGCTTTTCTATTCTTATCCTAGTGACATACAAGATTTTCTCTGTGGAAAAAATTGGGTGGATGTAGGGATATTGGAAGTTTGGTGCACGTAAGTATATATTTGAACATGCATATCATTATTTATAGTACATTATCATTTTTGTATCTCCTTACTTATTTTTTGAATTTTGTTTAACCATTTAGGTACATTCATCATGTATGTATAGAGCTAAAAAAATAGAATATTTATGGCATCTTAGATCTGTATAGTATTCGATGGACAAACACTAAGCCAAAAGAGATTGAGTCCTACATTTCGGAACGATTAAGTCAAGGGGAAAAAGAATGTTACTTAGCACTATTTCTCAATGCGTAAGTATATTTGAAATTATGGGTTATCTTGTATAGTCTGTTTTTTTAGAAAATACTTATTATATGTATGCTCGTGTTTATTCAGTGATCATTGGCAATTGATCATCATATCGCTTAAGACGAATACGATAACGACATTGTGTTCCTTACATAAACTACTCGAACAAAAAATGAGGCAAATTATTAATGGGTAAGTTTATGTTTATATGAACTTTTTAGTAATTTTTGTTTTACTTTGTAATTAGTTTAATTGGTTTAACCCGTAAAATATTTTCAATGTACAGTGTTGTGAAGTGATACAATATGTTGAACAATAATAGAAAACAGTCAACATTTATCTTCCCTAATGTAAGTGGCTATATTACTTGTGACCTTCATGTATATATATATTGTTACATGCATGTGAGTTTATAACATTTATGAAATTAATGTTTATTTTTGTAGATGAGGAAAAAACCAAAGGGATTTGAGTGTGGTTATTATATAATGAAACACATGTTAAACACTGTCTCCGCCAACATTGTTGATAAATGGGATCAAGTTTATAAAATAAATGTAATGAATTGTTTACAAAGATATATATATATATATATATATATATATATATATATATATATATATATATATATATATATATATATATATATATATATATATATATATATATTGATTTACATTTGAGTTTGAGTGTTATAAATAACATTTTTTATTTGATGAAATAAATAAGTATTTGAGTTTGAGTGTTTTAATATACATCTTCAATTGTTGTTCCTGTTCTGTTACAATTTAAACAATACAGGTAATAAAATGGAACATGTACAACACAGAAATATATCTTCAATTGTTGTTTATGTTTTTCTATAGTTTAAATAATACATGTTATAAAATGGAACACAATGCATAAATTTATCTTCAATTGTTGTTGTTGTTTAAACAATACAAGTTAAAAAATAGAAAAGTTTCAAAATTTTGAAATACATTTTTTTAAAAGGCATATAATTTAACAACGGTTTTTAGTTATGACAGTGGTTGTATAGTTATAATATATAATTTAACCATGGTTGTCATAGAAGGCGGTGGTTATATACATAAAATGCACTGGGAATCAAACCCGGGACCTTTAATATGTTACAACGGTTAGGTTATAAACCATGATAATATATCGCGTACTTTCATGTTTTCTACAACGGCCTTAAGACCATGATTGTATGTAGCGCATATACAACCACACCCTATGTAACACCCACATATAACAACATACATCAAAGCATATATATTATACATGAATCCATGTTTTGGTATTGAAATACCATAAGTTACTAGTTAACACATTCTATACATTACATGCCCAAAATACAAAGTATTAAAAAATCTATGGCATAATATACACAAGATGTTCCAAAGCACTAAGAACTAGATCAAAACAATGATGTCAAAATAAAACACCTCAATGGAAGCCATGCCATCCTAAAAAGCCAAGATACGTAAGGATAATCAAGCGACTTTATCCTTACCCTTCGCGAAACCTGAAGTACCTGTAATATAATCAACAACATGTGATGAGATATTAAATCTCAGTGAGTTCCCTATCTTATAGATTCTCTCGGCTTTACAAGGTTCTATCAATCCTAACTCAAGTCAAGGGAAGGGAAATGACTTTGAGTTCACAATATCACACTATATGGAAACATGTTCATGAGTTCATCAACTCAAAATATCACTAATCGATAACCTTACCATGGCATCCCCTTTTCCCTTCCGCTTATATGTCTAGAAGTCGACCCGAGTCATGGGTCCTTGTGACTTACTTGACATACGAAATGGATTCGGGTTCTACGGGCCATTAACCGTTATGAACCGTCACTTCACACGGGCCATAAACCGTCACAAGTTTCTACCCGTAGGTTTCATTCGTACTACAAGCGGGAATCAAACCTGCCAAGTAATCATGCGTACATTCCAGAGGAGCTCCAAACTCATGAAACGACAACTCAAGGGAAACAGTTACGATTACGTCATCTCACACACAAATGCGATGGTATTCGACAATCACAATGCCACTTTCGCCTTAAGGACACTTTCGCCTTTTCACAAAACTCAAGGTTCATACATATTCCATACTAGTGTTTCACTCTCCTCTAGACCATTACTCTTCGAAGATACACATTTTGGTATCGAACGCACGAGCACCACCATCTAGATTATCTATCAATTCCTAGTCACCTTACTAGGTTCCACTTATAGATTACGGTAAAGTTTCCTCACTCTTCCTATCCCATATTTTAAACATGTTATCACTCAATTTCCTTTTACAATAAGAGATTAGATGTAACACAATACAATAGAGTAACCAAATACATAAAATAAATCAATCCATAAGATTAACACAAATCTTGGGTTCTCACCGATTTATTTAATCGGGTATCAACGACTATTACCATAGCTTTCCAATGACTATTACCATGTCTCGATCGGAAGTACGGTGCAAAAGATATGAATTTTCTAAACATTTTTCAAAATCACAACAGTGGTAACCGGTTACCTCAAAGTGAGTAACCGGTTACTCAAGTTGCATTGTTCAAAACAGAATCAAAATGAGAGTTAGAGACACATGTTGGTAATCGGTTACCTCAAAATGAGTAATCGGTTACTTAGTTCATTTTTCAAGTAAGATATCAATTTTTCCCGCATGTAACCGGTTACTTCAAAATGAGTAACCGGTTACCTCTGAACTAAAAGCTCAAAAACCTGTAATTTTCAACATAAAATCCAATAGAAATTCATATAACCTCAATGGATCATAAAATCAATGATCACACATCACATACACACATATATCAGTCATGCTACACATTTTTATTAGCATTTGCACCGTCAAAACATCGATTTCATACTATTACTCACAATCCAACATTTCTAACCTAAACTCTAACATTTCCAATATTTCTAAAACCTAAGATCTAACTAGAATCCACCTCTAAACAAGATGATGATGAAGATTGGGAGATGATTTGAAGAAGAAATGATAAAGATCCAAGCTTGTTCTTCAATTTCCATGTTTTCTCCTTTTTTCCTCTTTGCTCTCCCTTCTCTCTACTCTTACTATCTATTCTTTCTATTTTGGCACAAGTGAGGGGAAAGGAGATGATATAGAGAAATGTTTATTAGTTAGTAACACTACTAAAGGTACAAAATATCTCTATAGTACCAATTTGCGAAAACCTCTGAGTTAGATAATATTAATTTGATATGTTCTAAGCTCATCAGTTACTCTGATTATCTTAACAAATAATTTCTCAGAGCACACCGGAACCCGGTTGATCACAACTAATATTATCCCGAGTAACATAAAATACGGGGTATTACATCCTCCCCCTCCTTAAATAGAAATCCGTTCACGAATTTAAAGATTACCTGAAAAGATGAGGGTTAGCATCCCACATTTCCGATTCAAAATCCCAAGTTGTATCACCCGGATGCGTCGCATCCCACTGAACCTTCACAAGAGGAATCTCTTCATTTCTTAGTACTTTAGTTTCTCTCCCTGTGATACAGCATAGTTGAGGTTCAAAAGTAAAATCTACTTCTATCTCAATTGTATCTGGTAGAATTGGCTGAAGAGGATCTGGAACAAACTTCATGAGTTGAGACACATGAAAAACATCGTACATTTCTGACAGAGAAGGTGGTAAGTCTAATCTGTAAGCTACTTCACCAATCCTTTCTAAAATTTGATACGGTCCCACGTATCCCGGGCTTAACTTCTACGACTTAAACGATCCTTTCAATCTCAATCTCGGAGTAACCTTCAAAAACACGTGATCACCCTCGTCAAACTCTAACGGTCTTCTACGGTTATCCACATAACTCTACTAACGATCTTGTGCTTGTTTAACTTTGTCACGGATCATTCTAATTTTTTCTGTAGTCTCTTGAATAATCTCGGGTCCCAAAATTCTATCTTCACCAACTTCTGCCCAACACAAAGGCGTCCTACATTTTCTTCCATACAATGCCTTGTAAAGAGCCATATTAATACTTGCATGATAGTTGTTATTGTACGAAAACTCAATCAATGGTAAAAGTTATATCCAATTTCCTCCACTTCGAAGTACACAAGACCTTAACATATCTTCCATTGTTTGTATCGTCCGTTCCGTCTGACCATTCATTTGAGGAAGACTCGACGTACTCAAACACAACTTTGTTCCCATAGCTTGTTGAAAAGCTCTCCAAAATCTTGAAGTAAATTTTTTATCTTTATCTGAAACAATACTAGAGGGAATACCATGTAACCTCACAATTTCCGAAATAAACAACCTTGCAAAATGACTTCCCTTGTAAGTAGTCTTCACGACTAAGAAATGCGCAGATTTCGTCAACTGATCCACAATTACCCAAATAGAATCATAACCACCTTATCCACGGGGTAATCCAACTGCAAAGTCCATAGAAATACTATCCCACTTCCATACCCGAATTTCTAACCGTTGTAATAAGCCACCCGGTCTTTGGTGTTCAATCTTTACTTGTTGGCATACCGCACACTCCGATACATACACCGTAATATCTGATCTTTTCATACCGGACCACCAATAGTCCCTCTTTAAGTCTTGATACATTTTTGAAGAACCAAGATGTATAGTAAAAGCACCTTTATGCGCTTCCTCTAAAATCCTTCTTTTCAATACCGCATCATCCGGAACACAAATCTTTTAGTTAAACAAAATGATTCCATCGGTAGCTCGCACGAAACTCGGTTGAACTAACACTTCTTTTAACTTCTCATCCAACACTTGCCCTTGTTGAATTTCCTCTCTAAGAGTAGAATTAACATTCAAGTTTCCCATAATCACGCCATTAGCAGTCCAAAGAAATTGAAGATTAAGATCTCGAAAGTTTTCCAATAAGGCATACTCTAACATTATCAACTCGGCATTATGCAACACTTTTCGGCTTAATGCATCTGCCACTTTATTCGCTTTATCCGGATGGGACTTTAGTTCCAAGTCATAATCCTTTAAATACTTCATCCATCTCCTTTGACGCATGTTCAACTCTTTATGGTCAAAAAGATATTTCAAACTATTGTGGTCGCTAAACATTTCAAAACGTACTCCATACAAATAATTACGCCACACTTTCAATGTAAAGACAGCCGCCGCCAATTCCAAATCATGCGTTGGATAATTCTTCTCGTGAACTTTTAGTTGTCGAGAAGCATAAGCCACAACGTGACTATCTTGCATTAAAACACCTCCTAATCCCATCTTTGATGCATCACAAAATACCTCATACGACTTGCTAGGATCAGAAATTATCAAAACAGGAGCAGTCGTCAATCTTTTCTTTCAAACTCATAAAATTTTGTTCACAAGCCGAATCCCACTCATAAGGACAATCCTTTCGAGTAAGTTTGGTCATTGGTAAAGCCAATTGAGAAAAGCCTTTAATAAACCTTCAATAATAACCTGCTAGTCCCAAGAAACTTCTAACTTCTAAAACATTCTTCGGTCTCTCCCAATTAATTACTGCTTCCACTTTTGATGGATCTACTGCCACACCTCCTTGAGATATGACGTGACCCAGAAAACTAACCTCTGACATCCAAAACTCACACTTACTTAGCTTGGCAAAAAGTTGTCTCTCTTGTAAGATCGATAATAAATAAGAAGTACGAGAATAAATAAGAATCTCATTAATGAAAAACACTACAAATTGGTCTAAGTATGCTTGACATATCCAATTCATATAATCCATGAAAACGTTGGAGCATTCGTCACACCGAAAGGCGTTACTAAGAATTCATAATGACCATAACGGGTTCTAAATGCGGTCTTTGATACATCTGAACTCTTCACACGGATCTGATGATAACTCGACCGTAAGTCAATCTTCAAGAACACACAGGCTCCTTTCAATTGATCTAATAGGTTGTCTATCCTAGGTAAAGGGTACTTATTCTTAATAGTGACTTTATTCAACTATCGGTAATCAATACATAACCGCATTCCACCATCCTTCTTCTTTACTAATAACACCGGAGCTCCCCAGGACGAAACACTGGGTCGTACAAAATGCTTAGCCATTAACTCTTCCAATTGATCCTTTAATTCTCTTAACTCAAGTGGTGCCATCTGATATGGAGAAACGAATATAGGAGTCGTTCCCGATATCAGGTCAATAGAGAATTTCACCTCCCTCTCCGGAGGAAGAGAAGTGACATCCTCGGGGAAAACTTCGGAATACTCACATACTACCAGAATATTCAGAACTTGAAGGTAGCTAATCTCTTCCTTAGTGAGAACCAATAGGATAGATTTTTCCTTCTCAAACAAGAAATTTATCATTCCCACCGTACCTTCTAAAATAGTAGTTAACACATCTTTCGGAGTAGCCTCAACAGATGGAATGATGACTAGCTTTTCTTCACACCCAATAAATAACAAATTAGTAGAAAGATAATCCATTCCCAAAACAACATCCATTTTCTTAAGCGGCAAACAAATTAGAACAATTTGGAAAACTCTTCCATCCACCGACAAAACACAGTTTTCACATATTAAAGGTGTTTCAACTATCTCATCCATGGCAGTGGTAACCACCATGGGTGGAGACAACGGAATAGCTTGCAACCCAAGTTGCTTCACACATTGCATTGACACAAAAGAGTGTGTTGCTCCACAATAAAATAATACAAAAAAAAGATTCCCATTAACGAAACACGTACTCGCAATCAAAGAGTTATCACCCTTTGTTTTCTTCGCATCCAACGTATAAACTCGACCGGTACTCCTTCCTTGCGTCTGATTCCTATTTTGAGGAAAATCCCTCTTCAGATGACCCATCTTCTGACATTGAAAGCATCTCACACTTTCAATACCACACCTTTCATGATGATTCCTACCACAAGTACGACACACAGGAGGTGCACTAGTCCTAGAATTATGAACTTGCTTCCCTTTGAAAGCTTGTTGTCTAGGCCTAAACTGTTGGTTTGATCTCCCACGATCATTCTGATTCGACATACTCAAATCCCCCTCTGCTTGAACTTTCTTCAAACTGTTCTCAGCCACATAACATTGCCTTAGCAACTCCGCATAAGTAGTGAACTCTCTTTGAGACACACTCTGAGAAATCTCAGCTTTCAATCCAAAGAGAAATTGGGCAATCTTCCATTTTTCATCTGGAGCATACATGGCCTACCTAGAGTAAGCAGCCATGATCTCAAACTTTTCAGCATAAGCAGCCACAGTCAAAGTACCTTGCCTCAACTGTTGGAAATCGAACTCTTTTTGGGTCCTCAAAGAACTAAAGAAATAATTCTCCATAAAAGTAATCTTAAATTGCTCCCAGACCTTAGGCACATCTGGGATAGTCATTAAAGCTGAAGCACTCTCCCACCACCTCATAGCATAACCTTTCAATGAGTGAGAAGCAAACACCGCTTTGTTCTCCTCACTACACAGAACTATTAGAAAGATTCTCTCGATACCAGCCACCCATTCGTGAGCTTTTATAGGATCTAATCTGCCATGAAATTCTGGAGGATTCATGCGGATGAAATCCTGAAAACTTCCACCTACAGCATTTGGAACAACCACCTGAGGATGAAGACCCCCATTCATCTATTGTACCATCTGCTGCATGAATTAGTTCTGCTGCTGTTGCACCTGTTGTAAAAACTGAGGCCATGGGACATACTCGTCGCCGCCCGGCGGATTCGTCCCAACAGGAGTAGTTCTGGGTCCGTTAGCCATGCTACTAAAGGTCATACAGATAGGATTAAGTTGATCAGGCTCAATGCCATACATATAACACTTAAGACCAATGGTGACACAACACATATGAAACGGAAAGAAATACTTATACTATTTCATGGCTAGGTCGAGGATACGACCTGCTATGATACCAACTGTAACACCCACATATAACAAAATACATCAAAGCATATATATTATACATGAATCCAAGTTTTGGTACCATCTGCTGCATGAATTAGTTCTGCTGCTGCTGCACCTGTTGTAAAAACTGAGGCCATGGGACATACTCGTCGCCGCCCGGCGGATTCGTCCCAACAGGAGTAGTTCTGGGTCCGTTAGCCATGCTACTAAAGGTCATACAGATAGGATTAAGTTGATCAGGCTCAATGCCATACATATAACACTTAAGACCAATGGTGACACAACACATATGAAACGGAAAGAAATACTTATACTATTTCATGGCTAGGTCGAGGATACGACCTGCTATGATACCAACTGTAACACCCACATATAACAAAATACATCAAAGCATATATATTATACATGAATCCAAGTTTTGGTATTGAAATACCATAAGTTCCTAGTTAACACATTGTATACATTACATGCCCAAAATACAAAGTACTAAAAAAATCTATGGCATAATATACACAAGATGTTCCAGAACACTAAGAACTAGATCAAAACAATGATCTCAAAATAAAACTCCACAACGGAAGCCATGTCATCCCAAAAAGCCAAGATATGTAAGGATAATCAAACGACTTTATCCTTACCCTTCGCGGAACCTGAAGTACCTATAATATAATAAAGGCTTAAATAGTATTTTCGTCCCTGTAAGTTAGTGAGTTTTTGGCTTTCTTCCCTGTAATTTTTTTTTGTTGGTTTTAGTCGCTATATCTTACTTTTTGCTTGTTGTTTAGTCCCTAAAGCCAAAATTTGCAGGAAAACCCGCAGGTTTCCTGTGGATTTTGGTTTTAAGGACTAAAACAAATGCGAATGTGAAATATAGGGACTAAAACCAAAAGAAAAAACTTACAGGGACGAAAACCAAAAACACGCTAACTTACCGTGACGAAAACACTATTTAAGCCTATAATAAAAAACATGGAGTGAGATATTAAATCTCAGTGAGTTCTCTATCTTATAGATTCTCTCGGCATTACAAGGTTCTATCAATCCTAACTCAAGTCAAGGGAAGGGAAATGACCTTGAGTTCACAATGTCACACTATATGGAAACATGTTCATGAGTTCATCAACTCAAAATATAACTAATCGATAACCTTACCAAGGCATCCCCTTTTCCCGTCCGCTTCTACGTCTAGAAGTCGACCCGAGTCATGGATCCTTGTAACTTACTTGACATACGAAATGGATTCGGGTTCTACGGGCCATTAACCGTTATGAACCGTCACTTCACACGGGCCATAAACTGTCACAAGTCTCTACCCATAGGTTTCATTCGTACTACACGCGGGAATCAAACCTACTAAATAATCATGCGTACATTCCAGAGGAGCTCCAAGCTTATGAAACGGCAACTCAAGGGAAACGGTTACGATTACGTGATCTCACACACAAATACAATTGTATTCGACAATCACAAGGCCACATTCGCCTTAAGGCCACTTTCGCCTTTTCAAAAAACCCAAGGTTCATACATGTTCCATACTAGTGTTTCACTCTCCTCTAGACCATTACTCGTCGAAGATACACATTATGGTATCGAACGCACGAGCACCGCCATCTAGATTATCTATCAATTCCTAGTCACCTTATTAGGTTTCACTTATAGATTATAGTAAAGTTTCCTCACTCTTCCTATCCAATATTTTAAACATGTTATCACTCAATTTCCTTTTACAATAAGAGATTAGATGTAACACAATACAATATAATAGCCAAATACATAAAATAAATCAATCCATAAGATTAACACAAATCTTGGTTTCTCTCAGATTTATTTAATCGGGTATCGAAATCAATATTTTTCACTTTTATCACGCAGTATATTTTCATAGCTTTCCAACGATATTACCATGTCTCGATCGGAATCACGGTCCAAAAGATATGAATTTTCTAAACATTTTTCAAAATCACAAGAGTGGTAACTGGTTACCTCAAAGTGAGTAACCAAAATCAAAATGAGAGTTAGAGACACATTTTGGTAACCGGTTACCTCAAAATGAGTAACCGGTTACTTAGTTCATTTTTCACGTAAGATATCAATTTTTCCTACATGTAACCGGTTACCTCAAAAAGAGTAACCGACTACCACTGAACCAGAAGCTCAAAAACCTATAATTTTCAACATAAAATTCAATAGAAATTCATATAACCTCAATGGATCATAAAATCAATGATCACACATCACATACACACATATATTAGTCACGCTATACATTTTTATTCGCATTTGCACCGTCAAAACATCGATTTCATACTATTACTCACAATCATACATTTCTAACCTAAACTCTAACATTTCCAATATTTCTAAAACCTAAGATCTAACTAGAACCCACCTCTAAACAAGATGATGATGAAGATTGAGAGATGATTTGAAGAAGAAATGATGAAGATCCAAGCTTGTTCTTCAATTTCCAAGTTTTCTCCTCTTTTCCTCTTTGCTCTCCCTTCTCTTTACTCTTACTATCTATTCTTTCTATTTTGGGACAAGTGAGGGGAAAGGAAATGATATTGAGAAATGTTTATTAGTTAGTAACACTACTAAATGTTCAAAATATCTCTATAGCACAAATTTGCTAAAACCTCTGAGTCAGATAATATTAATTTGATATGTTCTGAGCTCATTAGTTACTCTAATTATCTTAACAGATAATTTCTCAGAGCACACCGGAACCCAGTTGATCACAACTAATATTTTCCAGAGAAAAATAAAATACGGGGTATTACACCCTACGTAACAATGATAGGTCACACGTGATGTTATCCCATTTTCAACCGTTGTTGTATATGTTTTATGTAGTAGTGAACCAAGTTTATGATCATGATGCATTACAAAGATGCAAATGAGGTGAGATCTTAGGGGTAAAAATTAGTGTATGACACAGCTTAGTCAAAGTCACTCGCTACACAGGTTTCAGACTCTTTTTCTTATGAACCTTCATGAATTCCCCACAAATAAACCACCGTGGAAACAGAGGAGCGAAGGCCAGAGCCATATCACTGGTTGGTAAAGGGGGAAACTTAGTAGGGTAAAATTTGAGGGCGAAATCATATATTTTTATCACTTAATCAGGAATTTTTAAACCGAGAAGTTTTGCATGCATTTTGTCCTTCAGAGCCTTAGCTGCCACACTGATTGTCTGTCTAAGGTCATTTGGGTCGTATACAGTTTCAAAATATTTTTGGAAAGCTTGAATCTTCATGATGTGTTAAGATCTACTTTTTTTTTTTTAATTTTTGCTACAAAGAAGAAAAAGTATCACTGACATGTTGACGTATTGTCGCAGCATCCATGAATTCTTGGGCATAATGGGCTCTCCACCATGTATCAAAGTCTTGAGTACAGTAATGAGTGGGCTCAAAGCCAAAAAGGCTGAGAGTAGGTCGATTATCAGCATGCCAATAAAGCCTTTAGAGATAATCATTCTCAGAGTAGCCGAAAATACAGAGGCATAACTCGCTTTTCTTTCTAAAAATGGTCGAGGAATAGTTTAGTTGATTCCAAATTGGCGTGCCACTAGATTGGGTTGATAACTGATGATTGTCACATGCTCTTTGGAAGGTACGTGTTGGAAGAAAAGGAGTTTAGGTGTCAGGAATGACACCTAGATCTTTCTTTCTCACAAGCGCTTGGAACTAATCGGGTAAACCATTCTGGTCCTTGAGTCCTTTTGGAAAAAGGGGTCATAGTTGAGGTGAAGTTATAGCGTTTGGCAAACATCTTGAAGTAGAAGGAGAATGCTTCCCGGTCCAACCTGCTTTCATTAGTGGGATTTATAAGATTCAGCCGAATACCTTCAATACGACGGCCGCTGATGATAGGGTCAATGTCATCAAGGAGTTCAACCTTCAATTAAACTTCAAAGGTGGCATTAAGCCATAATTGAAGTATCCAGAATGGTCCAACAAGAAGATGACTATATTTGGGTTTAATGTTTCTCAGGGCTTTAGTGGCTTATCCCAGAAATACGTACAAGGATCCTAGAATTAGTTGACTGAGACATATATCTTTTCCATCATGCAGTTGGTTATCAAGAGTCAAATACCTCTTGGCTACTTTTAAAGATCGACAGCAGATTATGCATCGAGATAGCCACAAGGCCAAAAATGCAATATGTTCTTCAGTAGTGACTTTAGGAGTGTTGATGGTATGATGTTTGCAGTGTATCTGGCGAAGCCTGCACGATTGTTTTCAAACACAGTATTGTTTTTGTCCTGCTTTCAAAGTAACCGCCATCAGGGTGAAGACCAATGATGACAGCAACGTCGAAAAGCATGGGTTTCAACATTCTGCATGAGAGTTGAAAAGTGTTAGTGGTGCTCTCCCAATAATAAAAGGAGGCGACCGACATGTTCGGCCAATACGACGGGCCAATCCTCGAAAGTTGGATCAAGTCGAATATATCCATTTCTTTTCAAACTTTGCTCATCCGGGCTTCTATCTTATCTAACCAAGAGATACAGTCATTATGTTTTTTGGTTGAGGGAGCTGAGCGAAAAACTCGCATAGTGTTGGTTTGGTACTCTAAGTCCATAGGTTCCTTAATACTAACTATGGGTCTAGTTTTATGGTAAGTAGGAAAGAAGTCTTTAAACTTAGTAAGACCCTCTGCAGGGTCAAGCATAGGACCCATAAGAGCATGGTCAGTTCCAAAAATGGCATAAGGAATAAGTACCATAGATTTGTAGATTCGAAGCTTTTCCTCAAATTTGGGAGGTTCTGGAACATACTCTCGATTCCCGATCAATGTGGTGTTATTGAGAATGTAGGCTTGAGGAACTGGTTCCTTGGAAGCTTTGACATTCTTGTTTGAAGGTGCCATTGATGATGAAACTGTGAACTTTTTAGAGAGTATTTAAGAAAGAAATGGTTTCAGAGCAAAGTTTAAGAAGAAATGCTGAAGAGTGTTGAAAGAATAAAGAAACACTATTTAAAGTGGAAGAATTTGAGACTCTTCAGTGTCCTCAACTAAGCCATTGGCACATAACATGTGGCACGTGGCATTTCCTCGGAAGAATAACTGAGGTGGCTGACTACACGTAGCCACACCACTCTACGAAATCGGCGCCATGATGAGTAGAGGTATGGGGGAGTGGGAAAAGAACGTTTTCGAGGTGACGGTTGAAAGAAACGTCATAATGATGGCGACGTCAGCCCACTAGGTGAATAGTTCTTAGAAAAGGCCAAAAACACCCATATCTCCTAAAATCGTTGAAGAGGCCTTTTTGGGGGGCAATTTGTTAGCTGGGACTTTTGACAGAGGAAAAATCTCAACAAAAAGGAGCAAAGCCAAAGGTGTACGGATGATGTATACAAAAGAGTCCCGGTTCGACTAGAATGTGGACTTAGTGGTTTTTTGGATGTTGCAAGAAACATTATGACCGCGTGGTACTTTGGCACTATGTCCTAGGATTCACTGGTTGATCCTGCAAGTGAACCTTAATTGGGAGACTAACGGTTTCTTTTACCATTTTTCAGCGTAAACACCTTGTTGGAGGTTCATGTAAACGTCGATAGATTCTTAGAGAAAGTCAAATGCTTAAAGTTCAAGAAGCTTTACAGATTGGTGAAATTTATAGCGGTCCTGGCTTGAATCAAGAAAGTACGCTGAAACGAGTCGGAGATACAAAATGTGGATCACATTATGGTACAATACTTAGCTTGAACTCTTTGTTTACTTCAGTGATTGATGTCCTTGAATTTATTGAGGAAAATGGCCCATCATCAGATTAACAAATTGAAGAATGTCATTTATTGAAATTTATATAATCTTTTGAATTTATTTTTAACTTGTACATGATGAAAAATATATTTGAAATTACTAATGTTTTATCTCAAGCATTGCAAAGAAGTGATCAAGATATTGTAAATGACATATTATTATTTAGAGTTTGCGGGGACAGATTGCAAAGTATGAGAGATAATGGTTGACATACTTTACTAAATGAAGTATCATTATTTTGTGAGAAGCATATGGATAATGCACTCATTACACAAGGAAGATCGAAGCGTAAAGCTCAAAAATTTTCAAATCTACATCGTTTCCAAGTTGAGTTTTTTTATGAAGTGATTGATAGACACCTTCATGAGCATAACAATAGACTCACTAAAGTGAACACTAAGTTGTTTCTTTGTGTAGCAAGTTTAAGTCCATGAGATTCATAGATCTTCGGTTTGATGATCAGTTTTCAAAGTTAAATGGAATCACTGATCTTTCTGAAATGTTGGTGAAAATGAGAAAGCATATTGTGTATCGAACGATATATTTACTTGTGAGATTAGCTTTGATTTTACCTTTGACAACTGCAACGGTTGAAAGATCTTTCTCTGCCATGAATTTGGTGAAGAATGGTTTGCGCAATCGTATGGGAGATCATTGGTTGAATGATTGTTTAGTTACATACATAGAGATTGACATATTTGACAATGTCGACAATGAAAAAATCATTAAACAATTTCAAAATATAAAAACTTGTGTAGGACAATTGTAAGCTCTTATGTATTTTATTATTTTTTTTGTCGTTATAATATATATTTTGAAACAATTTTAAGTAAAATATATCTATTATTTTTTAGCTGCATTACAGAAAATTTCAAAATCCACCATAGAAGATAACCCGGTTGGCATTCAAGCCGAGATCAATTTAGATCGGACCAATATGTAATTTTGGCCATTCTTTTAATAAATAAAAAATGATGGACATTTTAAAACTTTAATATTTTGTTGGATACGATATTTGTAAATCAAAATAATTCAACGTTTGGTTTTATTTTAAAATACTTAAGTTTTAAAAAATAACATAATATTAAATAATTAAATTAAAACTATATACTTAAATATAGTTCATATTCTTATGGAACTCATTAATTATTTAAGTCGAAATCTTATGAGATATACGATCTTCTGATAAGCTGTTTTAGTGAGAACAAATTCTCATCGACATTGCCATAACAGAAACATACGGGTAACCACTACTACAAGTTTCTAGCTGCTTTAATGCACCATGTTATATTCTATTCCTGTTGAAATATTAAATTTGATTTGATATTATTAGATTTGATTAGATTTAATATTTAAATATAATTCAAATTGTGTTAACTCAAGTCCAATTAGGGTTGTATATAAATAGACCTAGCTTGTATCATTATTTACACACAATTGAATAATACGAATCCTTATTTTTCCTTATTCTCTCTTTCTCTCCTCACTAAAAGTGTCTCACGCACTAACAAATTGGTATCCAGAGCTTCCGATTTTGTTCTTGATCAAGTTTTCAAGAATTTCACGTCAGAGATCGTGTTTCTAGGGCAAGTTAATCAACCGCGGCGAAGATGACTAGTGATAAGAGCATTCCGAGTTCCCTTCCAATGCTTGACGGCAAGAATTGGATCCGATGGAAAAAACAGATGCAATCCTTATTTGGCTTCCATGAAACCCTATAAGTGGTTAACGATGGCGTTCCTGTTTTGGCTGCAAATGCAACCGAAGAACAGAAAAAAGTTCACAACGAAGTCAAGAAGAGAGACTGCAAGGCTGCTTATTGCATTCAGACGGCGGTCGATGCTGCTAACTTCGACAGAATCTCTCATGCTGAAACGGCGAAAGAGGCATGGGATATTCTGGTGAAGTATTATGAAGGAGGTGAGAAAGTCAAGGTTGTAAAGTTACAAACCTTGCGTCGACAATATGAGTTGTTGTCGATGGGAGAAGACGAAAAAGTTGCAGAATATGTGTCGAAGGTTCAGAAACTCGTCCATCTCATGAAGGGTTGTGGTGAAACCATAACTGATAAGATGATAGTTGAGAAGGTAATGAGAACGTTAACCTCTCACTTTGATCACTTTATCGTAGCTATTCAAGAATCTAACAATCTTGAAACCCTAAAAGTGGAAGATTTGGTTGGTTCGTTGGAGGCGCATGAGATGAGAATTGTCGAAAGAAAGGGAGTTCAGGATTCGATACAAGCACTGCAGGCTCAGTCATGGAAAAGGAATGGTGGTACCAATAAATCCAAAGGCAAATTCGACAAGACTCAAGGAAAGAAGTCTTGGTCGAACCCTCATAAGAATCAGGTCGAAGATAGAGATTCTGAATCCTCGAAAGGAGGAGGAGGAAACTATCGAAAGGACAAAGAAGATAAGAAAGGTATAGTGTGTTATAACTGTGAAAAGAGGGGTCATTTGGCCAAACATTGTTGGTACAGGAAAGACAATGGATCGGAAAAATGCAAGGACGAAGGAGCGAAACTTGCACGCCAAGATTCAGATGATTCTGAAGGTGGTATGGTGGTTATGGCTGCAGTAGCAGATAACCATGTCGAATCTAAGATCTGGTTTCTCGACTCAGGCTGCTCAAATCACATGACTAGTCGAAAGGAGTGGTTGATAGATTTTGTCGAAGAACAGGACGTTTAAGACCATGATCAGTTCGACTGAAGTACAATGTCTAAAAACTGTTGTCGACCACAAGGATAGTTGGTTGTTGTATTTGAGGTTTGGACATTTGAACTTTCGATCACTCAACCAGCTATTACTCAAGATATGGTATCTGGTATTCCAAGTCTTGAGATGCCTGACAAACTCTGTGAAGGATGTTTAGTCGGAAAGCAATCCAGAAATTCTTTCGTTTCGACTATGCCAATGAGATCATCCTGCATACTCGAAGTTGTACATTCAGATGTATGTGGTCCGTTCGAAGAACAAACCATTGGTGGAAACAGATATTTTGTTTTGTTTGTCGATGAGTTTAGTCGAAAGTTATGGATCTATGTGATCAAGAGAAAGGACGAAGTAGTTGAAATCTTTAAGAGATTCAAGATGCTTGTCGAAAACCAGAGTGAGAAGAGGATCAAAGTTTTGCGAACAGATGGAGGTGGCGAATACACTTCGAAGATGTTTGAAAAATTCTGTGCAGAAAATGGTGTTGATCATGAGGTAACTGCTCCCTATACTCCTCAACATAATGGAATTGCAGAAAGAAGAAACAGAACCATATTGGATATGGCGAGATGTATGCTTAAGCAGAAAAATTTGCCAAAATCTTTATGGGGTGAAGCTGTTTCGACAGCTGTTTATATTCTGAACAGGTGCCCTACTAAGCAATTGAAGAACAAGGTTCCTGAAGAAGTATGGAGTGGCAAACGACCATCAGTGAGTCATCTGAAGGTGTTTGGCTCTATGTCTTACAAGCATGTTCCTGATGCAAGAAGAAGGAAGCTTGATGACAAGAGTGAACCTATGATTTTGGTAGGATATCATAAGACTGGTGCATACAGGCTATTCAATCCAATTAATTAGAAGATTGTGTTAAGTCGAGATATTGTGATTGATGAAAATTCTGCCTGGGATTGGAATTCTAGTAATTCAATTAACATGCCACTGATGAGCTATGATTTCGACGAAGAAAATGAAGTTGAAGTCGAAGTATAAGCAATTGCTGAGAATCAAGTCGAAGTCGAAGTAGAAGCAGTTGCTGACATTCCCGATACAGAGGATGTGGCTGAAACAAGCCAACGACCTCGACGAAATAGAGTTCCTCCAACAAGACTTCATGATTATGAAGTGACTGGTGATGATGAAGTCACACCAGATGGAGAATTAGTTCATTTTGCTTTACTTGCAGGTGCTGAACCAATCAACCATAACGAAGCTTTAAAAATTCAACAGTGGAAGTTAGCTATGGTCGAAGAGTTACAGGCAATCGAAAGAAACAACACATGGGAGTTAGTCGAATTGCCAGCACATACAAAAGCTATCGAAGTAAAGTGGGTGTTCAAGTTGAAACACAATGCTGATGGGTCGATAGCTAGACATAAAGCAAGATTAGTAGCTCGAGGGTTTCTTCAAAGAGAAGGACTTGACTACTCTGAAGTATTTGCTCCAGTAGCAAGACTGGAGACAATTCGACTAGTGGTAGCATTGGCATGTAACCAAGGTTGGTCTACATTTCACCTAGATGTGAAGTCAGCTTTTCTGAATGGTCCGTTAGACGAAGAGGTCTATGTCACACAACCTCCTGGGTTTGTGATTCAGAAGGAAGCGAGTAAAGTATATAAATTGCACAAAGCGCTCTATGGCCTCAAGCAGGCACCTAGGGCATGGAACAAGAAGATCGACTCATACTTAGTCGAATTAGGTTTTGTAAAATGCAAGTCTGAGTATGGTGTCTATGTTCAGGTTGTAGCACAAGATATAACAATCATCTGCTTATATGTCGATGACTTGTTAGTAACTGGAAATAGCTTGAAGAACTTGTCGAAGTTCAAAGAGCTGATGAAGAAGGAATTTGAAATGTCAGATCTGGGAAAATTGTCTTATTTCCTAGGCATGGAATTTCATATGTCGAAGCAAGGTATGGTGCTACGTCAAAGGAAGTATGTCAAAGAGATACTCAAGAGATTCAGAATGGATGATTCGAATCCTGCATCCTCACCTGTTGAACCAAACTTGAAGTTGGAGAAGCATGGAGAGGAAGACAAAGTTGATGTAACTTTGTTCAAGCAAATAGTTGGATCTCTGAGATATGTGTGCAATAGTAGACCTGATATAGGCTTCGCAGTCGGATTAGTGAGCAGATTCATGAGCGAACCAAGAGTGTCACACATGAAAGCTGCAAGAAGAATTCTAAGATACTTAAAAGGAACAACAGATTTTGGAATTATATTTCGACGATAGTCTGAAGGAAAAGGAGCAATAGTTAATTGCTTTTCAGATGCAGATTGGTGTGGAGATAAGGAAGATCGAAGAAGTACAACTGGCTATTTCTTTCAAGTATTTGGTGCCCCAATCTCATGGTGTTCGAAGAAGCAACCTGTGGTGGCATTGTCATCGTGTGAAGCTGAATATATAGCAGGATCCTATGCTGCATGTCAAGCAATTTAGATCAGATCAGTACTTGAAGAAATGGAGGTCGAAGTGAAGAAACCTCTTGTGTTGCAAATCGATAACAAGTCAGCTATAAATCTGGCGAAGAATCCAGTTTTACATGGAAGGAGTAACCATATCGAAGCCAGATTTCACTTCTTAAGGGAAAAGGTAAATCGAGGTGAACTTGAAGTTAGGCATTGCTCAAGTGAAGCACAGTTGGCCGACATTTTCACCAAAGGATTGAAGATCGACAGATCCCTGAATTTGAGAAAGAAATTAGGAATAGTTCAGATCGACTATGACTAGCGTAGGTTCGACAACTTGGATTATGGGGGTGTGTTGAAATATTAAATTAGATTTGATTTGATATGATTAGATTTGATTAGATTTAATATTTAAATATAATCCAAGTTGTGTTAGCCCAAGCCCAATTAGGGTTGTATATAAATAGACCTAGCTTGTATCATTATTTACACACAATTGAATAATACGAATCCTTATTTTTCCTTATTCTCTCTTTCTCTCCTCACTAAAAGTGCCTCACGCACTAACAAATTGGTATCCAGAGCTTCCGATTTTTTTCTAGATCAAGTTTTCAAGAATTTCACGTCAAAGATCCTGTTTCTAGGGCAAGTTAATCAACCGCGGCGAAGATGACTGGTGATAAGAGCATTCCGAGTTCCCTTCCAATGCTTGACGGCAAGAATTGGATCCGATGGAAAAAACAGATGCAATCCTTATTTGGCTTCCATGAAACCCTAGAAGTGGTTAACGATGGCGTTCCTATTTTGGCTGCAAATGCAACTGAAGAACAGAAAAAAGCTCACAACGAAGTCAAGAAGGGAGATTGCAAGGCTGCTTATTGCATTCAGACGGCGGTCAATGCTGCTTACTTCGACAGAATCTCTCATGCTGAAACGGCGAAAGAGGCATGGGATATTCTAGTGAAGTATTATGAAGGAGGTGAGAAAGTCAAGGTTGTAAAGTTACAAACCTTGCGTCGACAATATGAGTTATTGTTGATGGGAGAAGACGAAAAAGTTGCAGAATATGTGTCGAAGGTTCAGAAACTCGTCCATCTCATGAAGGGTTGTGGTGAAACCATAACTGATAAGATGATAGTTGAGAAGGTAATGAGAACGTTAACCTCTCACTTTGATCACGTTATCGTAGCTATTCAAGAATCCAACAATCTTGAAACCCTAAAAGTGGAAGATTTGGTTGGTTCTTTGGAGGCGCATGAGATGAGAATTGTCGAAAGAAAGGGAGTTCAGGATTCGATACAAGCACTACAGGCTCAGTCATGGAAAAGGAATGGTGGTACCAACAAATCCAAAGGCAAATTCGACAAGACTCAAGGAAAGAAGTCTTGGTCGAACCCTCAAAAGAATCAGGTCGAAGATAGAGATTCTGAATCCTCGAAAGGAGGAGGAGGAAACTATCGAAAGGACAAAGAAGATAAGAAAGGTATAGTGTGTTATAACTGTGAAAAGAGGGGTCATTTGGCCAAACATTATTGGTACAGGAAAGACAATGGATCGGAAAAAGGCAAGGACGAAGGAGCGAAACTTGCACGCCAAGATTCAGATGATTCTGAAGGTGGTATGGTGGTTATGGCTGCAGTAGCAGATAACCATGTCGAATCTAAGATCTGGTTTCTCGACTCAGGCTGCTCAAATCACATGACTGGTCGAAAGGAGTGGTTGATAGATTTTATCGAAGAACAGGACGTTTAAGACCATGATCAGTTCGACTGAAGTACAATGTCTAAAAACTGTTGTCGACCACAAGGATATTTGGTTGTGGCATTTGAGGTTTGGACATTTAAACTTTCGATCACTCAACCAGCTGATTACTCAAGATATGGTATCTGGTATTCCAAGTCTTGAGATGCCTGACAAACTCTGTGAAGGATGTTTATTCGGAAAGCAATCCAAAAATTCTTTCATTTCGACTATGCCAATGAGATCATCCTGCATACTCGAAGTTGTACATTCAGATGTATGTGGTCCGTTCGAAGAACAAACCATTGGTGGAAACAGATATTTTGTTTCGTTTGTCGATGAGTTTAGTCGAAAGTTATGGATCTATGTGATCAAGAGAAAGGACGAAGTAGTTGAAATCTTTAAGAGATTCAAGATGCTTGTCGAAAACCAGAGTGAGAAGAGGATCAAAGTTTTGCGAACAGATGGAGGTGGCGAATACACTTCGAAGATGTTTGAAAAATTTTGTGCAGAAAATGGTGTTGATCATGAGGTAACTGCTCCCTATACTCCTCAACATAATGGAATTGCAGAAAGAAGAAACAGAACCATATTGGATATGGCGAGATGTATGCTTAAGCAGAAAAATTTACCAAAATCTTTATGGGGTGAAGCTGTTTCGACAGCTGTTTATATTCTGAACAGGTGCCCTACTAAGCAATTGAAGAACAAGGTTCCTGAAGAAGTATGGAGTGGCAAACGACCATCAGTGAGTCATCTGAAGGTGTTTGGCTCTATGTCTTACAAGCATGTTCCTGATGCAAGAAGAAGGAAGCTTGATGACAAGAGTGAACCTATGATTCTGGTAGGATATCATAAGACTGGTGCATACAGGCTATTCAATCCAATTAATGAGAAGATTGTGTTAAGTCGAGATATTGTGATTGATGAAAATTCTGCCTGGGATTGGAATTCTAGTAATTCAATTAACATGCCACTGATGAGCTATGATTTCGACGAAGAAAATGAAGTTGAAGTCGAAGTAGAAGCAATTGCTGAGAATCAAGTCGAAGTCGAAGTAGAAGCAGTTGCTGACATTCCCGATACAGAGGATGTGGCTGAAACAAGCCAACGACCTCGACGAAATAGATTTCCTCCAACAAGACTTCATGATTATGAAGTGACTGGTGATGATGAAGTCACACCAGATGGAGAATTAGTTCATTTTGCTTTACTTGTAGGTGCTGAACCAATCAACCATAACGAAGCTTTAAAAATTCAACAGTGGAAGTTAGCTATGGTCGAAGAGTTACAGGCAATCGAAAGAAACAACACATGGGAGTTAGTCGAATTGCCAGCACATACAAAAGCTATCGAAGTAAAGTGGGTGTTCAAGTTGAAACACAATGCTGATGGGTCGATAGCTAGACATAAAGCAAGATTAGTAGCTCGAGGGTTTCTTCAAAGAGAAGGACTTGACTACTCTGAATTATTTGCTCCAGTAGCAAGACTGGAGACAGTTCGACTAGTGGTAGCATTGGCATGTAACCAAGGTTGGTCTACATTTCACCTAGATGTGAAGTCAGCTTTTCTGAATGGTCCGTTAGACGAAGAGGTCTATGTCACACAACCTCCTGGGTTTGTGATTCAGAAGGACGCGAGTAAAGTATATAAATTGCACAAAGCGCTCTATGGCCTCAAGCAGGCACCTAGGGCATGGAACAAGAAGATCGACTCATATTTAGTCGAATTGGGTTTTGTAAAATGCAAGTCTGAGTATGGTGTCTATGTTCAGGTTGTAGCACAAGATATAACAATCATCTGCTTATATGTCGATGACTTGTTAGTAACTGGAAATAGCTTGAAGAACTTGTCGAAGTTCAAAGAGGTGATGAAGAAGGAATTTGAAATGTCAGATCTGGGAAAATTATCTTATTTCCTAGGCATGGAATTTCATATGTCGAAGCAAGGTATGGTGCTACATCAAAGGAAGTATGTCAAAGAGATACTCAAGAGATTCAGAATGGATGATTCGAATCCTGCATCCTCACCTGTCGAACCAAACTTGAAGTTGGAGAAGCATGGAGAGGAAGACAAAGTTGATGTAACTTTGTTCAAGCAAATAGTTGGATCTCTGAGATATGTGTGCAATAGTAGACCTGATATAGGCTTCGCAGTCGGATTAGTGAGCAGATTCATGAGCGAACCTAGAGTGTCACACATGAAAGCTGCAATAAGAATTCTAAGATACTTAAAAGGAACAACAGATTTTGGAATTATATTTCGACGATAGTCTGAAGGCAAAGGAGCAATAGTTAATTGCTTTTCAGATGCAGATTGGTGTGGAGATAAGGAAGATCGAAGAAGTACAACTGGCTATTTCTTTCAAGTATTTGGTGCCCCAATCTCATGGTGTTCGAAGAAGCAACCTATGGTGGCATTGTCATCGTGTGAAGCTGAATATATAGCAGGATCCTATGCTGCATGTCAAGCAATTTGGATCAGATCAGTACTTGAAGAAATGGAGGTCGAAGTGAAGAAACCTCTTGTGTTGAAAATCGATAACAAGTCAGCTATAAATCTGGCGAAGAATCCAGTTTTACATGGAAGGAGTAAGCATATCGAAGCCAGATTTCACTTCTTAAGGGAAAAGGTAAATTGAGGTGAACTTGAAGTTAGGCATTGCTCAAGTGAAGCACAGTTGGCCGACATTTTCACCAAAGAATTGAAGATCGACAGATCCCTGAATTTGAGAAAGAAATTAGGAATAGTTCAGATCGACTATGACTAGCGTAGGTTCGACAACTTGGATTATGGGGGTGTGTTGAAATATTAAATTAGATTTGATTTGATATGATTAGATTTGATTAGATTTAATATTTAAATATAATCCAAGTTGTGTTAGCCCAAGCCCAATTAGGGTTGTATATAAATAGACCTAGCTTGTATCATTATTTACACACAATTGAATAATACGAATCCTTATTTTTCCTTATTTTCTCTTTCTCTCCTCACTAAAAGTGCCTCACGCACTAACAAATTGGTATCCAGAGCTTCCGATTTTGTTCTTGATCAAGTTTTCAAGAATTTCACGTCAGAGATCCTGTTTCTAGGGCAAGTTAATCAACCGCGGCGAAGATGACTGGTGATAAGAGCATTCCGAGTTCCCTTCCAATGCTTGACGGCAAGAATTGGATCCGATGGAAAAAACAGATGCAATCCTTATTTGGCTTCCATGAAACCCTAGAAGTGGTTAACGATGGCGTTCCTGTTTTGGCTGCAAATGCAACCGAAGAACAGAAAAAAGCTCACAACGAAGTCAAGAAGAGAGATTGCAAGGCTGCTTATTGCATTCAGACGGCGGTCGATGCGGCTTACTTCGACAGAATCTCTCATGCTGAAACGGCGAAAGAGGCATGGGATATTCTGGTGAAGTATTATGAAGGAGGTGAGAAAGTCAAGGTTGTAAAGTTACAAACCTTGCGTCGACAATATGAGTTGTTGTCGATGGGAGAAGACGAAAAAGTTGCAGAATATGTGTCGAAGGTTCAGAAACTCGTCCATCTCATGAAGGGTTGTGGTGAAACCATAACTGATAAGATGATAGTTGAGAAGGTAATGAGAACGTTAACCTCTCACTTTGATCACGTTATCGTAGCTATTCAAGAATCCAACAATCTTGAAACCCTAAAAGTGGAAGATTTGGTTGGTTCTTTGGAGGCGCATGAGATGAGAATTGTCGAAAGAAAGGGAGTTCAGGATTCGATACAAGTACTACAGGCTCAGTCATGGAAAAGGAATGGTGGTACCAACAAATCCAAAGGCAAATTCGGCAAGACTCAAGGAAAGAAGTCTTGGTCGAACCCTCACAAGAATCAGGTCGAAGATAGAGATTTTGAATCCTCGAAAGGAGGAGGAGGAAACTATCGAAAGGACAAAGAAGATAAGAAAGGTATAGTGTGTTATAACTGTGAAAAGAGGGGTCATTTGGCCAAACATTGTTGGTACAGGAAAGACAATGGATCGAAAAAAGGCAAGGACGAAGGAACGAAACTTGCACGCCAAGATTCAGATGATTCTGAAGGTGGTATGGTGGTTATGGCTGTAGTAGCAGATAACCATGTTGAATCTAAGATCTGGTTTCTCGACTCAGGCTGCTCAAATCACATGACTGGTCGAAAGGAGTGGTTGATAGATTTTGTAGAAGAACGGGACGTTTAAGACCATGATAAGTTCACCTGAAGTACAATGTCTAAAAACTGTTGTCGACCACAAGGATAGTTGGTTGTGGCATTTGAGGTTTGGACATTTGAACTTTCGATCACTCAACCAGCTGATTACTCAAGATATGGTATCTGGTATTCCAAGTCTTGAGATGCCTGACAAACTCTGTGAAGGATGTTTAGTCGGAAAGCAATCCAGAAATTCTTTCATTTCGACTATGCCAATGAGATCATCCTGCATACTCGAAGTTGTACATTCAGATGTATGTGGTCCGTTCGAAGAACAAACCATTGGTGGAAACAGATATTTTGTTTCGTTTGTCGATGAGTTTAGTCGAAAGTTATGGATCTATGTGATCAAGAGAAAGGACGAAGTAGTTGAAATCTTTAAGAGATTCAAGATGCTTGTCGAAAACCAGAGTGAGAAGAGGATCAAAGTTTTGCGAACAGATGGAGGTGGCAAATACACTTCGAAGATGTTTGAAAAATTCTGTGCAGAAAATGGTGTTGATTATGAGGTAACTGCTCCCTATACTCCTCAACATAATGGAATTGCAGAAAGAAGAAACAGAACCATATTGGATATGGCGAGATGTATGCTTAAGCAGAAAAATTTACCAAAATCTTTATGGGGTGAAGCTGTTTCGACAGCTGTTTATATTCTGAACAGGTGCCCTACTAAGCAATTGAAGAACAAGGTTCCTGAAGAAGTATGGAGTGGTAAACGACCATCAGTGAGTCATCTGAAGGTGTTTGGCTCTATGTCTTACAAGCATGTTCCTAATGCAAGAAGAAGGAAGCTTGATGACAAGAGTGAACCTATGATTCTGGTAGGATATCATAAGACTGGTGCATACAGGCTATTCAATCCAATTAATGAGAAGATTGTGTTAAGTCGAGATATTGTGATTGATGAAAATTCTGCCTGGGATTGGAATTCTAGTAATTCAATTAACATGCCACTGATGAGCTATGATTTCGACGAAGAAAATGAAGTTGAAGTCGAAGTAGAAGCAATTGCTGAGAATCAAGTCGAAGTCGAAGTAGAAGCAGTTGCTGACATTCCCGATACAGAGGATATGGCTGAAAGAAGCCAACGACCTCGACAAAATAGATTTCCTCCAACAAGACTTCATGATTATGAAGTGACTGGTGATGATGAAGTCACACCAGATGGAGAATTAGTTCATTTTGCTTTACTTGCAGGTGCTGAACCAATCAACCATAACGAAGCTTTAAAAATTCAACAGTGGAAGTTAGCTATGGTCGAAGAGTTACAGGCAATCGAAAGAAACAACACATGGGAGTTAGTCGAATTGCCAGCACATACAAAAGCTATCGAAGTAAAGTGGGTGTTCAAGTTGAAACACAATGCTGATGGGTCGATAGCTAGACATAAAGCAAGATTAGTAGCTCGAGGGTTTCTTCAAAGAGAAGGACTTGACTACTCTGAAGTATTTGCTCCAGTAGCAAGACTGGAGATAGTTCGACTAGTGGTAGCATTGGCATGTAACCAAGGTTGGTCTACATTTCACCTAGATGTGAAGTCAGCTTTTCTGAATGGTCCGTTAGACAAAGAGGTCTATGTCACACAACCTCCTGGGTTTGTGATTCAGAAGGAAGCGAGTAAAGTATATAAATTGCACAAAGCGCTCTATGGCCTCAAGCAGGCACCTAGGGCATGGAACAAGAAGATCGACTCATACTTAGTCGAATTGTGTTTTGTAAAATGCAAGTCTGAGTATGGTGTCTATGTTCAGGTTGTAGCACAAGATATAACAATCATCTGCTTATATGTCGATGACTTGTTAGTAACTGGAAATAGCTTGAAGAACTTGTCGAAGTTCAAAGAGCTGATGAAGAAGGAATTTGAAATGTCAGATCTGGGAAAATTGTCTTATTTCCTAGGCATGGAATTTCATATGTCGAAGCAAGGTATGGTGCTACATCAAAGGAAGTATGTCAAAGAGATACTCAAGAGATTCAGAATGGATGATTCGAATCCTGCATCCTCACCTGTCGAACCAAACTTGAAGTTGGAGAAGCATGGAGAGGAAGACAAAGTTGATGTAACTTTGTTCAAGCAAATAGTTGGATCTCTGAGATATGTGTGCAATAGTAGACCTGATATAGGCTTCGCAGTCGGATTAGTGAGCAGATTCATGAGCGAACCAAGAGTGTCACACATGAAAGCGGCAAGAAGAATTCTAAGATACTTAAAACGAACAACATATTTTGGAATTATATTTCGACGATAGTCTGAAGGCAAAGGAGCAATAGTTAATTGCTTTTCAGATGCAGATTGGTGTGGAGATAAGGAAGATCGAAGAAGTACAACTGGCTATTTCTTTCAAGTATTTGGTGCCCCAATCTCATGGTGTTCGAAGAAGCAACCTGTGGTGGCATTGTCATCGTGTGAAGCTGAATATATAGCAGGATCCTATGCTGCATGTCAAGCAATTTGGATCAGATCAGTACTTGAAGAAATGGAGGTCGAAGTGAAGAAACCTCTTGTGTTGAAAATCGATAACAAGTCAGCTATAAATCTGGCGAAGAATCCAGTTTTACATGGAAGGAGTAAGCATATCGAAGCCAGATTTCACTTCTTAAGGGAAAAGGTAAATTGAGGTGAACTTGAAGTTAGGCATTGCTCAAGTGAAGCACAGTTGGCCGACATTTTCACCAAAGAATTAAAGATTGACAGATCCCTGAATTTGAGAAAGAAATTAGGAATAGTTCAGATCGACTATGACTAGTGTAGGTTCGACAACTTGGATTATGGGGGTGTGTTCAAATATTAAATTAGATTTGATTTGATATGATTAGATTTGATTAGATTTAATATTTAAATATAATCCAAGTTGTGTTAGCCCAAGCCCAATTAGGGTTGTATATAAATAGACCTAGCTTGTATCATTATTTACACACAATTGAATAATACGAATCCTTATTTTTCCTTATTCTCTCTTTCTCTCCTCACTAAAAGTGCCTCACGCACTAACTAATTGGTATCCAGAGCTTCCGATTTTTTTCTAGATCAAGTTTTCAAGAATTTCACGTCAGAGATCCTGTTTCTAGGGCAAGTTAATCAACCGCGGCGAAGATGACTGGTGATAAGAGCATTCCGAGTTCCCTTCCAATGCTTGACGGCAAGAATTGGATCCGATGGAAAAAACAGATGCAATCCTTATTTGGCTTCCATGAAACCCTAGAAGTGGTTAACGATGGCGTTCCTGTTTTGGCTGCAAATGCAACCGAAGAACAGAAAAAAGCTCACAACGAAGTCAAGAAGAGAGATTGCAAGGCTGCTTATTGCATTCAGACGGCGGTCGATGCTGCTTACTTCGACAGAATCTCTCATGCTGAAACGGCGAAAGAGGCATGGGATATTCTGGTGAAGTATTATGAAGGAGGTGAGAAAGTCAAGGTTGTAAAGTTACAAACCTTGCGTCGACAATATGAGTTGTTGTCGATTGGAGAAGACGAAAAAGTTGCAGAATATGTGTCGAAGGTTCAGAAACTCGTCCATCTCATGAAGGGTTGTGGTGAAACCATAACTGATAAGATGATAGTTGAGAAGGTAATGAGAACGTTAACCTCTCACTTTGATCACGTTATCGTAGCTATTCAAGAATCCAACAATCTTGAAACCCTAAAAGTGGAAGATTTGGTTGGTTCTTTGGAGGCGCATGAGATGAGAATTGTCGAAAGAAAGGGAGTTCAGGATTCGATACAAGTACTACAGGCTCAGTCATGGAAAAGGAATGGTGGTACCAACAAATCCAAAGGCAAATTCGACAAGACTCAAGGAAAGAAGTCTTGGTCGAACCCTCACAAGAATCAGGTCGAAGATAGAGATTCTGAATCCTCGAAAGGAGGAGGAGGAAACTATCGAAAGGACAAAGAAGATAAGAAAGGTATAGTGTGTTATAACTGTGAAAAGAGGGGTCATTTGGCCAAACATTGTTGGTACAGGAAAGACAATGGATCGAAAAAAGGCAAGGACGAAGGAGCGAAACTTGCACGCCAAGATTCAGATGATTCTGAAGGTGGTATGGTGGTTATGGCTGTAGTAGCAGATAACCATGTTGAATCTAAGATCTGGTTTCTCGACTCAGGCTGCTCAAATCACATGACTGGTCGAAAGGAGTGGTTGATAAATTTTGTCGAAGAACGGGACGTTTAAGACCATGATCAGTTCGACTGAAGTACAATGTCTAAAAACTGTTGCCGACCACAAGGATAGTTAGTTGTGGCATTTGAGGTTTGGACATTTGAACTTTCGATCACTCAACCAGCTGATTACTCAAGATATGGTATCTGGTATTCCAAGTCTTGAGATGCTTGACAAACTCTGTGAAGGATGTTTAGTCGGAAAGCAATCCAGAAATTCTTTCATTTCGACTATGCCAATGAGATCATCCTGCATACTCGAAGTTGTACATTCAGATGTATGTGGTCCGTTCGAAGAACAAACCATTGGTGGAAACAGATATTTTGTTTCGTTTGTCGATGAGTTTAGTCGAAAGTTATGGATCTATGTGATCAAGAGAAAGGACGAAGTAGTTGAAATCTTTAAGAGATTCAAGATGCTTGTCGAAAACCAGAGTGAGAAGAGGAACAAAGTTTTACGAACAGATGGAGGTGGCGAATACACTTCGAAGATGTTTGAAAAATTCTGTGCAGAAAATGGTGTTGATCATGAGGTAACTGCTCCCTATACTCCTCAACATAATGGAATTGCAGAAAGAAGAAACAGAACCATATTGGATATGGCGAGATGTATGCTTAAGCAGAAAAATTTGCCAAAATCTTTATGGGGTGAAGCAGTTTCGACAGCTGTTTATATTCTGAACAGGTGCCCTACTAAGAAATTGAAGAACAAGGTTCCTGAAGAAGTATGGAGTGGCAAACAACCATCAGTGAGTCATCTGAAGGTGTTTGGCTCTATGTCTTACAAGCATGTTCCTGATGCAAGAAGAAAGAAGCTTGATGACAAGAGTGAACCTATGATTCTGGTAGGATATCATAAGACTGGTGCATATAGGCTATTCAATCCAATTAATGAGAAGATTGTGTTAAGTCGAGATATTGTGATTGATGAAAATTCTGCCTGGGATTGGAATTCTAGTAATTCAATTAACATGCCACTGATGAGCTATGATTTCGATGAAGAAAATGAAGTTGAAGTCGAAGTAGAAGCAATTGCTGAGAATCAAGTCGAAGTCGAAGTAGAAGCAGTTGCTGACATTCCCGATACAGAGGATGTGGTTGAAACAAGCCAACGACCTCGACGAAATTAAGTTCCTCCAACAAGACTTCATGATTATGAATTGACTGGTGATGATGAAGTCACACCAGATGGAGAATTAGTTCATTTTGCTTTACTTGCAGGTGCTGAACCAATCAACCATAACGAAGCTTTAAAAATTCAACAGTGGAAGTTAGCTATGGTCGAAGAGTTACAGGCAATCGAAAGAAACAACACATGGGAGTTAGTCGAATTGCCAGCACATACAAAAGCTATCGAAGTAAAGCGGGTGTTCAAGTTGAAACACAATGCTGATGGGTCGATAGCTAGACATAAAGCAAGATTAGTAGCTCGAGGGTTTCTTCAAAGAGAAGGACTTGACTACTCTGAAGTATTTGCTCCAGTAGCAAGACTTGAGACAGTTCGACTAGTGGTAGCATTGGCATGTAACCAAGGTTGGTCTACATTTCACCTAGATGTGAAGTCAGCTTTTCTGAATGGTCCGTTAGACGAAGAGGTCTATGTCACACAACCTCCTGGGTTTGTGATTCAAAAGGAAGCGAGTAAAGTATATAAATTGCACAAAGCGCTCTATGGCCTCAAGCAGGCACCTAGGGCATGGAACAAGAAGATCGACTCATACTTAGTCGAATTGGGTTTTGTAAAATGAAAGTCTGAGTATGGTGTCTATGTTCAGGTTGTAGCACAAGATATAACAATCATCTGCTTATATGTCGATGACTTGTTAGTAACTGGAAATAGCTTGAAGAACTTGTCGAAGTTCAAAGAGCTGATGAAGAAGGAATTTGAAATGTCAGATCTGGGAAAATTGTCTTATTTCCTAGGCATGGAATTTCATATGTCGAAGCAAGGTATGGTGCTACATCAAAGGAAGTATGTCAAAGAGATACTCAAGAGATTCAGAATGGATGATTCGAATCCTGCATCCTCACCTGTCGAACCAAACTTGAAGTTGGAGAAGCATGGAGAGGAAGACAAAGTTGATGTAACTTTGTTCAAGCAAATAGTTGGATCTCTGAGATATGTGTGCAATAGTAGACCTGATATAGGCTTCGCAGTCGGATTAGTGAGCAGATTCATGAGCGAACCAAGAGTGTCACACATGAAAGCTGCAAGAAGAATTCTAAGATACTTAAAAGGAACAACAGATTTTGGAATTATATTTCGACGATAGTCTGAAGGCAAAGGAGCAATAGTTAATTGCTTTTCAGATGCATATTGGTGTGGAGATAAGGAATATCGAAGAAGTACAACTGGCTATTTCTTTCAAGTATTTGGTGCCCCAATCTCATGGTGTTCAAAGAAGCAACCTGTGGTGGCATTGTCATCGTGTGAAGCTGAATATTTAGCAGGATCCTATGCTGCATGTCAAGCAATTTGGATCAGATCAGTACTTGAAGAAATGGAGGTCGAAGTGAAGAAACCTCTTATGTTGCAAATCGATAACAAGTCAGCTATAAATCTGGCGAAGAATCCAGTTTTACATGGAAGGAGTAAGCATATCGAAGCCAGATTTCACTTCTTAAGGGAAAAGGTAAATCGAGGTGAACTTGAAGTTAGGCATTGCTCAAGTGAAGCACAGTTGGCCGACATTTTCACCAAAGGATTGAAGATCGACAGATCCCTGAATTTGAGAAAGAAATTAGGAATAGTTCAGATCGACTATGACTAGCGTAGGTTCGACAACTTGGATTATGGGGGTGTGTTGAAATATTAAATTAGATTTGATTTGATATGATTAGATTTGATTAGATTTAATATTTAAATATAATCCAAGTTGTGTTAGCCCAAGCCCAATTAGGGTTGTATATAAATAGACCTAGCTTGTATCATTATTTACACACAATTGAATAATACGAATCCTTATTTTTCCTTATTCTCTCTTTCTCTCCTCACTAAAAGTGCCTCACGCACTAACAAATTGGTATCCAGAGCTTCCGATTTTGTTCTTGATCAAGTTTTCAAGAATTTCACGTCAGAGATCCTGTTTCTAGGGCAAGTTAATCAACCGCGGCGAAGATGACTGGTGATAAGAGCATTCCGAGTTCCCTTCCAATGCTTGACGGCAAGAATTGGATCTGATGGAAAAAACAGATGCAATCCTTATTTGGCTTCCATGAAACCCTAGAAGTGGTTAACGATGGCGTTCCTGTTTTGGCTGCAAATGCAACCGAAAAACAGAAAAAAGCTCACAACGAAGTCAAGAAGAGATATTGCAAGGCTACTTATTGCATTCAGACGGCGGTCGATGCTGCTTACTTCGACAGAATCTCTCATGCTGAAACGGCAAAAGAGGCATGGGATATTCTGGTGAAGTATTATGAAGGACGTGAGAAAGTCAAGGTTGTAAAGTTACAAACCTTGCGTCGACAATATGAGTTGTTGTCGATGGGAGAAGACGAAAAAGTTGCAGAATATGTGTCGAAGGTTCAGAAACTCGTCCATCTCATGAAGGGTTGTGGTGAAACCATAACTGATAAGATGATAGTTGAGAAGGTAATGAGAACGTTAACCTCTCACTTTGATCACGTTATCGTAGCTATTCAAGAATCCAACAATCTTGAAACCCTAAAAGTGGAAGATTTGGTTGGTTCTTTGGAGGCGCATGAGATGAGAATTGTCGAAAGAAAGGGAGTTCAGGATTCGATACAAGCACTACAGGCTCAGTCATGGAAAAGGAATGGTGGTACCAACAAATCCAAAGGCAAATTCGACAAGACTCAAGGAAAGAAATCTTGGTCGAACCCTCACAAGAATCAGGTCGAAGATAGAGATTATGAATCCTCGAAAGGAGGAGGAGGAAACTATCGAAAGGACAAAGAAGATAAGAAAGGTATAGTATGTTATAACTGTGAAAAGAGGGGTCATTTGGCCAAACATTGTTGGTACAGGAAAGACAATGGATCGGAAAAAGGCAAGGACGAAGGAGCAAAACTTGCACGCCAAGATTCAGATGATTCTGAAGGTGGTATGGTGGTTATGGCTGCAGTAGCAGATAACCATGTCGAATCTAAGATCTGGTTTCTCGACTCAGGCTGCTCAAATCACATGACTGGTCGAAAGGAGTGGTTGATAGATTTTGTCGAAGAACGAGACGTTTAAGACCATGATCAGTTCGACTGAAGTACAATGTCTAAAAACTGTTGTCGACCACAAGGATAGTTGGTTGTGGCATTTGAGGTTTGGACATTTGAACTTTCGATCACTCAACCAGCTGATTACTCAAGATATGGTATCTGGTATTCCAAGTCTTGAAATGCCTGACAAACTCTGTGAAGGATGTTTAGTCGGAAAGCAATCCAGAAATTCTTTCGTTTCGACTATGCCAATGAGATCATCCTGCATACTCGAAGTTGTACATTCAGATGTATGTGGTCCGTTCGAAGAACAAACCATTGGTGGAAACAGATATTTTGTTTCGTTTGTCGATGAGTTTAGTCGAAAGTTATGGATCTATGTGATCAAGAGAAAGGACGAAGTAGTTGAAATCTTTAAGAGATTCAAGATGCTTGTCGAAAACCAGAGTGAGAAGAGGAACAAAGTTTTGCGAACAGATGGAGGTGGCGAATACACTTCGAAGATGTTTGAAAAATTCTGTGCAGAAAATGGTGTTGATCATGAGGTAACTGCTCCCTATACTCCTCAACATAATGGAATTGCAGAAAGAAGAAACAGAACCATATTGGATATGGCGAGATGTATGCTTAAGCAGAAAAATTTGCCAAAATCTTTATGGGGTGAAGCTGTTTCGACAGCTGTTTATATTCTGAACAGGTGCCCTACTAAGCAATTGAAGAACAAGGTTCCTGAAGAAGTATGGAGTGGCAAACGACCATCAGTGAGTCATCTGAAGGTGTTTGGCTCTATGTCTTACAAGCATGTTCCTGATGCAAGAAGAAGGAAGCTTGATGACAAGAGTGAACCTATGATTCTGGTAGGATATCATAAGACTGGTGCATACAGGCTATTCAATCCAATTAATGAGAAGATTGTGTTAAGTCGAGATATTTTGATTGATGAAAATTCTGCCTGGGATTGGAATTCTAGTAATTCAATTAACATGCCACTGATGAGCTATGATTTCGACGAAGAAAATGAAGTTGAAGTTGAAGTAGAAGCAATTGCTGAGAATCAAGTCGAAGTCGAAGTAGAAGCAGTTGCTGACATTCCCGATACAGAGGATGTGGCTGAAACAAGCCAACGACCTCGACGAAATAGAGTTCCTCCAACAAGACTTCATGATTATGAAGTGACTAGTGATGATGAAGTCACACCAGATGGAGAATTAGTTCATTTTGCTTTACTTGCAGGTGCTGAACCAATCAACCATAACGAAGCTTTAAAAATTCAACAGTGGAAGTTAGCTATGGTCGAAGAGTTACAGGCAATCGAAAGAAACAACACATGGGAGTTAGTCGAATTGCCAGCACATACAAAAGCTATCGAAGTAAAGTGGGTGTTCAAGTTGAAACACAATGCTGATGGGTCGATAGCTAGACATAAAGCAAGATTAGTAGCTCGAGGGTTTCTTCAAAGAGAAGGACTTGACTACTCTGAAGTATTTGCTCCAGTAGCAAGACTGGAGACAGTTCGACTAGTGGTAGCATTGGCATGTATCCAAGGCTGGTCTACATTTCACCTAGATGTGAAGTCAGCTTTTCTGAATGGTCCGTTAGACAAAGAGGTCTATGTCACACAACCTCCTGGGTTTGTGATTCAGAAGAAAGCGAGTAAAGTATATAAATTGCACAAAGCGCTCTATGGCCTCAAGCAGGCACCTAGGGCATGGAACAAGAAGATCGACTCATACTTAGTCGAATTGGGTTTTGTAAAATGCAAGTCTGAGTATGGTGTCTATGTTCAGGTTGTAGCACAAGATATAACAATCATCTGCTTATATGTCGATGACTTGTTAGTAACTGGAAATAGCTTGAAGAACTTGTCGAAGTTCAAAGAGCTGATGAAGAAGGAATTTGAAATGTCAGATCTGGGAAAATTGTCTTATTTCCTAGGCATGGAATTTCATATGTCGAAGCAAGGTATGGTGCTACATCAAAGGAAGTATGTCAAAGAGATACTCAAGAGATTCAGAATGGATGATTCGAATCCTGCATCCTCACCTGTCGAACCAAACTTGAAGTTGGAGAAGCATGGAGAGGAAGGCAAAGTTGATGTAACTTTGTTCAAGCAAATAGTTGGATCTCTGAGATATGTGTGCAATAGTAGACCTGATATAGGCTTCGCAGTCGGATTAGTGAGCAGATTCATGAGCGAACCAAGAGTGTCACACATGAAAGCTGCAAGAAGAATTCTAAGATACTTAAAAGGAACAACAGATTTTGGAATTATATTTCGACGAGAGTCTGAAGGCAAAGGAGCAATAGTTAATTGCTTTTCAGATGCAGATTGGTGTGGAGATAAGGAAGATCGAAGAAGTACAACTGGCTATTTCTTTCAAGTATTTGGTGCCCCAATCTCATGGTGTTCGAAGAAGCAACCTGTGGTGGCATTGTCATCATGTGAAGCTGAATATATAGCAGGATCCTATGCTGCATGTCAAGCAATTTGGATCAGATCAGTACTTGAAGAAATGGAGGTCGAAGTGAAGAAACCTCTTGTGTTGCAAATCGACAGCAAGTCAGCTATAAATCTGGCGAAGAATCCAGTTTTACATGGAAGGAGTAAGCATATCGAAGCCAGATTTCACTTCTTAAGGGAAAAGGTAAATCGAGGTGAACTTGAAGTTAGGCATTGCTCAAGTGAAGCACAGTTGGCCGACATTTTCACCAAAGGATTGAAGATCGACAGATTCCTGAATTTGAGAAAGAAATTAGGAATAGTTCAGATCGACTATGACTAGCGTAGGTTCGACAACTTGGATTATGGGGGTGTGTTGAAATATTAAATTAGATTTGATTTGATATGATTAGATTTGATTAGATTTAATATTTAAATATAATCCAAGTTGTGTTAGCCCAAGCCCAATTAGGGTTGTATATAAATAGACCTAACTTGTATCATTATTTACACACAATTGAATAATACGAATCCTTATTTTTTCTTATTCTCTCTTTCTGTCCTCACTAAAAGTGCCTCACGCACTAACAATTTCCACAACAAGTAAATATTAATCAGTCAACAAACATTTTTGATAAGAAAAAGAGGCACTTGTCAACTATATTTTTTTCCTGTAGCAAAATAAAATTTGATTCTTTCTGTACAGCATTAACGGTTTTGGATAAGTCAAAGACTGAGTCATTGGTAAGAAGGGTCAATAAATGTTTAATATGGAACAATTCCTTTGGAAAAATTGAAACTACGGCCCTCTGACTTTAATATAAATACATTGCCAAATGAAGGGTATGATGCAGATTTGAGTTTAGAAGAAAATTGGTTAAGTTTCAATGATGTTATTGATTTGCTCAAATGTCTTGCATGAAGAAGCAGAGAGAGTGGATTTGAGCCAAGGATGACTTGCCGGCAACTTCTGCCAATGTAGAATCCCTTCCTTCTCATTTGGGTATTGTCGGCGAGTTGTTCTTGCTCACGTTCGCTCTCTTTTCTTTCCTATAAGACTGTTTAAAGAGCTTCCAACTAAAATTACTAAAGTTAGTATGAATTGTTCCATGTTAAAATATTAACGTGGCATCATTTACGTATATAAAGTTGGGTACAAGAGCAACTCAACATTTATAAATTGAAAAGTTTTTGAGTTTTGATATTACCTTGCTTAATATATAAAAAAAAATTGACAAAAACTAAGGTCTGAACAATTGTTACACCATGCAACTGTTGGGTTAACCATAAAAAATAGGCCTATATACTTTGATTTGAAGACACCTTGAATCTGTTAGTTTATTTGAAGAGTTGTGGTGCAAGGGCTGTATTTTATAGAAACAATATGTTTTTAATTTTTATTTTGTTGCTGTGTATTTGCGAATTATTAATGTTTAGTTATGAAATGAATCAATTTAGGGACAATATTCATTTTTATTTTTAGGTTTATACGTGATGGTTAAATTTTTGATGAATCATCTTAATTTTTTTTATCGTGTTTTAGGTTGTTGAGTAAACCATTTCTCGTTTAAATTTTTTAAATGAATTTTAAAAGAAAAACACAAGCAGTGGGAGATGGGGTTTGAATTGTGTTGAAATTAAAATATTTTCAATATATTTACAAAAAGCCTCACAACAGTATAATAAAAGAAATAGGGATAGAGAAGTATCACACACACAAAATTTTATTGGTTAACCTAGTTAACAAAAGGCAAATTTAGTCCCCTCATCTTTTGAGAAATTTCTAATATAATCACAATTGGTTATAGAAAACCATTAAGATAATATAGTTTTAGATTTTCTTGCCTGACATTGGACTTTCTTGCCTTACTTCTTATAAGGGTTTCTTTGTCTTAAATCTTGAAGGACTTGCTTGCCTCAGGACTATGGAAAAATTACAAAGTATTTTGTTTACAACTATACTCAAAGAGTCCTAAACCTAATATATCTCGATTTCAAGTTATTGACTTTCCTAAGAAAAAATAATGTATCTAACACTTATTCCTAATCCTTTTCTTTTGTATATTTGATTTTCTTTTCTGGTTGTAAGGGTTAGAGCACCCTTAGTGTATTAACTAATTCCAATTCTTTTTATTAAAAACAACACATATTCTTAAATGTTTGTTCTTTGCTAATATGAAAATATTTGACAAATTTAAAATGATACAACAGCTGTGCAGTTCAGTGTTTATTGTGAAATTTGGTAAACAACCGCTGATCTTCTAAAAATTGGTTAACTTGCAGGATCAACCAGTGAATCCTAAGGACATAACTATTGTTTCAATATTTTTCTAGAAAATTGAAGAACACTTCGACAATATTCATGTTGTAAAAGTTGGTTTTAAGGTTTCTAGAAAAGATAAATTTGCATAAATTGATAAAGAAAATACAGTGAAGAAAAACTTCAAAGTAAAAGTACAGTAAAAGAAACAATTGATAAATGAAAATAACTTTCTATTGAAATGAAATAATTTAGTGTTTCAGACATACATTCTCAATGATAACTCTTTTCTCACTTGACTTAGATACTTTGAGTGGTTTTTTTTAGTATCGTACAACAATTGAACACACAGAAATTCTAACAGTAAGACCCTTATTTATAATATGTCGAAATAACAGTCTTCAACGGACATTTCTCCAAAAATTGGCACGTTTCGCTCTGCATGTCTTCATTTCGCCACAATTCTCCACGCGTCTTTCCTGAGAAACGGATAAGGACAAAAGACAATTATTATCCGTATTTTGAATTTCAAAACTTCTGTCGAAGGAAAACTTCGTATGCCCTCCGTCAAAGTTGCTTTCCATACTTAGAAAATATTTCTAAGTATTTTCCAGCGTGTCCTCCTTATGAAGCCCATTTCAACCAAGACTATTTACACAAATTCATGTCGAATCCAGACAAAATTCATGGAAAACTTGATTTTCACTTGGTGTCTTTAAAGAAAAGCCTGACATAGAAATTTCCATCCAATAAACTGTCCCCCAAAAATTTCATTTTCGATTGAATGGAGAGAAGGACATTTTTTGAAATTCACATTCGACGCCAGAAACCTTTGGTCTGCCATGACGTCACCATCAATATGGCAACTTTTTCAAAACGTCTCCTCAAACCCATGTGTGAATCTTTTCAATCATCACACATCTAGTCCCTAGGAGATCGTGGGCCAGATTTAACTGCTACCGTCTCATCACATAACCCCTGCATGACACGCGTCCCACGATTTTTGTCACCGTTAATATTTACAGTAACCGTTTCCACTTCATCCATCTATAAAATAGTGAAAAACTATCATTTTCAAACTTTTCACTCTCTGAACTCTTTTGAGCGCACTTTCTCAAATCTTCATCTCTTTTAAATATTTTTCTCCAAACTCATTCCATCAATGGCTTCTTCAACCAAGATCTCCAAAGATACAAGCAAGAACACTAAGGAGTCTAAGAGATCTGCAGAGCTCGCTCCTGTTCATAAACTTCTGGGTCCTACAGCAATAGGCAACCAATAATACGTTCCTGAGCCACCCCTTGAAGAGGAAAAATGCAGAATCTACCAGTCTCATGTACTTATTCCCATCTCTATTACTAGCAAAACCCATTCCATGCTAGGTCATCTTCCCAACCTTTCTGCTGACTTTGCTAAGGTAAAGGAATTTTTTCCTGCTTACCATCGTTACAAGCCTATAGCCAATAGTCTTAAACCTAGGACCAGTGAAGAAATTAAGATTGATGAAAGGCTGAGAGTTGATGGTCAAGGTTCACCTTCGATTAAAGCTTCTAGGGACCCAATTAATTTAGAGTATATGAATAATAGCTTTAGGGTATTTAAGTCATGCCCATTGTTTAAAGACCCTTCTGACTACCTTGCTTGGCTAAAGAAAGTAGAGGAAGCAAAATCCCAAGTTTGGAAAGACATGGGCATCTTCGACATGATCCAGTTGTTGAAGGTGGGACCTGGCTTTTGCCTGTCCATGCTGATTGCTTCCCTATATTTTTGGGATAGTAATCATAACAACTTTCAACTTCCTTGTGGGATGGTGACTCCCACTTTATTCGATGTGGCTTCCATCACTGGATTCAAACCAATTGGAGAAACTTACGATCCCAACTTTTTAGCTGAAGACTCCATAGGCTTCGACACAACTATAGCAACCTTCACCACTTACATAGCTCACTATCATGATAAGAATTATGAGGAAGTATCTGATCAAGAGCATGTTGCATTTCTGGCTCTCTGGCTCTCTCGTTGTGTTTTCTGTTCAAGATCTCTTCGGGTGGGGAAAAGATATCTCACCATGGCCAACCAATTACACACTGAACACAATCTTTGTCTTGGCGAAATGATCATTTCCAACCTCTACGAATCTCTAGGTGAAGGCGTTACAGCACTGAAAACCCTCAAGTCCAAAGGAAACCTACTCCTCTCTGACTTTTTTTGGCTATTACAATTATTTCTAAATGCCACATTTGAATCATCTCTCCTTGTCCACAAGGAGATTCCCTTTTTGGCTATTACAACTATGGCTCTACTTGCAGAGAGGAAGATAGACCCTGAATGGTTCACTGGAAGATTCCCTGCTCAGTCGAAAGACCAAGAAGTGGAGTCTCTTGATATCTGGGAAGCTTTTCTTACTCCAATATTTCTAGCCACAAGACTTAATCCCTCAAAGCTTCGATTTACCCTTGTTAGTTACCAACCAAACCTTGTCGCTCGACCATTTAGTCTTATCCAAATCAAACCAAAACCACTCTTTCCCAAAAAAGGCTACTTGATACATTACAACATGATCCACAATGAAGCAGAATGTAATAAAGAGATGGCGAAATATGCTGGCCTTACACAATTCACCACCCGTAGCTTTCAAACCATCTTTTCTTTGCACCAAGGAGTTCGACACTTGGTGGAGAGTACTATACTGCAGAATTTTTTGATGTAGCTGCTTTCAACCTGCATCTAACTTGTGCCTTTGCCCTTGTGCAGGAAAGAGTGAAGAAAGGTACTTCGACACATATCTAAGAGATCCAAGCATTCCAGAAGTACTTTGAAACTGATTGCAGACCTGATGACCTTAGTCGAAATATTCGTGAAGTAGCAGTCAATTTGAAAGAAAAATTTACAAAGAAATTAGAGGATTTAGAACTACCTTCGTACGTTAGACCTGATCAACGGTACGAGCTAGCATTTAATTTATATCCTCCAAAATTCCCTCAATTGCCAAGTGCTGATTTTGGTGTAGCTTTTAGCCCTCCATTTCCAGACTGGTTCGTCTGTGGGGATTTCGTGAAAATCCTTTAGCAAAAATCACAAAAACGTATTAAGTGAGTGGTTTCGACTAAGTATACTCTGGAAAATTTCAAAGGCCGCCTTCATATTGGCATAAAACATGTTCGCGTGGAGTCTTCAATATATGAAGGTGTGGAATGTGAGGTTCTTCGACACCATTTCTCTTATCCATTTTTTTCATTTTTATATTTTTCTTTTTACTTATACTAATTGCATTTATTTTCTTGCAGCTGTAAGAGTTCCATCTAAGAAACCTGTCATTACTGAGAAGGATGTCGTGAAAGAAGAAGGCAAAGACAATACCAAGAAAACAACAACAAAGGTAAACTTTGTGATTATTATTATTTTTACACGCTGTCTTCTTGTTCTAACATCTAAAATATACTTCCTTCAGGGAAGTCGAAGACTACCTCCGACACCAAAAAAAGGAAGCAAAAAGAACCAGAGGTTCAAATAATTAAATCTGATGATGGGGATTTTTCTCCAAATACTTCCAAGCAGCCAAAGAAAAAGAAGAAACAAGCAAAAATCTTTGATGCCAATTCTTAACCCCAACCAAAAATAATTAAACCTCTTGTGAAGAAACCTTCCACTCCAAAAGTGATCGAAAGTGACACCAACCCAGCCACCAAAAAACCAACTGCCAAGACGAACCCTGAACATATTGAAAGTGACAACTCTAGCCCTGGGGCTGAGGGCCCTAAGGTAAACAAATCCTTTCTTAATCTCTGGAATTTCATAATTCTCTTCTTTACTTCAACTTACTCACTTCTAATCTTTTTTTTCTTGAGTGCTTTTTTTCCCAGGGTGCTAAAGATAACAAGGGACAACCCCTCGTTCAACAAATCCTTCCAACAACCAACAATGATCCTTCTTACCATCCAACAAGTTCTCCCTCTCAACAACAAACTTCTCCCAAGGATTCCACCAAAGGATCCACAGACGAAATGAGTCAACTGGATGGTGAACATCAAAAGGAATGGCCACCAAAGATCACTACCGAGCTTTCCCAGACCAGTGACTCTGACCATGATAAGAGCCCGCCAAAGGAAGATGCCTTAGTTGATGTCGAATAAGACACAAAAATGCCATCTGTAGAAAAAATTGTCGAAGACAAGTCTGGAGATGACTCCCCAATCAACATACAACAAGGCAGTGGTGGTGAAAAAGGTGAAGAGGAAGAGGAAGAGGAGGAGGAGGAAGATTGCTCCATGTTCGACTATGAAACATAAATTGTCATGGAAGATGAAGAAGAAGAAGAAGAAAAGAATGAAAAGGATGACAATGAGGAAGAAAAAGAGCAACAAGATGACCAACTTAAAGCTGACCCAAAACCTGCAGCTTCCACTGAAACTACCACTACTAGCCTTTCTCATGAGAAGCTAGAGTCATTAAAAGTTCAAAGTCCCCCTGAGTATTTGAAGGCTATGATAAGCGCCAGATGCAGTTCGACAAAAAAAAAGCACTGGTGCCTCGACTGCATCAGGTGATCAATCTGCCAATAAAACTGGGGATGATTTACTCCTTAAGATTAAGGAGAAGGTCTTCGATGCTAACCTGTTTCAACTTTTAGAAAAAGACACTTCAGCTTGTTTTGGGATAAAAAATCTCCTAAAGCAAGTCAATGTTTTGGAGGTTTCGCCAAAAGTTACAGATGTAATACTTGAGGTGGGATTATTGATTGACCATGTTGTCGCAGACCATAATTGCATTAAGGATGATTCAAATAAAATTTAGAAGAAGTCAAAAACCCAAATGGCTGAATGGGATGCAGCCGCTGACTCCAATACGAAAGTTGCAGAGTTGGAGAAGGATTCTGAACAGACTAACAAGGAAATTGAAGCATGCGACAAGAATGTTAAAGCTTGAGAGTAGCAGATTAAAGAGCTGCAAGCCAAAATTTTCAAGGTCAAGGAGCGTAAAGACAAACTCCAGAAGTTTAATCAAGATGAAATGGCCAAAGAAATTACAGTAGACATGCACCACGTCGAACGGGCTCAAAAGCTTAGGAAAGAAATTGAAGAGATTGCGACCAACAAATCTGTCTGCGAGCGACGCTTGATATTTCCAAGGTTAAAATATCAGAAGATGAAGAATTCTCTCCCTTTTTAATTGTAATTGATGAACTTGTTTTCTTGGTTGTAATGATGTTAAGCCCTTCGTGGCATTTTGATGTAATGACTTAGCCATTTTGGAAATCTTTTATTTTGATCCCCATTTTGGCTTCGACTATGTATGCACGAATTATTCCTTACTTATTTTTACTTCTTGAAGTACAGGCTTATATTTCTTTAAATATTTCCCATTTAGTTTAAAGATTCTTCTATCCTCATTTAACTCTTCGAATTCATATACGTGATTGGAAAAAACTTGTATAATTTGAAATGGCCCTCCCACTTAGGGGACCACTTTCCCAAAGTTCTATCTTTTTGATCCATGGGAAAAATCACTTTTCAAACTAAATCTCCAGTCGAAAATAACTTAACTTTCACCTTTTTATTATATGAATTTTCTACTCTTTTCTTTTTCCTTTTTAATAACACTAAGGCGTTCAATCTTTCTTCATCCAAGTCAACTAATTCGTCCAACATCATGTTCCAATAGGACTCAGATGGGATCTCATGTTGTCTCTGAATTATAGTTGACTGTAAGTAGATTTTGTCTGGTAACACTGCGTCGTGACCATAGGTTAGTCGAAAAGGTGTGGTGTTTGTAGCATCTTTAGGGGAGGTTCGACAAGCCCATAAAACTTGGTCCAATGTCTTATGCTAATTTCTTGACTTCTTCCCCACATGTTTCTTAATTAACCCAATCACTACCTTATTTGTTGCTTCGACTTGACCATTAGCCTGAGCATAATAAGGTGTGGATGTCAAAAGTTTGAACCCCATTTCTTTAGCAAATTCTTGAATCTTTCGACTAGTAAAAACTGATCCATGATCTGTTGTAATAGTTTTTGGGATTTCAAACCTTACATAATATGTTTTTGGATGAATTCGATCACTGCATCTTGATTCATATTTACCAATGGTATAGCCTCAATCCACTTAGTGAAATAGTCTATTCCCACAAGAATGTACCTTTGACTCTTGGGTGATACTAGTCGAATTTCCCCAACTAAATCCAAAGCCCAACCTCTTAAGGGCCAAGGCTTCACTATGGAATGTAGTTCGCTTGCAGGAACATGTTGAATGCCTGCATGTATTTGCCATTCTTGACATCCTTTGAAGAATTCAATACAATCTTTAAGCATGGTAGGCCAATACATCCCTTGACGAAATAATAACCATTTCATCTTTTTGGCTACTTGATGCACTTCACATGCCCTACTATGGATATTAGACAAAGCCAAGTATGGCTCAGACTCACTAAGGCATTTGTGTAAGACACCTTCAGGCGTATTTTTGAATAGTTTGTTCCCCATCAGAACATAACTTAAAGCACGATATTTGACCTTTCGTTCGACAGAAGCTGTTGGGTTGTGCAAGTAATCTATTATTGGCTTTCTCCAATCTTCGTCTATCAAACTATCTATAGCCAATATTTCAAAGCTCTTTTCGTCAGCATATCCTAACTTCATTGTTTCCAAGTTTGTTGGGGATAGTCTAGTCGATACAACTCTTCCTCTGACTTTGATTGCATATTGTAATTTTTACTTCGAAATTTTGTATCCAAAAGAAATCTGGGACAAGTCATTGGCCTCCTGATTCTCAAGTCGTGGTATGTGTGGAATACTTATTGTCGCACCTCGAAAAATCTCTAATCGAAGACACGACCCTCGCATAAAAGACGCGGAAAAAATTGCGGTTCGATAGAGTCGCCATCGAACTTTATTGATCCCAAAAGAGGGAAAGGAAAATATCGAGAAAACCTTTAAAGAGAGATAAGAACATAGTCATCGCAACCACATTCTGAGTTTGGGAGTCAGTTATGTGAGGGGAAGGTATTAGCACCCCTCACGTCCGTTGTACTCAACGGGAACCTCTTAGTTTGAATCGCGATGAACGTTCGCTAAGCTTGTTTGTTTTCTTCTCAATGATAAATGCGAGATAGTAGGATAAAAGGGAAACGATTCTAAAGGTAAATGGGTGGTTTTAGGATAGGGTGCTCGCCAAGGATTGGGGCCCTTGTGCCTACGTATGCTTATTCGGACGAGAATGAGAAATCAGAGCAGTCGTAGTTCGACTACGGGGTTTGACGGAAAAGATGAAATGTGCTCGCCAAGATCATCGCAATCTTGTGTCTACGTATCTTCATTCGGACGAGAATGATGAAGCAGAGTAGTCGTAGTTCGTGGAAACGACCCCGAAAAGAGGGGTTGAAGACGGTGAAAAATGGAGAAGGTAGCCCGCCAAGATCTTCGCAATCTTGTGCCTACGTATCTTTACTCGGACGCGAATAAAGAATCAGGGCAATCGTAGTTCGTTGAGACGACTACGAAAAGAAGGGAGTGAAGTTTGGTTGGTTTGGATGACGATTACTCAAACTTAAGAAAGATTCCTCATGCCCAAGTAATCGGGAGAGTGAGTCAAAGATTTGGCTCTCTCTCTTTTTCATCTAAGGGTTCGGTTTGAAAAGGTTTGATGGTTTGAAAAGGTTTGAAGGTTGGACGAATGATTGGAAGAATGGTTTGAATGGTTGTCGAGTTGGAAGTGTTTTAGAGGCGTCAATTGCTCACACACGAGTAAGAGAACCCGCACCTAAACAACTGAAGGGAGGTCAAAGACTCGGCCCCTCATTTTTCACCTTAAAAAGAGTTGCGATAATTGTTAATCATTTTGAAGTTTGATTGTGAAAATCCGCTTGACGTTGGATCAAGGGTTTGATTGTATGTGCTTGGTTAATTTGAAAAGAGTTTGGTTAGAGGTTGATTTGAAAATGGCTCGACGACGAATCGAGAGTTTGGTTGAAAAGAGGTTTATTTTGAAAATGGCTTGACAACGAATCGAGAGTTTGATTGAAAAACGGTGAGAATCGAACATAGTCCCTAGGGGTGCTCCTAGTAACGAAACCACGATGAAATGTGAGAACGTGTGTTAGGTTGATGGCGAATGCTAATGAGCAAGCGACTTACAGGGGTGTTTTAAAATTGGGCTCGACGACGAATCGATAAGTAGTTTGAAAATGGTTTTTTCTATGCTAGTCCCTAGGGGTGCTCCTAGTAAACAAACCACAATCAAAGCAAGATGAATGTGTACATCGGAATGGGAGCAGGGTACATGTAAATTGCAAGGGATTGCATAAAATAAAAGGTCTCATTATAAGGTAGCCCAAGAGGAAGTTGTGTGTGTGAGAGGTGTCCTAAACTAAGCCTTGACCAAGAGTCGGATGTAAATCCCTAAATCCTCGCGTGAAATAATACAATTATCAGAGAAAAATTCATAAAAATTCAGCACATAGGATGTTACTCTCCAAACATACACCTACTCATGCATACGACATGTAACACATAATTATCATTAATGGTACCAACAAAATTATTCTTAAATATTTTTCTCATATAGCAGCGGAAACTTCTTCGAAATAATGACTAAAAACATAATATGTTTAAACCACGTAACTAACATAAATTAAACCAAAGTAATAACTGCTAATAAAGTAATTAACAACAAGCGTTCCATATCCCCAGTGTTACACATCAGAGTACACGCCGACTCAAATAAAATAAAGTATAAGACTTCATCTTCACTAACCGCAACTCCACACTATCCTTGATTATCTGCACGTTACCCGCGTGGAGGCAACATTCAAACAAAAGGGGTGAGATTCTCAATCAACAAAAGAAATGCATAATAATATACATATAAAAGCATATAACCATTATACAATTCACCCTATCATCAAATCATTAACACAAGTACAATTTCCCACACAAGCAGACAATCATAAAATTCACAACACAACACAAAGCAATGCAATGAGACTCACAACTCGACTCAATGCATGTGGTACCAATTCGATCCCTTTTTCATGATCATAATTCCCATCGAAATTGCCATATGAGTCGCTCACACCCCCCATGGGCACACGACATCCGTGATCGCTCACACCCCACATGGGCACACGAACACCCGTAATCGCTCACACCCCACATGGGCACACGATTACCTCAACAACAACAACAACAACAACACGATTCAATTTCAAGGAATCCGGATAAGGGGCTCACGCCCCACACGGGCACACGACTTATCTTATAACTTATGCAACATAATATGCATTCAACGACAACATACAATGATGACCAATGTATATGAATATCATACAGCCAATACATCATACCACAACTATCTATCACACAACATATACCTTCCAAAACATGCGACAATCGCAATCCATAGCTACAACACACATTCGCACAACCGAACTCAACATTTCAACGTTCAACACATCACAACGTACATGGAAACACAATTGACGCGTAAAATAGTTGGAGTTCTGGCATTGAAAATAGTTTTAATGAAAAGTACACGGAACCAGCTTTCCAACGATTCGAACCGCGACTGAAACGGACCTATGGATCAAAAGATATGAATTTTTAAAGTTTTAGAAAATTTTGTTCGTTCTAGTGGCAGCCAAATACTGTTTCTGCTAGCCTGATGTTCACCCAGCTAGACGCCAATGAACTCACCTTCGCCCGGCGAAATCCTCATCCGCACAAAATTTCCCTTTCGCCCAAGGTTCTCCCGGTGAAACAGAAGCTAAATTTCTCCCCCATACAAATTCCAGTAGCACCTATTTTCCACCCTTTGCTCGCCTCCCAGTTTCGCCCGGCGATCTCCAAGCGAGATTGCTTCGCCTAACGGAACAGGTCCTTCGCCCGGCGAATTCCTGTGAACTGCAATTCTGCTATTGCATTTTCTGCATAACTCAGACCCTAAACTCCTTATGATTTCAGTATCATACAGTCCAAAAATGCACATCAATCACAAGGAAAATCATACTACAACAACAATACATTAATTATAATCACTTTCAACACAAAACCACAATTCAACCAATCAATTCGTACAATTTACTTATTATTAGAATCACAAACACGCAAAACCTTAACTTTGCACCGAAACAGTCATTACAACGAGAGAAACACATAGATATGAACCTAATGATTTGTCTATCCTTATACATACATTATTTATCCCTTAAGTGATCAAAGAACCCTACCCTTACCTCAGTGATGATTCTTCAAATGCTCTCTAAGCCCTAGCTCTGCTTCTCTCTTCCGTTCCTATTTTCTCCAGAATACGATCGTTCCCAATGACTCTCCCCTCTAATTTTTTTCTTTTCCTACTATAACCCTTAGACCTCTAATATGCTCTTCCTTCATTACCCTTACTAAACATCGTGAATGGACCACATTGCCCTCACTATTTCTCTACTCATATTATCCACTTTTAAATCAATAAAATAATTATAACTAATTATTTAAATCTACTAATTCCAACTAAATTATTTAAATAAAATAATTATCCAATTATTATTACTAAAATCCCAATTAATTGTTTTTAAATCTAAATAATCTAATTTAAATTATTTAAATTAAGAATAAGCCATAATACTCCTATAGTCCTACACTTCCCAACACATGAACATACCGAAACACACCACATATCACGTAATTCACAAATACACGAGATTAAACACAATTAATCATCAATCAAACAAATTATAATTATCGGGGCGTTACATCGGACAAAAGCTCCATTGTTAGGGTTTCTGTACAAAGTCAAAATTCCGTTGCTCAGAAAAGTAACTAATAGTCCACCAATTTAGTTTTTCAGGGTTTCAATAATTATTAGTGTGTTTCGAACAAGGTATGAACAAGGAAATGGTTAGATGAACAAGATATGGATAAGATGAATAAGATATGAACAATATCAATAATTAAGATAAAATGGACAAGATATAATATTGACAAGAAAGTAAAGCAAGATAATATTGACGGAAGTTAACGTTAGTGGTTAGTGATTAATCGTTAATTGCAAATGATCCACGATGGTGAAATAACCATCCTTGGGCTTTCAAACATAGGTTTAGGCCACGAAGAATCATTTTCCGATATGGGACATGTAGCGCTAAGCCATCGTAGCATGATCTATGAAGAAAATCATACTATAAGAGGTCGCACAATTGATCTTTGTGCTAAAACACGATAGAGAAATGATATTGAGGATCATTCTCCAAAGAAATCGTGCCACACGAAAAGAAAAGGTGACGGTCTCGTCTTAATCACAAACTTTCTTCGATTAATCGAAGGTAACCTATCACGATCCCAAAGTATAGAAAGTGATCTCGATGATCACTCACTACAGATTTAAAATAATGAAGGTTAACAACCTCAAATAACCAACATTCGTGAATAGAAAGACTTCATCGATCGAAGATAAAAAGAAAGTAGAAGAAGATAATGTGAAATGAAAAGGAAATCGAAATGAAAATAAAACCGGTCTCATCTTAATCAAGATTTTAAATCGATAAATCGATAATTTATAATTTTTTTACTTTCATTAACCAATAGTTGAACAAAAAAAGAAGATGATCTCATACTGATCAAGACTTTTCATCTATGACATTTTAATATATTATTGACCAACTAAAAAAAATTGGAAACAAAATAGAAGTAGAACAACTTAAAATAGTTAGACAAAATAAAAGAATTAACAACTTAATATTTATAAATTAAAAGGGTTAAGAAAATACTTTAAAGCAAATTAAACCAAATTAAACATAATAAAGAGGAGGGGTGTGATAGTATCATGGGTGTATGGATTTGTAGAACAAAGTGGACTTAGCAAAGCCCACAATCAAACCATGAGGGCATGGTTAACCTAGAAGCAACCACAAGATTCGCTTCATCAGTAACAAAAAAAAAAGAGAAAGAAAAAAATCATTAAAAGTTGAAAGCCACAGCATATGAACAAGTTCAGAATGAAAACAGGGCACTCTAAACAACACGTTCTATCACGTTCGACCCAAACTTCTTGCTGCGCCAACCTCGTCTCTATCTCGCTCGAATCGATTCTACTTGCGTTAAGGTTTGTTACGCTCACGTTTTCACTTTGTTCAATCGATCCTCTTCTTCATCCCTCTCTCTTTTCCGTTTCTGTTCTGACTTTGGGATTTTTGAGTGGGTTGTGAGTTTTGGTTGTGAATGTTTTGGGATTGAAGATTGGGTGAGGAGATTATGAAGGTTCGTCAGGTTATGGAGTATGAAGAAGAAGGAAATGGTTTTGGAGTGGGTTTGATTTTGTGAGTTGATTCGATTTGGAGTGTTTGCTGATAAGTTTCTGGGTTGCGTTGAAAGGAAGGGTTGAGGGATTAAACAAGGTTTGAAGAAGATAACTGGAAGTTTTTGAAGGTCGAGGATGGAATTTGTCAGGGTTTTATTGGTTCATGTAGAACTTGTCCAATGAGGGAGAATGAGGGAACGTTTTATAGAGAGTTTGGAGGGTGAAAATGGAAAAATTGGTGAAACTTTTGGTGACGAGGTTGTGTACGAATTGTATTGTTGTGTGGTTCCCGTTGTTTTGCTGCTGCTTGAAGAATTTGAATGGGGTCGATTTGTGGTGACGGTTTTGCAAAGGATTAGGTTTTCAGTGTTTTTGTCGTATGTGTGTGTATTTATAGGTTGTTTTTCCATTCACATATTATGTTACTGGTATGTGAATCATGAAGCTTATGGCGTACGGTCATGTGTTATTGTAGATGTATTTTGAAAAGTTTATTTTCGTGTTTTGCAGGTTTTGCACAATGATGCTGGCTTTGTGCGTGTGGGGTCACGGTTAATTGCGTTGTTGGATTTTGTAGTGGCTCGTGTCATGGCATATGCGTGTAAGAATTTTTGCTGCAAGAACAGGCTGATGGTTTTGTAGGTTACTTTGGAATGGTTTTGTGCAGGGAGTGGTATATGTGGAGGTTTCATGGCTGACCAGGTTGTTATGTGAATATGGCTCATGGAACTTTGGGTGGCTGCAGGTCTTGGCAAGGTGCAGGTGAAAGTTTTGCACATTGACTTATGAGGCCTTTATGTGCGTTGGATCACAGTTTGTGCGTTTGGGAATATGGTGATGGCTAAAAGCTACAACTTGTTCCTCATTTATTTTGTTTTACTACTCCTTCCGTCCCTCAATGAGTGACCCAGTTGACTTTTCACACAAATTAAGAAAAAGAGAATAAATGAAGGAGAGAGAATGATATTTTTACTAAAGTATCCTTGTAATGTATTGGGAATGATGAAAGTAATACTCCCTCCGTCCCACAATGAGTGACCCATTTGGAATAAAATGGTGTCCCAAAATATATGAATCATTTCAATTTCCAATGCAACTTTTTCTATTTTACCCTCTAATTAATATTACTTTCATCATTCCCAATACATTATAAGGGTACTTTGATAAAAATATTATTCTCTCTCCTTCATTTATTCCTTTTTTCTTAATCTGTGTGAAAAGTCAACTGGGTCACTCATCCTGGGACGAAGGGAGTATTAATTAGAGGGTAAAATACGAAAAGTTGCATTGGAAATTGAAATGGATCATACATTTTGGGTTACCATTTTATTTCAAATGGTTCACTCATTGTGGGACGGATGGAGTACTATTTTTCCAAAAAAAGAATTATGAGCTTTTTGTGATTCTTCTTGTAGCTCTAATTTTAATGACCTTGTGATTGGGATTTTTTATGAGCTCATTATTTTTTGTGGGATTGTATCATGATGTAAATGGGCTTGATGATTTTTCTCTTATGTCTTAAAAAAACACATGGTGATAAAAAAAGTTAATGGGCTTTTTGTAATTTGGGAATTTTGATGGCGATTTATGAAAATAAAGTAAATGGTTTTTGGTTTGTTTTTGAATAACAACTCATGGGCTTTCAAAGACAAAAGATAGTAATATATTCAAGAAAAAAAAATGGGGATGAGAAAAAAATGGACTAAAAATAAAATGGACTAAACGGATAATGGTTTATCGACAAATGGGTATTAATTGGATTGAATGTGACGTTGACATGGAAAAACATGGTTTCTAAAAAGAAATGGATATGGATGAATAGCCCTTGAGAAATTATGAATCCACCTCAGAATCCTCGAAACTCAACCCTAATGAACTTCATTGTGAAAACCATTGGCACAAACCATAATTGATGCTCAGACACAAATCACTTGAACTGCATACCATAACCTTGATCATGAAACAAACCCTTTTGCCCGACCAAAATTAGGTCAAACCCGTTGAACCTTAGTCCGTACCACACATACATCTGCCCTGATAATCTTACTTGACAACATGATTTTGACACAGAAACCCTAATTGGAACCTCAGCCACACATCAATGCACCTTGACCTGACAAACCTCAAATGAACCTCAACTCATAAAAGCAACAACATATTTTTGGATTTTTTTGAATATGGTTAGTTGATGGAAATACAGATGAAAGTAATATACAAGTAGGACAAATTTGAGGTATGACACTTACCATTTCAAATCTTCGTAGCAACCTATTGGCTATCACAAAGTACATGATAAGATTTCCCTTAACACATTTATATTATTTTGTAATTTTCTTTATAACCAACTCTGAGTCACCAATTATTTCGATTCGAGTTGCCCCCAATTCCAACAATATTTTAAGTCCAACAATTAAAGCTTCATACCCAGCTTCGTTATTTAAACAAAGGCCTTCGACCTTGTACTTGAATTTTGTTAGGAGAAATAATCAACACTCCTACTCCTGTTTTATCCTTATGACTAGAACCATCGAAGTATAACTTCTAAGGTTCAAGCTCCTTATAGTTTAGAGAGTTTTCGATTATATAGTGGTCGACTATAAAGTCTGTTACCACCTGTCCTTTAACAGGCTTTAAAGGCATTTAAGTTAAAGAATATTCTGTTAAAGCCAGTGCCCATTTGCCAATTCGACTGTGTAAAATAGGTTTAGAAAGCATATGGTTAATAACTTCGAAATGAGATGAAACATAAACTTCAACTGGCTTTATATAATGCTTTAATTTTGTACAAGAGAAGTATAGACAAAGACACAATTTTTCGACTATACAATATCTAGTTTCTGCATCATTCAAGACTCTACTAAGGTAATAAATGGCTATTTCGACGCCATTTTCATCCTCTTAAGCTAACATGCTCCCTGAAATCTTGTCAGACACAGATATGTACAATCTCATACTCCTATCTCTACAAGGAGGCGCCAGAATTGGAGGGTGAGCAAGGTATTCTTTAATCTTGTCGAACGCTTCCTATTGTGCTTTCCCCTACTTAAAACCTTCTTGCTTGAGTCAAAGTAGAGGTGAGAAGGCTTGAGTCTTGCCACTTAAGTTGGAGATGAATTCCTCTGGAAGTTGATCTTTCTTAGCAATGACTGCAACTCCTTATTTGTCGAAGGCGCTTTCACCTCCATGACGGCCTTGGTCTTGTTTTGATTGACCTCTATTCCTTTTTTATGGACCACGAAGACTAGAAAATCCCCCGTCTGTACACAGAAAGAACGCTTAAAAGGATTCATCTTGAGACCATGCTTCCTCATTCTTTCAAATGATTGTCGAAGATGGTCTATATGACTTTTTCTTGAAATTAACTTAACCACAATGTCATCAATATAAATATGCATAAACTTTTCAATAAAGTCATGAAAAATATAATTCATTTATCTTTGATAAGTTGCCGCATCATTCTTTATGCCAAAGGGCATTACTACCCATTCGAAGGTGCATAAAGCTCCAGGGTATCAAAATGCTGTCTTTGACACTTCTTCCTCAACAATGAAAATTTGATTGTATCCAGAATACCCGTCGAGCATACTAAGATACTCATGGCCTGCAGCAGAATCGACTAATATTTCCGCCATAGGCATTGGGTACTCATCTTTTGGGGTTGCAGCATTTAGGTCTCTGAAATCTATGCAAACCCTCAAAGTTCCATTTTTCTTAATAACTGGAACAATATTCGCAAACCATTCGACATACCTGGTCGTACGGATGAATTTACATATTAGAAGTCTTTAGACCTCCTCTTTGATCTTTGAGAGAACTTCAGGTGCAAAGCGCCTTGGAGTCTGCTTGATGAGCTTCTTCCTAGGCTTTATTGGTCGCTTTAGTTCGACTAGATCCCTGTTTAAACCAGGAATTTCGTTGTAATCCCATGCGAAGCAGTCTTTGAACTCCTTCAGCAGTTGGATCACTTCGACTCTGAGCTGTGGGTCAATGTTGGCACTGATGTAGGTTGACCTTTTTATTGTCCCTTCTCCCAGGTCAATTTCTTCCAAAGAGTCTTGCGCCAACATCTTGATGTTGTTTCCTAGTAGATCTTTTTCAAAACCCAAAGGCTCGTCATCATAGATGGCATCTAGCCTTTGGCTTTTCACTTCGACTTGATCTTTGTCTGGTGGCTCCGGATCGAAGTCCTTCCCAGGACCTTCAAAGTGTTTTTCTTCATTTTTGGCTTTGATAGCCATGCATTTTACTTCAGCCTCTAGGGACGCTTTCAATTTATTTTCAGTTATGTAAGCTGAAATCTTTCTAAGTACCAACGAATCAGTCATCATCACTAAACTCGCTACCCCAACTAGTTGGTTGGATTCCTGCTGTTCCAAACATGTAGTCTTCTTTGCCTACCACTTCCATATCCCACTCAAAGCTGTGGGTTGGATGTATGTACAAGGAACAGAAAGCATTATCTGCAGGTATGAGGTCGAAACCCGCAGGGTTACAAGGCGCTATATGGGCTAAGTTTTTGTCGAAGTGTCGCCCACTTACTTAATTGACCTCAGCCATATAGTAGCTTTTGTTCGCCTCTATGTTTTCCACAATCTCATCACTTCTCCAGATGGAGATTCGTTGGTGAAGTGATGAGGGAACTGCGCCTACTCCATGAATCCACTATCGACCAAGGAGCATATTATGATTCGTCTTCAATGCAATTACCATGAACATTGTTGGCCTGGTGATTGTGCCAACAGTCAAGTACACTAGAATGACTCCCATAATGGTGCCCACTTTTCCTTCGTAGTTTGAGGGGACCATGTTGTGGGGCTTTGTGTTGGAGTCATTTTTTCCAATTTTCTTAGCATGTAATGTGGCATCAGGTTTACAGCCGCTCTGCCGTCAACTAGTATCTTGTTTATACCAACATTCCCTATTTTTCCTCTAATAAATAGAGGCTTTAGGTGATTCTTCATGGCTTCGTCGGGCCTTTCAAAGTAGGCATTTTGCTCTTCGACACAACCCTTATTCAAACTATAATAATAGACTGGCCACTTCTAATTCGACTTCGTCCTCTGGTTCATCCATCTCCGTAACCCTATCATATTCTCTAGACAGTATTGATACTACGTTGCAGATGATGTCTAATGACAGTTCTGATCCTGAATCGAAGTCGTCCATCATCATATTGTCATCTGCAACAACTTGGTTAGATTTTTCCTTTACTTCTTCATTCTGCTTAGCAAACAACTTTCTCTCGACTGGCTTCTTTTCGACAGGTTTCCTGTCTTTATTGGTATCCTTTTTTTCTGGCATGTTGCTTCTTGACTCAGCTTTTTCTTTCTTTGCAGCCTCCCTTTCAGCCTTGCACCTTCTTTGTTGTCGTCTCCACTAAGACCTTGACATTGGGTTTTTCCCATTATAATTCTCTGAGCTCCATGCTGATTGTTTGGAGGCTTGAAACTCTCTCTGGTACGCTGTTGACGAACGTCTTTCAACTTCGAAATTCTGCCATTTGTTCTGGCCATGTTCCCTCTTCTCGACCGTCTTTACCCACTTGCCCTTAGGGGCGTTAGCAGTGGGTCTGAATGTTGATGGCTTATTTCCACTTACCCATGGTCCACCTTGGTCATGTCCTCTTGGCGCTCCCTTCTTGTAAAAAACCCCACAGTTGTTTGAATCCCTCTAGTTGTTTTTGTTCATTGCCCGTCGAACTCCCTGTATGTTCTCTGCAACTTTCCGATTAAAGACTGCGCTGCACTTGGGGCACAACATTACTTGAGAGTGCTTTCGTTGGTATCTATGGAGGAATTCTACCAAATTTTCCTCCTGCTTTGGATATGCCACCTTGACATATTCTTCTTGTTTGAGGTTGTGTTCGTCCACCCCCATCGTAGATTCTTGGGTCATTTTGACCATGTTGACCTCAAGGTTGGCACCTCCAGTGATATCTGAAGATGGCTGGTTTACATCCTGAGTGAATCGCACACTCAAAGATAACACAGACACTACTACAAAACGCGTAAACAACGACGCCATGCTCACAACGCTTCATCCCTACACCGTTGTGACATATCTAAACTAAGGCGCGGTTGTATTTTATTTGTTTATTGAATAAAACTTATCTGTATATAACAACGGTTGATAAATCAACCGTGGTGATTATCTGTATATAACAATGGTTGATAAATCAACCGTAGTGATACCTTCAAGCTTTCATGTGTTCGAACCTCAGCGTATTCATATATATTATTCCTTTTATGTTAAAGCGCGCATTTACTTTTTTATTTACTTCTAATTAAAAAAATTAAAAGTTATGACTACGGTTGTTTATATACACCGTTGTGATATATTTTGTATGTTTTTTTTTTTAATTTTTAGTTCTAAAAATCACTCTGGCGCTTTAATATGAAATTTCATTATGTAAATAATTTATCATAAAGGTGTAAATTCTTGACCGTCGCAGTAGTGTTTCAATAGTCTCCAAACTAGGTAGTCTCATTGTCTCTTCAGTATCCTTATTTCGATTCCATTGAAAATAGAAACCAGACGAAACGTTACACGATTTCAACCCTAAACCCTAACCTTTAATACTGTGAAACAATACACGATTTCACCAAAGCTTGCATCATCAATATCTATTTGTTGTCATTTTCGTCATCATCGTCACAATAGTGAAGAAAATAGAAGATTACGCACATACCAACACCGTCGTCATCATCATCACCGTCGTTGTCGTAAGGAAGGAAGACAACAATAACACCAACACCAACATCGTTTACTTCGTTGTCACGTTTAGGGTACGTAAAATATTTTCCCCATGCATCTACAGTAAACTCTTTTGCCATTGTTGGTCATGTTGTTGTTGTTGTTGTTTTTGAACTTAGATGTCGACCTTGTCGAGTTCTTCATCAGAAACCAGCGAAGAAACTCAAACAAATGAAAGGCTAGCCAATGAAACTCAAACAACTGAAAGTCAAATGAAAAGCTCACAAAGAGGTGTCATAATGATGCCCTAGTTCACATCAGTCCGCAACTCATCTGGTGCAAAAATTCCGATCGAGTTTGATTCGCACTACAGATTAGTGGATTGTCCACATTACGCTACTTTTAGGAGTTATGTTGCATTCCTTGCACGTAGCAAAGTCAGTATACTGTTTGATGATTGGAGAGAAGTGGATGGTAATGTCAAAGACAACTTATGGACAGACGTTAAGGTATTTCATACTATAATTTTCATATATTTGATATCACTACCTATAGTTTCTAATTCATAGTTATATATTGATTTAATGTAGTTGAATTTTGAGTTTACCGATGACTCAAAATTGAAAAGAAAGTGGATAACTTATGTCGGTGTTCGTTGGAGGGGATTTAAGTCACGGCTCACGGATGACTACATTACGAAGCCTAAGAGCAGTCTTCAACCTCCATGGATTCAGTATAGTTTTTTATCGAAGAAGATGTGGCACAAGTTTGCGAAGAAACGCCGTTCTGAGGAATTCAAGGTTAGTACTAGTAGTCTTATGTAACCTATAATGTTATGCTAATGAGTTATAGATACTAATCATACACATTTTTCACTATGTTAATAACAGGCTAAAAGCGAAGTGGGAATTCAGAACAAGGCGAAAAACATGTACCCCCATAGATTGTCTTGTGGGGGTTACAGGAAACTTGAGAAGAGGATCCTGCAGGAAAAACTACAAGAAGGAGGAGATAGTGACATTCCATCTCCACCTTCAAGACATGAGAAATGGAAGAGGGCTCGATTAAGACCTAATGGAGAGTACACCTCTGAGGCTTCCAGAGTAGTTGCTGAGAAAATTGTAAGTATATGTTTTGTTTAAATGCGTTTGCTTATGTAAATTGCTCATGATGAGTTGTTATTTAAATGCGTTTGCTTATGTAATTAAGTTGCTCATGTTGTGTAGGATAACTTGGTTGTGGCGGCCCGTGAAGGCACATTTGTTCCGGAAGCACGACATGACATATTAGTCGAAACTATTAGAACAGCTGAGCATGGAGGCCGTGTTCGTGGTGTTGGAGATGGTGTCGGGTTGAGGTCATACTTTGGATCTCAAAGAAGAAGCACCGAAACCGCTGAATTTCTTGCTCAATGACAAAAGATTGATAATGTTGAGAAGCAATTGGCGGAGCAAAGGAGGCTGTTTGAGGAGGAGAGGGAAAAAAGGGAGAAAGAAGTGAAAAGGTTACAAGAGATGTATTCGGTATGTGTCGTAAATCGCGCTTATTTTTGTATGATATATATTATATGTTCTAATTGAATATATTGAGCTTTTTTTTTGTTTTATGTTCTAATTGAATGTTATGATGTAGAGATTAAGTGAAAGTCTCGAACAACGAACTAATGAAGATCGTCGTTGCGTTGGTGAAGATCAAACTCCAAGTAGAAGTGTCGTAAATCATGCTTCTACAAAAGGGAGTAATTGTACAGCCCCCCTCCCACCTGTAGATAACCGCAATGGGATATTGGACCCTAGTCCAAATGAAATAACAAGTTTATACTACTACATTTCAACAACAGACCTTGCGCAGCCCCTCACGCTAGAACATTGCCCACAATTGGATTTAGTGTATTACACTCCTGAAGATGTGAGGGATTTTCTCGCAGGATATAAGTGGCTTGACATAGCTATTTTGCAAGTTTGGTGCACGTAAGTATATAGTCGAATATACATATCATTATAGAACATTATAATTTTTTGTATTTTCTCCCTTAATTTATTCATTTTCTTTGACCATTTAGGTACATTCACCGTGTTTGTATAGAATTGAATAAATCAAGTACATATGGAATCTTGGACCCAAGTTTTATTGCTTGGGCGTATAATGATAAAAATATCAGAGAAAAGTACTTGAAAAGCCGGCTAAATGACGGAGGAAAAGAATGTTACCTTGTACCATTCCTATGTAGGTTAGTATTGTTGTAATTTATTTCTATATTCTATATTTAGTTTTGTTTTAGTAACAACTAATAATATATATATATATATATATATATATATATATATATATATATATATATATATATATATATATTCTCGTGTTCATTCAGTGGTCATTGGCAATTGATCGTAATATCGTTTAGGACAAATACGGTGACATTACTGTGTTCCTTGCACGATCCACTCCACAAACCAATGAAAGATCTTGCATTAACGTAAGTGTCTTTGTTTAATATCATTTTCTTTGGCATTAATTGTAATTAGTTTATCATGTAATATGTTTAATTCAATTTTCAATGTGCAGTATTGTGGAGCAAGTTAATATATTGAGGAATGTTAGAAAAAAGCCCACATACCTTGCTCCTAAAGTAAGTGGCCTGATTACCTGTTTATTTCATTTACATTCATGCATGTGTGGTTGTATTCATGTTTTTATATTCATGTAATTTGTAGACGAGGAAACAACGCGGGAGTTACGAGTGTGGGTATTTTATCATGAAACATATGTTAAACATCGTCTTTGTCGGCATTGTTGATTCATGGGATACGGTAATATATGCCATAAAATGTTTACATATATTAATATATAAGTTGACTATTGAATTATTGTCATGCATGATGTATCTTCAATTTTTTGCTCTTATGTAGATGTTTAACGACGAAACCCCATTCCCCCTTGAGGACTTTGTGGATCTTCGTAAATGTTGGGCGTATATCCACAATCAGCTTAAGGGTTCTGCTCCTGCTGTATGATATATCAGCAACATTTTTTGATGCACATATTTTTTACTTTTGATGCACATAATGTGAACAATAGTTTTGGCTTTTGATGCACATAATGAAATCAATAATATTGGCTTTTGATTTAAACAATGTTAGCAGTTTAATTCTCTGATTCATTTAGCTTTTGATGTAAATTTCTTTTGATGTAAATTCTGTGATTCATTTATAAGGATACAATATAGGAAGAATTATGTTTGATGCACATATTGTGTTTGCATGTAAATAGAAGCTGTTTTGACAGGATAAATTATGGGAATAATTTGATACGCAGATAAATTTTATATTTAAAACAGTCTGTTTTTGGCAGCGGTTATAAACCTATCCGTAGTTGTATGTCAAACGCTAATATAAATAAAAAATGTTGTTGCTGAGAATCGAACCAGATCACAGTTTAGTATATCACAACGGTTGACTAAACTAACAGTCGTGAAATGGTGTGCACAAACTGGAATACAACAACGGTTCCCGGACCATCATTGTACGTACCTCATATACAACAACACTCTACATAACAACGCCTTCGCCCCCGTCATTATATGTCATTTCCAACCATTGTTAAATGGGTTTTTCGTAGTAGTGAGAGTCGCCACCGAACTTTATTTAGTCCCAAAGGACAGGGAAAATATCGATAAAATCCAAGGGGAAGAGAAACAGGAACGGGGGTCGGTTATACGAAAGGAAGGTACTAGCACCTAACGCATCCGTCGTACTCGACGGGAACCATTTCGGTTGCTTCTAGGCTTGGATGGGTTATCTATCTAAAGGCTTCTAGCTAAAAGAAAAGGAGAGAGAGAGAGAGAGAGAGAGAAGAAAGGGGAAAAAGAAAGAAAAGAAAGAAAGTGCTCGCGGAGGATTGGGGCCCTCGTGCCTAAGTACCCTCATAGTGCAATGAGGAAATCAGAGCGTCGTAGTTCATGGAACCAGGGGACAGAGAAAATAAAAGGAATGGGAGAAGGAAAGAGGGTGGAAATGTGCTCGCCAAGACATCGCGTCTCGTTCCTACGTATCATACATTCGAAAGAATGCAGAATCAGAGCTTCCGTAGTTCGTGGAACTAAGACGGAAAAGGAAAATGAAAGGAAAGTGGTGTCAAAACCAAGAGCAAAAGAAAGAAGGAAATTCCACTGGGGATTCCAAAGATATGGTGTCAAAACCAAGAAAGAAGAGCAAAAGGCAAAAAGGAGAGTATTCCATTGAGTAGCAAAATACTAAAGTGATTGTGCAAGGAACAAAAGAGAAACGGTGTCAAAACCATGAGAATAAGAGATAGAGAAAGATCCGCTGAGGATGCAAAAGAAATGGTGTCATAACAAAGAAAGAAGAGCAAAAGGCAAAAAGGAGACTCCACTGGGGGAGTAAGATAAAAAGAAACCATGAGTGAAAATCAGAAGGTAGCGACCTTACTGAGGAAACAGACAAAGGAATGGTGTTAAGACCAAGAGAAAAGAGGACTCGGTATGTTAACTGACTGGCAGTGGTTAACCGAAGGAAGGGATTAAGACTCTGTGGGTAAAAGAAGTTTTAATAGATAAGAATTATGACCAACCAAAGAACGAGTGTAAGACCCAGCGAAGGTCATGACCCAAAGGACGGGTGTAGGACCGAGCAAAGGTCGTGACCCAGAGGACGGGTGTAGAACCGAGCAAAGTTCGTGGCCCAAAAGGACAGGTGTAGGACCGAGCAAAGGTCGTGACCCAAAAGGACGGGTGTAGGACCGAGCAAAGGTCGTGACCCAAAGGACAGGTGTAGGACCGAGCAAAGGTCGTGACCCAAAGGACGGGTGTAGGACCGAGCAAAGGTCGTGACCCAAAGGACGGGTGTAGGACTGAGCAAAGGTCGTGACCCAAAGGACGGGTGTAGGACCGAGCAAAGGTCGTGACCCAAAGGACGGGTGTAGGACCGAGCAAAGGTCGTAACCCAAAGGACGGGTGTAGGACCGAGCAAAGGTCTTGACCCAAAGGACGGGTGTAGGACCGAACAAAGGTCGTGACCCAAAGGACGGGTGTAGGACCGAGCGAAGGTCGTGACCCAAAGGACGGGTATAGGACCGAGCAAAGGTCGTGACCCAAAGGAGTTCAGTACTCTGACTGAACAAGCAGTACCTGACCGAAGAAAGGGTATTCGAACCAAAGAAAGGTTACTAACCCAAAGATGCAAGTATTCGAACCAAGAGGAGGTTGCCAACTACTAGGGATTCGGTGTTTACAGATGGACTGTGATTAACCGAAAGGAACGAGTGATTAACCAAGAGAAGGTGATTAACTCGAAAAAGGTTCAGTATTTTAACAGACGAACTGTGGTTAACTGAAGAAAAGGGTGATTAACCAAGAATAAGTGATTAACCCAAGAGGAACTCAACGTTTTAACATACGGATTGTGTTTAACTGAAAAAAAGAAAATGCAAATTGGTGTTTTAACTGACAGGCAGTGGTTAACCAAACAAAGGGAGAGGAACCAAGAGAAGGTTGCGAACTCCGCTAGGGTTTTGGTGTTTAACAGGAAAACTGTGATTAACCGAAGAAAAGGGTTTGAGGCTCGTCAAGGGAATCAAAACAGTAATGATTAGCCACAAGAAAAGAATGTTGAGACTAAAGAGAAGAATGCCAACTCAAGACAAAAATGATTTTAACCAAGAAGGATGGTGATTAATCGAGAGAGAGATTAAGAGGTGCAAAAAGTGATCAAGGGTCGACCCGACTGGGGAATGAGAAACACTATAGCTCGAGGATAGAGGTGACTATTCAAGGAGAGGACAAGATGCCCTTTCCAAAGAAATAGCCAGAATGAGGGTAGAAAAAATCCATTCTCATTCCTTCTCTAGCACCCAAAGTATAGTGTGGAAAAGGAAACAGACAGCGTAACAACCCCAATTTGTACAGTGCTCCAGTGTCACGCGAAAATCTGACTCCGCGGTGGATCGAGAGAGAAAGCTCTAAAGGAAGACGAAAGAGAGGGAAAGGGAAGATCAACTAATCGAAACATGGTTTCAATCAATTAATCAATGGGAAATGCCATGCCAACAATTTTCCACAGAGAGTGAAAAATCATTAACGCAAAAGGTACGAATTATTGATTATACAAGATTAAGCTCATCCATAAAGAATGAACTTAATGCAAAACCAAAAAAGGGAGTACAAAACAGTACCAAATGATCAACAAATATGCAACACAAAGTCATGTTATGTGATCAAAGAGAAATGCAAGAATGATTATATTCACATGATGCCAAAAGTATGAACAATTTGAATAATTGAAAGTGTAACAAAAGTTCATGAATAAGCTTCAAACAGAAGTTAAATGACATTTAAAACATCCATAAAATCAATCAAGACAATCAATGGAAGTTAAAATGAAGAAAGCATGGCAAACACACTTTAAAATGCAAGAAAAGGGCCTTCTAGTTCAGTGTTAATCGATTAACACAATTGCACTGCAAAGTGTTAATCGATGAACACTTGAAAAAGTGAAAAAAAACACTAGTTAATAGATAAAGACTATTGCACTGCAAAGTGTTAATCGATTAACACTGGACAGGGAGCATAAAATCAGTTTTGAAAAGTGCTTTTGGCCAACTTTTTGATTGTGTAATCACTCCAATGCTAGGGCAAAAAATTATGCACGAAAAATCAAGTTTAGAAGCAGCAAATGATCAACAATAGAATCAATTAAAAAATCAAGATCATAGATCAAGCAATGGTATAATCAATTCACATGCAAAAAACATCGAAACTACATCGCGAATGATACGAAAACAATCGAAACAAAAAAATGAATGAGATCCACCAACCTACAAGGATGAGATGTGCCTTGGTGAATGTAGCAATGTGATCTTGATGAAGATAATCAAAGTAAACCAGAGGAATCTTCAATTATAGCAAAAACGTATCGAAACCGATCAAATTGCGACGAAAACTCCAAAATGTGAATTCGAACCGTAGAATCTTGAAGCAAACACTTGAGATGAATCCAAAAGTTAACAGAACTCCAAAAACTCAAGTATAATAGCAAGATGATGAAGAATATCAAAGAAAACTAGAGGAATCTAAAATCGTAGCCGAATCGTTTCGAAACCAAGCGAATTGCGACGAAAACTCCGAAGTGAGAATTATCACCGAGGAAGCTTGAAGTGATCACTTGAGATGAATCCAAAAGCTACTGAAGCTCCACAAAATCCAGTAGAATGGAATGGTGATGAAGGTTAAGCTCAAAAAATAATCACTTTTGATGTAAAAGTGATTATTTTTTAATGTAGAAATTGAGCTTTGGTGAGGTTTTGGAAGAGAATTGTGATGAAGATGAAGAAGTAGTAGAAAAATTCAGAGGGAATGTGAAAGAATAGAGAGTGAAGAAAGTGTGAAATTGTGTGAATGGTTGTGGAGGAGTTGCAAAATGGTGAAGCTTGGCTTATATATAATTTAGGTATGGAGTGTGAGAGGTTTGGAGCTAGCTTTGGACTTAGCTTTGGGTTTGGAGTTAGGCTAGGAGTTAGTTGCACTTGACTCACCGAGTCAAGGTGGTTAACTCGGTTAGTTAGAACCAACTCGGTAACAATCCCAAGGTGAACTCCAACATCCAAAGATCCACATTACTTGGAAAACAAGGAACATGGTGTACTTGATTGGAAGTGAAGCATTGGAATAAATTTGAGTGAATTCTTGAAGACTCCAGAATGTTCCACATGTTACTAGCCCAATGTAGAATCCAAGACCAAAGTGTGTACAAAGGTGCTGTCATGAAAAAGCAGCAAATTGTGCCTATTCTGCCTGTGTTAATCGATTAACACAATTGCACTGCAAATGGTTAATCGATTAACCAGGCCAAAATATGCCCAATTTGCCCAAAAAAAGGTATTGTTGTCCCAACTTCGATTTTCCACTTCTTGTCTTGATGAATAGGCATAGAAACCCTCATTTTGTACTTGTCTTGATGATGTGATGACCTTGTGATGATGCGATTAATAGAGCTTGAAAACCTGAACATTCTTGAAATCAAAACACAAAAAAAATGCAAATGTGTATGCTAGCGATGCGAGTGCACATGTTTATGCAAAAAACAAAAAGGGAGGTCAAATTTTGGGTTACGACAGCTGCCCCTATTTAATCCTCTTGGATCTGAATGTACGAATTGCGCTAGCTTTTCGATGATTCGAGGTAGAACGGGATTAAATAAAAGAGTAGCTCGAAAATTTGGCCGACGACGGCAAAAGGAGCGGTGCAAAGGTAGAATAAATAAGTGCAAAGCTTGGCTGAAAATCTGCTGGGAGATAAGTCAGGCAAAGGGGAGCATGCTATGATACATATGCTATGTATGCGCGGTTCTACATGAAGTTTGATGCCATGCAATGCAAAGGATGCAGGTTAAGGTACAATGTCGCAAATTTGCAGGTTCTAGATGGACCAGAGAGGATAAAGGCTTTGGGCGGACCAAAGAATTGAAAAGGTTCTGGAAAAGTATATCAGACGAGAACTGGACTTTGATAGGGACGCATGTTTAAACCTGTATGGTGGAATTCTCCAACTTGATGAATATGCTATGCATTTGAGGATGCAATGATATGCGATGATGATTACCAGATGCAGAATGTCAGTGATTGGGTTCTGAAGAGATGTCAAGTATGATTTGGGTTTATGTTAAGGCTTCATGCTATGCCAGATGAATGATATGCATGAGTGAAGCGATGTGATTAAGGCATGAGAGCAGTCTGTGAAATGGTTCAATTGCTTTTGTTTTGGGAGGTGAAAGAGTTAAGGTTAGGGTATAAGCCACAAAGACGTGATTCCCCGACACCTACTTCAAGATCAGCAGTTGTTGATGCCCCATTGCTCTTGCTTCAAAATAGGGAGAGAACTTGTACTTTGGTAGCCCGTCTCTGTCCCAGTCTGTTGGGTATCTGCATGAGTTTCCCCAGCCATAAGTTAGGAAGCAGTTGTGCCATATGATGATCCTGATTTAACTTGCCCCAACGTATCAGAATAATATGCCCCTGATTAATCGTCTCTTGGAGAGGTTGACTTCTTGTGCTCTTGAGGTGGCCTGCCTCAATATGAGCTCTCGAAGTGATTTTGCCCCTGTCTGATCGATCCTTGGAGGAATGCCCATGACCAACTAATCTTTGAGAGATTTTTCAAATCTCGACGTGATTGGCTCAGATTGACTGAATCTTGAGGTTAGTTGCCCTTTTTCTCAAAAGAGTTTTCAGGCGTTTTTCCCCTTGAGACGATCCAACCTTCCATTGCGGAAACTTTCTTGATGCCAATTGCTTGTTCGCAAGTAAAAAGTGTTTGTTTTGAAAAGGATAATGTTAATGCCATGCATATGTCAGTTTTGAAATCCAAGTATGTTCACTAAGATTATGACATATAGTGAATGGATCACCATTTAGAATGCCATGTCAGTATCGGCACAAATGATAAGCAAATCTTTAGGAGTCAGCTTTGACGTGATTTTATCGTAGTATGCTTTTGAAATAAACCCTGCTTCAATTAGGTCTTTTGAGGGTTGTAACGTGGCATGGTTCACGGTTTAAGAAAGAGAGGATATAAGGCTCAAAATTTATTTTAACCCACTCATTCTCCTTGATGTTCTCCAGTTCTACGTTCAGCTAGTTTGACACAAGCGTTCACCTTTAAAAAGGATTTTGAATGATAGATACGATGGTAGAGGAATCGACGAGAGTTTTGGAGCGGTAGTCACTCACCTTTGTTTTGTCACATATGATCACACAAACTTGTTCTTGTTGAGGATTTCTCTCTTTTTTGATTCTTTGTTCTGTTCTTTTTTTTTTGTTTTCCCTAATTTTTGCGTAGACTGATTATTTTGAATTTGCAGTCTACCGGGATGCCCTAATTTTTACCTAAGTCATTTGCTTGTGACTTATCGGGCTTTTTGTTTTTTGCTTTTTTTCTTTCCAAAATCGTGTGACAAGTGTTTGTTTGATTTGTAAAGGGGAGTTGTGACTGCCTTGCTTCTTTGATTGTTGAGGGATATCCATTGTGGATTTGTGATTTTTCTGACCTCTTGCGAGGGATGGGATATGGTTGATCCTCAGAATGGGGTACTCCTCTTTTGAAATTCGAACGCATGGTCAAACTAGTTGAAGACTACCCTACCCCTAGTTAAGATTGAGGGGTTTTTGTGTACAGAAAGAAACTCCTACTTCAAGTCCCAAAGGGGTTGACTAGGGATTATCTTCCTTATACCTCTGGTGTTTGGGAATGGAACCAATGCCTTACATCGTCAGCAAGGTTTTATTCAAAAGCATACAGACAGTAATCTCATATCTTTTTGATTTCATCATTCTCTATTGATTTTGGTTGATCAAATGTGTGATACAGATAAAAAGTATGAGTGATCACGAATGAATTTATTCAAAACATGCATATTCATTTCTTTATTATTATCATCTGAAAACAAACAAGTTTTACAAATGAACAGTGCTTGACAAACAAAAAGATTACAAATGGGAAAGATGGAATGGCATGATGGTTGCCGATGTTGAGGAAGTGCTCATAAGCTTATTCAAGGGATTCTTTTACAATCTCGGCCCTTACACGGACAAAGGATCTCCGTTCACCCACAGTTTCCCATCTTGAACAGTTAAGTGCTTCTTGTCAATTAGCTGTTGGACCTTAGTTTGGAAAGCGTTGCAATCCTCAGTCAAAAGTCCAGCTGACCTAGCATAATATCCGTATTGCACACTAGGATCATACCCAGGAGGGAATGGTTTTGGTGGAGGCTTCAGAGCTTTAGGAACCACCAGCGAGTTCTGAACCAGATGTGGGAGAAGCTGACTGTATGCCACAGGAATCGGATCTAGAGAAGCATTCCTTCGTTCTAGATTATTCCGGGGCTTACGCTGGTTCTAAAGCTTTTAGCCTTGAGCTTGCTGATTATGAGCTTGAGGAGGCTGTTGATACGATAGTTGTTGGTATTGGGCAGCAGCAACATATGGGAATGAATAGTACGGTGTAAGAGCCCGAGGTGCTTGAGGAAGAATCTGCTGAGTAGCGTATTGCGGGAACACTTGAGTGTCGCTCCCGAGGATTTGCATCCATGGTACAAACACGAAAGTGGCGCGGAAAATAGAGTCGCCAGCAATGTGTATTTATCCCAAGAGAGGGAAAGGAAACACTGCGTAAACTTGAAGGAAGGGAAAGAGCACGGTCTTGCGACCAAGAGAAACGGGTAAGGGAGTTGGTTACGCGAAGGGAAGGTGTTAGGACCCCACGCGTCCATCGTACTCGACGGGATCCACGCTTGTTGTCTCGATCAAAGGGTGTCGTCATCTGGAGCTCCACTGCTACTGGAAAGGAGAAGAAACAGGAACGGAAAGGAACGAAGAAGAAAAGAAAAAAGAAGTGATTCGATAGGACATCTCTCGTCCTATGCCTACGTACTCCCTTGTGCAATGGGAAATTCAGAGTCAACGTAGTTCGGACACGAACTAAGGGGGGAGGTTGCTCGCCAAGACATCACTGTCTTGTGCCTACGTATCCTCAATCAGACGAGAGAGAGGAAATCAAATCCGTCGTAGTTCGACCTACGGGTCGGTGAAAAGGTCTCGATCGCACTGGGGCGAGAGAAAAAAAGGTTTCAATCAATAAGTCTCGATCACACGGAGGCGAGAGACAACAGAGAGGGAAGTTAGTTGTTAGTGTGCTCGCCGAGATATCGCATCTCGTGCCTACGTATCCTCAATCTATCTAGAGAGAGGAAGCCAGAGCATCCGTAGTTCGTGGAACTACGGGAAAACGGGATCTCGATCACACTGAGGCGAGAGAAAAGGGGGAGACGCACGGAAGGTCTAAGGGAACTGAATCCTACCAGTTATCATGCAACAATGGTCCTAAGGTCAGGATTAGGAGGGAATTCTACCTAATGTTATCATGCATGGATTGAGAGCCTAATGTCTCTCCTACCCCCATCTTAATCAGAAATTAAGTGGAGCTAGGAATCCTAAGGGATCATGTGAATACAGAGTAATCAACAAGTAAACACGAAGCATCGCAATCACAAAGAGAAAATTGAATACGAAGACAAGTCATGAGAAATTAATAATTAACCAGAAATTAATTAGAATAAGCATCAAAATAGTCCAAGTTAAAATTAAAATGCAAATTAAACGAGGATTAAAAATCAAGGTTAACAGTTAGCCACCAATTTGCTTAAAGTTAATTAATGTCTAGACCTAGAATTACTTAAAGTTAATTCAAAATCTAATTCTAAAAATAAGAACTAATTCTAAAGAAAATTAGTTCTAAAACTAAATTAAATTTCTAAATTATAAACTAATTTAAAAAAACTAATGTCTAAATCTAATATCTAATGAAACTAATGTCTAAATCTAATATCTAATGGATCCTCAGATGCACATTCCTTTTGAAATTTGGGCGCTCGGTCAAATTACTGAAAACTACCCTGCCCCTGTGTTAGATGTGAGGGTTTTTTTGAATGAAAAGAAACTCCTACTTCAAGGCTCAAAGGGTTTGACAAGGGTCTATCTCCCTTATATCTCCGGTGTTTGGGAATTTGAAGCAATGCCTGTACATCATCAACAGGGTTTTATCCAAAAGCATACAACCAAAGACTTTGCGTTTTCAAATCATCATCCTCCCTCCAAGAGTTAAAACAAGAAGGTTAGTATTGCAGTGCCTATAAACATGATATGATTGCATAAAAGTAAATTACTTCATGAACAACACATTCATTGCATTAAGATCATCATTCAAAACACAAACAAGTTTTTTCATACAGACAGTGTTTAGACAAACAAATGAAAAACTACAAATGAAAATACAGTAAAGAAACTGAAGGTTGCCATTGTCGAGGAGGCTTGATTCTGTCTGGACCTATTGTTTCTGACGATGCTCTTACAATTTGGATGCTCATTCCAGAAAGGAATCTTCAATTCAAGTACAGACCGTCAGGTGTGATCGTGATGACTTTTGAGTCGATTAAGTCTTGCACCTTGTGTTGCAGAGCTTTGCAATTTTCAATCAAATGGCCAGGTGCCCCTGAATGGAACTTGCATCTTGCACTTGCATCCCAACCTGGTGCTATCATTGCTGGACATGGTGTGAGAGTCCTTACTTGAACCAACTGATACTTGAGTAGATCAGGCAATAACTGAGCATATAGCATGGGAAGAACATCAAACTGTCTCTCAGGGTGCTTCTGGATTTGTTGTCCCTTTCTAGAGCAGTTCTCTTGTTGCCACTGATTTGAGCGTACAATCTTTTCAGACGCTTTTCTCTTCAGACTTGGTTGAGGAACATGCAGCAATTGCGGACATGGGGATTCTAAGATCAAAGACTATAAGAAATGCCCCTGACTTGATGTATCTTTGGGAGACGCCATAGGGATATCCACTTCTTTTTCAACAGCTAGAGTAGGACCACCTTGTATGCTTACACCGCTCGACATGAATTCAATTTTCCTCGAATCGATCAGATCCTGGATGGCATGCTGAAGGGCCTTACAATTTTCGACATTATGCCCCGGCGCACCAGAGTGAAAATCACAGTGGGCTCTTGCGTCATAACCCAGTGGGGGAATACCAGTAAGAGGAGCCAGAGTCCTTTTCTGCACCAGTTGTAACTGAAGGAGATGCTGTAATAGATGAGAATATGGCACTGGTGGAGTCTCAAAATGCCTATTCTGCTTGGGCCTTGGCTGATATTGGCGAGGAGTCTGATTTTGCTGTTGAGATACAGCCGAGATGGTCACCGTGGCAATCTGCTCTCTCTTTGGGAGAGATCCCTCAAACAATAGAGGAGAGACAATTCCAGTCGCAACTTCAGGCATGGGAGTATTTTCTTTGCTTAGCACACCTCTCATGACCTCCATAACCAGATTCATCTGAGTCTTCAATTGGTTGACCTCCTTCTTCTGCACTTTCTGGTCTTGAATTAGAGCTTGCATGTTCCCCATAAACTGGCCCATTTGGCTTCGTACATCCCTCAACTCTGATTGAATTTGATCCATGATCCACTTCCCGCTTCTTTGAAGAATTAAGTCTGAAATTCTGAAGAAGACCAGACCAGGACAAGAATAACCAAGCCTCGAACACCTGTTATGCAAATGATTATGCAATGTAACTGCCATGTTTGAATATTTCCAAGGAATCATTCTGTTTTGCCTCAAGTTTTTTTTTGTACAAACCACAAGAAAAAGATGGAAATGCTCTGCAGCGAGTCTCAAAGTTAATATCCCTTGGAAATACAAGAACATGTATGCAAAAAATGATGATGCAGATGCAACAGACATGGGATCAAGGCTTCCATAAAGCACTGTACTGCTGTGCTGCTGCATGGATAAGACCCAGAATATTAGAAACCCAGAAATCCAGAATAACGGCTCATTCAAACTGCCAGAATATCAGGATGATAATAGTACACTGATGAGAAATCCAGAAAACCGGGTAGGTTGAAGGTTTCGATTACCAGCAGACCTGCAAACACCCATCCCCTCTCACATGTGGGTTCTAGGAAACTGAGGACCCTCAATATCACGGGCTCTCAGGTCGAGAAATGATGATACGTTCACCATTTCTGGTTTGGCATCATCATCAATCGAGGAGGCCTTAACTGATTCCCCTAAAAAATAAGGTCATCCTATAGTAAGTTCCCAGCATTGGGTCCTCGGATCGACAAGTGTAATGGGTTTGCCATTTTTGGTCTGCCATTATCACATGTTGGGAGGAGAGGCGTTGCTGAGTCCTCGGGATACGGTCGCCAGAGTCGACAGTTTTCCAGGTTATATTCCATCGTTCGCCCCAAATAAGCAGGATAGAATATTACCAAGGGAACCTCGTCTGGATGTGGAGTTTTCATGTATACTAAGTCTGGCCAAATGCCAAACAAGTCACACTACTTTCCACACTAATCATAGGTGTATGCTCAAGCCTGGGTATTGGGCTTTTCTCTCATGAATCCAACCCACCCTACAAACAGAAAACCAGCACAACACATCACAGTCCAGCATAATAATGAAATATAATGAAGTAAATACGGTAAAAACAGTAAAACAGTAATACATTAATATACAAAAAAATAAATTACCACAGTAAACACCCAATGAAAACAAACAAACAAGCGCTAGGATTGACTCGCAAAGGGGGATGAACCAGCAAGAGGTCAACCTGTCCCCAGCAGAGTCGCCAGCTGTCGCTCCCGAGGATTTGCATCCATGGTACAAACGCGAAAGTGGCGCGGAAAACAGAGTCGCCAGTAATGTGTATTTATCCCAGGAGAGGGAAAGGAAACACTGCGTAAACCTGAAGGAAGGGAAAGAGCACGGTCTTGCGCCCAAGAGAAATGGGTAAGGGAGTCGGTTACGCGAAGGGAAGGTGTTAGCACCCCACGCGTCCATCGTACTCGACGGGATCCACGCTTGTTGTCTCGATCAAAGGGTGTCTTCATCTGGAGCTCCACTGCTACTGGAAAGGAGAAGAAACAGGAACGGAAAGGAACGAAGAAGAAAAGAAAAAAGAAGTGACTCAATAGGACATCTCTCGTCCTATGCCTACGTATTCCCTCGTGCAATGGGAAAGTCAGAGTCAACGTAGTTCGGACACGAACTAAGGGGGGAGGTTGCTCGCCATGACATTGCCGTCTTGTGCCTACATATCCACAATCGAACGAGAGAGAGGAAATCAGAGCAGTCGTAGTTTGACCTACGGGTCGGTGAAAAGGTCTCGATCGCACTGGGGAGAGAGAAAAAAAGGTTTCAATCAATAAGTCTCAATCACACGGAGGCGAGAGACAACAGAGAGGGAAGTTAGTTGTTAGTGTGCTCGCTGAGATATCGCATCTCGTGCCTACGTATCCTCAATCTATCCAGAGAGAGGAAGCCAGAGCATCCGTAGTTTGTGGAATTACGGGAAAACGGGATCTCGATCACACTGAGGCGAGAGAAAAGGGGGAGACGCACGGAAGGTCTAAGGGAACTGAATCCTACCAGTTATCATGCAACAATGGTCCTAAGGTCAGGATTAAGAGGGAATTCTACCTAATGTTATCATGCATGGATTGAGAGCCTAATGTCTCTCCTACCCCCATCTTAATCAGAAATTAAGTGGAGCTAGGAATCCTAAGGGATCATGTGAATACAGAGTAATCAACAAGTAAACACGAAGCATCGCAATCACAAAGAGAAAATTGAATACGAAGACAAGTCATGAGAAATTAATAATTAACCAGAAATTAATCAGAATAAGCTTCAAAATAGTCCAAGTTAAAATTAAAATGCAAATTAAACGAGGATTAAAAATCAAGGTTAACAGTTAGCCACCAATTAGCTTAAAGTTAATTAATGTCTAGACCTAGAATTACTTAAAGTTAATTCAAAATCTAATTCTAAAAATAAGAATTAATTCTAAAGAAAATTAATTCTAAAACTAAATTAAATTTCTAAATTATAAACTAATTTAAGAAAACTAATGTCTAAATCTAATATCTAATGAGACTAATAAAAATCTATGATTAAAGGTTAACCAAAAATTAAAAAAACTCAATTACTCAAAACAAACGATTAATAAAAAATTCAAACAAATAAACAAAGATGGGTGCAGAAATGATTTGTGGGTGAAAATAAGCCCAGGCGCAGGATTTTTGAATTCAGGCCCAATGAATTGAATCCGAAAAAACCAAGGGGTACAGGAAGTGAACCAGGGGTGTTTGAATAGAAATCTGGACGAGTGAGCTTCAGCAGGGCCATTAGAATTGAATCAAGAAGTCAGGGAGGGTGTACATGTGAAACGAGGGTGTAAAGAGAAAACAAGTGGGCCTAGGGTCTTTATTCGGTCCATGATGCCAGAAAACAGGTTTGATAAAATTAAGAAAAACCCTAAGTAACCTGTACCACTCATCTTATTCTTTCCCAAACTCCTAGCCGCCACTATTCTCTCCTCTTCTCTGATGGCTTCCTCACAAACTCGCCAACCCTATCATCGTTCACACAAAATCGCGCCGCGCCGTCCCTTAATGTTCTTCGCACATTCATCTCACCAACATCGCCTTCGTCAAAAACTTACGCCAAAAAACTTAACGATCTCCGCCGCGCCGTGGCTTCAAGCCGACAACGACGGAGTCTTTGAATTCCTTCGAACCTCAACGTTCGCTAACTCCTCCACAACAATGGCTTTCTGACACAAAAAACCTCACGTCAGCGACGCCGTTCTCAACTCTTCTCCTCTGCTCACAATGTATCTCACCTCTGCTCATTGGTGACTTCTCACTCACGCTTCTCAACAAGGTTCAGACGCAAAGAAACAGAAACAATACAACAACGAACTTATCTCTAATCAGCAACAAACAAGCAAGCTACGAATTGCAAATCAAAAGCAGCAAATACACAAACAATGTACAACACATACAAGAATAAAGTTCGGAAAGAGATTACCGATCGCGACGATGAAGACGAATTGAATTTTGCAACACTTAAAGGCATGAAACTCGTTTGATTCTCGCTTTTGCTCTACGTTCTACCTTCTCCTTCTTCTACTCGGTTCTGCTGCGTGTGTGTCTTCGAATCTTACGAGCTTTTCTTCTTCCTTCTGCTGGATCTGTTGCGTTCACCTCGTTGTTGATGTGAGCTTCTTTAAATGCATCAGTCTTCTTCTTCTTGCGGCGTGATTCTTCTGAATTGATGTTGAGCTTCTGATTTACGTTGAGTTTTTGAATTGATGTTGAGTTTCTACAGGTACTGAGTTGTTGTTGATGCAGAGTTGCAGGTTGGGGATTGAGAATGATGATGGTGATGAAGGTCGTGTAAGTCGTGAAGGTGATGGTATGTGGTTTATGGTTGAAGTTTTGAAGGTGTTGTGAGTTTGATGTTCATGGAGTCTAATGGAAGATTTGAAGAGGAAATAAAGTTTTGAGGACTTGGTTTGATTTCTGCAGGGTGTCTTTGGCTGAGAAGAGCTTGAAATTGAGTGTCAAGGGAAGCTGCTTTTATAGAGGGATATGAGGGTATAAATGGAAGGATGAGAGGGGAAAGAATTGGTGCGTTGGCAATTATGGGACGGTCTTGTGTACGAAGGTTGTGTAGTGGTCTGTGAACATTGTGTCGTGGCTGCAGGTAGGATGTACGATTTTGTCGTTGGAAAGTCGCTGCCTTTGTTTATGCGTTTTTGCAAGCTGGTAGTGGTTTTGTGTAGCTCTGTACAAGTTATGAGACGATTTTTGTCTGGTGTGGAAATAACAGGATGTTCATGCTGCAGAGATGGTCTGGTGTGGGTTGTGCGGCTTGTGTAGGTTTTGGTGATTTTTTGAATCATTTTGCTGTTACGGTGGGGTCAACATATGGGGAGAGAGGTTTTTGTGCTGTTGTTTTTGTGAAAGTTTGTGGTCGTACGAGTTGCAGTTTTTGTGGCAGGTTGGTGGATTTATTGTTGTGTGGAGGCTAAGAATGACATGTTGTGTAACGACCCACAACACGCTTAGAATGAAAGGTTGTGGTCCCCTGTTATTCACCTTTTACTGCTGTAATTTATTTGCGTGTGTGATGAAGGAATGTTGAATTTTCTCATGTGGAGATAGCATGGTGGAGGTGTGGCTAGAATGGCCTGGTGTGTGGTCAAAGTTTTAGAGCACAAAATGATAGCAAGATTCCTCATTGTTTGCAACATGATTTTTTTTCTTGAAAACTCTTGTAATAATTTGTATTGTGATTGAAATTGAATTTTAGTAAGGACTTATACTTGTGTTTTCCTTGAGTGCAAATAATTCGTATCATGGCCTTATTTTTGGATTATGATTGGAATGGACATGGTTTTAGAAATGGCTAAAAATGAATCATGGATGGATGTTAAGACGGGATTGAAAATGAATATTGAAATTTGAATTTAAAAGTGGAGAAAATATGGACATTTAATTTATAAAAATGAAAAAAAGAAATGGATATGGAAGTGCTTCAAATTGGAAATAAATGGTTAGATGAATAGATAATTATGGATAGAAAATGGATATGAATATGGATTAATAAAATGAAAATGAACAATGGATATGGTAGAAAATGAATATGGATTATGGATTTGGGCCAAAATTTCCAAGAATACGGCCATGAAATCTCGACTTTCCACTCAAGCTCAATCTTGTCTTTTACCGCAAACGTCAGATACCACAACTACCATGAACAACTCATAGCAACCATCTGAATCCAATTGAAACCTTGCATTAATTATTGAACCCACACTGAGGAAAATAAATCCACAGATGAACCACCAATGAACTAATAAGCCATGATGAAACTGAGGGTTGAACCAAACTCTCCATGAATTAAAATTTGGTGACCTGATGCCTTCCACACCACACAACTTGACCTTGGGTACACACTGGTTGAGAAACAATCACTGGCACAGATAATTAGAATTTGAAACAATCTCTTGATAGTTTGACCAAGATCAGGTCAAACATCCACCTGATCCTGATCATGACTGAATAACCACACTTGAAAAGAAACAATGGCATCGTCCCTGATAACCCTGATCTTCTATCCATGGTGAGAAACAAACCCTAACCGTGAGCCAGTTGAATACAAGCTTGTCAACAAATTTGAACCAAGGAAATGATGAAACCCTGGGCTCTTGATGCTTAACAAATCTTGAAGAAAATGAACCTGATACTTGCTGATCTTTGATGTGAAATTACAACGACAAGAATTCAATCCTCTATCAAACTTGAATGACAGTATCTCAAGGCAAACAGGAAGCCCTAACCCAGAGAAACACCTGATCCCATGTCCTGAGAAAACCAATGCAAATGAAATGATACAAAATTATGACCTAATGAAAATGCAAATGAAAAAGAAACATAAGCCAGTTAGAGGTTAGAAAAAGAGGGCAAATTTTGAGGTGTTACATTGAGAAGGGTGCATCAATCCAGGATTGAATGTATGATTAACCGTCTGACCAAATTGGATCCCATACGGAGTGTAGGGTGCCCCAGGGTAAACAAGTGGAGGTGCAACAGCAGAAGGCACCCCAGGATAGGTAAAAGGCATTCCAGAGTTAGCAGACTGAAAACCTTGGTAGGGGTCACTAGTGCAAAAAGAAGAATATAATTTTAAAATTTACACCCGTTATATTAAAAATGGGAGTAAATAAGAAACACTGTGGCAATTTTGTAAATAAAGTGTCATTTTAAGTATAAGTACGTGACAATAGATACCCTATTTTTAAAAACGGGTGTAAATTCAAAATATTATTATAACTAATTCTCTATTACTCCCATTAAATTTAAAACAGGTGTAAATTTATATGGCTTGAAAAAAATTACGTATAGGCAAAATATAAAAATTGGGTGTAATCAAAAAATATATATATTTTTTATTTTATAAAAATATAAAAACAATGCATCTTTTATATTAATTAATTAAATTAATTTTTTATAATTAAGATCATGGGTAGAAGCATGATGTGCAAGTTATTAATGTTAAAAGTTATTTTATAAAAAAATTAAAAAGAATTGTTATTATTTTTTTAAACCGTATGATTACATACACCATTTAATATATAATAATTAAAGAAAAGATATCCAATTTTTAATGGCATATTTGTTGTTGTTAGTTTCCCTCTTTCTTAAAAAGAAAAAGTGATCGCTTATTTTGGATATCCCTCTATTTTTTTTGGCTTCGTATTAACAAAGGCAAGGTAAAGAATAACACGAGATTTTGGTCCAACCCTCAATTTCGTTTTCACTGCCATCGTGGATGTCAATTCTCTACTGATTTTTGCCTCGTTCTCGGATCCTTTCTCACAACTTCTCTCAAGTTCATTCTTGAGCCCTTTTCACTGCCATTCGTAGAGGTTTGCGGTGAGTTGTGACTTATTTTTTTCATTATGTTTCTGTCTTATTTACTTTAACGTGATTTGTGTGACAATTAGGTATCTCAAACTAGGGATTTTCCAATTTTAAATTGGGAACAAAGTCTTAAGATTTAGGTACAAAACTAACCCTAGCAATATTCTCTTCGTTAATTTGACGCCTCTTAAATACTGAGGTTTTAGATTTTTAGAGGAAATTGTGTTCCCTGAATATCTATTTTAATTGTATTTGTTTGCAATCAGAGGCCGCTATGGTTGGTGATTGGTTTTCGGTTTGGTTTCTTTATTTGTGGACATGGTGTAATTTGCTATGTATTTGGGGCGGGTCTGATGCCTTTTACCAGTATGTTTTGGTGTGAATATTTGTTAGTTTGTGCATTTTTCATTATCTGATGCGGATTATGTTTTGTTGTGGTGTGTGACATAATTGTATTGTGTCCCTAAAAAAGAACTATCAGGGCTCACAATCTCAGTGCATATCAATATAATGTTCTGTAATAGTTGAAAATCAAGTAACGAGATATATGAAGGTTCTACTAATTTTCTATGGTTTCTTAAGCCTAGTTTTGTTATGGTGTATTTTTTTTTGTGTTCATCAAGGTCCTGACATGGTGTGGTTGGTTTCTTAATCCTAATAATTTTCTATGGTTTCTTGAGCCTAGTTTTGTCTTGCATCCTTTGTGCTATTTTAAGCCTAGCTTTATCATGCATTAATGTTTAATAAATATTTTAAAACAACTTATAGTTCAACAATTTTTTTATAGTAATATATGATTATGTACTAGAGAATATTATTAAAGAAAAAGCGAACACCGAAATATGTTACTCTGTTACTTCAGTTTGAGAAATTCATTGTCTTTAAACTGAAATATCTAGCTGAAAGTTTTTGAGGAAATCCTAAAAGGTTATTAATAATTTGATGATAATATTGGAATAACAATCTAACCATTGGAGTATGAAGCTTAAGCTTTCAAATATGACAATCATAAACCCCCACGTGGTTGCAAGACTTCGCCGAGTTGACCCTTAGAGTTAGAAAATATGATATGAACATCAACACTAACATTTCATTATTTTTTTTTTGTAATTTTTTTGATTCTTTAATACTAACCTTCTGTCGTTCCCGGGATTTCCATCCAAGTACAAACGCGAAAGTGGCACCAAAACAGAGTCGCCAGCAATGTGTATTTATCCCAAGAGAGGGAAATGAAACACTGCATAAACCTGATCGAAAGGAAAGGGCATGGTCTTGCGACCAAAAGAACTGGATTCGGGAGTCGGTTACGCGAGAGGAAGGTATTAGCACCCCCTCGCGTCCATCGTACCCGATGGGATCCACGCTTGCTTGTCTCAATCAAAGGGTGTAAGGAAAGGATACTGGAAAAAGAACTGTAAAAGGAATGAAAAAGGAAAGGAGAGAGAAAGAGAAACAAATGTAGGGAAAATAAAAGAAGTGCTCGAATGGGCCCTACCCCACTGCCTACGTATCTCATCGGAAACATGAGAATCAGAGCGACGTAGTTCCCCTCACTAGGGATGACTTTGTTTGTGTTTTTAAGGACGGCTAACGTTCTAGCTCAGGTGTTGCAGGCTCGCTGGTCCGAGTGCGTTACCATCTTGCAAGAGAACGAGGAGGAGCACGTCCGTACGTTGAGAGTGAATGAGGTGAGAAAAGAATTCCCGAAGGAAAGACGTTATTGTTTGTTTTTTGTCTTTTAGAAGAAAGAAGTTTTTTGAATGTTTTTGGTGTTTTGTAACTCGTATTGTATTTAAGTCCTTCATATAGGATCGAATGCCTAGCATATCGGCCCAAGACGGGACGTACACTAAACATTCCCAAAGAAATGAGAGAAGACCCCTCACCTCCTTGTTCCCACATGAAAGGAATAAATACAATATTTGTTATGCCTTTATTAAGTGTTTTTTACTTTTATTATAAGATGAGAGAGAAGAGTCTCAAGAGAGAGGAAAATGCTAAGGGGAAACTAGGTCCTAGTACTATCATACAATGATGGCCCTATGGTTGAGGTAAGAATGGGAATTCTACCTAATGTTAGCATACATGGATTGCTATCCTAATGTCTCTCCTACCTCCGACTTAATCCAAAATTAAGTGGAGTGAGGAATCCTACGGGATCATGTCATCAGACAAGTAAACACAGGATAAATCAATCACGAACGAACTAAAAACAACGAAAGAGTAAACAGTGTCAGTCAACAACAATGTCCCACAATCAAAGTAAAAGAGGGAGCTTTAGTCAAGGGGTCATATCAATCGAGGCAAATAAGCTAGCTGCGGGGAGTAAGTGTGCTCGCCCAATGGTATCAAGAACCATGGAGAGCGGAGTAAGAAAGGGGAAGATGTGAGTCAGATCACATAAGCATCAGCATTGGTCAATGCGAGCTATAGACAAGGCGTGGGGGTTTGATTACGAACCCTATCTTCCACTTGACCGACTCGATAACAGGAGCAGGTGATGTTCAAAGCTTCAATCATGTAATGAGAGCTAAGAACGACTCAACTAGAATAACGGGGGTCGGTTGCGAACCCTAACTTCCGTCAATTGCCTCCTTGGAGGTCTTACCAGGGGAAATGGGAATGGGATGCCTCTTTAGAGGTCTTTAGGCACAATATTAAACAAGCACAATCATGGCCTCACTTGAGGGCTTTCCATACAATCCTACTTCTCATGGCATGAAAAGGAAAAATGCGGAATTAGTAAAAGAAAAGAGATATAATACCGAACGGATACCAATCCGTAGCAACGCAAGCAAAGTATAAGCAAACCGGCCAACTTCTAGTGATCTAGCATAAATGAACAAAGGTGTTAGAAAGTGGAATGGATCCGTGAAAGGCATGGAACCAAATGCTCTTAAAAAAACAATAAAACAAGACAATAAAGCATAAACAGCAGCAACAACAGCGCTCCAGCACCTGCATAGCTGTAAAAAATAGCAACAAGTAAAAACAGTCTATAACAGCTACTATTTACAGAACAGAATGGGTGTATATGCAGCCAGGCAGGATAACAACATTCTACAACACTCTTTGTTCACAGCAGCTATGTATGTGGCAGCAACTTCTACATTTTACTAATCAAGTGTAAAACACTACAAAACAAACTCAAAAGTAAGTCAAAATTCAAATGGAAAGATCAATAAGAAGTAATTGAAATCAATACTAAATGTGACCAACAATTAGTAAAAAATCTATGCAAAACATATTAAAGACTATTAACAAAGTTATCAAATGAAACTATTACGAAAATATTGATACTAAAACCTATGTTTAGTCAATGTTAGAAATTAATTTCTAATCCTAAAACAATTAGTGAACAATCAATGGACCATTAAGCCAAAAACATAGTGAGCCTTTAAGCAAGACAATTAGTGCGATTAAGCAAAAAATCAATTAATGCCCAAGCCAAAAATCAATTAATCAAAGACCATTATCAACATCTAAATCTAATTAGCCAAAATTATGCCAACATTAGTCTACAAAATCAATTATTAAACCATGTAAAAAGGTCAATTAGAAACACGGTTAAAACCAACAAGTCAAAGTCTAAGTCATATCGAAATGAGTCCTTAAACAAGAATTAATCAAAATTAGTCTACCATTAGTCAACAACTAGTTAGTGTTAGAATTCAATTAAAGAACAAGGTTAATTTCTAATTGAAACATATCCTAACGGTGAATCTATTCTAAAAACCTAGTTCTAATTAATTCTAAAATTGACCACCTAATGTTTATCATTGATTTTCTAAAGTCTCTAATCCTGATCACAAGGTTTAATCGAAACTATGAATTAATCAAAAAACGGAATCACTCTAAACCAAGATGAGATTTCAACTTACAAAAATAAAATCTAATCCTAAACACACAGATTAAACCCAATTAATTCAGATCACAATTAATCCTAAATCTAAAATTAACATTAGAACCTAAATCTAGAATTAACACCTAATTAAAATCTTCCTAATTGCATTAATTCTAAAAATTAACCTGAATCGAAACTGGGGGTGCATTGGGAAGTTTAGTGGTGTGGAATAGAAGGAATGGTGCGGCGGCCCATGGTTTGATTGATTCAGTCCACCACCAAGGATTATCTTCTTGAAGAAACCCTAGGATACATTACGAAGACAAACACCCTCCTCATTCATACGATCCTCCTCCGCCGTTTCAACAACATCTTTCGCCGACGTCCCGTTCTTCTATTTCAAAATGCGTTGCTGTTTCAACAATGACCATGCCATCGTCTTCCTTTCCTTCTCCTCTGACTGTTCATGCGCGATTCATCAACTCTACAACATCGTCGGTCGATCCTCTCCGTCACGCCAAACTCACCACGTCCGACCTCAACATCATCTATCTCTGCACGATTCGCCTCTTGTGATGGCAACGGATGAAACGCTTTCAGGTATAAGGCTCGATTTTTTCCTCGTTCCGATTCCGTCACTTATTCTACTCTTCGAATTTGCCTCTCGCCATTGTTGTTGGTTGAAGAAAAGCTTGATGCAGCTTCTGCGTTCGTTACCGAAGGAGGAGTAGATTGAAGAGTGGAATCGTTAATTAGCAGGAGAAGAACGAGTATCTTCCTCCCTTCAATCTTGTTGCAGTTTCTTGTTAGGTTGATGATGAAGGATTACTTGTTGACGAATTGCAGGTTATGAATCAGACGTTTGCAATGAGGCGATGCAGAGTTGATGAAGAATCCATTACGGTTGCTTGCGATCGAATCGACGTCGGTAACATCATAGGTATAGCTTATTCCCTCTTCCTCTCTCACTTCTCTTCTTCTTCAATTTGCTGCTGGTATTGTGATGTTGCGAGTGCCGCGAATTTCAGGTTTCTGATGATGATTGATGAATCGCAGATGATGGTTCTTTGATGAATTTTGCAGAGTTTTATGGTGAATTGAAGCTTGAAGTTTCAGAGAGAAATTGAAGGATTTGGCGACGCAGAATCGACACAGAAATCAAAGGGGAAGATGCTGCTATCAGGAAAAAGGAGAGGATCAGTTAACGATTTGTGGAAAACGATTTCAAGCGAGGGTGAATTCAGAGATCGAGAAGAAGATAGATTCAAGATGGTTGAAGGTGAAGGTTGGAGAATGAAGATTGGTTTGGTTTTGTTATCTCTATTAGAAATTCGGTTATGGTAGTTATGATGACAGTTAGTTCTGTTAGGTTAGCGGTTAGAAGATTTTGGTGATTCTCCATTTTCTGTTATGACAGTTGTGGATGTATTTCTATTTTCCTGATAAAACACCCCTGTGTTGGTTTGTTTCTTCCCCTGCTGCTATGACTTATTAATGGTACTTGGAAAAAGTTAATTGTTCACTTGTTATATCTGCCAGCACGTTATAATGTAGTGGAACTAGTGAACGGTCATGATGCCATATTTACTCCTCAAATTCTTCATTAGGAGCCAGAACACCAACAAACGGGACCTAGTTTCCTACATATTCCCAACTGATCTTAACAATATTCCAACAAAATGTTCAAGATTTTATCTCCCGTTGCAATGATTGATGATGTGAGTATTCTATTTATTTTGCATTTTTGTGCATTTTGACGGAGGACGTGTAGACAGTGGCTTGAAGGATAATGGATTTGGATTGGATATGGATATTAGACATGAAAGAGTAATTAGAAATATGGATATTAAAAATGATGTGGATATAGGAATTGGATTTTAAATGAGCAAACAAGATGTTTAGAAATGGATATTAAAAGTGAATTATGGTTTGTGATATGAGAGGGATAAATTGGTTTAAAATGAAAATGGATTTTGAGATTAAAAGTGAAATGGATAAAAATGCTTTTATTTAAGAAAATGGACTAAAATGGATATCTATATAAAAATTGGATTCCAAAACTTGGCGATTGTTTGAAAATAAAAAGGTTTAATTTGCACATGGATTCAATTTGGTTTAGAATGGGTAATTGGTATTGGAGATTGGTAACGAATTAATGGATACTCAAAAATGAATTAAAGTTTCAACAAATGGATATGGTTTATGGACTTTGGAATTTGGAGAAATAGTTATTAGATCCAAGAGTGAATTGAAGATGGACTTTAAATGGATATGGGTTTTTTATTTTGAATAAGGACGATGAAATTGGGTAATTGGATGAAATTGAGTTTAGGAAAAGGTAATAAAATGGATAATGACGGACAGAAAATGGATTATGGATAAAAACCAATCTTGACTCTTTCACCCATGCTACTGAAATAAAACATCTGAATCAAACATCCTCTGCATTTCTGACCAATGGAAACCTGACTTTCTGAATCTACACCTCACATGGCCCACTGTTTGTTGATCTGAGGACTTCCACCCACAACAACTTGACCGCTTGAGAAATAACCACTTTGAATGCACACTGATAATATGCTAAATACGGAAATCTCAAACCAAAGGAAGATGCCTTGATCACATGTCCTATGCTGAATGCAATGCCTTATGTTTTTGTTTTTCTATGCTTGAATGCAATGCAATGAAATGAAAGCTCATGCTAAATGATATGAAAAAATGAGAGGGAAAATTTTGGGGTATTACAGCTGCCCCTATTCAATCACTGTAGACCTGAATGGATGATAGCGATTGCTTTCAGACGTTCAAGGTATGGACGGATTGAATACCAAAAAATAACCCGAAAGTTTGCGCTCTGTGGAGAAGAAGAAAAGGGATATAAACCCAACGAGACTGCTAGATTGAATCTTCAATGAAACGTTGTCGGAGAAATCTATCTTTTGAACGACGCCAGGCGACTACTGGCTTGCCATACTGTCGATGGACTTTCAACAATGTCTTGACGCCTGACGACTACTGGCTTGCCATACTTTCGATGGACTTTCAACAATGTCTTTTTGAACGACGCCAGGCGACTACTGGCTTGCCATACTGTCGATGGACTTTCAAGAATGTCTTTTTGAACGACGCCAGGCGACTACTGGCTTGCCATACTGTCGATGGACTTTCAACAATGGCTTTTTGAACAACGCCAGACGACTACTGGCTTGCCATACTGTCGATGGACTTTCAACAATGTCTTTTTGAACGACGCCAGGCGACTACTGGCTTGCCATACTGTCGATGGACTTTCAACAATGTCTTTTTGAACGACGCCAGGCGACTACTGGCTTGCCATACTGTCGATGGACTTTAGCTGCTCTGCCATTCTAAACAATGGACTTTTACCAATTCGTGTTGGATTTCTGCCAATCTGTCGTTGGACTTGTACCAATTCGTGTTGGATTTCTGCCAATATGTCGTTGGACTTGTATGATTACCAAACCAGCTTTGGAATCTCAAAATTTCCATCTTCAGATGGACTTTTTGCAGCTCTGCCAAACTAACGTTGGACTTTGATGCTTACCAAACCGGCTTTGGAAGCTTTGCCAAATGATCATCCCACCTGCTGGAACAACCACCTGCAATACTATCCCACATGCTGGAATAATATGAACGATTATATATAATGATCACCCCACCTGCTGGAATAATCATCTGCAATACTATCCCACTTGCTGGAATAATATGAACGATTATATATAATGATCACCCCACCTGCTGGAATAATCATCTGCAATACTATCCCACCTGCTGGAATAATATGAACAACTATCTGTATGATCACCCCACCTGCTGGAACAATCATCTGCAATACTATCCCACCTACTGGAATAATATGAACAACTGTCTGTAATGATCATCCCACCTGCTGGAACAACCATCTGCAATACTATCCCACCTGCTAGAATAATATTAACAATTGTCTGTATGATCACCCCACCTGCTGGAATAACCATCTGCAATACTATCCCACCTGCTGGAATAATATGAACAACTATCTGTATGATCACCCCACCTGCTGGAACAATCATCTGCAATACTATCCCACCTGCTGGAATAATATGAACAACTGTCTGTAATGATCATCCCACCTGCTGGAACAACCATCTGCAATACTATCCCACCTGCTGGAATAATATGAACAACTGTCTGTAATGATCATCCCACCTACTGGAACAACCATCTTCAATACTATCCCACCTGCTGGAATAATATGGACAACTGTCTGTATGCCAAAAGTAAATTGGACTTTGAGTTGTAAATGATCAATGCTGAGAATTACACCACCGGCTGGGTAATATCATATGCTGGCACTTTGCCGAAGAAGAGATTCCCTCGATCTATTTAGACCTTGCTGGGGAAATTACTGTCGTAATGTCGAACTCTGTGGGGATACCATTACCAGAGATACGATCTTGCTGTGGATCAGGGCTACTCTGTTGGGGATATGCGAATCCTGGTTAGAACATTTCACTGCAACTTGCTGGGAGAGAGTCCCTAGGGATCTGCTGGGGAAAACCCAGAGCAATTCCATTGTAGTCTGCTGAGGAATACGACTGTCAAGCTTAGGATAAGTACCACAATGCCCCATGTTAGGCGAACCTGCCGCTTGACGATTCCGCTGGGGATAATGAATTTGCCACAAACTCTGCTGGAGAAAACTGCTTTAAAGCGTCTCGTGCTGGGGATGCCCTTTGAGAGGATTTTACAGAAGACCAAACGTCTTCCAACTCTACTGGGGATAACAAATCTGGAACATCTCCTGCTGGTGAAATCCAATATGCCCCATGCTTGGGAAGGTCAACAACTTACTTCTTGCCCCATGATACCAGACTTATCTGAAGAAACGCCACAAGAGGATTTTACAGAAGATTAAGCATCTTCAAACTCCTGGTGACTTCACTGGGGATTGACCATCAACTTCGGTGTCTGCGAAGCAACTTTAATGGGGAATTCACAACCGTTATCGACACAGAAAAGCTTGTGGCTGTTGGGAGTACTGAATGAGAGAATCGACTTAATAAGATACAACGATACCCGGTCGAACTCACTTTACCGATATCGAAACGTCGTGACCGACCGTCGACCAGATGATGGACTCAATCAGTAAACGTTGTGACAGAAGGGTGACAGGCGAACCCTTCTCTGAACATGATTGCCCCAGTCTTTTGCGTGGGAACAAGTGATTACTCGTCTAGGAGAGATGACTCTTGCAAAAGCTTCAATCTTGCTTTTGAGCCTAGTATGAGGCTGCTGCCTGCAAACAAAGGACGTGCACGTATGCCCCGAGCTGGATATAACTTCTGCAACTAAGAAAATCCAACCCTGAACCACCACTTGTTGGGGAGAAAGGTTTGTATGCAAACTCTTGCTGGGGACCACAAATGTCTTGGGTTGGAATGCCCCTTTGTTTTAAGCCTTTTGGCTGATTGACTGCATATGCGTGAACAACAATTTTTCTTCTTCACTTGCCCCAGACCATCACAGTCCACCAGAAGAAGTTGCCTCAAGAGGATTTTACAGAAGACTTGACATCCAAAACACCTCAATGTCCTCAAACTCTTGTAGAGATTCGTCGGATCTCGACGTAACTGCCCCAGACCGCATGGATTTCTTAGAAGAAATCATTCAAGAGGATTTTACAGAAGACTTGACAAGCTCAATGCTTCAGTGTCTTCAAACTCTTGGAGGGATTCAATGTATCTCAAATTAGATGCTTCAGATCGTATGGTCTACGGAGGTATTCGCCTCGAGAAAATTCATGAACAATCTCATATCACAGTGAGATATTCTGCCTCAGTATTCTGAACCCTTGATATGCTGACCAGTCACCTGGATGGACTATCTCCTCATGCTCTTGGGATAGCCTGCCCCAGTATGAACCTTGAAGTAGTCTTGCCCCTGACTACTGATCTTCGAAGGAAGACCAATAATGCCTGCATTTGTAGGGATTTGAATCTCGAAGTAATTGCCCCAGCTTGGCTGAACTTTGAAGAGCTTTCTTGACGTGATTGGCTCAGATAAGCTACACCTTAAAGAGATGGTTCGACGTGATTGCCCCAGATCGACTACGTCTTAGCACAACTTGTTGGGAACGCTCTTGCTCAACAAAGTTTCTTGAGGAAGTACCACTGGATGTGGCTGTCCTTCAGGAGTTTCAGGATTCTCAACTCGGCAAGATTAAGCTTCTGGACTGAATTTCCATGTATAAACTTCTTTTGATGTCAAACAAATGTATGCAAGCAGAAAAGTGTTTTATTCTGAGAATGAAAAATTCTAATGCAACACACATGTTAATCTTGAAGTTTTACTGAAAAGACGTCGCAAAAAGCCATGTGAACGAATCACTGCTTAGAATACGACATTGATTTTTGAATGAAAGAATGCAATGCACGTGCAACACGAACAAAGATCTTTTAGCACAACTCATAGGAGTCAGGAACACTATATCTTGGTAGTATGCTTTCGAAATAACCCTGTTTCAATTAGGACTTTTGAGGGTTGTATCGTGGCCTGGTTCACGCTTTTGAGAAAAAAAAAGGATTTAAGGCTCAAAGTTTATTGGTGCCCGCCCACTCTTCGTGATATTCTCCAGTCCTACGTTCAGCTAATTTGACACAAACGCTCATTTCTCAAAAAGATGTTATGATCTTTAAGGAACCCATGCACCTGATGGTTTGACACCTAATGAGGCTTTGGAGTAATAGTCACCCCTTTTGTCTTTTGTTCGTAGTCACACGACCTTGTTCTTGCTCGAGGATTTTCTTTTGTAATCCTTTTCGCATTTCGCTTTCACATTCTTTTGCTTATCCCTAACTTTTGCCTGGACATATTCTTTTGAATCTTTGATTTTGGAGTCCAGCGGGATGCCCTAACTTTTGCCTAAGTTGCTTGTTTTCAAGTTTCAACTTAGCGGGCTTTTTCATTTCTTTTTTTTTCTCTTTCTTTTTCTTGAACACGTCGTGTGACACCGGCTTGTCTTGACTTTGTTGAAAGGGTTGTGACTACCTCACTCTTTGATCGTTGATGGATAACCATTGTGGTTTCACATCTCTTGACCTCTTGGCGGTGGAATGGAAGGTAATGGATCCTCAGATGCACACTCCTTTTGAAATTTGAATGCTTGGTCAAATTAACTGACGCCTACCCTGCCCCTGGGTTAAATGTGAGGGTTTTTTCGTACGAAAAGAAACTCCTACTTCAAGGCTCAAAGGGGTTAACGAGGGTCTATCTCCCTTATATCTTCAGTGTTTGGGGAGTTTAAACAATGCTTGTACATCCTCAACAGGGTTCTGTTCAAAAGTACACAATTAGAGATTTTTGCGTTTTTAAATCATCATCCTCCCTCAAGAGTTTAAGCAAGACAGTTGGTATTGCAATGCACACATACAAACTTATGAGTGAATACGAATGGATTACTTAAGGAAAAACATGCACGCTTTATTAGGATTAACATAAAAAGAAAAACAGATTTCATGCGTGCATACAAATGTTTTGACAAACATAAAAAGCTACACATGAGAATGCAGTAAAGAAGCTAAATGATTGTCCTTGTTGAGGAGGCTTGACTCCGTCTGGACTTATTGATTATGAAGATGTCTTTGTAACCTGGGTGCTCAATCTGATGAAGAAAGTTCAATTTACGGGCCACCCGTCTGGTGTAATAACCTTTGAGTTAATCAAGTCTTGCACCTGGTGCTGGAATGCTCTACATCCCTCAATATCATGACCTGGTGCCCCTGAGTGAAAATCATAATAAGCCTTGGTATCCCATCCTTTTGGAATCTTTGCAGGAGGAGGAGTCAACTTCCGGAGCTCAATCAATCTTAACTGAAGCAATTACTGAAGTAATTTGGCATGACACATCGGTAGAGGATCAAAAACCCTTTCTTGCTTCTGTTGATGATGAAGGGATGCAACCGGGAGGGTCCCAGCTGTAATTTGCTGATGCGGTAGCTTCAGAACCCAAGGCTTCTGGATTAAGGAAGGTCCCTGAGAGGAGGGAAGAAAATCCATTTCTTTAGCGGCAGTTGGAGGAACATCCCTTCGCTTGACAGTGCTGATGGACGCAAACTCGATTGCCCCTGAATCAATAAGCTCTTGGACCTTATACTTGAGCATCTTACAATTTTCAACATTATGACCAGGTACCCCTGAATGGAACTCACACCTATCATGGACATTAGAACCCATACGAAACTTGGTGTGTGGAGGTCCCGCAGCAATCAATCAATTAACCGAAGCTTGAGCAAGTGTTGAAGCAACTGAGCGTATGGCATCGGGATCAGATCAAACTTCTTCTCAGTCTTCTCTGGCGTAAGACTCTCAAGAAACAACTGTTGGTGAAAAAGCTCTGACGGTGGAGAGGATTCACGAGGCAAACCATGGTCTAGAGGATACCCCAAAGAAATAGGAGGAGTGAGAACCTCTGCTGCGGAAGCGGACACCTGATTGCTTTCCTTTCTTAACACTTCATTCAGAATTTCCATAACCCGGCCCATCTGAGTCTTTATCCGGTTGACTTCTTCTCTCAGCAGTTCCCGACCTTGGGACAACGCCTAAATGTCCACCATAAAATGCCCCAGTTGGGCCTTCACCTCAGTCACCTCCGCTCGGAGTTATTCCATATCTGAACCTTGATTGTGGTGACTTGAGTAGTTGGAAGAAGTAATGTTGGCCGCTTCTGCAGAGAATACCCAGTCAGAATGAGAAGTCCGCTCCGAAACACCTGTTATGCATATGAGTATGAGAATGCCATGCAAAATTCCATGTCCGAATATTTCCAGGGGATCATTATGCTTTGATTCGAATTTTTTTTTTTTTAGAAAAACATAAGAAATGGATGGAAATGCTCAGTGGCAAGTCTCAAAGTTAGTATCCCTTGAAAATACAAGAACATGTATGCAAAAATGATGATGCAAATGCAACAGGCATGGGATCAAAGCTTCCATATAATCTGGGTAACTGCTGTGCTGATGGTTGAATAAGCTCATAGGTCTGTTCTGAAGGAAATACCGGAATACCAGAATACCGGATTATCCGAATACCAGGATGCCGGGATATCGGCATAATCAGAATACCAGAATGCCAGAATATCGGCATAATCAGGGTGCCGGAATAATCGGAATACCAGGATGGTCAGAATAATCATGATGCCATAATACTAGGCTGATAAGCCCACACTGATAGGAAAACCAGAATACCAGGTAGGATGAAAGTCAAGGTTACCTGCAAACCTGTAAAAAACCCGCCCCTCTCACATGTGGGTACTAGGATGTTCAGTATCCCGGGCTCTCAGGTCGAGAAATGATGATACATTCACCATTTCTGGTTTGGCATCATCATCAATCGAGGAGGCCTCAAGTGATTCTCCAAAACGAAAGGTCCTCAGCTTCTGGCACTGAGGTCGAGAAGCAATAGTACATTCATCCTTCGGGGTACAGTACTATCGCCAATCGAGGAGTGCCTCCACTGATTCTCTTTCAAAAAGGATATCCTATAGCAAGTTCCCAGCATTGGGTCCTCGGATCGAGAATATGCAATGGGTTTGCCACAAAGTGTGGTCTGCCACTGTCACAACTCGGGAGGAGTGCCGCAACTGAGTCCTCGGGAATGGTCACCAGAGTCGATAGTTCCTCAAGAGAATAACTACTAGCCTGCATAACATGCAGTAGCAGAAAGCTCCTGATAGAACCTCGGCTGGTTGTGGGTCTCATGAACAACAATACGTGGTCAAGCCTAATATCTATGTGTGTACTCAAGCCTGGGTAGTGGGCTTTTCTCTCAGAACACCCATCCCGCCAAACAGAAAACCAGCACAGTCCAGCATAATAATGATGAAATGAAAATGCTAAAATGCGGTATATACAGTAAAGCAGTAATACAGTACAACAGTAAATACAGCAAAAAAGTACCACTGTAAACACCCAATGAAAGAAAAGCCAACAAGCGCTAGGATTGACTCGCTAAGGAAACCAGAGATTCTGAGTCACGTCCCCAGCAGAGTCGCCAGCTGGCGCTCCCGGGATTTCCATCCAAGTACAAACGCAAAAGTGGCACCAAAACAGAGTCGCCAGCAATGTGTATTTATCCCAAGAGAAGGAAAGGAAACACTGCATAAACCTGAGCGAAAGGAAAGGGCATGGTCTTGCGACCAAAAGAACTGGATTCGGGAGTTGGTTACGCGAGAGGAAGGTATTAGCACCCCCTCGCGTCCATCGTACTCGATGGGATCCACGCTTGCTTGTCTCAATCAAAGGGTGTAAGGAAAGGATACTGGAAAAAGAACTGTAAAAGGAATGAAAAAGGAAAGGAGAGAGAAAGAGAAACAAATGTAGGGAAAATAAAAGAAGTGCTCGAATGGGCCCTACCCGCTGCCTACGTATCTCATCGGGAACATGAGAATCAGAGCGACGTAGTTCCCCTCACTAGGGATGACTTTGTTTGTGTTTTTAGGGACGGCTAACATTCTAGCTCAGGTGTTGTAGGCTCGCTGGTCCAAGTGCGTTACCATCTTGCAAGAGAACGAGGAGGAGCACGTCCGTACGTTGAGAGTGAATGAGGTGAGAAAAGAATTCCCGAAGGAAAGACGTTATTGTTTGTTTTTTGTATTTTAGAAGAAAGAAGTGTTTTGAATGTTTTTGGTGTTTTGTAACTCGTATTGTATTTAAGTCCTTCATATAGGATCGAATGCCTAGCATATCGACCCAAGACGGGACGTACACTAAACATTCCCAAAGAAATGAGAGAAGACCCCTCACCTCCTTGTTCCCACATGAAAGGCCTAAATACAATATTTGTTATGCCTTTATTAATTGTTTTTTACTTTTATTATAAGATGAGAGAGAAGAGTCTCAAGAGAGAGGAAAATGCTAAGGGGAAACTAGGTCCTAATGTTATCATACAATGATGGCCCTATGGTTGAGGTAAGAAAGGGAATTCTACCTGATTTTAGCATACATGGATTTCTATCCTAATGTCTCTCCTACCTCCGACTTAATCCAAAATTAAGTGGAGTGAGGAATCCTACGGGATCATGTCATCAGACAAGTAAACACAGGATAAATCAATCACGAACGAACTAAAAACAACGAAAGAGTAAACAGTGTCAGTCAACAACAATGTCCCACAATCAAAGTAAAAGAGGGAGCTTTAGTCAAGGGGTCATATCAACTGAGGCAAATAAGCTAGCTGCGGGGAGTAAGTGTGCTCGCCCAATGGTATCAAGAACCATGGAGAGCGGAGTAAGAAAAGGGAAGATGTGAGTCAGATCACATAAGCATTAGCATTGGTCAATGCGAGCTATAGACAAGGCGTGGGGGTTTGATTACGAACCCTATCTTCCACTTGACCGACTCGATAACAGGAGCAGGTGATGTTCAAAGCTTGAATCATGTAATGAGAGCTAAGAACGACTCAACTAGAATAATGGGGGTCGGTTGCGAACCCTAACTTCCGTCAATTGCCTCCTTGGAGGTCTTACCAGGGGAAATGGGAATGGGATGCCTCCTTAGAGGTCTTTAGGCACAATATTAAACAAGCACAATCATGGCCTCACTTGAGGGCTTTCCATACAATCCTACTTCTCATGGCATGAAAAGGAAAAATGCGGAATTAGTAAAAGAGAAGAGATATAATACCGAACGAATACCAATCCGTAGCAACGCAAGCAAAGTATAAGCAAACCGGCCAACTTCTAGTGATCTAGCATAAATGAACAAAGGTGTTAGAAAGTGGAATGGATCCGTGAAAGGCATGGAACCAAATTCTCTTAAAAAAACAATAAAACAAGACAATAAAGCATAAATAGCAGCAACAACAGCGCTCCAGCACCTGCATAGCTGTAAAAAATAGCAACAAGTAAAAGCAGTCTATAACAGCTATTATTTACAGAACAGAATGGGTGTATATGCAGCCAGCCAGGATAACAACATTCTACAACACTCTTTGTTCACAGCAGCTATGTATGTGGCATCAACTTCTACATTTTACTAATCAAGTGTAAAACACTACAAAACAAACTCAAAAGTTAGTCAAAATTCAAATGGAAAGATCAATAAGAAGTAATTGAAATCAATACTAAATGTGACCAACAATTAGTAAAAAATCTATGCAAAACATATTAAAGACTATTAACAAAGTTATCAAATGAAACTATTACGAAAATATTGACACTAAAACCTATGTTTAGTCAATGTTAGAAATTAGTTTCTAATCCTAAAACAATTAGTGAACAATCAATGGACCATTAAGCCAAAAACATAGTGAGCCTTTAAGTAAGACAATTAGTGCGATTAAGCAAAAAATCAATTAATGCCCAAGCCAAAAATCAATTAATCAAAGACCATTATCAACATCTAAATCTAATTAGCCAAAATTATGCCAACATTAGTCTACAAAATCAATTATTAAACCATGTAGAAAGGTCAATTAGAAACACGGTTAGAACCAACAAGTCAAAGTCTAAATCATATCAAAATTAGTCCCTAAACAAGAATTAATCAAAATTAGTCTACCATTAGTCAACAACTAGTTAGTGTAAGAATTCAATTAAAGAACAAGGTTAATTTCTAATTGAAACATATCCTAACGGTGAATCTATTCTAAAAACCTAGTTCTAATTAATTCTAAAATTGATCACCTAATGTTTATCATTGATTTTCTAAAGTCTCTAATCCTGATCATAAGGTTTAATCGAAACTATGAATTAATCAAAAAACGCAATCACTCTAAACCAAGATGAGATTTCAACTTACAAAATAAAATCTAATCCTAAACACACAGATTAAACCCAATTAATTCAGATCACAATTAATCCTAAATCTAAAATTAACATTAGAACCTAAATCTAGAATTAACACCTAATTAAAATCTTCCTAATTGCATTAATTCTAAAAACTAACCTGAATCGAAACTGGGGGTGCATTGGGAAGTTTAGCGGTGTGGAATAGAAGGAATCGTGCGGAGGCCCATGGTTTGATTGATTCAGTCCACCACCAAGGATTATCTTCTTGAAGAAACCCTAGGATACATTACGAAGACAAACACCCTCCTCATTCATACGATCCTCCTCCGCCGTTTCAACAACATCTTTCGCCGACGTCCCCTTTTTCTATTTCCAAATGTCGTTGCTGTTTCAACAATGACCATGCCATTGTCTTCCTTTCCTTCTCCTCTGACTGTTCATGCGCGATTCCTCAACTCTACAACATCGCCGGTCGATCCTCTCCGTCACGTCAAACTCACCACGTCCGACCTCAGCATCATCTATCTCTGCACGATTCGCCTCTTGTGATGGCAACAGATGAAACGCTTTCAGGTATAAGGCTCGCTTTTTTCCTCGTTCCTATTCCGTGACTTATTCTACTCGTCGAATTTGCCTCTCGCCATTGTTGTTGGTTGAAGAAAAGCTTGATGCAGCTTCTGCGTTCGTTACCGAAGGAGGAGTAGATTGAATAGTGGAATCATTGATTTGCAGGAGAAGAACGAATATCTTCCTCCCTTCAATCTTGTTGCAGTTTCTTGTTAGGTTGATGATGAAGGATTACTTGTTGACAAATTGCAGGTTATGAATCAGACGTTTGCAATGAGGCGATGCAGAGTTGATGAAGAATCCATTACAGTTGCTTGCGATCGAATCGGCGTCGGTAACATCATAGGTATAACTTATTCCCTCTTCCTCTCTCACTTCTCTTCTTCTTCAATTTGCTGCTGGTATTGTGATGTTGCGAGTGCCGCGAATTTTAGGTTTCTGATGATGATTGATGAATCGCAGATGATGGTTCTTTGATGAATTTTGCAGAGTTTTATGGTGAATTGAAGCTTGAAGTTTCAAAGAGAAATTGAAGGATTTGGCGACGCAGAATCGACACAGAAATCAAAGGGGAAGATGCTGTTATCAGCAAAAAGGAGAGGATCAGTTAGCGATTTGTGGAAAACGATTTCAAGCGAGGGTGAATTCAGAGATCGAGAAGAAGATAGATTCAAGATGGTTGAAGGTGAAGGTTGGAGAATGAAGATTGGTTTGGTTTTGTTATCTCTGTTAGAAATTCGGTTATGGTAGTTATGATGACAATTAGTTCTGTTAGGTTAGTGGTTAGAAGATTTTGGTGATTCTCCATTTTCTGTTATGACAGTTGTGGATGTATTTCTATTTTCCTGATAAAACACCCCTGTGTTGGTTTGTTTCTTCCCCTGCTGCTATGACTTGTTAATGGTACTTGGAAAAAGTTAATTGTTCACTTGTTATATCTGCCAGCATGTTATAATGCAGTGGAACTAGTGAACGGTCATGATGCCATATTTACTCCTCAAATTCTTCATTAGGAGCCAGAACACCAACCAACGGGACCTAGTTTCCTACATATTCCCAACTGATCTTAACAATATTCCAACAAAATGTTCAAGATTTTATCTCCCGTAGCAATGATTGATGATGTGAGTATGCTATTTATTTTGTATTTTTGTGCATTTTGACGGAGGACGTGTAGACAGTGGCTTGAAGGATAATGGATTTGGATTGGATATGGATATTAGACATGAAAGAGTAATTAGAAATATGGATATTAAAAATGATGTAGATATAGGAATTGGATTTTAAATGAGCAAACAAGATGTTTAGAAATGGATATCAAAAGTGAATTATGGTTTGTGATATGAGAGGGATAAATTGGTTTAAAATGAAAATGGATTTTGAGATTAAAAGTGAAATGGGTAAAAATGCTTTTATTTAAGAAAATGGACTAAAATGGATATCTATATAAAAATTGGATTCCAAAACTTGGCGATTGTTTGAAAATAAAAAGGTTTAATTTGCACATGGATTCAATTTGGTTTAGAATGGGTAATTGGTATTGGAGATTGGTAACGAATTAATGGATACTCAAAAATGAATTAAAGTTTCAACAAAGGGATATGGTTTATGGACTTTGGAATTTGGAGAAATAGTTATTAGATCCAAGAGTGAATTGAAGATGGACTTTAAATGGATGTGGGTTTTTTATTTTGAATAAGGACGATGAAATTGGGTAATTGGATGAAATTGAGTTTAGGAAAAGGTAATAAAATGGATAATGGCGGACAGAAAATGGATTATGGATAAAAACCAATCTTGACTCTTTCACCCATGCTACTGAAATAAAACATCTGAATCAAACATCCTCTACATTTCTGACCAATGGAAACCTGACTTTCTTAATCTACACCTCACATGGCCCACTGTTTGTTGATCTGAGGACTTCCACCCACAACAACTTGACCGCTTGAGAAATAACCACTTTGAATGCACACTGATAATCAGCTGAATACGGAAATCTCAAACCAAAGGAAGATGCCTTGATCACATGTCCTATGCTGAATGCAATGCCTTATGTTTTTGTTTTTCTATGCTTGAATGCAATGCAATGAAATGAAAGCTCATGCTAAATGATATGAAGAAATGAGAGGGCAAATTTTGGGGTATTACACCTTCCATAAATAATTTTTGAAATCCCATATAGATTATGGCTTGAATCAAATTGATTGTTTTTTTATTATTTTGCCAAATATCTCCCTTGCACATTCTCGTTGTTTTTTCAATACATATTTCTTGATACAATCTCATTATTATACTCTTTTAGGTTTTGGAATAATTTTTTGTCTGTACAAACTAAAGAGAATTATAACTTTGAGTGTATTAAGGATGAAACTAACAATATCCCCCACCCACACAAAAAAAGCTTATCAAATACAACAATGAAGCATGTATTTGTGATGTGTGTACTATTATTCTAGGTGTGTGACTTACCACACATCACCAAGAGATGGGTTTGATCATGTGCAGTCGGGATTAAGTATTTTTCTCAATACTGAAACATTGAACTACTTTGTAGGGCTGTTTGCATAAATCCATGTTTTGAACTCAATTATAATCCAATCATACATACAAAATAAGCTGGATGGCGAATCACAAAAGTGTTACTTAGGACCCTTGTTAAATCGGTAAGTACATGTTTCCTTAAAGGTTTTATACATTATTTTTATGTTATTTTGTAATATTTGAATTTTAGTGATTCTAACACTTTTGTTTTGAAACTACAGGAATCATTGGCAGTTGTTTGTAAATTGTCCTAAAGGTAATGATATCTTTTGGTTTTGTTCATTATAACAAACCTCTCAAGAATAATATTAAGATCATACTTGAGGGGTAAGAAGCCTAAATCAAGTTTCTGCTGCCAAGAAAGCTAACAGGGTATATCCAAAAAGAAGATCGAGTAGAATTGTGTCCAATGATGTTAGTGCTTCTCTTTTGTGCTGCGAATCGATTACAGATACTGATTTGGTCAGAGAGAACATGAGATGTCGAAAGGCCCTTGAAGAAGCTCTTTCCAACCTGCGTATGTCTTTGAAAAATCTGGGAATCCTTGGAGATGTTGAAGATTCCGAATTGGATGGTATACTGAGAAAGTTGGATAACGATGATAAGGAGACAAGATGTGGAAAGAAGGTTGTAGCTACAAGTGGATTATGAATATTGTTTCATATAACGTGCGAGGATGTTGTAGTTCTTTAATAAGGAGAAGGATTTCCCAAACTCTGGCTAGTGGAAATGCTGATATATGTCTTTTACAGGAAACTAAAATTTCTGTCATGGATACCAATATTATTAACAGTCTTTGGAGGTATCAGGGCATTGAGTGGTCGGAGGTGAGTTCTTGTGGTAGATCAGGTGGTATTCTCACAATGTGGAACAGCAAGCTGGTAACTGCTTGTTATAGTTTTCGGGGATTCGGCTTTCTCGACATTCACTTCTTATGGAAAAACCAACCTATGATTATGATAAACGTTTATTCTCCTTGTGGGCTCTCTAACAAAAGGAGATTGTGGAAGGAAATAATTGAAGTGAATAGCAGATACTCTGGATGTGGTTGGATTATGGGGGCTGATTTTAATTCAGTTAAATGTCGCGATGAAAGGAAGGGTATTAGGGATTCCAATGTCTGTGGAATGAAGGATTTCGAGGGCTTTATTGAGTCTATGTTTTGGTGGATCTTCCGGTCGTTGGAAATCGTTTTACTTGGTTTAACTCCAATGGTGTTAGTCGTAGCAGACTGGATAGATTTTTGGTAGATGATTTAGCCATTTCCGCCCTTTCTTTGAAGAATCAATTCGTTGGAGACAGAGACGTTTCGAATCATAGACCGGTTTGGTTGAATTCCAAATCCGTCAATTGGGGCCCCAAGTCGTTTAGATCGTTCCATTGCTGGTTATCCCATCGTGATTTCCTTCAATTTGTTAAGGATAAATGGGATTCCTATCACTATGCTGGTTCTCCCTGTCATGTTCTACTTAAGAAATTTCAGGCCCTTAGAATTGATCTGAGATATTAGAACAAGAACGTTTTCGGATGGTTGGACCTTAAGATAGAGGACTGTGTGGCCAAATTGAACCAACTTGATAGGATTAATGAGGTGGTTGACGTTGCTTTGGATGATGATTCAGTTCGAGATAGGTTATGAACTCAAGAAGACTTGTGGGCTAATTTGAGGATTAGAGAGAGTATGCTGGCCCAGAAATCCAGAACTAGGTGGATACAGGATGGTGATCATAATACCAAATATTTCCATAATTGCCTCAAGTCGAGGAATCGATCTAACTATCTTGCGGTAATTAATTCTGAAGGTGGTTTAGTTGAAGAACCTGAGGATATCAAACATGCTGCTGCGAATTTCTTTGCAGCCATATTTCAGAAGCAGAATATCTTTAAGTCTGAGAACATAACCCATAGTGTGTCGAGTATTGATGAATATGACAGAAGGATAATTGAGGCTGATTTCAATGCTGAAGACGTGAAGATTGCTGTTTTTGGTTGTGACGGTAATAAATGCCCTGGAGTCGACGGTTTCAACTTTCTGTTTATTAAATCTTGTTGGGATATAATTGGTGGAGATTTTACTAAGGCGATTCTGAACTTCTTCAAGACTGGGTTTCTTCCTAAGATGTTCGCTTCTTCGTTCATTTCGTTGATACCGAAGATTAATAATCCTTAATGCTTTGATGGTTTCCGTCCAATTTATTTGATTTCCTGTGTGAACAAAGTTATTTCCAAGATGATGGTTTCTAGGCTTGGCACAATCATACACAAGCTTATATCGCCATCCCAAACGGCTTTCATCCCTGGCCGTCAAATATTTGACAAAATTCTGTTGGCTAATGAGATTGTCGATTATGCTAAAAGATATAAGAAGAAGTGCATATTATTCAAAGTTGATTTTGCACAAGCTTACGACTGCGTTGATTGGGCGTTTCTTGAAGAAATGCTTCTCAAGATGGGTTTCGGTAGTAATTGGATGAGATGGATCCGCGGCTTTGTTTTCAATAGCTATATGTCTATGCTCATTAACGGCAGCCCCTCCAAGGATTTCAAGGCTGGTAGAGGTTTAAAACAGGGCGATCCGTTAGCTCCGTTTCTTTTCGCAATCGTGGCCGAGGGTTTGGCTATTCTCAACAGATCTGCTTCGGAGAGGAATATGCTGTCTGCATTCAGAATTCATGGGCGATGGTTCAGTGCTTAATGTATGGGCATTTAAAGTTGTTCTGCGGGCATTCGAAGTTACATCTGGCCTCAAAATTAACTTTTCCAAATGCAGCATCTTTGGTATCGGAGTTGATCCTGAATTCCTCCTTGTGGCTTCCCAATTCCTTCAGTGCAAATAAGGTAGTATGCCGTTCAAATTTCTGGGTCTTTCTCTTGGTGGAAATCATCGTCGTCGTTCGTACTGGAATCCCGTTATTTCTTGCTTGAAGAAAAGACTTTCTAATTGGAATGGTAGGAATCTTTCCATTGGTGGAAGAGTTTCTCTTATAAACTCGATGCTTGCTAACCTTCCTATCCACCACCTTGCTTTCTTCAAGGCCCCAGCTGTGGTGGTTCGGGAGATTATATCCATCCAACGTCGGTTTCTTTGGGCTGGTCATAAGGATAAAAGTTATGTGGCATGGGTTTCTTGGAGTTCTATTTGTAAACCGAAACATTGTGGAAGACTAGGCATCAAACATGTTGGTCGGTTTAATAAGGCCCTTCTTGCAAAGTGGATTTGGAAATTTTATAGTGGTGGGAGCGAAATTTGGAGGCACACGCTTAAAGCTAGATACTCAAATCTGAGTACTATTATGCAAGTCGGCAATGATGGTGGAGGTTGACGAAATACTTCTTTATGGATGAAGGATTTGTTGAAATTATCAGTTGACGATTCACATCGTTTTAGCGATTACTTGAATTGCAAGATGGGAGGTGGAGCGAATATTGCGTTTTGGCAGACGGCGTGGATTGGAGACACGACTTTGAAAGTGAGGTTACCTTCTTTATTTTGTGCTAGCAGGAACAAGGTCTGCTCGGTGATGGACATGGGATAATGGGTGGGCGAAGCTTGGCAGTGGAACATAATGGACGGTTTCGACAATGATCTAGAAGGTCTGGGAGACGAGGTAACGGCACTACACAATTTACTGATGCAGGTGGTTATGAGGCGGAATATTGCAGGCATTTGGGTTTGGTTAGAACATGAATCATCCACATTCTCTGTCAAATCTTTCTATTGCTACTTGAATGATTCACGGTTTGATGACGATATTGAGGAAGACTTAGCTGATTCTTTGAAACAATTATGGAAGACAGTTTTACCGCCGAATATCTAGATTTTCGGTTGGAGGTTGAGTCTCAATAGGCTGCCCACGAGAGCCAATTTAAGTGCAAGACATATTATTGATAATGCTCATGAAGAGGTTTGTATGTTTTGTTTTCATCACATCGAGGATTCTACTCATCTTTTCGTTTCTTGTGGTAAATCTTCGTTGGTGTGGAATATGATTTGTGAGTGGGTTGAAGTTAATAGAATAGTTGAAATTACCGTGGGTCGACATTTGAAGTTGTGGAATTCGAAACTTCGTGGTAGATGCAAAGAGGGAAAGGTTAATTCATTATGGTTTATAACATGTTGGAATATTTGGAGATGTTGGAACAATATCCTTTACAATGATGCTATCTTTAATGTGAATGACATTGTCAACGATATTAAAGCCACGTCGTGAAATTGGTTAATTCTAGGTAGTAAAAGTAGTATGAACTGTAGGTTGTACGAATGGTATAAAAAGCCACTCGATTTTTTGTACTACCCATATTTCTACTGGATTTGTAGTGCTAAATTCATAGTTTGAATAGGTAACAGATGTATATAGGCCCAGGTACAAATATCCTACTGTGGGTGGAGACCTTATTTGGCGTCTCCAGATGCCTCATAAGTTCAATAATTTGTTATGGTGTATTTGTCGATGTTGCTTGCCTACTAGACTCGCTCGGGGCGGACTGTCCAACAGAGTTTGGGCCTGCAAACTGTATATAACTGCGGCACTAGTAATATAGAATAAAGCAACGAATTTTGATTTAGTAGTAGTTATGAGCATAATAGAAGATTCTTAATACAATAGTTAAAATTAAGAGCACTATTGTGACTGTCCAAAAGAAGCATAAATGTTTAAAATTATTTCTCTCTTTAATCTCTTCTATTTAGCAATGGTTACGTTAAAGATTATTAATACAAAACTATACCTTAAGAGCATTGTTTTGTCTGCTCCCTTAGTAATGGTTAAAAATGCATTTATTTGTTACCAAGTAGATTTTCACCCCAGTTTAGTTCTTAGCCATCTCTATCATCATGACGTCGTTATTTTTTGTTGCAAATTGATTTGATTTTCTATGCAAATTGAATGGATTTGTTATCGTTGAATATTTTGTTGAGTACTTTGATGTCAATTTTATAAAAAGTATGGAGTGTTTTTTGGTTCTGTTGCTGCATGAAATTTAATCGTTATCCTACAAATACCATCTTTACTGCAATGCTGCTGTATGTATGAAATTGAATTCTTCTGTTGTACATAATAATTTGATTGTAGCATGTTAGGTGGATGTTTTGTTGTGTTACACTTCATTAGGTTCTAACAAATAACAAACATAATTGGAAGATTATAGTTATATACAACTAACATGTTTATATTTATGCAAATAAGAGAGAGGCACAACATTAGACAATTGTAACTAACATTTTATATGTAGGTACGTCGTCAAGATAACAGATGTTATTAATATTCTTCTTTTCTGATAGTTATCATACTTTTTTTTGGTGTCTTTATTGTAACAAAGATTTTATATGTAGGAACATCGTCAAGATAACAGATGGGCATGTGGATAATACGTCATGAAGACTATGTTTGACATCGTTGATGCTTCTATTATTGAAAGATTCAACAAGGTAGGATAAGTTAAAATATTTTTGTATTGCATGTATTTAATGAAAAACATGTAGTTGTTTAACTTGTTATATGTAAACTTGTAGATATTCACAGACACTTCGTCATATGAAAAAGAGATGATTGACCACGTGTGACAACTCTGGGCTAAATGTTTTTTGGAAATGATTGAAGAGCAAAATGTTGAAGAGCAAATGCAAATGGTTGAAGAGCATGAGGACCAAGAAGGCGTACAAATATTGCCAAAACCAAAGCGAAGGAAGAAAAATTATATATAGATAGTTTTTGTTAATATGATTTTGTTGTACGACTTTATGCTATTAGATAATATGATTTGATAAGACTTATATACACAATGATGCTAGGATGGTTGTTTTATGCTATTAGATAATATGATTTGATAAGACTTATATATACAATGATGTTAGGATGCTTGTTTTTGTTGTACTTTTTGTTTATTGAATGTTTAGTGGTATACAAAATATTTGATTAAATAAAATAGGCTCTAAATCTAATTAAATATAATATAATTATGAAACTAATACAAACATTCTATTTAAAGAAAGCAGCGTGTAAAAATGCCAACATCAATGGTGAAATCGGGTGTAAAATGCCAACATCAATGGTAAAATCGGGTGTAAAATGCCAACATCAATGGTAAAATCGGGTGTAAAATGGCAACATCAATGGTAAAATCGAGTGTAAACATGCCAACACCAATAGCAAAAAAGGGTGTAATACGCGTTTTTACACCCTATTTAAAGAAAATAGGATGTAAATTTGCAAACCTCTATAGTAATCACTGCTCATTTTACATCCGAATTTTATGAAATTTGGTGTAAATTTGTTTAATTGAAATGCAATTATTTACCCATTTACACCCGTTTTCTATAAAATAGGGTGTAAAGTTGAATATATATACATCTGTTTAAAAAAAAGGGTGTAATATACCATCTATAAATGTATATATGTAAAAATTTACACCCGATTTCTATAAAAAAGTGTAATTTAACATCAAATTTACACCCGTTTTCTATAAAATAGCGTGTAAAGTGGAATGTATATACATCTGTTTTAAACAAAAAAATGGTGTAATAGACCATCTATAAATGTATATATGTAAAAATTTACACCCGATTTCTATAAAAAAGAGTGTAATATAACATCAAATTTACACCCGTTTTAAAACGGGTGTAAATTTGTCAAACATTTCTCACCCGTTGAATTCACACCCTCCAATAACGGGTGTTAAATGTATAAAAATCGGGTGTAATTTCATATATCTGCACATGAACAGGAGGACCTCTATTCTCAACTTCGGCAAATGTTTCAGCAATCATAGGTACAGAATTCTGGCAAGGCTTCTTTGTAAAGCAAAGCAACTTCTGATCGAGGAGCTGTTGGACTTTGTCCTTAAAGAAAGCATAGGATTATGTAGAATGCCCCACGCATCCAGCATGGTATCCACATGTGGCATTGGGATCATGCTTAGGATGATAAGGAAACTTGGCCGGCTTGATTTCTTTAGGAACAATTGCCCTAGCATGAATCAGAACAGGCAATAGATGCGTGTAAGTCACGGGAATTGGATCAAGGCAAGGACGTCTCCTCCCTTGATTATTGTTCCCTTTGCTGATTTGCTTACGGCGTTGTTTCTATTTGCCTCTAGTGGTCTTTTGATCAGGAAAAGGGTGAACCGGCAGATGGTTTGCATCCACATTCATGATCTTATCCATCTTTGGTCCATTCCGGGCTTGCTCATCAATCACAACCTGATCAGAGGGGTTCATTGTCAAACTGTCCAGAAGTAGTTCTGCAATCATGTCAATCTTGCCTTCCTTGTCCATTGTGTTCTCATACCCAATCTGTTCCATGATCTTTTGGCTTTCGACGTCGGAGAATTGTTGTCTTTGGGATGATGAAGGGAAGAAAGTGAGCTTTTCTGGTTTGGATGTATGCAAAGGCAAATGTATGTATGCATATGTTGGTTATGTAGATAGAATGCAAATGAGATATGCAACACACAATGATGCAAAGGTTAGATGATGCAAAAGTCCAGCATACATATGATGATGCAATATCTCAGGTTCAAAAGTTTGGCATACATGATGATGAAATAACATTATACAATAATGTAAGTTAGGGATGCAACATCTTCTGGATAATCTGCATATGTAGCTCTGTGTAGATGGGAAGATCTGACGTGCGCGAGAGAATAAAGGTATGAAGTGGCTTGGTTTCTTGCAAAAACCCATCCCCCTCACAGGTATGATCTAGCCAAGAATGGTCATCCTATAGCAAGTTCTCAGCTTTGGGTCCTCGGATCAAGAAGCGTAATGGGGTTGCCATTATCACTCCTTGGGAGGAGTGCCTCAACTGAGTCCTCGGGAATGGTCGCCAGAGTCGACATCTCTCTAGATCAACACCCCGAAATGCGCAAGACACGCACGTCAGAGCATCTCCCAAGAAAACCTCGTCTGGATGTGAATTTCGTGAACACCAAACGCACCAAGATGGCACGTAGGTCCCACTACTTTCCACTCTAATCCTAGGTGTATACCCAAGCCTGTGTATTGGGCTAATCTCTCAAGTAGCAATCCAACCGACAACAGCAAAGAAAATAGCAGATGTCCAGAATATAAAGCATATGAATATTTAAAGCAGTAAAGAAATGCGGTAAATAAACATAAAGCAAATAAAGCGTAAAGATAACGCTAGTAAAGCGCAGAAGATAAACACCCAAACAAGCAAGAAAATAAACAAAACTAGACGAGACCCCAACATGCAAGCGCAAGGACTCCCCAGCAGAGTCCCCAACTGAAGATGGCTAGTTTACATCCTGAGTGAATCACACACTCAAAGATAACACAGAGTCGCCACCGAACTTTATTTAGTCCCAAAGGACGGGGAAAATATCGATAAAACCCAAGGGGAAGAGAAACGGGAACGGGGGTCGGTTATGCGAAAGAAAGGTACTAGCACCTAACGCATCCGTCGTACTCGACGGGAACCATTTCGCTTGCTTCTAGGCTTGGATGGGTTATCTATCTAAAGGCTTTTAGCTAAAAGAAAAGGAGAGAGAGAGAGAGAAGAAAGGGGAAAAAGAAAGAAAAGAAAGAAAGTGCTCGCGGAGGATTAGGGCCCTCGTGCCTACGTACCCTCATAGTGCAATGAGGAAATCAAAGCGTCGTAGTTCATGGAACCAGGGGACAGAGAAAAGGAAAGGAATGGGAGAAGGAAAGAAGGGTGGAAATGTGCTCGCCAAGACATCGCGTCTCGTGCCTACGTATCATACATTCGAAAGAATGCAGAATCAGAGCTTTCGTAGTTCGTGGAACTAAGACGGAAAAGGAAAATGAAAGGAAAGTGGTGTCAAAACCAAGAGCAAAAGAAAGAAGGAAATTCCACTGGGGATTCCAGAGATATGGTGTCAAAACCAAGAAAGAAGAGCAAAAGGCAAAAATGAGAGTATTCCACTGAGTAGCAAAAGACGAAAGTGATTGTGCAAGGAACAAAAGAGAAACAGTGTCAAAACCAAGAGAATAAGAGATAGAGAAAGATCCGCTGGGGATGCAAAAGAAATGGTGTCATAACCAAGAAAGAAGAGCAAAAGGCAAAAAGGAGACTCTGTTGGGGGAGTAAGATAACAAAGAAACCGTGATTGAAAATCAGAAGGTAGCGACCCTACTGAGGAAACAAACAAAGGAATGGTGTTATGACCAAGAGAAAAGAGGACTCGGTATGTTAACTGACTGGCAGTGGTTAACCGAAGGAAGGGATTAAGACTCGGTGGGGAAAAGAATTTTTAACAGATAAGAATTATGATCAACCAAAGAACGGATGTAGGACCGAGCGAAGGTCGTGACCCAAAGGACTGGTGTAGGACGGAGCAAAGTTCGTGACCCAGAGGACGGGTGTAGGACCGAGCAAAGGTCGTGACCCAAAAGGACGGGTGTAGGACCGAGCAAAGGTCGTGACCCAAAGGACGGGTGTAGGACCGAGCAAAGGTCGTGACCCAAAGGACGAGTGTAGGACCGAGCAAAGGTCGTGACCCAAAGGACGGGTGTAGGACCGAGCAAAGGTCGTGACCCAAAGGACGAGTGTAGGACCGAGCAAAGGTCGTGACCCAAAGGACGGGTGTAGGACCAAGCAAAGGTCGTGACCCAAAGGACGGGTGTAAGACCGAGCAAAGGTCGTGACCCAAAGGACGGGTGTAGGACCGAGCAAAGGTCGTGACCCAAAGGACAGGTGTAGGACCGAGCAAAGGGCGTGACCCAAAGGACGGGTGTAGGACCGAGTAAATGTCGTGACCCAAAGGACGGGTGTAGGACCGAGCGAAGGTCGTGACCCAAAGGACGGGTGTAAGACCGAGCAAAGGTCGTGACCTAAAGGAGTTCGGTACACTGACTGAACAAGCAGTACCTGACCAAAGAAAGTGTATTCAAACCGAAGAAAGGTTACTAACCCAAAGATGAAAGTATTCGAACCAAGAGGAGGTTGCCAATTGCTGAGGATTCAGTGTTTACAGACGGACTGTAATTAACCGAAAGGAGCGAGTGATTAACCAAGAGAAGGTGATTATCTCGTAAAAGGTTCAGTATTTTAACAGACGGATTGTGGTTAACTGAAGAAAAGGGTGATTAACCAAGAATAGCTGATTAACCCAAGAGGAACTCAGCGTTTTAACAGACGGACTGTGTTTAACTGAAAAAAAGAAAATGCAAATTGGTGTTTTAACTGACAGGCAGTGGTTAACCAAACAAAGGGAGAGGAACCAAGAGAAGGTTGCGAACTCCGCTAGGGTTTCGATGTTTAACAGGAAAACTGTGATTAACCGAAGAAAAGGGTTTGCGGCTCGTCAGGGGAATCAAAACAGTAATGATTGGCCACAAGAAAAGAATGTTGAGACTAAGGAGAAGAATGCCAACTCAAGACAAAAATGATTTTAACCAAGAAGGATGGTGATTAATCGAGAGAGAGATTAAGAGGTGCAAAAAGTGATCAAGGGTCGACCCGACTGGGGAATGAGAAACACTATAGCTCGAGGATAGAGGTAACTATTTGAGGAGAGGACAAGACACCCTTACCAAAGAAATGGCCAGAATGAGGGTAGAAAAAAATCCATCCTCATTCCTTCTCTAGCACCCAAAGTATAGTGTGGAAAAGGAAACAGACTGCGTAATAGCCCCAATTTGTACAGTACTCCAGTGTCGCGCGAAAATCCGACTCTGCGGTGGATCGAGAGAGAAAGCTCTAAAGGAAGCCTAAAGAGAGGGAAAGGGAAGATCAACTAATCGAAACATGGTTTCGATCAATTAATCAATGGGAAATGCCATGCCAACAATTTTCCAAAGAGAGTGAAAAATCATTAAGGCAAAAGGTGAGAATTATTGATTATACAAGATTAAGCTCATCCATGAAGAATGAACTTAATGCAAAACCAAAAAAGGGAGTACAAAATAGTACCAAATGATCAACAAATATGCAACATAAAGTCATGTTATGTGATCAAAGAGAAATGCAAGTATGATTATATTCACATGATGCCAAAAGTATGAACAATTTGAATAATTGAAAGTGTGTAACAAAATTTCATGAATAAGCTTCAAACAGAAGTTAAATGACATTTAAAACATCCATAAAATCAATCAAGACAATCAATGGAAGTTAAAATGAAGAAAGCGTGGCAAACACACTTGAAAATGCAATTTTTGATTGTGTCATCACTCCAATGCTAAGGCAAACAATGCACGAAAAATCAAGTTTAGAAGAAGTAAATGTTCAACAATAGAATCAACTAAACAATCAAGATCATGGATCAAGCAATGGTATAATCAATTCACATGCAAAAAACATCGAAACTACATCGCGAATGATACAAAAACGATCGAAACAAAAAAATGAATGAGATCCACCAACCTACAAGGCTAAGATGTGCCTTGGTGAATGTTGCAATGTGATCTTGATGAAGATAATCAAATAAACCATAGGAATCTTCAATTATAGCCGAAACGTATCGAAACCGATCAAATTGCGACGAAAACTCCAAAATGCGAATTCGAACCGTAGAATCTTGAAGCAAACACTTAAGATGAATCCAAAAGTTAATAGAACTCCAGAAACTCAAGTATAATACCAAGATGATGAAGATAATGAAAGAAAACCAGAGGAATCTTCAATCGTAGCCGAATCGTATCGAAACTGAGCGAATTGCGACGAAAACTCTGAAATGAGAATTATCACCGAGGAAGCTTGAAGTGATTACTTGAGATGAATCCAAAAGCTATTGAAGCTCCACAAAATCCAATAGAATGGAATGGTGATGAAGGTTAAGCTCAAAAAATAATCACTTTTGATGTAAAAGTGATTATCTTTTAATGTAGAAATTGAGCTTTGGTGAGGTTTTGGAAGATAATTGTGATGAAGATGAAGAAGTAGTAGAAAAATTCAGAAGGAATGTGAGAGAATAGAGAGTGAAGAAAGTGTGAAATTGAGTGAATGGTTGTGGAGGAGTTGTAAAATGGTGAAGGTTGGCTTATATAGAGTTTAGGTATGGAGTGTGAGAGGTTTGGAGCTAGCTTTGGACTTAGCTTTGGGTTTGGAGTTAGGCTAGGAGTTAGTTGGACTTGACTCACCGAGTCAAGGTGGTTAACTCGGATAGTTAAAACCAACTTGGTAACAATCCCAAGGTGAACTCCAACATTCAAAGATCCACATTACTTGGAAAACAAGGAACATGGTGTACTTGATTGGAAGTGAAGCATTGGAATAAATTTGAGTGAATTCTTGAAGACTCCAGAATGTTCCACATGCTACTAGCCCTATGTAGAATCCAAGACCAAAGTGTGTGCAAAGGTGCTGTCATGAAAAAAACAGCAAATTGTGCCTATTCTGCCTGTCTTAATCGATTAACACAATTGCACTACAAATGGTTAATCGATTAACCAGGCCAAAATATGCCCAATTTGCCTAAAAAAAGGTATTGTGGTCCCGACTTCAATTTTCCACTTCTTGTCTTGATGAATAGGCATAGAAACCCTCATTTTGTACTTGTCTTGATGATGTGATGACCTTGTGATGATGCGATTAATCGAGCTTGAAAACCTGAACATTCCTGCAATCAAAACACAAAGGAAAAAATGCAAATGCGCATGCTAGCGATGCGAGTGCACATGTTTATGCAAAAAACAAAAAGGGAGGTCAAATTTCGGGTTACGACAATATCCAACTCTTGTAGTTTGATTCTAGGGCCTTCAGTAGCCTTAGTTTCATTTTTTAACTTGTATGAAACCATCAGCAGTCTCATATGTTGTAATTACTTGGTTGGAACCTTCAGTAGTCCCTTTGTCGAAGCCTTCAGCAGCTTCCATGACGAAACCCTGAGAGGTTTCTACTTTGAAGTCATCAGTGATTTCCTTAGCGAAGCCTTCAGTAGCTTCCTCGTCGAAGTCATCCATGAATTCTTGGTTAAAGTTCCTAGCAACCTGGATGAAACCCTCAGTGGTTTCTTTGTTAGAGTCCTCAGTAACTCCTCTGGTGAAGCCATCAACAACTTTGACCATTACAACATCATTGACGAAGTCATCAGCAACTTCCACCATGTTGACCATAGATGGTTCAGAGTAATGTGAATATACTATAGGGAGAGGGTCAGAGTCTATCTTCATTTGATTCTTTGACTTGTCAGCGAACTTAAGTCTTCCCTCCTTGATGACATTTTGAACAAGATCTCTAAAAAGAAAGCATTGAAAAGTTTTATGGCCCAAAAAATTATGATACTTACAAAAACCTCTCTTTTTTCTTTGTACTAAAGGAGGCATTTTAGCTCCAAGAGGCACTAACATCTGGCCATCTTTAACTAATAAATCAAAGATTTCGTCACACTTGATGACGTCGAAGGTATAAGTTCTCTTAGGGAACCTATCATTCTTCTTTGATTCGACTGGATTATTTCCATTTGACGGTGTTAAAACTTTACAGGAATAAGGTGAGCCTTGCTTTAGTTCAGTAAGGTCGATTTCGCTCTCGTCGAAAAAGGGATCGGTATTAGTTTCTTGTTAGTCTTCGTCAAATTTGACGTAGGCTACCTTTTCCTTTCTATTCTTATTTTCCATAGCTTTCTCAGCCTTCATTCGTTCGACCTGTCGAACTCTGTCAGCTAACTGGGCCATGTCTCTCATGTATTGGGTATCCAATTTCTTCCTAATTGAGTAGTCAAGGCAACCAGTGGCCATTTCGACCAACTCATGTTCAGGCACATGTGTAAAACATCGAGCCTTTAGCAGTCGAAACCTATTCAAATAATCGTCTATTGGCTCAGAGAACCTCCTCTTAATGCTAGCCAATTCTTTCAAGCTTATCTTCGACTTTCCCATATAGAACTGTTCATAGAACATTCTCTCCAATTGAGTCCAATTGTGGATCGAATTTGCTGGTAATGTGGTAAACCAAGTAAAGGCATTCTTTGTAAGTGAACTTGGGAAATATTTCACTCTTAAGTTCTCATTATTAGCAATTTTGCCGGCCTCTATTAGGTATCTTTCCACATGTTCGATTGTGAACTCAATAGTATCCCCAAAAAACTTAGTAAACTTAGGGACTTTCCATCTAGGGGTAAATCTGATTGCAAGATGTATTCAGATAATGATGATGTATAATTTGGCCCATGGAGGCCAATATTTACCCCATTCCTAGCCATAATTCTTTCGACCATGGCTGCTAGGTTATTATCTATTGCCACATCATCGCGTCGAACCTGATTTATGACTTCATCAGCATTCTAGTTCCTATTCACCATTACTACCTTTGGTTCCCTTGGGATTGGTTGTTCAATTCTAGGAGGTTCGACCCTAGGTGGTTCGACTCCTGCCCCCTGGTTTAACACATTCGCCTGGGGTACATTTCATTGAACTTGGTTGATTATGGGGTCTTCTTCTAAGACTACCCCTAGGTTTTCTACCAACCATTCCCCCTGAGGTTGACGAGGGGGTTGTGGAACACCAAATAAATCAGCAATGTGCATCATTTGCGCTTCCAATTGTTAGTTTGTATGGGTAGCATTTTGGATTAAGGGATTGAATATGACACCCATTTGTTGGGCAAGCATCTGGACCATCTCATGATTACTTTCGTCCATCTGTTGCCTTAACACTGCTGCAAAATTATTGGTGATACTTGGCATCTGGGTAGGAAATCATGTCCCTAAGGGCTGGCTAATTCGACCCATGTTATTGATACCTGAACCAGATCCTTATAACGGCGAAGTTACATTCACCACTGGGTCTGTAAATGCTGATGTGGTATTGTGCAAACTTGCCATCATTGATGTTGGCATGCCATAAGGCTCTTCACATCCTATTGGAGGCATTGAGAATCAAGGCATATAAGGCCTGAATGAATCACTTCTCACTAGATTGGGGGTTACTGGAGGAACCCGTGTTCCCACATAGGATAAAATGGCTTCAGATACTGACCCTGGAACCGTACTGCCCCCTGTAAAAGAAGTAGGGGTGGTTCTCCATCATTTGGAGGGTTTTGATTATTTGGTGGATTTTGATTCACCATCCTCCTTACGTATCTTCTCCTTGGTCTCTCTTCGTTGTTTGTGGCTATTCTACCACTCCTAAGTCTCATGCAACGAAGTGTAGAGAGATCGTAAAAATGAAGAACTTAATGCAAAATTTTTTCCAAAAATTAGAAGATATTTTGACACAATAGCACTGTCCCATCGGGCCTGTCAATTTGCTTACCGTGAAAATTGGTAAACAACCGCTGGTCTTCCAAAAATTGGTTAACTTGTAGGATCAACTGGTGAATCCTAAGGACATAGCTATTGTTTCAATAATTTTCTGGAAAATTGATGAACCCTTCGACAATATTCATGTTGTAAAAGTTGGTTTTAAGGTTTTTAGAAAAGATAAACTTTGTATAAATTGATAAAGAAAATGCAGTGAAGAAAAACTTCAAAGTAAAAGTGCAGTAAAAGAAACAATTGATAAATGAAAATAACTTTCTATTGAAATGAAATAATTTAGTGATTCATATGTATATTCTCAATGATAACTCTTTTCTCACTTGACTTAGATACTTTGAGTGAATTTTTGAGTATTGTACAACAATTGAACACACAAAAATCCCAACACTGAGACTCCTATTTATAATATGTCGAAATAACTGTCTTCAACAGATATTTCTCCAAAAATTGGCACGTTTTGCTCTGCATGTCATCATTTCGCCACAACTCTCCACGTGTCTTTCCTGAGAAATGGATAAGGATAAAAGACAGTTATTATCCGTATTTTGAATTTCAAAACTTCTGTCGAAGGAAAGCTTCATATGCCCTCCGTCGAAGTTACTTTCCATACTTAGAAAATATTTCTAAGTATTTTCCAACATGTCCTCCTTATGAATACCATTTCAACCAAGACTCTTTACACAAATTCCTGTCGAATCCAAACAAAATTCAAGGAACACTTGATTTTTACTTGTTGTCTTCAAACAAAATCTTGGCGTCGAAATTTCCAGCCAAGACCCAGGAGTTATATGCATGTGTGTTTCAAAATTTGAGGTTGTTTTTTATATATAATTGAAGACTATTAAATATTGTGTGTATCATCATTTCTGATCATTTGGCCGTTGCTAAAAATGATGTTGGAGTTATACTATTTATATAGAATCATTATCCATTCATTTCTTATACTGAATCTTATTTTTTTATTCTTTTTACTGACACAACAGTCATAATGTTATTGTTGAAAACATTCTCTCTTGGTGCTATAACACAACAAGTTTTCTTAAATAAATTGTAGATGATTAATTCTTCATTAATGCATAGATGATTACTAGCGTTTAGAAGTGGCAAACGAAGATACCCTCCCCGTTTAGGCCCTGCCTGGCAAAAGCCTGCAAAAAAAAGGGTGGGATAAGGCGGGCATATTTGAGAGTGCGGACCTAAAACGCTAAAAGTTAGGGAGGGGCAGGGCGTCCTCGCAGACATCTAACCTTTTAGGCCTAAAAATTACAAAATTGTATGTAACAGCGTGTGGAGCAGGCACATTAAAGGGTGTGGGCCTAAAATCTTGATCCGCTGTACAAAAAAAGTGTGCGATAAATAGACATGCCCGACAGGTCGGGCTTGTTTTTCCATGCCTACTAGCGTTGAGTATTAATGATAAGGTTTTTCTAGGTTCAAATGATAATTTTTTACTTGAGACGTAGATGGTCACATTTGCCTTTAAACAAATGATCAACCATTTTGACTTGATCATAGGTGATCATTCCTATAGGGGCAGATGATAATTTATTCTTACTTATCAAGTGTGTTATGCATATCGTCAACTTTATTTTTCAAAACACTACATTGTTCACACTTGTTAAGTTTAATTGTATCCTCATGAAAAAGGGAAGAATGAGAAGAAGAGCTTTGAATTAAAATACCTCGTTTCTTTTTAAGAATATCTATTACCTTAAAAAAAGTTATTTTCTTTTTCAAGGGAAGAGAAGGTAGTCTTAGATGTAGAAACAAGGTGTTTTATTTTACTTGAATCGTTATCTAACTTTTTACATATGTGAAATAACTAATTGGAATTAAATTAAGACGTTGGACAATTTACCTTATTTTCTCTGTGGATTGGCATGGGACATAGGTAGGTTTCTTCCTATTTTTCATATTCATCGGAGGAGTCCATGTCTTTATCGTACCATGATGTAAGCTATTTTGAGTCTTTTTTGAGGTCTTTTGTATCTTCTAGATTTCTTTTGATTTTGTTGCACTTGAAACAAGGTAGAATATTGATTGACCTTTCTAGCATACAACAAAGAACCTACAATACTAGCATGTGGAATTCTATTCATATTGGCTCTTTCAACTTCAGTACAAGGAACTTGAGTCAAACTCATCTTGAACTGAGGATTATTTGGTGTTACAACATGCTTTGAAATTGAAATACCAAACTTGTCGAGAATCTTCTTCAGGTATGTCTCTTGAGATAAGCATAATCTCAACAACTTTCAATCCCTCTGGATGTCAATCCCAACAATCCTGGAGGCATCTCCAAGATCCATCATGCCTAACTCCATATCAAGTTTTGTCTTCACCTTTACTACATCTTTGAAAATGTTGCTTGCTATGAAAATGTCATCCACATAAAGCAACAAAATAACAAATGAGTTTCCAGGTCGAAATTTGAGATAAACACAGTGGTCGAACTAGCTCCTAGTGAAACCTATGTGTGCCATGAACTTGTCAAATACCTTATTCCATTTTTGAGAATATTATTTTCAGGCCATATAATGACCTATTCAACTTGCACACATAATCAACCTTTCCCTTTTCTACATACCCTTTAGATTGCCTATTAGGACTATTTCATCTAGATCACCTTACAAGAAGGTTGTCTTCACATCTATTTGTTCAAGTTCTAGGTCGAACTTTGCCACCATGGCTAACAACATTCTAATGGGTATGTGCTTTACAACAAGTGAGAACACATCATTGAATTCGACACCTTCTTTCTGAGTGAACCTTATAGGAACCAACCTTGCCTTAAATCGCTTTGACATCACTCTTTTGATACCTTCCTTAACCTTGAAAATCCACTTCAGCTGACTAACTCTTAAGTGCAAACTTTGACTTAAATTGAGCCATCTTTATTGGCATATTTCAACTCATTTCTCATGTTTTAATGGATTTATTTCTTGTTCTTGTGTGATTCTTCAATTATATTACAAATACCTTTGAATGCTTTGATATGTGTGTTATTGTGCAGGATATAGGCATAAAACATCAATGATTAATAAACAAAGGATTGGACAAGGAAGCCAAAGAAATGAAGAAGAATCAGTAAGTTCACTGTGTGAACAACAGCGAGATCACTTTTGCAACAATTTAATGGAAAACCCCGTTTAGCCCACTTTTTAGCGTGGGTTCAATGCCATTTTAGACTAGAGACAGTATCTGAGGGTTTTAGACTGTACTTATCTGAAGCAATCAGTTATCTGATATGGGTGTCATCTTTGTTTACTTGTTTATCTTTGATTTGAACCGCTATAGACATATACTCTTCAGATCTGGATCTAGGATGAATATCTGTTAGGGTTTAAACTCTAGACATAGATTTATATTTAACATTCGCGTGAGTATCAGTTATTAATGCCATGTGTTGTAAGTTGCGCGAGACATCACCAATGAGACAATATGGTTGTTCTCTCGACTTTGCGTTAGACATAACCTCGGTTGTGGGTGATACGTAAGGATATTAGATGAATGATTTATTTGTGTTTAACTATCAGAAAAAAGTATGTGTTATCAATTGATGAACTCCAAATCCCAACAAGGCTCCGTTTATTTTAAGTCTTTACTTTATATTTTCCGTCTTTATATATTCTGCCTTTATTTATGGTACCCTTGAATCTTTCAACTAAATTTAATCAACACAAGCTTAAAAACGTCGATCTGCTCCTAATTGTTATTATCTTGAAGATATTTCATCTCATCATCCACGACATTTCATCCATTCAGTGTTATCTTGAATCCTCACAACTTCCTTATAGTCTCTAGGTTTTTCATCTAGAACCTCACTTGCAAAGACTAAGGCATAAGCTATGAGATATGCATAATTAAGTCTTTCAGGTGGCTTGATGACTCTTCTTGATTTGTCTCTTGCAAGCAGGTAGTTGTTATCATTCTCCTAATCTTCATCAACAACTTGTGCTTGCTCTCCGACTTCATCTGCATTATGCAATTCAACATCGCTATGTTCCACCTCAACATGAATCTCTTTGTTCCAACTTTTTTCTAGAGATCTTGGTACTTTGACCAATGTCATTGATATTCTTAAAAGACATATCAACTTCACTGAACACTACATCTCGCCTTATGATACACCTCATGTGACCTGGCTCTAGGAACCACAACCTATAAGCTTTGACACCTTTAGGATATCCAAGGAACATACATCTCAAAGCTCTAGGTTCGACCTTGTCATACCTAATATGAGAATAGGCTAAATAACCAAATACTCTAAGTCTGTCGAGATTAGGTGGGTGTATCAACCAGACTTCTTCAAGCATCTTCCTCCCTGAGGCAGTCAAAGTGTTAGAACAAGATTTGGTTCTGTAAGATATCTCTAAGTTTTGATAATAACAAAGGAGTATTTGTGTGAGAATAATTTTGGTACCCTAACGTTTGTTTTCTAAAGAATTGACAAACAGGATCTGACTCTGATAAAGAATGCTTTGACTCTGAAATAGATCATGTGGAACGTCACTCTCAATTGACAAAAAGTTGCTTCTGCGTCAAAGAAGCAAGTTTGCTTCTGATCTGCTCAACCTCAAAAAGATTCTAAGAAGACAATATATATATGTTGCTGCTACAATGTTCTCTTGGATTCTGGCTCTGAATATGACTCTGATAATTATCTTCTGAAGACTAAGTGCTAAAGACTCTGAAGACAAGGTTCTTATGAACAACGTTCTAAAGAATCTGAAGACTTAAGTTTTTGAAGACTAAGTGCTGAAGACTCTGAAGACTTGAGTTTCTGAAGACTAAGTGCTGAAGACTCTGAAGACAAGGTTCTGATGAACAACATTCTGAAGACTCTGAAGACTTAAGTTTCTGAAGACTAAGTGCTGAAGACTCTGAAGATAAGGTTCTGTCAAACAACGTTCTGAAGAATCTGAAGACTTAAGTTTCTGATAACCAAGGGTTCTGAAGACGGAGTGCTAAAGACTCTGAAGACAAGGTTCTGGTGAACAAGTTCTGAAGACTCTGATGACTCAAGACTCTGAAGACCCAGTGACCAATTCTTCTAATCATCCTTCAACCATATCTATTCAGAAGCCTCTGATGAACAGAAGAAGATGAAACATTTGCGAGGGAAAATAGTACATAGTACATATCAAACACGGTCTTTTCCACTACCATTCCACTACCCTGATTTGGTGGTACAAAGGACAACTTTTACATACAATTTTCATCCCATCATAACGAAATTATTTCAAGTCCCCAGCAATCTGAATGATATTCCTGATCTGCCCTCCAACGGATCTTTTTCTGGCTATATAAGGACTTGATCACTTGAAGAAACATGACATTGATATATACGAGAGAGACATATGTGTGAACAAAAAAGCACCACAATACAAAGAAAATACATTGTTTATACTGTATAGATTTTATTTGAGCTATTCATAGTGTTTATATCAGCTTGTGTAGAAGCAATTCATTATAAACATTAAATTTGTTCAAACAGTTGTTTGTATTCCTTAAGGGGTCAGTTGGGTCAGAATCCTTAAGAAGAGACGGTTAGTCTTTGTATGCTAGTCACCAGCAGTTGCTAGTGCAATGTAATCAGTTTTATTATAGTGGATTAAGTCCTTGTGTATAAGGAGAAATCACCTTGGCGGAAGGACTGGATTAAGTTGATAGTTTTCAAGTGAACCAGGATATATCGCGTGTCTTTCTCTATTGCTAGTTTATTTGTGATATTTGTTTGAGTTTCACAAAAAGCTTTTATTTTTAAAACCTAATTCAAACCCCCTTTCGTGTGTTTTCTCACACCTTCAATTGGCATCAGAGCTCCGGTTCTGATTGTGATAAAAAGATTTATTAACACTTCACCGTGTTCAGTACCGATCCAGTATTTGTGTGAGATATCATGGCTGCATCCAATACTAATCCTATTATATAAGAGAACGATCATTACAGTGCCAAACCACCAGTCTTTGATGGTTAAAAGTTTGACTACTGGAAAGATAGAATTGAAAGTTTCTTTCTTAGTTATGATGTAGATCTTTGGGATCTTATAGTCGATGGCTACACTCACCCAGTTGATGCTACAGGAGTTAAAGTGTCTAAAAGTGCTATGACCAACAAACAAAAGAAAGATTACAAGAATCATCACAAGGCAAAAACCATATTGCTAAATGATATCTCTTATACTGAGTATGAGAAGATAACAAATAGAGAAACTTCCAAATCCATTTTTGATTCTCTGAGAATGACTCATGAAGGAAATGCTCAAGTTAATGAGACAAAGGCGCTTGCCCTAATCCAAAAATATGAGGCATTCAAAATGGAGGATGATGAAACAGTTGAGACTATGTTTTCAAGGTTTTAAATGCTAGTCGCGGGACTTAAAGTTCTAGACAAAGGATACTCAACTACTAATCATGTTAAAAAGATCATCAGAATTCTTCCCAAGAAATGGAGACCTATGGTAACAGCTCTTAAGTTATCCAAGGATTTGAAGAGTACAAGTATTGAAGAACTTGTTAGCTCTTTAAGAAGTCATGAGATAGAGCTGGAAGAAGATGAACCATAGAAGAAAAGTAAATCTATTGCTCTTAAGTCTAAACCTGAAAAGGCAAAGGCTTATCAAGCTGAGGAAGAATCAGAAGATTCTGATGAAGAATCAGAAGATGAGCTGTCACTTATATCTAGAAGGATCAACAAACTCTGGAAACATAGGCAAGGAAACTTCAGAGGATCATGAAGAAACAAAGGCCGTTCTGAGTCATCATCTGGACAAAAGAAGCAGAGTTTTGGAAAAGAAGTCATCTTCTATGAGTGTAATGAGCCAGGTCATTACAAGAATGAGTATCCAAAGCTTAAGAAAAACAAGAAGCCTAAGAAGAACTTCTCCAAAGTAAAGAAGGGACTCATGGCAACTTGGCATGACTCTGATTCTGAAGAAGAAGATTCTGATGAAGAACAAGCAAACATTGTGTTAGTAGCAACAACAATTGACGCTGAAGTCTCTGGAGAACCAGAAGACAAAATACCATCTGAACCAGAATCAAACTCAGACTCTGACTCAGAGGTATTATCTAAACTCTCTCATTGTGAATTAGAGTTGTGTCTTTTAGAAATGCTGAAAAAATATCAAACTCTTCAAACTAAATACAGGGATCTTAAAAAATCCCATGTAATTGCTTCTGAAGCAAAAGATAAGCTTGAGCAGAATAATTCTTCTCTAAATGAAAACATTTTTTTCCTTAAAAAATAGTAATTGTGCTTTGAAAAGCAAATTTTTTAAATTAGAAGAAGAATTAATCTCCAATGTCTCTGACACAAACTGTATCAACAAGTATGATAGAGCATTCCAGTACTTTCTAGCTAAAATCATAGATAGATTCAAAATAGCTATAATCTGTGGAGTTAGCAGAAATGGCAAGAAAGGTTTAGGGTGTACATAAACATTTGAATTTGACGAAAGTCAGCCTGTTAAACCAAAAACCTCCCTATGACCATTTTGTGCCTTCTGGCACTGAGCTTGTTTGCTCTGAGCTTGCACAGAAAACCCCACCGACACATAAATCTATTTCTAAAGTTAAATATCATGCACAAATTCTACTTGATTATCCTGTTGCACATAAGCCCAAAGTTGTCAAACACTCTGGGAAAACTAACAAAAGAGGGCCCAGAAAGTGGGTACCTAAGGACAAGATAATCTATGTTGCAGATATCCTTAGCAGCTCAGTTGAAACACCAATCATGGTACCTGGACAGTGGTTGCTCGTGACACATGACGCAAAGAAGGCATATGTTCCAAAGTCTGGAACTTAAGCCTGGAGGCTTCGTTGGTTTCGAAGGAAACCAGAAAGGAAAAATTATTGGCTCTGGAACTGTTGGTTATGGTAACCTTCCTTCTATTACTGATGTTCTTCTGGTCGATGGTTTGATGCATAACTTGTTGTTAATTACTCAACTTAGTGACAATGGTTATGATATCATATTTAATCAAAAGTCCTGTAAGGATGTCAGTCAGAAAGATGGCTTTATCCTTTTTATTGGAAAGAGGAAAAACAACATTTATAAGATTAGACTTTCTGATCTCTGTGAACAGAATGTGAAATGCTTAATGTCTGTTAATGAGAAGCAATGGGTATGACATAGAAGTTTAGGCCATATTAGCATGAGGAGGATTTCTCAGCTAAATAAGCTTGAACTTGTCAGAGGCTTACCAAATCTGAATTATTCTTCAGATGTTTTTTGTGAAGCATGTCAGAAAGGAAAGTTCTCTAAAACTTCCTTTAAAGCAAAAAATGTTGTGTCCACCTCTAGACAGTTAGAACTTCTACACATTGATTTGTTTGGACCAGTGAAAACTGCTTCAATCAGTGGAAAGAAGTATGTATTAGTTATCTTTGATAATTATAGTCGTTGGACATGGGTAAAATTCTTGAAACACAAGTATGAGTCACATTCTGTGTTCTCCACCTTTTGCTCTCAAGTGCAAACAGAGAAGGATTGCAAAATAGTCAGAGTCAAAAGTGATCATGGCGGAGAATTTGAGAATAGATACTTTGAGAATCTTTTTTATTCCCATGGCATTTCCCATGATTTCTCCTGTCCCAGAACTCCACAACAAAATGGAGTAGTGGAAAGGAAGAATAGAACTTTGCAAGAAATGGGTCGTACCATGATCCAAGAAACTGCCATGGCTAAGCACTTTTGGGCAGAGGCAGTAAATACAACATGTTATATTCAGAACAGGATTTCTGTAAAACCTATTATGGGTAAGACTCCTTATGAATTGTGGAAGAATAGAAAACACAACATTTGATACTTTCATCCTTTTGGCTGTATTTGTTTTATGTTGAACACTAAAGAGAATCTTGGCAAGTTTGACTCCAAAGTGTTTACTGTTAGGATACTCTAAACGCTCTAAAGGCTACAAAATCTATTACACATAAACACGAATTGTTGATGAATCAATTCATGTCAAATTCGATGATAAGCTTGACCCTGAAAAGTCAAACCTAGTTAAAAAGTTTGCAGATCTGAAGATCACCTTATCAAAATCCAAGGAAGAAGATTCAAAAGAAGGAAACAAAGATGCAGATTCTCTAGAATCAGATACAACCTTACCAGAAATAGAAAATATTCCATCTCAATAGAAGAAGAATAAACTAAAGATTCTCATTCTAAAAAATTGATTATGGGAGACAAAGTTGATCCAGTCAGAACTCGTTTATCATTAAAATCTTCTGAAGAAACTCTTCTGGGTTTGGTGTCTCTGATAGAGCGAACATCAGTTGATGAAGCTCTTAGGGAAAATGAGTGGATTATGGCCATGCAAGAAGAGCTGAATCAATCTCAATGATATTCCTGATCTGCCCTCCAACGGATCTTTTTCTGGCTATATAAGGACTTGATCACGTGAAGAAACGTGACACTGATATATACGAGAGAGATACATGCGTGAACAAAAAAGAACCACAATACAAAGAAAATACATTGTTCATACTGTATAGGTTTTATTTGGGCTATTAATAGTGTTTATATCAGCTTGTGTAGAAGCAATTCGTTGTAAACATTAAATTTGTTCAAATAGTTGTTTGTATTCCTTAAGGGACCAGTTGGGTCAGAATGCTTAAGAAGATACAGTTAGTCTTTATATGTTAGTCACCAGCAGTTGCTAGTGTAGTGTAATCAGTTTGATTATAGTGGATTAAGTCCTTGTGTATAAGGCGAAATCACCTTGGCGGGTGGACTGGATTAACTTGATAGTTTTCAAGTGAACCAGGATATATCGTGTGTCTTTCTCTATTGCTAGTTTCTTTGTGATCTTTGTTTGAGTTTCAAAAAAGCTTTCATTTTGAAAACCCAATTCAAACCCCCCTTTCTTGTGTTTTCTCACAAGGACACATATTTATCAGGTATACTACAGTTTTAGCAGCCTCAGCCCAAAACACCTTCTTCAATCCAACACTAACCAAGATGCATCTAACCATTTCCAGAATTGTTCAATTAAACCTTTCATCCAAACCATTTTGTTGGGGAATACCTACAGTAGTTTTGTGCATTTCAATACCAGAGACATCATAATAGTTGTCGAAAGCCTCATTACAAAATTCAAGACCATTGTCGGCCCTCAACCTCCTGAACTTCCTGCCAGTTTGGTTTTCGACCCGAGTCTTCCAACTTTTGAAATTTTCAAAAGTTTCATGCTTTGCTTTCTGAATGAATTCCCACACTTTTCGTGAGTAATCATCAAGTATGGATAGAATCAAGGGATCCATGTGTTCTTTGTTTACCTTTGTTAAACTACACCCTACAGTATTTACCAAATACATAAGGTTCAATAAACTCCAGTTTTTCGACCTTGTCACCACGTAGCAGGTTTTGTTTCGATAATTTGACCAGGCCTCTTTCAATGACATGGACAAGTCGCTTGTGCTACAACTCATTCTTTGACACAGGTTTTGTGGATGTCACATCTAATAAACCACTTACAACCTCATCCTTAATGGTAAACAGGCCTTGCTTCTTGATGCCTCTCAAGACTTCTTTCGACTCCATCATTACCCTTAGGATACTTTGCTTTCCTTTCAAAACATATACTTTCTTGTCGAATTTTCCAAGAGAAATCAAATTCCTCTTAAGATCAGGTACATACCTGACATCAGTCAATAGCCTTATTTATTCACCGTGAAGCTTTAATATCACAAATCCATTTTTTTCAATCTTGCAGGCTCTATTGTTTCCAAGCAATATTGATCCATCATCTTGATCACATAATTTCTCAAACACGTGTTTGTTTGGACATCAGATGATTTATAATCATCTTGCACAATGGTTGCATTACCATTATCCTTTCCACCATGATTATTCAGACGTTCTTGGCACACCTTTCTTCTATGTCCCTCCTTCTTACAAGAGAGTTTCTTTGAAGTGAGCATGAGATTTCGTTAAAGCACACAACAACAACGCTTGATCTTCATCATCGATCTTGACCTCAATATTTTCCAAGTCAAGAATTAACTTTTTGAACATATCTAGCTGATCAGCTAAGACTTTGTCTTCACTCGTCTTGAATGAATACAAAGCTTGAATGAATACAAAGCTTGAATGAATATCCAGCGAGTTTTCTCCACACACCCGCTGTCATCTTCTCGTTCGAGACCTTCCAGAAAACCTTATCACCAAGGCTCAATTTGATGGCACCGTGGGCTCTCTCGAGTATCGTTGTCTTCTCCTTCTAAACATCCATCTTCTCCGATCCTTTCAACACTTCTTATAAACCCCGTTGAACCTGTAGGATTTGCATCTTAAAGCGCTACAGACCGAAATCATTCACACCGGTGAATTTTTCAATTTCATACTTTGTTGACGACATCTTCTTCTCCACGCTCACCGCACCAATTTGTTGTGAAATGATGCCCAAGAAAACATAGTATGATTGATTTCTTGATTAACAAGAAAACCACAAAGTAAAAGAAAAGAGAGAAGAGAAGGGAAATATATTTCAAAGTGGTATAAAAACTGGATTCTTGATTCAATTACAAATCAGGGAACAATGTTTACAATTGAATCTCAACCACACCACTTTCTCCCTCCGATTAGGATTATTAGGGATTCATGGAGAAGTGATGACTATTATGCTATTTATAGGAAAACTAAACCCTAGCTTTCACAGACATATTAAACAATTAGCCCAATAGTCTGACCCAATTCATCATGCTAACTTAAACAACAAGCTAACATATTTCGACAGCTACACTACCTCTTCAACTTCGACATAGTTTGCTACAACACAGACTTATAACCCATAAGTTATAATGACTAATCACAAAGTTATGTTGTTCTCTATATATGTATGTATAGCTCAATAAAAGTTTTGAAAAAAATCGAACTAAACAAACCAATCCAAATCACATTGGTTTGGTTTTATTTTTAAAAGTCAACCGATGCAAACCAAACCGCACACTTTTTCTCTTACGGTTTAAATGACTTTTAACGTCTAAACTGCTCAAACCACCTCGCGAACACGCAAATTAGATGTATATATTGGGAAAAAATTACATGGACATAGAACGTACAAATAATGACTTAATGATGAAGAACACGTATGAAGCACATATTCTTATGAAACCAATAATTTAATTAAGTCAAAATGTTATCAGATACGATCTTCTGATAAGCTATATTTTTGTGAGAAAAAAAATGTTGACATTGACAATACCACACCATAACCGAAACACATGGGTAACCACTAGCTGCTTTAATTCCCATTGTTATATTCTATTCCCACAACAAGTAAATATAATCAATCAACAAACATTTTTGGCAAGAAAATGAGCCAATTGTCAACTATATTTTTCTTCTGTAGCATAAATTTGATTCTATATGTACAACAATAACGGTTTTGTATAAGAAGAATCAAGGACTGATACATTGGTTAAAGGGGGTCAATGTCTAATATGGAATATTTCCTTTGAAGAAATTGAAACTATAAATACATGTCCAAATGAAGGGTATGATACAGATTTGAGTTTAGAAGATTATATGTTAAGTTTCATTGATGCTGTTGATTTGCTCAAATGTCTTGCATGAAGAGGCAGAGAGAGTGGATTTGAGCCAAGGATGACTTGCCGGCGACTTCTTCCAATGTAGAATACCTTCTCATTTGGGTGTCGTTGGCGATGAGTCCTTGCTCACGTTTGCTCTCTTTTCTTTCATATGAGACTTGTTAAAGAGCTTCAAATTAAAGTGAGTTTGCATTGTTCCGTGTTAAAATATACCATGTTTGTAATATCATTGTGTTTATAAATTAAAATGTTTTTGAGTTTTGATATTTGCAACACTACCTTGATTAATATATAAAAAAGAGATAAAAAGTATGGTCTGAATAATTTTTATACCATGCAACTGTGTTAGAGCTTGCCATAAAAAAGGCCTATAAATGTTGATTTGAAGACACCGTGACTATGTTCTATGTATCTTGTTAGTTCATTTGAAGAGTTGTGGTGCAAGGACTGTATTTTGTAGAAACAATATGTTATTTTCATTTGTTATTTTCTTGCTGTGTGTTTGTGAATTATTAATATCTAGTCATCAATGAGTCGTTTTCATTTTTATTTTCTTGACAAAAAACAAATATATTTATTTTTGTATTTAGGTTTATTTGACACGTTATGTTTACATTTTTGATGAATTATCTAATATTTTTTACCGTGTTTTAGATTTTTGAGTATATCATCCCTCGTTTAAATTTTAAAGGTAAAAGAAAAATAATTATATTATTAAGAGTCTAATATATTTCCCTTACACTTGAAAGATTTTTACCATTATAACAATTGATTACAGACGACTTAAGATAACATAATCTTATAATTCCTTGCATTACCTCCTTTAAGAGCTTCATTGTCTTAAATCTTTAAGGATTAGTTTGCTTCAGAGTTTTGAAAAAATTACAAAGTGCTTTGTTTATAAACCTAATACATCTCGATTTTTATAAGTTATTGACATTCCTAAGAAAAAATAATGAAAATAGCACTTATTTTTAAGTGTTTTTTTTTATAAACACATCATTTAATAAGAGATTAAAGAAATCTCAAACCAAAAAGGATTATAACAATCAACAAAAGGGGATAATGCCCAAAAACCTACACCAAACCCTTCAACTAAAATTACAAAAAATAAAAAGAAAATTTAGTCCATTCGTACAAACGACCACCACAAAAAAAATGACTTTAGACAACAAACAAAAACCGTTGCTATATATTAAAAAACCGTGGTTGAAACGTTTAGACTACGGATTTCTAGGTGTGGCGTGTGCCGTCGTTGCCTTTTCCCATAAGCGACGGTTTTGTTCCTTTTGCCCACGGATTTCTATAACCGTCACCTAAAGTGTGTGAATTTACGACGATTTTCATGAGTAGTTTGCAGCCACGGTTTATTTCAGGCTACAACTATAAACTATCGCCTATTCCTTAAAACCACTACTGTAAAACGTTGCCTATACTTAAAGCCACCAAATCATCTGGTACATATGATGTTTCTTTGTTATACACACTTTAAACCAATATTTTAAATTATTAAAATTATCTATATTATATTACTGATAATAAGATGATTTTTTATTCCTTACATTTCAGAATTTTAATACAAACAAACCATTAAGTTAAACTCAAAAAGTTAAAAATAAAATAATTAAAACCCATCTCAAATAACAACTATAACAATTATAATATCATTTTAAAATCTCTGCTATGTAATATTATAGTTTACGTATCCTAAAAATCAAACTCATACATTATTCATCATCTAACAAAAATCTTTAAAAAATTAAGGTCATATACAAAACAAAGGTTCCCATTATCAATGATCACAAAAGAAAAGATGGATGTAATTGGCCTTATAAAATTCTTCTATCCACGTCAGCTCTGATCCAGCTCTGAATTGTTCCTACAATATTAATTGTTCTAGTTGAATAACTTCCATGCACTCCTCGAACACGACTGGGAGCAGTGAGTTCATGTCTTAACTTAACAATTGAATAACCTAAAATTTAAGTTCCAATCAAAACAATTCAATAGTGTTTAATTAAAAGTGATAACAACACACATTTATACATATCTTACTTAGAAATACAAGATGCACTTGTATTCATAGTTCCACAAGTAAAAAAGTGTCTAGTAATTCTATCATCTTAAACTTTGTTCTTCATAAATAAGTTATGACTAAATAAATTAATAGTGTATTTTAAAAGTTCAATAGTAAAATTGAATGTATAAAATAGAAACATACACTCTAAAAATTTAGCTGCCTTTAATTAGAAGAAGTAATGCAATCCTAACTAGAGGGAAGCTCTAGGAAAGAGCTTAAACTACTTGGAAACTCAGTCCCTATCTCGGGCAATGAGAGAGAACAAGTAATCTCTTATTTAATAGCTAGCAATTATACATATTATTCTATATTGTACTAAAACAAGAATAAGAATTATATTTAGATGAAAACTACATGAAATAAACTTTATAACTCTAAATTTTTGGCATAGTGATCTCTCTAGAATTTTTTTAGATTAATGAGAGCAAAAAATCAGTATAGTAGAAAACCAATAAAAGTAAAAATAAATTCTCAAAATAAGAATGATTGTATTTTAAAGCTCATTAGCATCACCTAAAAGGCATTTACTATGCCAAGTAAGAGAAAATATAGCGCTTTTTTTGGCCTTTAACAGCGCTTAAAAGCGCTGTCTAAGGTGGCGCTGCTGTAGGTAAAGACAGCGCTTTTTTTTAATGCAAAAGCGCTGCTAAAGGCCTGCTTTAGGCAGCGCTATACCTTTAAAAGCGCTTTCTAACGTAGGCCTTTAGTTGCGCTTTTTCCTGGAAAAACGCGTTCTAAAGTGGGCCTTTAGCAGCGCTTTTTCAGGCCTTTTAGCTTTCTTTTGGCATATTTAGGCAGCGCTTTTTTAGGAAAAGGCGCTGTCTATTGTCCCCCTTTAGGAAGTGCGGTCTAATGTTTTTTTATATCACTTTAAGGCAGTGCTTTTAGGGGAAAGCGTTGTCTATTGTGTACTATAGGCAGCGCTTTTTCTAAAAAGCGCTTTCTTTTCTTCACGTAAAATTTGCTTTTGAAAATATCTTATTTAAAAATCTGAATTTAGGAAGCGTTTTTTGTTTAAAAGCGCTGCCTATTCCTTATTTTTTAGAAAAAAAAATTCTGGAAATAATACCATAATTCTGTATAATTCAAGCCTTTCTTTCAAACAACCTTCTTTATATAACATTCAACAAACCTTTATTTCAACACATAGGCCTTATATTTCAACCATTGAGCCTTTATTTCAACAAACAATCCTTTATTTAAACATAGACATTATATACCATTATAATCCAAAATATATACACCATTACCATTCAACACATAAACCTTTTGTTATAAATCAACACAAGCATGCATCATATATACACCAATCCATAAATCTAATAACAATTTGTTCACTTAGAAATCATTTAACTTCTAAAGATTCCTAACTATACACAACATTCCAAAACCACTTTTCTCAACATTTCATAACTATACAACATTCCAAAACTATAAACAACATCTTCCATACCTTATATGATTCTTTCTCAATAAAGTATTCACATAATTCCTCCTTGATTCCTTCCAACTTCTCTTTCGAGTAATAAACACATTTGTATTCATCAAAGTACTACATAATAAAACATAATATGCATGATTTTGTTAAAAGTCATAAATTATATGAAATATTCGATAAATACTAAAATAAATCCTAAGTTATAAATCCATACCAAGATTGGAATCTCTATTTGATCCAAATGAAGAATTTCTCTCATAAACCTCAAAACATAATAACCGCAATCTATTCCGTTACACTGACGAGCACACTACACAGAAATACAAGTAATGTTACCTCCATATCAAGTACCATCCCTATTATATGCAAAATTGTGAAAATTAATATACCTCCAATCTGATCCAAGTAATGTTGTTTGCTTTAGACCGTGGTACTCGAGTTTCTCTTTGTGATCGAAATACTCGTATTGCTCTAACAAAATAAAAACATATATTTAGAACAATCTCACAGAAATAATTAAATATACAAATACACACGAATATTTAGAAAAATCTCACTTACGTATCAACCATATTCTTCATATCCGAATATGTTGTCCAATCACCATCCAATGAATTCAGAAAATACACTACTTCTTTTGTAGGATTAATAGCAACCAACAACCAGTGACCACTGTAAAATAAAACAAATGTTAAGATGGAAATTTTCTACGCAAAGATACAAAGATTAGAATGAAATTAGAAGGAAAATCTAACCCGTTGCCAGTATTATACGGTAAAAGACACAAACTTTATGTACTGCTGGTGTCATACCCTAATTTTTGACCCTAAGATTCTGTTTTCATTTTACATCGTCTGCATAGCATATCACATCATTTCTAGGTCAATCATCCATGCATAGCTAGCCAATTTATCAGACTTGTGTTTGTTTGTCTTCCTTTGTGAATATAGGGTTGCTGCAGAAGGTTCAAAGGTTATGAAGGTTGTATGTGTGTGCTCATGGGGATTATGGTCCTTGCAATTTGTGTGGAATTCCTATGGAAACGAATGAGGGGAGTACCCTAATGCTTATAGTCCAACAGTCGTGACGTGATTCATGGCCTAAGTTGTAGGATGGTGTCAACTCTAAGATAATTCGTCCAGAAGGTTCATGGCATGTTGGGATTAAGATTATGAACAAGTCATGAATGAACCCGTTGTGCTTCAAAGTAATACAAGGTCAATTTGCCTCTGAATTTTTCGGAAAGTTTCAGGGTTTGATCTTGAAGATATAGTGCACTGATCTCTAACTCGGGTTTGTTGGGCTTTCGTACATTATAGTTTGTAGTCCGGGATTTCAAGTTTGGTTGCAATATGGTGTCATCTGAGGAGCATTATTCTTTGAAGGAGTTTGGACGTTATTAAGATTTATTCATGGTTACAAATTCAAGCATAAAAGTTCAAGTTATATTCACCACCAGTCAAAGTACAAACTCAAGAATTCAAGATACAAGAGATTTTTAGATGGTTGTCATCATATACTAAGCTCAAGATTCATTCAAGTAAACTCAAATTCCTTCAAGGATTACAAATTTCATAGAAGTCAACTAGGAGATTTATATTATAAGGATAAGCAAATTGAACTTATAAAAAAAAATTTGAGTTACAAGTCAAATTCAAGAATTCTTTACAAGATATCCAAGAGTTCCCTATAGCCTTCTTCAAGCCATACAAGTGTCCGGATTCACGTGTCATAAGTTGTGGTCATAAAGGGTTTTATTTTATAAAAAAAAAGAATTTGCAATTTGAATTCATAAGAGTAAAGCAATCCCTAAGAACACAATCAAGAGGGAAGCTCACATATTCACACTAATTTTAAAATCTCCTATTATAAAGGTACATGATAATTGGAGTGCATCAACCTTCAGACATTGCGAAGCTGCCACCGAAAGTTCATTTTGTATAAACAACAACATTTCCATTCCTAGATTGTGGGGTGACCTAGAAATCAAACCCAAGCATCTAATGTTTGACGGCTGGAAAATTGCTCCCCACTGTAAGACGTCTTGTTTAGCATTGATGGAAGTTTGTCCTACCAGAACAGCACCCAATCAACCATAACTCAATAAGCAACGACAATAAGAAGGGATCTGAAGTAAATTAAAGAGTAGAAATCAGAAAGGATAACACATAATAAGCATTAAAAAGAGAAAAATTGAATAGAAGTAGTAATGGATATTTAAGGCTCACGTGCATCATTACCTTCCACAAGTCAACTAATGTGTCGACATTGCAAATGTTGGGTGAACCGCAGAACTGTTGTAAATCACCAAAACACCATCTCACGACCTTCGTCATTCCATCGATCCAGTAATTTCTTATCCCTGCAAGTTAAGGTAAGAACGATTTGTTGTTTGAAATGGAAGAATAATGTTGAACTTTGTGATTGAAAAGATTAGTGTTGCTGCTAGAGTCCATTCCATCCTGTGTCACTTGTGGCTGGCTGGTAGCTTGAAATCAAAGTCAGATGAGTGTTACTACTGGCTGGTGATTTAGAATCGATTCCCTTCACAATCAAACACCATCAAAGAGTCAATACAACCCTGATAAAGTGGGGCATATTCCCAGAAATCACATGTTTGATAAGAATAAGTCTAATTCAAGGAAAACTAAATGCAAGACAGTAACTGCCAATACCAGAATTTTCAAATCATCCTCTCCACATGCCATCAAGACTGCGCTCATGTTCTGCAAACAGAAACAAATTACCAAGCTGCATGCACTGATGATCCACACTCTACAGAGGTTCTTAGCTTTGAATCAAAGGCTGTGGAGTCAGTAGAAGGATTTGTAGGTTCCTGTCCATCTAGTACTGTGCCTGTGCATAATTCTGATTCTGAAACCAATCAAGATGTTGGAAATTGTGATGTTGCTCTGGTTACCCTCAGAGACGGGCTATTGCCAACTAGAAGTGTAATGTTGGATCTCCCCCCACCTCTGCCCCAGCCAGCAGAAGAAAATACTGTAAGCGCTGATTCTGACATGGAGATGGAAGAACTAGGACCTTCATATGATGTTGAGCCCATGAAATCTGCAAGATCAGCTGCCAAGATTCTTAGTCCCCTGAATGACTCAATTGATTTGGCCGAGTCCTTCCCAAGCACTGGGTCAGGAAGATTGGAAGCTCCTCTAGACAAGGATTTTATAGGAAATGTTGCTTCAGATCATGGCGAAGTCACTGATCCCAATATAGATTCTGAAAATATTACTTCAGCAGCCCACTTACCCCCTTTAAAGCCTTAACAAGCTCTCGCACTGCTGTATCATCTACCCGAAAGCTCAACCGTCCTCTCCGCAAATCGTGAAAACCGCGTAATGGTCGTATTCTGCAAACAGAGCCAAAGAACACAGTTAAGGCAATGGAATGTTAGGGAAAATACAATCATTCATGAAATTGTCGATTACGAGAATCACAAACATTAATAGCAAATGGTATCAAATCTTCAAGTGTTAAACTGAAGCATTATAGTTTTGGCAAAAATCTCAAACATCAAATATCTTTATCACAAAATCAACACAGTTTTGGCAGGAAATCGAAAATCATCGGATAGGCACAGTCTTTATTTCCTAAACCCGAATTCGATAATCAATTCGAAATCACCAAATTTAATTCATTGAGTCTATAAAAGAGACACAACGGTGAACACAAAGGACATCAAAAAAATATCACAATACCACACACCACAAACATACAACAAGAAGTAGAGGAGAGAAACAGAGTCAATACGAAAAAAAACCACTCCACAGACGCAACAACCAAACCGTCAATTCCATAACCCAAACAAAAGGAAGCACAGAGATTCGGAAGCATATCTATTCATCATCATCTCAAAGGACGCAACAGACAGAGAAAGGAGTAGAACAACGCAAACCAAATCACAAGAAGGTAAAAGATGAAGAATTTTCCCTGAAGGAGGATCCATTCGCATCATGCTCGCAGCTCTCGCCTGCCCTTTTATTTTTTCCGTCTTTTATTTTTGCTTGCCATCTATGTAAATTTTAACCTCTGATATATAGTAAATTGGGGTTGGGTTTTTGTGGGATTTAGGGTAATTAGGTTTTTTTGTTCGACCGATCGAGAGAGTAAGAGGGGATGGAAAGGAAACGGAAGCGGCGGCGCCGCCATGGTTTCAAAAACCCTAATTTTGCCTAAGTTTGGAATCTTTTTCTTTTTTCTTTTGTTTGTTGTTTTTGATTACATACACACGCATACGTTAGCCCTACCGTGCATTTTCATTTGTGTGCATTGGATCACATGTTTGCAGATCCAGAGCTTGAGATATGAGGGTCCACGATGGACCCTCTCTCCCTCGTAGCACCAGATCCTCCCGTTTCATTTATCTTTTTTTTTAACCTTTAATTTTCTTTTTTATTTATTAATAAAAAAAATCTAATTTTTGTTTTTCTATAAAAAAAAATAAGTAGACTTTTAATCTAAAAAAATATATATATATAACTTTTATTATTAACATATCTTTTAATATATAACTAATTTAATAAATTGAAAACTTTTTTTAATTATTAGTAGAATCTCTTTTATATAAAAAACTATTATTCATTAAAATACTAAAATTAAAACTCTTTTTATTAATAAAAACTTTTTTTAAACCCCTTTTAATTTAACTTTAAACCAAATAATAACAAATAAATTTTTTTCTTTCTTTTAAATAATAAGACATTTTAATAAAAAAAAACCCTTTAACTCTTCTTGAAAAATAATCTTTAAGCATAACTCAAAATAAAAATAAACCTTTCTCCCTTAAAAAATCAAAACTCTTTGTCTTAATAAACCGCTCCCCATTAGAATCCCTTGTTGTGCACTTAATCGTACGCTTGTGTGTGAATAGTTTAAGTCTTGTTTGGTATTATGTTTTGCTTATGCTTATGATGTATGCATGCCTCTTGTATTCTAAACCTTTTCAAAAATAATTAAAATTCTCGATCCAACGTCGAGCCCATTTTCTACCTATGTAAGTCGATTGCCTTTAGGCATCGCATTCAACCTTTTGGTCACAAGACACAAGACTAGCCCACTTTGCTAGCACTCTCGTTAAATCTTACAATTAATCGCGTAATATCCAAGGGAAAACCCCATGCATGGTAACTATCGTGCATGGTGCATAACCATTTGCATTTCATACTTCCCTATAGGTCTCCCTACCCCTTAGCAAATAGATAACAATTAACAAATAACATAATAAAATAAGAGGTTCCTGTAGAGTACTACAGATATCTAGGATGCTAACACCTTCCCTAGGTATAACCAATCCCCGAACCTTAGACTCTTAGTTTGCATTTGCATTACATACTGTGGGACATTCGATCTTTCTCCCTTCCCTTGGATAAAATCAAAGACCGGTGGTGACAATAAAAGAAATGGGATTCAAGTTAATATAATAGCTTGGTATCCAATTTTCACCGCGACAGAAATGGCGACTTCACTGGGGAAAAAATAAGAGGGTTCCCCCTAACCTGTTTAATTATGTTATTTGTTAAATATCTGTATCTGTTATGCTTGCTTGGGTTATTACTTGTGTGGTGAGACAAAGTACTACAGCCGGACTAGAGTGAAAATTATGATAGGAACAGTGAGAATTCAAGGAAACTTTGAGGGAGTTGATTCCTGAAGAAGCTGAATTGAGACTTCACCACTCAGTCTAGGCCCTCTCGAATTTAATTTTGTCCAACGAGTCTATTCGTGAAGATGCTATTATTTCGAACTAAAGGCCATCGAGACTGGGGACCGTAGTTACCTTTAACCCAACTTGGCCTATTAGGATGTAGTGCGGGGACTATGCAGGGATCTATTTCTGCAATAGTCGCTACGCGATACTACACTCAGACGAGATTCTCTTGAGAATATTATTGACTACCAAGTGATTTGGGAAATCGATAATATCTGAAAGATGGGTTGTAGACTTTGGGAACTTTGTAGAACCCATTCGGCAGGTACATTTGAAACTATAGTACACACCTATTGGGGTGGGTAGACCTTGGCTCCATGATCGCGACCTTTGAACCTAGGACCTTTGCTTGTGTGTTTGTGAATATGTGTATGCCTGTGTTTGTGCATTCATGCATCCATGCAATCATGCACCATCTTTCTAACCCTTTCAAGGAACTTGGAGTTATCTTGCAAGCATCATAGGTTTTACCATGGATTTTGGAAGTTGTACTTTATTTTGTAACCCTTCAAAAAAAATTCAATGAAATGAGACCTTTTCAGTCATTCAAAAGTTTTATCCACTTTATGGTGTTTGTAACATAACCTTTGAGTTCCTTGAAATTCATTTGCATTTTGCATTTGCATCACATCCTTTGCATTCCAAGTTCTCACTTTTGTTTCTTCTACCATAGCCGAGTCGTCATAAGCACGGTACTCAAACCAAGAAGATGGATCATTTGGAACAAGAAAACCACACACTTCAAGCAGAGATTTCCACTTTGGAAGCTAACATGGAAACTTTTTCTACCACGATGAAGAATCTGAGGGAAACCTAAGAGTTGGAGAATCAAGTACTTCGCGACAAAGTTGCAAACTTGAAGGCTACCATGAAGAGCCTGGTGAATTGGGTCAAAGATTTGGTTATATCCCAACACCATGATATCGAGGAATGCTATGTCTTGAAGGAGAAAATGAAAGAGATGATTCAAAAGGGAGTCTTGTCCTTCGAATTGTGCGAACCCCAAGTTGAGATCCATCTCTTACTTGAACAAGAAGTAATCCCCTCCTTGCACATGTTGGATTGATACAGAGGACGGTTTTCTCTAGGCTATGTCTCTCCATATTTTAAGCTTATTTGCTGTTTTCATATGTAATTTTCTGCGTTCGTTAATGCACTTGTTTTGCGTGTGAGGACTTGTTATTTTGAATAATTAATGCAATGAATAATGTTTGTCTTGAAGAAATCCATTCGTTTCACTCATTTTAAATACTTTTTCTATTTTATAATGCCAACGCTACCCAATCTCTTGCTTAGGCAGAGAATTGGAGGGAGGATGACGAATCAAAATTACAAGATCTCTTTTTGTATGCTTTTGAATAAGACTCTGCTGAGGATGTAAGGCATTGTTTCAAATCCCAAACACCGGAGATATAAGGGAGATGAACCCTCATTAACCCCTTTGAGCCTTGAAGTAGGAGTTTTCTTTTCTAAATAAAAAAAACCCTCAATTTTAACCTAGGGTAGGGTAGTGTTCAGTTAAGCTGATCGAGCGCCCAGACTTTCCAAAAAAAAAAAGAGAAGTGAACATCCGAGAATCCACTTTATCTATCCCTCACACATTAGGAGGCTAGCAGTAAAATTCACAATGATTATCCTTCAACCATCTAAAGAGTGAGGCAGTCACAATCTTTTCAAAAAGGTCAAAATGACTTAGAGTCAAATCAAAAAAGAAAAAGCCTGCTAAGTCAAAACCTATGAAGGAGACTTAGGCAAAATTGGGGCATCCCGCTGGACTTCAAATTCAAATCCAAAAGACTTCGTCTGGGCAAAAGTTAGGGAATAAAACAAAGAACGTGAAAACCAAAGCAAAGGATTATAAAGAAATATCCTCAATGAATAACAAAGTCGTGTGATCGAACGCCAAAAGCAAATAGGTGAGTGACTGTCATGTCCAAAGCCTCAGTGGTTTCTGAACCGTATAAAAAAAACTCCTTTTGAGAGATGAGTACTCGCGTCAGTTAGATGAACATAGGATTGAAGAACATCACGAAGAAGGGGTGGGTACAAATCAACTTTGAACCTTTATCCTTTGTTTCTTAAACCGTGAACCAAGCCACGATACAACCCTCAAAAGACCTAATTGAAGCAGGGTTTATTTTGAAAGCATACTAATTGAGGTAACGTTTCCCGACTCTTATGAGTTATGCTCAAAATTTGCGTTGGCTTTGTAAAATAAATCAATTTCATATCCCAACTGGTGATTTGGTCACAAGTTATTGCGATATTCTTTTCAATAAAAAAAAAACCTCAAGAAAAACATGTGTGTTGCATTAAAAGTTTCAGAATTTTGATATATTCGGTTCTATTACCTTTTTAGATCCTTTACCAGGATTTTGATATATGGCAGGATATTGGAGTCTTGGGTCCACTGGTCCATCTAGTTCGGTTCTGCTTCGCAGTGTGATAGCATTAATATGTTCTTTCGGGTTTGGTTGTGGTTGTCCAGGAAATGTTCCTGCAGGGCTCCTACTATTACTTGTTGTTGGGCTACTTGAGAGATTTGAGTTTCTAACATCTTGTTATGGGTAGCCATGGCGTCCAGCTTAGTTGCCATTGTTGAAACAGTATTTAGGGGGTGTTTTTATCGTCTCCACAGGGATTGTGTGATATTCGATGCTTGCTGTTCAATAGTCTCAACGTTTTAAGTTAAAGAGTTTCAAATGGTTCTTGGTTTTGTTTAACATGAATTTGTAGCAAAGAGTAAATTTGTAGCAAAAAGTTTGTAAGGTTTTAGAAAAGCATGTCAAGGTTAGGTTTCGCTAATCCTTTTCACACATATTCGATTAATAAGGCATATGAACTCAGTTTCCGACTAATACTACCGCGTATCCTCTCGACTAAGTTTATGTCTAAAGCAAAGTCATGAGTATCGCTGTTTAGACCGTTAGATGATGTCTCACACTAACAATTGAAACAACAATCGTTAAAATCAACACAAAGCGAATCACAAATCCCAAATCTATGTCTAGAGTTTGGTTTTTAAGAGATGAAAATATTAGGTCATGGTTTGCAAAATCTATGTCTAGAGCAATACAAACCACACACACATCATTGAGAACAAATAAATTCATCTATATTGATCATAAACCTTGTTCATATACAAAAGATCAAAAGAAATACATATGATCAAGATCAACTACATCTAACCTTAACACAAGAGTGTTTAGCTACTCATTATCATGGTAGCTTGGATGACAAGTTTCAAGAGGAGATGAACGAACATCCGAGTCGAATAATCGAGATTGGATGTAATTTCAGCTTCTCTATGGGAAAATTTCCTTTTGGATGATCAAAATACAGAAAACTATGTTTTTGTGTGAAAATAGCAAAAGTCCTCTCTAAAGAAAAGTGAAAATCTATTTATAATGTACACAAATTCTGCAGCCTTCGCCTAGCGAAGGAATCACTCGCCTAGCAAATGGATCAAAAAATGGCACTTTAAGTGCCTCAGAACTTAAACCGCCCACAAAAGTTATTGCGGGTTCGCTAGGCGAACAAATCATTCGCGAAGCGAGCATTCGCCAAAACCTTCGCCCCAACGAATTTTGGTCCCTTTTTCCACTGTCTCTTTCTGCCTCTCTTCGCTAGAAGCTTCGCCCAGCGAGCAAAGCAGCGAACATTCGCTGGCTCCCTCGCTACAATGAATTTTACTCCCTTTTTCCACTGCCTCTCTTCGCTAGAAGCTTCGCCACCGTTCGCTAGGCGAACGTTCGCTGGTGACTTCGCCAGGAGTCGCCTAGCGAACCCTGCTGTAGCTTTCTTGATTCTATGGCAGCTTGCATCCACTCCTTGTGTCTTACTTTCTTGATCATTCCATGCCTATTTCTGCACACTAGTACACAAATTACAAGCATCACAAGTATATTACAATGTTTGAAGAACTACAACACATCACCACTAAAATCAACAAGTTAGACATAAAAAGTAATGAAAGCTGCCACGTATAGAATGTAAATATGTAGTATGTTTGACATCTAACAGCCATCTACTTTAACAATTCACTTGTGTGCACATTTTGGTTGGCAAACTCATTAGTTTGTTGAGTAACGTTTGACTTTTATGGTGCTTGAGGGGCAGCGGGTGCTCCCTTCTGATATCCTGGAGGAACGACAAGGGCTTGGGTTGGAGCAAACAGAGCGTTGTTGTTGTTGTAGGAAAAAGTTGGATGATTCCTCCAGCCAGGATTGTAGGTGTTTGAGTACAGGTTTCCTCGGGCGTAATTCACATGGTCGGTAGGAATACCAGCTAATAAATGACATTCAGCGTTACTATACCCAAGGGTTCCGCACAATTCATAGCTTGGTGTCACAGCGGCCACGGTGGCTACTGGAGCTACAGTCAAACTTTCGATCTTTTGAGTAAGCGCATCCAATTTAGCACTGACACGGTCCAAACTGTTAACTTCGTACATTCCGTTCTTTGTAGCAGGCTTTTCTATCGGAGTTCTCTCGCCTCCGCATTGGAAGTGGGTTTGAGTCATATTTTCAATGAGTTGAGAAGCGTCTTCATATAGTTTGTCCATTAGAGCGCCACCAACTGCAGCGTTCAGATTCAACTTTGTGTTGTAAAGAAGACCATCATAGAAAGTATGGATTATCAACCATTGTTCAAGTCCATGGTGCGGGCAAAGCCTTAGCATGTCCTTGGATCTTTCCCAAGCATCGAAAAGAGATTCATTGTCTTTCTGCCTAAATCAGTTGATTTGGGCTCTTAGCATAACAGTTTGCTTGGCGAAAAATATCAGCCTAAAAAGACTTTCTTCAACTCGTCCCACGCAGTGATGGAGTTGGATGGTAGAGACTGGAGCCAAGCTTTAGCTCTATCTCTTATAGAGAAAGGTAAAAGACGTAGTCGTATGGCTTCATTACTAACACTATTTGCTTTTACGGTATCAACATAATGCACAAACATAGATAAGTGAAGGTCCGGGTCATCCACGGAACTTCAAGAAAATTGGTTCTATTGAACGACTTGTAACAATGAAGGTTTCAGCTCAAAATCGTTTCAATTGATGGCAGGGGAAGCAGTGTTGTTATGCGGTTCATCTTGCGATGGGATAGTATAATCCTTAAGAGGACGGTCAAGTGGGTTCTCAGCCATGGGAATTTTTAATTCTGGGTAAGGGATTTCAGGTTCGGGAAGATTATACTTAATTCGGAATTCATTATTTTGGCGTCTTAAATTAATAAAACACTCGATGTCATCAATCGGTTGCTCAAGATTGTCGTCTCGAGAGCGAGTGTTTGACATACAATCGACGAATTAGAGAAAAAGGAAAAATATTGGTGCCTTAGTCTATATTGCGAAACAATGGAATCACAATATTGACTAAATCATCCTTCCCCGGCAACGACGCCAAAAACTAGATGCGCTTCGAGCATACTAACATGTCCGTCGAATAAAGACTGCAAGTATACAGTTGTTCGTGTAGTTTAAAGAAAAGATTGTTGAACCTACAGGGAAGGGATAATCAAACTAATGCAATCTATTATTGCAGTGCAAAGCTAAGGCTAAGGATTAACGAATTTTAGACGGGAAGAAAGAATTGCTAATTCTAGAGGTTTTTATAAATATCAATGAAGACGAGTCCGGAATAAGGATTCCGCGTACCTAAAGGACTGAACTTACTTTCGTAGAAAGTACTAACTTAAAGACTCTGTCTTACACTCTCGTGTTATCGACAAGAACCCACATTTCAACCACAGGATTTTGCTCTCGCTTGCCCGTTTTAATTGAAAAGCGTATTTTGAAAGTTAATGAAATTCTAAACGATGCCTAAAACACTCTCGCTTTTTTTAGGATTGATGCCTAGTTTCTACTATCAGTTCATTCCTAACATTCTCGCGTTATCGGTCCGAACTTACACTAGAAGAAAATTACCAATCTACGACACTAAAGTCACGACAGTTTGTTAGAAACTGTCCTTACTCACGTTCTACGACAGTAGCTGCAACAGTTTGGGATAACCGCCTTAACCTTTATACAACAAATTAAGAGATTCAGTATACCGCTTTCATATTTTGCAGTCCCGCATCTCCAATTTACTTTTATTTTCTCTCAAATTCCTTTTTTCGTCAAGTTCCTCTAACCCTTAAAGCTTAAATCCCTTTTCACTTTTTCTTCCCCTTTCACTTGTTCTATTTTCTCTCAAATCCTTCACATTTGTTTCGTTTCCTTTTTCGTTCTCATTCTCAAATTCATTTAACCCTTGCATCTAGCGCTGTAAGAAAAAGTGATTCCAACAGCCAATTGTACCTCTAAAAACATATCAAACAAAGAATCTTATGTCTTATGTATTGATATGCATGTTTTTTGCTTTAGGTTTTGAAGAAACTTGCGGATGATTAGTTTTGTCTTGAGCGGTGAGTTTTTTCCAAACAAACCATTCTTTAGTTTTTAAAATCATTTTATGTTAACTTTAGTGTATCTTGTGTGACCAGATTCTATCGATATCGATTGGTGAGTTATGAATCCATGTTTACACAAATGACAAAGGGAAAGATAATGTTCGTTAAGGTCAGTCTATTGAAACTGAGAACAAATAGACACTCTAACGATGAAGGTTATTATCTCTTCACTTGTATGGATTGTTCCAACCATGGTGGTCAGTCGTTGGTGATAGCTTCTCTTCCCACTTGAATCACTGAATATGTTGATAGAGACAAATCTGATGCATAAAGTGATTTTTTTTGACGATTTCTGGTTCTTATGCATGAAGTTTTCTTGATGTTTTAAATAATAAATTGAGTTGATAGAAAATTAAATAAAAAATTATAGAAATATTATAAAAAATAATAATAATTTAAATAAAAAATAATATTATAAAAAAAAATTGAGTTGATAATAATTTAAATAAAAAAAACTGAGATGATAATAATTTAAATAAAAAAATATTATAAAAGAATTACTATAGATGGTTGATAATAATTTAAATAAAAAATATTATAAAAAAATTTCTTTGAAAATAAAATTACGACGGTTGAAACCGTCCCAAAATGCATAAATTATATTCAAAATTAGTGCTTAAAATTACGACGGTTGAAACCGTCCCAATATTCATAAATTATTTTTAAAATTAGTAATTAAAATTACGACGGTTGAAACCGTCATTTTTTGCAATTTACGTCAGTTTTACAACCGTCGTAACTTACAACGACAATTGGAGTGGCGGTTTTGGAAACCGTCGTAGTAAAGCCTGGCGACACAAGTTTTTGTGACAGAAACAAAACTGTCGCGACTAGCAAATTACGACGGTTGGAACCGCCGTAACCTTCCAAAAATAACCGTCGCAACTTGCCAATTTTCTTGTAATGTTAGTATATTCCTCACTTTCGTGTCAAAATAACAAAACATGAAAATTAGAAACAAAGACCAAAACTAACATACAATCAATAATTTCGCAGCTAAATTTTCTACGGAGTCCCGTCGGTAACGACAGTCCTCATACGCTGAACTCAATTAATTTAGCAAGACATGATATTTTACCTAGCAAACACGTTAACGGTAATCGGAATTAAAACTAACATTGCATACAAAATTAAAGTAATTCAAATGCAAAAGTAAAAAATAAGAAATAACTTGTAGAGTAAAAATTCGAAACTGGAATTGAAATAATGCCGGCAGGCTTCTTCGTAATCCAAAGGTACAACAAAGAAAGGAAAATTACAATAAAAGTGCGACAATTCCTCGATGTGAGTAATCACCGCTTTGAAACTAAATTTATGCCTAAAAATCTAAACAGAATTTCAGCAGAGCTTTCGCACGATTTTTCGGTGTCCGGAACATGACCAAGGAGTCCTATATATAGAGGAAATGCTGATCTCAACAGTCCATGTCATGGTATCTGAGTGGAGGGAAAAGAGAAAGTATGTTAACTACTCAAAACGGTTGCAGAACTTGAATTCTGCAACTGCGCTGCTATGGCGAACGCCATGGTCTTGCTTCACATAATTATGTGGCAGGCTGATGTATGGCGAACGCCCTATAAGCAAAATGGAAGAATCTCTTCTTTCTTGATGCTTTTTCCTCTTCTTTCACTCTTTTTCCGCTTCGCTCCGGATTCCGAAACAGATGAAGCTTTCAACTGCAAAACACACAAACCAAAGTAAAATTCATATAAAACGCATTAAAAACTGACGAATAATATGAGCAATGAGCCTAAAAATAGGATACGATTTCTCGTTATCACAAGACCATGCACAAACCATTGAAGCTTCATTCTTCAAAACCAAACAAAAAGCCAACCACTTCAAGGCCTGCATTTTCACCATGCTCTGAACCACACAGCCACACGAACTCCCATTACCAAACCACCCTTTATTTCAACACAATGCACACCATTACCGCTGCGAGAAACTGAACGCGAGAGGAAGAGAGAGCGGATCAAAATCGCGACCAGAAGATGATGATGCAATCTGTGACGCCCCCAATCTATACCCCCAATTAACACGCAATTAAAGCGGTAAAAGAAAATTCGAAAATTGATCAGAGTATATTTGAAGCATCATGGCATAGAAAGGGGGAAACACATCAATTGTAACAAAACATATACATAACATGCAACACCTGCACATAATGATATGCAACTGTGGGGTAGCAATCACACAGAGGAAACTTTGTTCCTTACACCCACTTTTCAGAAATTAGAATTAAAGCGGAAAATCTAAAATCTGAATAACACATATACATACATATAAAAAGTTTGTCATACATCAGGTATCATATGTACAACCAAAATATATCATCAGATATACAAAATAATAACACGCGGCCACCCTAACTACCCGGAGTCACATATCAGAGCCGACCGACCAAAATAATGAAGACGCAACGCTTCACCAAAAAGGAATACCTCCAGCAGCTCTAATCTGCAACGCCTCATAGAGCGTTATCAAACAGCAGAAGGGTGAGAAAAACAACCATAATATAATTGCATAAAATTATATATTAAAGCAAAAATTCACAAATAACATATTCTCACCACCAAAGCACCCAGATAAATTATAACAACACACAGTACAATTCACACGTATCAATTACCACTGCACATCAATTATTCACAATACAATCACACATATTCCATTTCATTAATTACATTCACAAATTCACACATAATTAATTCATGATTTATGCAGTGCACATAGACCGACACAACGACTCTATGCACATGCCATGCGGTACCGACTTCCAATGTCTCATGTCTCATCATCAGTTCACTCAGGAACTATTGGAACCATCGCTCGTTACTGAGAATCTCAAGTAACTCCCCGTCGGGCCTACGATGTTCACCCGTCGCTTTAGGTCCTCAGGCATCGCCTCATATTTTCGAGGCACACGACGTTAAGGATTGCTTTAAGTCTCCAAAGGAGCCCACAATCGTCTATACCCATCTCTTTAAATCCTCAGGCATCGCCTCATATTTTCGAGGCACACGATGTTATAACATATTCCCTCAGGAATCAAACCGTCTCTCAGGACGTTTCCACAATGCACATTATGATGCTTGGCATACAATGACTCATGACACTCACATTGCATCCATGCACACATTCATAATCATGCATAAATCATCAAATACCACACTTAGCATTTTCTTGCCTTACGGCCACAAATCATCCTCACAACAGCATATAAGGCATACATATCCAAAGCACACACATATAGCATAATACATGACAATTATGCACCATTAAAACGACAAAAGTCGACCATTGACACTATTCACATTTACCGACAAAATAAAATCGGCTAACAAATTCTAAACCATCATAATAAGAAATTACAGCTCAATGGCTTTCCAACGCATCAAACCACGCCTCAAACCGAATCACAGATCAAAAGTTATGCAGAAAACAAAATTACACGAACAGCACTGTTCGCTGGGCGAACCTCCCTCGCGAGCATTCGCTAGCTGCTTCGCTAGGCGAACGTCCCTCGCTAGCATTCGCTAGCTCCTTCGCTAGGCGAATGTTCCAGCGAACCAAGTCAGAACCAAACAGAGCCAAAAACACCCAAAGTTTGCTAGGCGAACACTCTAGCGAACCTTCGCTCATGCCTTCGCTAGGCAAATACCCGTAGCGAACCTTCGCTACCCTTCGCTAAATGGTTCGCTAGGCGAACCCGCGAAAACCTCAGTCGCTGCCACCTTCGCCCCAGGTTCGCTAGGCGAACCAAGGAAAACCCAAAATTTTCTGCGCTGTTTGAAACCCCAAAAGTGATATTTCCCAACCAAAACATTTCCCAATCAACATATATCAATCAGAACCTATCCTAATCATGCCAACAAGCAAACTACCACCTTTACATCGATTTCCAACCGTTAACCCATCGATTCTACTCATTTTATCGTTTTCGACCTAAAAGTGAAAAACATAGAAAGCAAGAGAATCATCCAAACACATACATACATAATCATATACAAGCATAGTATAATCGAGTTTCGCACCCTTACCCGATTTAATTCGATTCTAGGAATTGATCTTGATGATTTTTCCACACTATCCCAATTTTTCTCTCTTCTCCTCTTTTCTTCTCTTTTCCCTTCTTTCTTCTTTCTTTCTCTCTATTTTCTCTCTTTCCAATTCTATCTTACTAACTTAATGAAAAATATCTATGAAATGTCCAAAATACCCCCACACTCAAATATCTCGCAAACGTTCCCAAAACGCGATAAAATATATTCACGACTAAAAATAACACATTTTCACACAAAAGTCGAAATTACAATAAAATAATAATAAAATAATCCAAAAAGACTCAATAAAACAAAGTTGGCAAAACGGGGCGTTACAATTCTCCCCCACTTAGAAATTTTCGTCCTCGAAAATCTTACCTGATACAAACAACTCCGGATACGACTCCCGCATCCTACTTTCCAATTCCCACGTCAAATTACCCTCAGCAGCGCCTCCCCACGCCACTTTCACAAGTGCAATCTCTTTACCCCTCAACCGCTTCACCTCGCGATTCAAAATACTAACTGGTAATGCCTCGACTGTAAGGTTATCCCTTACCTCAACCTCGTCCATTGGAATAACATGTGAAGGGTCCGGAACATACTTCCGAAGCTGTGAAACATGAAAAACATCATGCAAATTCGACAGATTCGACGGTAACGCCACACGATACGCTACAGCACCAACTCTCGCAGATATCTGGTAAGGACCAATAAATCGAGAAGTAAGCTTCTTAGATTTCAAAGCACGACCAACACCCGTTACCGGCGTAACTCTCAGAAATACGTGATCACCCTCTTGAAACTCAAGATCCTTCCGTCTCCGATCATGATAACTCTTTTGTCTACTCTGAGAAGCCTTCATTTTCTCACGAATAAACTTTACCTTTTCCGTCGTCTGTTGTACCAATTCCGGTCCAACCACAGAACTCTCACCAGTTTCATGCCAACACAACGGCGTTCAACATCTTCGTCCAAATAAAGCCTCAAAAGGTGCCATTCCGATACTAGAATGGAAACTGTTATTATACGTGAACTCAATCAAAGCAAGATAACTGTCCCACGCACCACCTTGTTCCAAAACACACGACCTCAACAAATCCTCCAACGACTGAATAGTTCTTTCGGTCTGACCATCTGTCTGCGGATGATAGGCCGAACTCAACCTCAATCTAGAACCCAAAGCCTTCTGTAAACTTTCCCAAAATCTAGATGTAAACCTAGGATCTCGATCAGAAACAATACTTAAAGGAACCCCATGCAATTTCACCACCACACTGATATAGATCTCAGCTAACCGTTCCAAAGAAAAACTGATGTCAATCGGAATAAAATGCGCCGATTTAGTCAGCCTGTCCACAATCACCCAAATAGCATTATGCCCATGCTGAGTGTTCGGTAATCCCGTCACAAAATCCATCGAAATGCTATCCCATTTCCACTCAGGAATATCCAACGGTTGCAACAAACCACTAGGTCTCAAATGTTCCACTTTCGATTTCTGACAAGTCAAACATGCATACACAAACTGAGCCACATCTCTTTTCAAACCAGACCACCAGAAAATCTTCTTCAAATCTTGGTACATCTTATTCGCACCCGGATGAATACTTAAATTACTCAGGTGTCCTTCTTCCAAAATCATTCTTTTCAACTCCGCATCATCAGGTATACAAATACGACCACGGAACCTCAAAACACCAAAATTATCAATCTTGAAATCCACATTCTCATTCCTCATCAAATCAACGAATTTCAAATCCAGCTTTTGTTTCTCACTAACCGACAACAAAAATTCATTCGTAACTTTCAACATTCCAAGCCTTACACTAACCGAAGTCACTTCACATACCAAACTCAAGTCTCTAAACGACTCCAAAAGTTGCAACTCTTTCACCATCAATGCGGACATATGCAACAATTTCCGGCTCAATGCATCGGCTACCACATTAGCTTTACCAGGATGGTAATTCAAGCCAAAGTCGTAGTCTTTCAAGAATTCCAACCATCTCCGCTGCCTCATGTTCAACTCTTTCTGATCAAATAAATATTTCAAGCTTTTATGATCACTAAAGACTTCGAACCTTTCACCATAGAGATAGTGCCTCCAAATCTTCAACACAAAAACTACAGCCGCTAACTCAAGATCATGAGTAGGATAGTTTTTCTCATGAACTCTTAACTGCCTTGAAGCATAAGCTACAACTTTACCTTCCTGCATCAGAACACCACCCAAACCAATTAAAGAAGCATTGCAGTACACAACAAATGGTTCATTAGGATTAGGTAAAATAAGAATCGGAGCTGTCGTCAATCTTCTCCTCAGCTCACAAAAACTCTCTTCACATTGAATATCCCAAATGAATGCTTTGCCCTTACAAGTCAACTGCGTCAAAGGAAGAGCAAGCTTAGAAAAACCTTCAATGAACCTCCGGTAATAACCAGCCAAACCCAAAAAGCTTCGAATTTCAGTAACGGATCTAGGAGCCTCCCATTGTAGAACTGCTTCTACTTTAGATGGATCCACAGCAATACCATTACCTGAAATTACGTGCCCAAGAAAACTCACCTCAGACAACCAGAATTCACACTTGGACAATTTGGCAAAAAGCTTCCTTTCCTTCAAAACCTGCAAAACAATACGCAAATGTTCTGCATGTTCTTCCCGAGACTTAGAATAGATTAAAATATCATCAATAAACACCACCACAAAACGATCCAAATGCTCGTGGAAAATACGATTCATGTATTCCATAAACACACCAGGCGAATTAGAAACCCCGAACGGCATCACCGAATATTCATAATGACCGTAACGTGTTCTAAAGGCCGTCTTCTGAATATCCTCTTCTTTCACTCTTATCTGATGGTACCCCGATCTCAAATCGCTCTTACTAAATACACAAGCACCAACCAACTGATCCATCAGATCATCAATCCTTGGAAGCGAATATTTGTTCTTAATCGTCACCTTATTCAACTGGCGATAATCAATACATAATCGCATACTCCCATCTTTCTTTTTCACCAACAAAACTGGAGCACCCCAAGGAGAAACACTTGGCCTCACGAACCTCTTTTCCAACAACTCATTCAACTGCCTTTTCAACTCCACCAATTCAGATGCCGACATTCTATAAGGTGCCTTAGAAACAGGTCTAGTACCAGGAACTAGATCAATAGAAAATTCAACTTCTCTCTCTGGCGGTACATCTGAAATATCATCAGGAAACACCTCAGGAAATTCGCACACAACAGAAAACACATCAAGAGAAACTTGACTATCCACAGTCAATGAAGCAAACAACCCAAACAACTGAGCTTCATCCGCTAAAAGTCTCTTCAACTCTTTGGTAGATAAGAAACTCGAGTCTTCGTCTTCCTCAAGAGAAGGAAACCTTACAAGCTTATGGTAACAATCAATATGCACCCGATTAAATTGCAACCAGTTCATTCCCAACACCACATCTAAACCTTCCAATGGTAAGCACACCAAATCCATCGCAAAATCTTTACCATAAATGGTCAAAGGACAACTCAAACACACTAAAGAAGTAGTTACTGACCCCATCGCTGGAGTATCAATAACCATCTCACCATCCATCAAAGACAACCCAAGATTCAAACGTCCCGCGCACTCAGATGAAATAAACGAATGAGTCGCTCCAGTATCAATAATGGCAATTAAAGGCATATTATTAATAAAACAAGTACCTCTTATCAGACGATCTGCACTTGAAGTCTGAGTTCCCGCCAATGAAAACACTTTGCCACTAGCCTGAGCTTTCTTCTGATTCGGACACTTCGAACTAATGTGACCAGGTTCCCCACAATTGTAACACTTCACCACATTCTTCCTTTTACAATCAGCTAAAACATGTCCGATACCACCACAATTAGAACACTTAATCACATTCCTCCTACATTCATGCTGGCGATGACCCAATTCACCACACTTAAAACACCTAGGAGCATTAGACATACCTCCTCCACTTAACCTTCGATCAAAATTACCCCTTTGTTTACCTTTATCAGCCGGTGACACATACGGACCACCACAGAACTGTTGTTTCCCTTTCCCGTCACTTACACTTTTATAGTGAGCAGAACGAGCCTTACTATCTTCATCATAAATCCTACAGCATTCCACCAAATCAGCAAACCTTCGAATCCTCTGATAACCAATAGCTTGCTTTATCTCAGGACGCAAACCACTTTCATACTTCACACACTTTGAAAATTCAGCAGTCGCTTCCACATAATGAGGATAAAACTGCACAAGTTCCACAAACTTAGCAGTATAGTCAATAACCGACATATTACCTTGTTTTAGCTCTAAAAACTCAATATCCTTCTTTCCTCGGACATCCTTGGGAAAATACTTCCTTAGAAACTCTCGGCTAAACATCTCCCAAGTGATCTCTTCTTCCTCCTCATCAGCTTCCAACACCTGACGAGTACTGACCCACCAGTCGTCAGCCTCTTCATGTAGCATATGAGTGCCCAGCCTCACCTTAACATCATCGTCATCACAATCCATTACCCTAAAAATCCTCTCAATCTCTTTCAACCACAACTGCGCACCATCCGGATCATGCTTCCCTTTAAAGACCGGCGGCTTATTCTTTCTAAACTCATCATTTCCTGCAGCATTCGGTGCACCCTGCACAGCTCGTGCCATCGCTTCCATCGCAGCAGCCAAAGCAGCATCATTACGACCAGCCATATTCTGTTCGTCCAAAACAGAAACTATGGTTAAACAACAACTCGCTCAACACAACTCGCCCAATATGCCAGACACAACAGACACAAACTACACAACTGACACGGACTGGCTCTGATACCACTTAATGTGACGCCCCCAATCTATACCCCCAATTAACACGCAATTAAAGCGGTAAAAGAAAATTCGAAAATTGATCAGAGTATATTTGAAGCATCATGGCATAGAAAGGGGGAAACACATCAATTTTAACAAAACATATACATAACATGCAACACTGTTAGATGTCAATCATGATATATTTGAGTATGATTTATTTGGCATTTTTCATGACTTTTCATGTGGAATAGGTTGATTTTAGTGTGAATTGATGTTGTTATGCATTATTTGAAATATACTTGTGGTGCTTGTAATTTGTGTGCTAAATGTGCAGAAATAGGAGTGAAAAGATCAAAGTTTGAAGACCCAAAGAAATAGTGCAAGCTGCCAAAGAATTGAAATCAACAACAGTATTCGCTAGGCGAGTGTTGGCGAAGGTGCCAGCGAAGGTTCGCCTAGCGAACGTCAGCGAGCATGCCAGCGAGATGGTGGCAGAAAGTGTGCAAAACTTACAGTAGGAAAACTGGGTAAATTCGCTGGGCAAGTAGGCCAGCGAATGCTCGCTGATATGCTCGCGGGGCGAATGTGCCAGCGAAGGGTGGCAGAAACTTTCCATTTTGAAAACACCCAAGCTTCGCTGGGCGAAGGTTGCAGCGAATGCTCGCGAAGCGAATGTTTTGGTTCGCCTAGCGAACCCACGATAATTCTGAGGGGCGGTTTAAGTCTGAGGCACTTAAATGTGCCATATTTTTGGGCATTCGCTAGGCGAATGAAAAGCTTCGCTGGGCGAATGGTGCTGTTTGGAAAAGTGTATAAATAGAATTGTTACTTTTTGAACCAGGATCTTGCTCATTTTTACATTAGAATTAAGTGTTTACAGTATTTTGTTGAGAAAAGATTGTATTTTCATTGGAGAAGCTGATTTTGCATCCATTCTCGATTATTCGTTGTGGATGCTCATTCATCTCCTCTCTTTACTTGTCATCCAAGCTACCATGAGAAGTGGTAGCTAATCACTCAATGTTGAGGTTAGAGGTAGTTGATTCTGTTTTTATGTATTGATATTGATCTCTTGTATATGAACAAAGTCTTGGATCAATATAGATCATGTTGTTTTCTCTTAATGATCCATTTGTGAATTGTTTTGCTCTAGACATAGACTTTACAACTCTTGACCTAACAATTTCATCTCTTAAAAACCAAACTCTAGACATAGATTTAGGATTTGCTATTCGCATTGTATTGATCTTAATGATCGTTGCTTAGATTGTTAGCGTGAGACATCATCTAACGGTCTAAACAACGGTACTCACGACTCCGCTTTAGACATAAACGTAGTCGGGAGGATACGCAGTTATATTGGTTGGAAACTGAGTTCATATGCTTGATTAATTGTTTATACATGAATAGGATTGATGAAACCTAACCTTAACATGCTTTTATAAAAATCTTTGTGACCTAATTAATCTTTGCTACAAGTGAATGATAACAACAAGTGAAACTTTTGAAAACCTTAACTTAGAATATCACAACTATTGAACGGCTAGCATCAAATATCCGACAATCCCTGTGGAGACGATAACAAAAACCCACACTGATACTATATTCTAACAAATTGGCGCCGTTTCCGGGGATTTTTAGTTGATATTGCAAGCATTACGATAGTTGAGTTATTGTAAGCTGTTACCGCTTTATCTTGAACTTGTTAATCTGTTTGTTAGTGTGCAGACTTAGTTTATGCGAGGGAAACTACCGGCGGACCAACTTCTTTTCGATCCTGAGATTGAAAGAACCGCTCGTAGAATCAATAGCTGAACTAGAAGAAGGAGGCAGCTAGCGAAACAGAGGCGAGAACAAGAGGAAAGTACATCTGCACCACCACCATTTCCACAAATACTTCCAATTATGGAGGGAGATCCACCACCACCGCCACCACCTGCTTCTAGGCCTTGTACAAACAGTCCGAGGCATAATGCTCAGTTCGCCCGTCATGCAAACAACGGTCGTCATGCTGAGATGAAGACCGGAATCCTCCAACTGTTATACCAAAGTCCCTTTACGGGTATGGATCATGAAGATCCTTTCACCCATTTGACAAAATTTTATGAAATCGCTGGAGCGACGGGTGCACCGGAAGCAGAAGAGGAGTCTCTGTTCAAGAGACTATTCCCGCATTCCCTCATTGGGAAGGCCAAGGAATGGTATCTTGATCAGTCAACTGCCATCATGATTGATTGGAATGCTTTGGAAGAAAATTTTTTGGAAAGATTCTTTCCGCACACTCGGTTCATGGAAGCGAAGACCGCTATAGCGGTATTCACACAAGGAGCTAACGAATCTCTCAACGAAGCTTGGGAGAGGTTCAAATCAATGTTACGAAAGTGCAAAGGCCATGGGTTTGATGAATTGTCACAGATTCATATATTCAGAAATGGGCTGCAGCTAGTACACAAAACCTTGTTGGATGCCACCGCGAGTGGGTCTTTGTTAAGCAAAACTGCTGCGGAAGCCACTGCTATCATTGATAAAATGGCCTTGAATGATCATCAAGGTAGTCACAATCGTGGACCTGCTCAACGAACGCCGGGTGTGCTGGAATTAGGAACAAGTGACGCTATCCTTGCACAAAACAAATTGTTATCACAACAGGTTGAGCTGTTAACAAAGCAAATGTCTAAGCTGCCTCAACAATTCAAGGAGATGCATGAATCTTCAAGTAAAAAGGTGCAAGTGTTAGTGTGTGAGTTATGCAGAGGTGACCATTTGACCGGCTATTGTCCTCAGGTTGTGGAGGAAGCGAACTATGCGGGAAATCAAGGTTACCAACCCCGTCCTCCGTATCAACAAGGCAACCAAGGTTACCAACAACGTGGTAACCAAGGTTATCAACAACCATGGAGACCGCAAGAAGCCAGGCCATCAAACCGTCAACCTTACCAAAATTACACCCAACCTCCGCAAGCTCCCGTTGGAAATTCAAAGATGGAAGATACTCTAACACAATTTATGCAAATATCCATGTCTAATCAAAAGAATACAGATGCTGCGATAAGGAACCTCGAAACACAAGTCGGGCAATTATCTAAACAATTGGCCGATCAACAAAAAGGTCCCTTTACGGCAACTACTCTTCCAAATCCGAAAGATTGTAAAGTGATTATTACAAGAAGTGGACGTGAGATTGACATGAATGTGGGTAAAAGAGTAATGGAGGAGGAGGTTGTGGTTGAAAAAGAACAAGAGAGTGAGGAATTAGAAGTAGAAAAGAATGTCGAGGGTGTTGTAGTTGAAAAAGAGATAGAAAAAAATGAGAGAGAAAAAAAAGAGAATGAGAGAAAAATTGATAATGAGGAAAGAGTGAAAAGAACGAAAAAAGGAAAAGAGCCGGTGAGTAATATTCCGATACAACACTTACCTTATCCACATGCTCCTACGAGGAAAGATAGTGCAAGGCATTATACTCGGTTTATGGATATTTTTAAACAGTTACAAATCAATATCCCATTTTCCGAGGCCTTGGAACAAATGCCCAAATACGCTAAATTCATGAAGGACATCCTTACGAAGAAGAAAAGATACACAGATCAAGAAACTATTATGGTGGATGCGAGTTGTAGCGCAATCATTCAACGGACTCTCCCTCGGAAAGAATGTGATCCGGGAAGAGTTACATTGCCGGTTACGATTGGAAACATGTATGTGGGCAATGGGTTGATTGATTTGGGTTCTAGCATCAACTTGATACCATTATCGATTGTGAGACGCTTAGGCCATATGGAATTAAGGTCCACTCAAATGACTTTGCAACTCGCCGATAAATCCACTACCCGTCCTCACGGTGTAGCGGAAGACGTGTTGGTCAAGGTGGACAAATTTTTGTTTCCAATTGATTTTGTTGTCATTTAAATGGATGAGGATGAGGATGCACCTTTGATTCTTGGAAGGCCATTCATGAAAACTGCCCGTATGGCAATTGACATAGACGATGGTCTCATGAAAGTGAGAGTCCAAGATGAAGAGGTTTGTTTTAATCTTTATGATGCAATGAAGCACAAGAAGGATAAGGGTGATTGTTTTCGAATTGATGTAACGGAAGAGGCAAGTTCGGGGGTGAAAAATCAAATTCATGTCATTGAACCGTTACAAAGCGCTTTAGATGAGTCCTTGGAAATATTCTCGGTTGAAGAAGAACAAGCTTTAGAAGAGTGTTTATTAGAACTTGAAGCTTTGGATGAAATGCAACCATGGGAATATGAAGAGGAGATTCTAAAAAAATTAGTTAATGATGATGAACCACCCAAAATTGAATTGAAAATGTTACCTTCCAACTTGAAGTATGCTTTCCTTGATGACGGAGGGAATAAACCGGTGATCATAAGTAATATTTTGTCTGAAAGTGAGGAAAACCGATTAATTCAAGTGCTGAAAAAGAATCAAGATGCAATGGGATGGACATTGTCCGATCTCAAAGGCATTAGTCCGTCATATTGCATGCACCGTATTTTTATGGAGGAGGATTTTAAACCGGTTGCTCAACCTCAACGCCGCCTTAATCCAATCATGAAAGAAGTGGTCAGAAAAGAAGTGGTTAAAATGTTGGACGCCGGAATGATTTATCCTATTTCCGACATCCCGTGGGTTAGTCCGGTGCATGTGGTGCCAAAAAAAAGTGGAATGACGGTGGTTAGAAATGACAAAAATGAGCTTATTCCAACAAAGACTGTTACCGGGTGGAGGATGTGTATCGACTATCGTAGGTTGAACAAAGCTACGAGAAAAGATCATTTTCCTTTGCCTTTTATGGATCAAATGCTCGAACGTCTCTCCGGTCAAGAATTTTATTGTTTTTTGGATGGTTATTCGGGTTATAACCAAATCATTGTTAACCCGGATGATCACGAAAAAACTGCGTTTACATGTCCGTTCGGAATCTTTGCTTATAGAAGGATGCCGTTTGGATTATGTAATGCAACGGCTACTTTTCAGCGGTGTATGCAAGCTATCTTCGCGGACTTGATCGAAAAGACAATCGAGGTCTTTATGGATGATTTCTCAATTTTTGGGCAATCGTTTGATTTGTGCTTGAAAAATCTGGATATGGTGTTGGAGCGGTGCGTGGAAACTAATCTGGTTCTTAACTGGGAGAAATGCAACTTCATGGTTAAAGAGGGAATTGTGCTCGGTCACAAGGTGTCTTCAAAAGGCCTAGAAGTTGATAAGGCTAAAGTGGACTTAATCGAGAAATTACCACCGCCGATGAATGTCAAAGGAATACGGAGCTTTCTTGGACATGCCGGGTTCTACCGGAGATTCATTAAGGACTTCGCAAAGGTCGCGAAGCCGTTGAGCAACTTGCTTGTCCAAGGTAAGTTTTTTGACTTTGACGAGTCATGTCTTTTTGCTTTTAATTTTTTGAAAAACAGTTTAACAACTTCACCGATAATCGTTGCACCAAACTGGAAAATGGATTTTGAATTAATGTGCGATGCTAGCGATTATGCGGTGGGGGCTGTTTTGGGACAAAGAAAAACGAAGGTTTTCCACGCGATACATTATGCGAGCAAGGTGCTAAATGAGGCTCAAATTAACTATGCGACAACTGAAAAAGAGTTGCTCGCCATAGTGTATGCGTTGGAGAAGTTTCGTTCTTATTTGATTGGTGCGAAAGTCATCGTTTACACTGACCATACCGCTATAAGGTATCTGCTTACCAAACCTGATTCTAAGCAGAGGCTTATTAGGTGGATCCTTTTGTTACAGGAATTTGATCTTGAAATTCGTGACAAAAAGGGATCCGAAAATTTGGTAGCAGATCACTTATCTCGTTTGGTAAATGTTGAGGTGACCAAGAATGAATTTGAGGTAAAAGAGGAGTTCCCTGATGAAAAACTTTTTAGAGTGCAAGTTAGACCGTGGTTCGCCGACATGGCTAACCACAAAGCCACCGGATTGATACCGGACGGTCTAACGCACCACCAAAAACGGAAATTTTTGTCTGATGCCAAGTCATTTGTATGGGATGAACCCCATTTATTTAAACTTGGTGTCGACAACCTCCTCAGAAGGTGTGTGTCAGTGGAGGAAGCCACGAGTATTCTGTGGCACTGTCATAACTCTCCTTACGGAGGACACTTTAATGGGTTGAGAATGGCCACTAAAGTCCTACAATCGGGCTTTTATTGGCCGTCCTTATTCAAAGATGCGCATGCGCATGCCCTTAGTTGTGACAGGTGCCAGAGAAGCGGCGGTATTTCACAGCGGCAAGAAATGCCTTTACAAAATATGTTAGAAATCAAAGTTTTTGACTGTTGGGGGATCGAATTTGTCGGTCCATTCCCATCTTCATTTTCTAATGAATATATTTTGGTCGCTGTGGATTACGTTTCCAAGTGGGTAGAGGCGATAGCTTGCGCTAAAGTCGATGGAAAAACTGTGGTAAAATTTTTGAAGAAAAATATTTTTGCACGTTTTGGTACTCCTCGAGTGTTAATAAGTGATGGAGGATCTCACTTTTGTAACACTCAGCTTGACAAAGCTTTGGAGCAGTATGGTGTGAAGCACAAGGTTGCTACACCATATCATCCACAAGCTAACGGTCAAGCAGAGGTATCTAATCGTGAAATTAAATGGATTTTAGAGAAAACTGTTGCAGCCTCGAGAAAAGATTGGGCCAACAGACTTGATGATGCTTTGTGGGCGTATCGGACCGCTTTTAAGGCTCCGATCGGTCTCACACCGTTTAAAATGGTCTATGGTAAGAATTGTCACTTGCCGGTAGAGTTGGAGCACAAGGCTTTTTGGGCCTTAAAATTTTTGAATTTTGATCCAACTCTAAGCGGGGAAAGAAGAAAAGTACAATTACACGAGTTGGATGAATTGCGCCTTCAGGCGTACGATTCCAATAAATTGTATAAGGATCGTGTCAAGTCTTACCATGACAAAAGAATTGTCATCAAACATTTTGAGGTCGGACAGCTGGTCTTATTGTTCAATTCTCGATTAAAATTGTTTCGCGGAAAATTACGATCTAAATGGTCCGGACCTTTTCGGATTGTGGAAATCAAGCCCTATGGAGCAATTGTAATTGAGGACACAAAGTCAAAGGAAAGTTGGATTGTCAATGGACAGAGGCTGAAAGTTTATCTTGGAGGAGATTTCGAGCGGAATCCCGCCATTGTTCCCTTCCGCGATCCGTGAGATTGCGGTGGGCCGTCGAGCTTAGCCGACGTTAAACAAGCGCTGGTTGGGAGGCACCCCAACATTGTAAGTATTTCTGTTATTTCTGTTTTGAGAATGTTTAGATATCACTATGAAGCTTAAAAAAATTGTGGCAGTTTGGAAAAATTTTGAAAATTTTGGTCTTGTTCGCTGGTGTTCGCCTAGCGAGCTGGGGCGAGCATTCGCTGGCCTTCGCTCCGCGAACCCAGCAAGGCAGACCAACCCAAGTTCCTGCCACATCAGAAAAAAATGGATTGTGGGTGGGCCACCAAATTGGGCCCAAGACCCACTTTGAACTCAGAATAGAGGGGGGGAAAACCCTAGCCTCTTGACCTCTTCATCATTTCCCTCCGTGTCATTCTTTTCCTTTCATTTCCTCTTGTACACTTCAACACTCATCTCCTTCTACTTTCCAATTGCCCCACTCCACCATTAACAGTGCGAAAGTCAGGTTTGTTTACTCTTTACAATTTATTTCTGTAAGCATTGTTTATGTTCTTAAGTGATCAATATGGATATGTGTGCAATAGTCGACCTGATATAGGTTTCGCAGTCGGATTAGTGAGCAGATTCATGAGCGAACCTAGAGTGTCACACATGAAAGCTACAAGAAGAATTCTAAGATACTTAAAATGAACAACAGAATTTGGAATTATATTTCGACGAGATTCTGAAGGCAAAGGAGCAATAGTTAATTGCTTTTCAGATGCAGATTGGTGTGGAGATAAGGGAGATCGAAGAAATACAACTAACTATTTCTTTCAAGTATTTGGTGCCCCAATCTCATGGTGTTCGAAGAAGCAACCTGTGGTGGCATTGTCATCGTGAGAAACTGAATACATAGCAGGATCCTATGATGCATGTCAAGCAATTTGGATCAGACCAGTACTTGAAGAAATGGAGGTCGAAGTGAAGAAACCACTTGTGTTGCAAATCGACAACAAGTCAGCAATAAATCTGGCGAAGAATCCAGTTCTACATGGAAGGAGTAAACATATCGAAGCCAGATTTCACTTCTTAAGGGAAAAGGTAAATCGAGGTGAACTTGAAGTTAGGCACTGCTCAAGTGAAGCACAGTTGGCTGATATTTTCACCAAAGGATTGAAGATCGACAGATTCCTGAATTTGAGAAAGAAATTAGGAATAGTTCAGATCGACTAACGTAGGTTCGACAACTTGGATTATGGGGTGTGTTGAAATATTAAATTAGATTTTATTTAATATGATTAGATTTGATTAGATTTAATATTTAGATATAATTCAAGTTGTGTTAACCCAACTTATCTCGTTTGGTAAACGTTGAGGTGACCAAGAATGAATTTGAGGTAAAAGAGGAGTTCCCTGATGAAAAACTTTTTAGAGTGCAAGTTAGACCGTGGTTCGCCGACATGGCTAACCACAAAGCCACCGGATTGATACCGGACGGTCTAACGCACCACCAAAAACGGAAATTTTTGTCTGATGCCAAGTCATTTGTAAGGGATGAACCCCATTTATTTAAACTTGGTGTCGACAACCTCCTCAGAAGGTGTGTGTCAGTGGAGGAAGCCACGAGTATTCTGTGGCACTATCATAACTCTCCTTACGGAGGACACTTTAATGGGTTGAGAATGGCCACTAAAGTCCTACAATCGGGCTTTTATTGGCCGTCCTTATTCAAAGATGCGCATGCGCATGCCCTTAGTTGTGACAGGTGCCAGAGAAGCGGCGGTATTTCACAGCGGCAAGAAATGCCTTTACAAAATATGTTAGAAATCGAAGTTTTTGACTGTTGGGGGATCGACTTTGTCGGTCCATTCCCATCTTCGTTTTCTAATGAATATATTTTGGTCACTGTGGATTACGTTTCCAAGTGGGTAGAGGCGATAGCTTGCGCTAAAGCCGATGGAAAAACTGTGGTAAAATTTTTGAAGAAAAATATTTTTGCACGTTTTGGTACTCCTCGAGTGTTAATAAGTGATGGAGGATCTCACTTTTGTAACACTCAGCTTGACAAAGCTTTGGAGCAGTATGGTGTGAAGCACAAGGTTGCTACCCCATATCATCCACAAGCTAACGGTCAAGCAGAGGTATCTAATCGTGAAATAAAATGGATTTTAGAGAAAACTGTTGCAGCCTCGAGAAAAGATTGGGCCAACAGACTTGATGATGCTTTGTGGGCGTATCGGACCGCTTTTAAGGCTCCGATCGGTCTCACACCGTTTAAAATGGTCTATGGTAAGAATTGTCACTTGCTGGTAGAGTTGGAGCACAAGGCTTTTTGGGCCTTAAAATTTTTGAATTTTGATCCAACTCTAAGCGGGGAAAGAAGAAAAGTACAATTACACGAGTTGGATGAATTGCGCCTTCAGGCGTACGATTCCAATAAATTGTATAAGGATCGTGTCAAGTCTTACCATGACAAAAGAATTGTCATCAAACATTTTGAGGTCGGACAGCTGGTCTTATTGTTCAATTCTCGATTAAAATTGTTTCCCGGAAAATTACGATCTAAATGGTCCGGACCTTTTTGGATTGTGGAAATCAAGCCCTATGGAGCAATTGTAATTGAGGACACAAAGTCAAAGGAAAGTTGGATTGTCAATGGACAGAGGCTGAAAGTTTATCTTGGAGGAGATTTCGAGCAGAATCCCGCCATTGTTCCCTTCCGCGATCCGTGAGATTGCGGTGGGCCGTCGAGCTTAGCCGACGTTAAACAAGCGCTGGTTGGGAGGCACCCCAACATTGTAAGTATTTATGTTATTTCTGTTTTGAGAATGTTTAGATATCACTATGAAGCTTAAAAAAATTGTGGCAGTTTGGAAAAATTTTGAAAATTTTGGTCTTGTTCGCTGGTGTTCGCCTAGCGAGCTGGGGCGAGCATTCGCTGGCCTTCGCTCCGCGAACCCAGCAAGGCAGACCAACCCAAGTTCCTGCCACATCAGAAAAAAATGGATTGTGGGTGGGCCACCAAATTGGGCCCAAGACCCACTTTGAACTCAGAATAGAGGGGGGGAAAACCCTAGCCTCTTGACCTCTTCATCATTTCCCTCCGTGTCATTCTTTTCCTTTCATTTCCTCTTGTACACTTCAACACTCATCTCCTTATACTTTCCAATTGCCCCACTCCACCATTAACAGTGCGAAAGTCAGGTTTGTTTACTCTTTACAATTTATTTCTATAAGCATTGTTTATGTTCTTAAGTGATCAATATGGGTTTGGTGAAAAATTGGTATGCTCTGTCATGTTATTTTTGTCTTGCATGTTAGAAACTACATAAGCAATATGACTAGAGTGGTATTTGAAATTAGGAGATGGGAGAGGGACTGTTTGTAACTGTGTTTTTCTAAAAAATCGTGCCTTCGCTGGTTCGTTCGCCTCGCGAGTCTGCGCGAGCATTCGCCAGACTTCGCCTAGCGAGTCTGGCGTGAACAGAGGCAGATTTTTAATTTTTTTTGCTTGTCAATACAGAGCTCTGGCTGGTTGTTTTTAGTTGCTAATGCATTTGTTGCCCTTGTTTGGTTTCATTGTTTGTTATGTGCAGATGGCACCAAAAATGGCGATTCACGCGGCTAAGAAGTGAAAGGCTCAAACCTCCAGACAAGTGCCCGTGCGATTTGACGAAGAACGATTCAGGGGAGCTAAGCAGGCTGCCAGGTACGAGACCCTTGAAAGAAAGACCATCCTGCCGGAGAAAAGATTCCTTCTTAGTGATCGAGGAAGTTACCGAACAATTGATGCACTTTTCGTGGCAAAGAAGTGGGATCGTCTAATGATGCCGCTGGATGGGTACAACATTGAAATTGTTCGGGAATTTTTTGCGAATGCATTACCGGATGATGGTGAAAGATTCAGTTGGGCCTCTTGGGTTAGAGGTACTGTTGTGAGGTTTGATCGTAGGACGATCAGCACTGTTTTGGGAGATCCTTTACCGTTGGTTGGGACTGAGATCGATGCCTATCATCGAGACTAGCATCTTCATCGTGATATTGAGAAGATGACTCGGGATTTACTTCTTGAAGGTAAGGAAGTTGCGCGAAATTCCTCCGGGGTGGCGGTTAGGTTCAGAAGGGTGGACATGCTGCCCTTGGTTCAGGTTATTTTGTTGTTTGTGCTCACTAACATTTGTCCCAGGTCGCATCATAGTACAATTCCTATTGTTCTGGCTCATCTTATCCACAGCATTCAGCAAAATGTCCAGATTGACGTGGCCCGCATCATCGCGGATGAAATCAGGGCAGTTGTGTTAAGTGGTTCGGGAGGTATGGCGGCGCGCAAGAATGCCCCACTTATTTTTCCATGTCTGATCATGTCCTTGTGTGCTCACGATGGTGTTGATATGCCAGCCCGCAGGCAGGTCACTATTCCATCTGCTATTGATGATCGGTATGTGGATAAGTTCTGTAAGGCTAGAGGGATGGTTGGAGCCTCTTCTAGTGCTGGTGCTGATGATGCTGCTGAAGCTGAGGAGGGTTCTGAGCCGGCAACGCCGGCCTATTATCCATATCAGCAGGAGATCTGCAATTATAACTGGGATTGGATGGCTGCCCAGCAGCGTGCTATGACGGATATTCATGATTCCTTGCAGGCTCTTCAGTTGCAGATCCGTGACCCTTCTTCTGAGCATCTTATGATGACTAGGGAGCAGTTCCTAGTGCATGCTGGTTGGCCTGAGGCCAGGCCAATATTTGGAGGGGGTGAGGACGATGCTGATGATGATGCTAATGATGATGAGGCTACTTCTGCTGGAGGTGAGGAGGAGGACTTGGACGATGATGATGAGGAGGATTGATTTTTTTTTGTGATCTTAGACTTGTGTACTTCCTTTGGTCTCCAAAGTGAAGTTTTCTTATATTATGTATTTTTCAGCTTTTACTAGTCAAGTATTAATGTACTCGTACCCGTGTGGTATACTTTTTGGAATTATGTAGGTGTTTTATACACCAGGCACTTTATTATATTATTAGTAAGCATTATGGTTTGTAGTAAAAAAAAAATTTTTGTTTCGCTTTACTAATAATTGTTGGTTTTTAATTATAGTAGTAAGTGTGTTTTTGTATGTGTTATTTTGATTTCTCTTCTTTAATGGTGGAACTTTGGGAAGTAGGTTGGACTCTTGGGATTATAGAGAAATTCCTCCAAGATGTGAGGGCGATGATAGTACCGTAAGTATTGTGTTGCGACAAGGTATTTCGTTACCTTGATTCAAGAATTTTTTATGCTTTAGAATTTTGTGTCTTGGGCAAGTGTAAATGTGTTTCATGTTACAACTTCTTTTGAATACATATGTCATTTTAGGATCTGAAACTAGTACAGTGAGAAGCCTCAAAATTGTATTATATGTCAACGAGTGTTGATGAATGTTGTCTTTATTTTTAATTCATGCCTTATCTTGTGATCGTGTGATTTTGTGGAAGTAGGAGAAGTGATCAAGGCAATTTTTGTTAGTGAGCACAACTATGCCCAAATATTAATTTACCTGTGAGTAGTGAGCATTCGGTAGCCCCTTTGAGCCTAAACAGTTTAGAACTCAATTGAATGATGAACTTGTTTTATGTACATAATTTGCTAGTTTGGTTCATCATTGAATTTAGTGAGTTTCTAACATTTTCTTCTTGAACCTTTGTAAATTGTTTATTTTGACTTCCTTGCCCTAAAAAGCAAGGAACATTCACTTTAGGTGGAGTTGAAAATGAGTTGGGGAGAGAATAAAAAGGAAGATAGGTGCATTACTCCTAATTATGAAAAGAAAACATTTTTCAAGCAAGCATGTCAAAAGAAGAGTGTGAATATATTGTACAAAAGAGAAAATGCTTGCTTGAACGAGAAAAAAATAATAGAATCAAAGAGTGTGCACGATAGTTTGTGAAGGTGGAATGACAATTTGGTGAAATGAAGTGTGTTGTGTAAATATGTACATAGTGAATGTTCTTTTGCGTCGGCATTTTCGTTTCATAGACCTTTAGAAATGTCCCTTTTTTGTTCACCCGACCAAGCTACAACCCTTGAAGTCCTTAGTGATCTTTTACTTCCATAATTTCTGTTATGATCATTGAGATATGATATGAATTGCTTAGTATTGCATCATTTGTCAAGAGAGTTTAATTGTCCCGTGCTTGTATGCGCGTTTGCCTTCAATCCTATTTCGAAGAGGAGTGTAGAATGACATGTGTATGATAAGTTAGTTGTCTCTTGAAGCATGGTTGAAATTGTTTAGGAGTCAAGTTCTTGTACATGATTGGTTCTTGAATTGTGTAATTGATGCATTGTTGTGATTACTGTTTAGCTGAGCCATTTTCGTATCTTGGTTGGATTTAATCCTCGAGCAAATCCTCGTGAGAGGCATACTTTGCTTGAGGACAAGCAATGAGTTAGTTGGGGAGAGTTTGTTAGATGTCAATCATGATATATTTGAGTATGAGTTATTTGGCATTTTTCATGACTTTTCATGTGGAATAGGTTGATTTTAGTGTGAATTGATGTTGTTATGCATTATTTGAAATATACTTATGGTGCTTGTAATTTGTGTGCTAAATGTGCAGAAATAGGAGTGAAAAGATCAAAGTTTGAAGACCCAAAGAAATAGTGCAAGCTGCCAAAGAATTGAAATCAACAACAGTATTCGCTAGGCGAGTGTTGGCGAAGGTGCCAGCGAAGGTTCGCCTAGCGAACGCCAGCGAGCATGCCAGCGAGATGGTGGCAGAAAGTGTGCAAAACTTACAGTAGGAAAACTGGGTAAATTCGCTGGGCGAGTAGGCCAGCGAATGCTCGCTGATATGCTCGCGGGGCGAATGTGCCAGCGAAGGGTGGCAGAAACTTTCCATTTTGAAAACACCCAAGCTTCGCTGGGCGAAGGTTGCAGCGAATGCTCGCGAAGCGAATGTTTTGGTTCGCCTAGCGAACCCACGATAATTCTGAGGGGCGGTTTAAGTCTGAGGCACTTAAATGTGCCATATTTTTGGGCATTCGCTAGGCGAATGAAAAGCTTCGCTGGGCGAATGGTGCTGTTTGGAAAAGTGTATAAATAGAATTGTTACTTTTTGAACCAGGATCTTGCTCATTTTTACATTAGAATTAAGTGTTTACAGTATTTTGTTGAGAAAAGCTTGTATTTTCATTGGAGAAGCTGATTTTGCATCCATTCTCGATTATTCGTTGTGGATGCTCATTCATCTCCTCTCTTTACTTGTCATCCAAGCTACCATGAGAAGTGGTAGCTAATCACTCAATGTTGAGGTTAGAGGTAGTTGATTCTGTTTTTATGTATTGATATTGATCTCTTGTATATGAACAAAGTCTTGGATCAATATAGATCATGTTGTTTTCTCTTAATGATCCATTTGTGAATTGTTTTGCTCTAGACATAGACTTTACAACTCTTGACCTAACAATTTCATCTCTTAAAAACCAAACTCTAGACATAGATTTGGGATTTGCTATTCGCATTGTATTGATCTTAATGATCGTTGCTTAGATTGTTAGCGTGAGACATCATCTAACTGTCTAAACAACGGTACTCACGACTCCGCTTTAGACATAAACGTAGTCGGGAGGATACGCGGTTATATTGGTTGGAAACTGAGTTCATATGCTTGATTAATTGTTTATACATGAATAGGATTGATGAAACCTAACCTTAACATGCTTTTATAAAAATCTTTGTGACCTAATTAATCTTTGCTACAAGTGAATGATAACAACAAGTGAAACTTTTGAAAACCTTAACTTAGAATATCACAACTATTGAACGGCTAGCATCAAATATCCGACAATCCCTGTGGAGACGATAACAAAAACCCACACTGATACTATATTCTAACAAACACCTGCCCATAATGATATGCAACTGTGGGGTAGCAATCACACAGAGGAAACTTTGTTCCTTACACCCACTTTTCAGAAATTAGAATTAAAGCGGAAAATCTAAAATCTGAATAACACATATACATACATATAAAAAGTTTGTCATACATCAGGTATCATATGTACAACCAAAATATATCATCAGATATACAAAATAATAACACGCGGCCACCCTAACTACCCGGAGTCACATATCAGAGCCGACCGACCAAAATAATGAAGACGCAACGCTTCACCAAAAAGGAATAGCTCCAGCAGCTCTAATCTGCAACGCCTCATAGAGCGTTATCAAACAGCAGAAGGGTGAGAAAAACAACCATAATATAATTGCATAAAATTATATATTAACCCAAAAATGCACAAATAACATATTCTCACCACCAAAGCACCCAGATAAATTATAACAACACACAGTACAATTCACACGTATCAATTACCACTGCACATCAATTATTCACAATACAATCACACATATTCCATTTCATTAATCACATTCACAAATTCACACATAATTAATTCATGATTTATGCAGTGCACATAGACCGACACAGCGACTCTATGCACATGCCATGCGGTACCGACTTCCAATGTCTCATGTCTCATCATCAGTTCACTCAGGAACTATTGGAACCATCGCTCGTTACTGAGAATCTCAAGTAACTCCCCGTCGGGCCTACGATGTTCACCCGTCGCTTTAGGTCCTCAGGCATCGCCTCATATTTTCGAGGCACACGACGTTAAGGATTGCTTTAAGTCTCCAAAGGAGCCCACAATCGTCTATACCCATCGCTTTAAGTCCTCAGGCATCGCCTCATATTTTTTAGGCACACGATGTTATAGCATATTCCCTCAGGAATCAAACCTTCTCTCAGGACATTTCCACAATGCACATTATGATGCTTGATATACAATGACTCATGACACTCACATTGCGTCCATGCACACATTCATAATCATGCATAAATCATCAAATACCACACTTAGCATTTTCTTGCCTTACGGCCACAAATCATCCTCACAACAGCATATAAGGCATACATATCCAAAGCACACACATATAGCATAATACATGACAATTATGCACCATTAAAACGACAAAAGTCGACCATTGACACTATTCACATTTACCGACAAAATAAAATCGGCTAACAAATTCTAAACCATCATAATAAGAAATTACAGCTCAATGGATTTCCAACGCATTAAACCATGCCTCAAACCGAATCACAGATCAAAAGTTATGCAGAAAACAAAATTACACGAACAGCACTGTTCGCTGGGCGAACCTCCCTCGCGAGCATTCGCTAGCTGCTTCGCTAGGCGAACGTCCCTCGCGAGCATTCGCTAGCTCCTTCGCTAGGCGAATGTTCCAGCGAACCAAGTCAGAACCAAACAGAGCCAAAAACACCCAAAGTTCGCTAGGCGAACACTCTAGCGAACCTTCGCTCATGCCTTCGCTAGGCGAATACCCGTAGCGAACCTTCGCTACCCTTCGCTGAATGGTTCGCTAGGCGAACCCGCGAAAACCTCACTCGCTGCCACCTTCGCCCCAGGTTCGCTAGGCGAACCAAGGAAAACCCAGAATTTTCTGCGCTGTTTGAAATCCCAAAAGTGATATTTCCCAACCAAAACATTTCCCAATCAACATATATCAATCAGAACCTATCCAAATCATGCCAACAAGCAAACTACCACCTTTACATCGATTTCCAACCGTTAACCCATCGATTCTACTCATTTTATCGTTTTCGACCTAAAAGTGAAAAACATAGAAAGCAAGAGAATCATCCAAACACATACATACATAATCATATACAAGCATAGTATAATCGAGTTTTGCACCCTTACCCGATTTAATTCGATTCTAGGAATTGATCTTGATGATTTTTCCACACTATCCCAATTTTTCTCTCTTCTCCTCTTTTCTTCTCTTTTCCCTTCTTTCTTCTTTCTTTCTCTCTATTTTCTCTCTTTCCAATTCTATCTTACTAACTTAATGAAAAATATCTATGAAATGTCCAAAATACCCCCACACTCAAATATCTCGCAAACGTTCCCAAAACGGGATAAAATATATTCACGACTAAAAATAACACATTTTCACACAAAAGTCGAAATTACAATAAAATAATAATAAAATAATCCAAAAAGACTCAATAAAACAAAGTTGGCAAAACGGGGCGTTACACAATCCACTGTGAAACCCAATCTCCCACAAAAGAGTCGCCGCGAGACTGAGGGAATGAATTGAGGAAGATGTTGAAGCGGAACATAGAGATAGAGAGAGTTAATTGCGAAACGAGATGAAGTGAGAAAGAAACGAGTGGCAGTGAAGAACAAATGAAATTTTTTTTTTGTGTTGAAACAATAAGCACGTGAGTTATCTTTTGCTAGTAGATATTGTTGCTGGAAAAAATCCTATCTTGATTTGGTCTCAAAGAAGGCCCATTGTTTCTGCTTCAATACAGCCCAACATCATTTTTTTACGCCCCTTATTTTCTTTAACTTTATTTGTAATAATTTTAGAATTAATTTAGGTTAACTAATTGTTTTTGTTTAGATTATAATATGTTACTAATTGATGTTTTTTTAAATATTTGAAAGTTATTTTTTCTAATTATGTTTTATTTAGGATTTAATTTTTTTTAGGATTGTTAATTATTATTTGGATTATTTAGTTTAGATGTTTTCAATTAATTAAAAATCGCTAAAAAAATATTTTTTTAATGTTGCTTTTGTACATTATCTTTTTAATTTTGACTTTTAGAATATAATTATTTAAGATTTATTTTTGATCATTTCAATTTTAATTTTATTAATTTTATTGACTCCTAACTTTTTTGACTCGATTCCTTGGCTGGGAGTTTTGGCTATTTCTGTTTAAGCTTATGATCTCGATTTTTTTCCGACTTTTGTCTTGTTCATATCTTGTGCTTATCATTCATCTAATTCATGCATCTTCTGATATGTCATTGTTTACTTCCATGCTTCAGATTTGCTTTGTCTTATTAATTAATTTTGACCCCTGAATGTTACCTTGATTATTTGCTTGCTTGTGAATTCATATGTTCCCTTAGGATCTCCTAGTTCGACTTAATTTTCAATTAAGATTGGAGTAGGATAGACATTAGGTTCTCAATCCAAACATGACAACTCTAGATTAGAACCTCCTTTCATTCTCAATTTTAGGACCATCATTACAGATTTGGAAGAAGGTATTCGAGTGGTTGAACATTGAGACGATGAGCGAACCGGGCTGTTGTCGTTTTTTCCTGTCCTGGATGACGAACATGAAAAGCATGACATCCCTAGAAACAAGTGCTGCTATCTGGATTATATCTTGCTGGAATATTTAGAAGAGTCGAAATAATATCATGTTTAACGATGAGATTTGTAACATCGAAAGCATATTCCATAGTATTATTGCGTCTTCCTGGAAGTGGTTAGCTATCAGTAAACATGGGACGACTGTCTGTAATTTTTACGATTGGCCGAAATATCCGTTCGATTTTATTTAAGGTTGAGGGGTGGGGCTGTGTTGAGTATTCTTCTTCAGTCTCCTGTTTTTTTATTTGTATTTCCAACTCTGTATTGAGTGTTGAGAGATCCCCTTAATCTCTCTTTAGAATGATATTTGCTTATTAAAAAAAACACTGTTAGTTTCTCCCCTTATTTTATTCTATTCCCACAATAACAGTAATTATTCAATCAACAAAATAGTATTGAGAAGAAAATGTGCCAAGTCAACTAAAGTTTGATTGATTGTTCTTACATATCCAAAATCTTATTGCTAGCTAGCTACAAGTAGTAAGATGAAAATGGATTCCGGACAAGAACAACGGTTTTGGATAGACCAACGTTATTGGAGATTTGTTGTTTTTATCAATTCGAGTACAGTCAGAGATTAACATTCATACATTTCGGACATTAGGCTTTTTTTCTCCTTTAATAGTTTAATAGTCAGAATTTTATTCTTTAAAGCACAATAAATGACATGTCATTAAGTTTTATATGCTAGATCCAGTCTTATCTTAAAATTGAACCAAAATATGCACTTAAATAGTCCTAAGTTTAACTTAAAAAAAAAAGTAAAATGAAAGAATAAAATAAATAGGTTATAAACGAGTTGTCAAGTTCTCAAATTTGGTGTGTTGCATGAACCCTCAACAAGTTAAAGGGAATGAATATTTTTCTCTCTAGCGAATCAAGAATCAGTTAGTGAAATAATGCAAGTTGGAATTTCAGCCTTGACGTATTTTCAACTTATAAATACATTGAAAAACATGAATTTCAAGAGCATCGACAATCAAATATGAAATGTGATAGTTAAAATATTAATGCTCAAAAGTCTTGCATGAAGAGGCAGAGAGAGTATATTTGAGCCAGGATGACTTGCCGGCATCTACTGCAAAAATGAAAGGGCGTTGCTGGTGAGGAATCTTGGCTTATATTTGCTCTCTTTCCACTCATATGAGACTCATTCAAGAGCTTCAAATATAGGTGACAGAAACAATAAATTCAACTGAACTTTCCTATATCCTTTCCTCCTTTCTTCCATGATGCTTCATTTTTCTTTTCTTTGCTGCAAATTCTGAACTTGTTGCTGGCGAGGTTTCCGGTCCAATTCAATAATATTCTCTCCATAAAATTTTGTCTTTTTTTTGGTTAATTATACGATCCCTTGCTATTAGGGCGAGATTTGGTTTTGCCTCCCTGAAATAATTTTTTTTTAACGCCCTGTCACCAAACCAAGATTCTATTTTCACTCCCCTCTGTTACTGACTGGACGACGGAATCTGCACATGTGGACTATATTAATTTGCTGACTGGATAAATTTTGAATTAATTTTTTTTTACTTTTCGTTTTGGTATTAATTTTTTTAAAATTTTCATTTTGTTTTTAAATATTATATATTATTTTTTTTTCGATTTTTTTAAATTATATATTTTTTATTTTTTGTATTAATTTTTATTACTTTTTCTTAAATTAATTTTAAATTAATTATTAAAATAAAGGTGACAGAAACAAGAACTTCAACTAAACTTGCATGTCTCTTTTCATGGATTCTCTATGATGATCCATTTCTCTTTTCTTTGCTGCAAATTCTGAACGAGTTGTTGGTGAGATTTCCTGTTTCAATTTTACTCTCTTTCCAATCATGTATAGGATTTTGGCCAAACTTATGGCTTCCAGATTGAAATTAGTGGTGGGAAAGCTTATTTCGAGGTGTCAATCTGCTTTTATTCCTAGTAGAAACATGTTGGATAGCGTTCTTGTTGTGAATGAAGTGATTGATTACGCCAAGAGGTTTAAGAGGAGTTGTATGATTGTCAAAGTGGATTTTGAGAAAGCTTATGATTGTGTGTCATGGGATTTCCTAAGGTACATGTTGAAAAGAATGGGATTCGGAGCCAAATGGCGAAGTTGGATTGAGGCTTTAGTGTTTAATAGTTCGATGTCTGTTTTGGTGAATGGTAGCCCGACGAATGATTTCTCGGTCTCTAGAGGTTTACGCCAGGGGGATCCTCTTTCCCCGTTCCTTTTCTTGTTGGTGGCGGAGGGTTTGACGGCTATTGTTAAGATGGCCTCTTCGGTGGGGGACTTTAAGGGGTTCTATGTGGAGGAAAATACTAAGGTTGATATCCTCCAATTTGCCGATGACACAATTTTAATCGGAGAACCTTCTTGGAACAATCTCTGGACGCTTAAAGCTATCCTCCGCGGTTTTGAGATTATTTCCGGGTTGAGGGTCAATTTAAACAAGAGTACGGCGATACTAAAAGAGCTATGCGTTTAGCGACTCCTCTCCATTCCCAGAGTAAGGTGTCTCTTTGGTGGAGGGATCTTTGTGCGGTTGGTCATGAACCAAATTGGTTCACGTCGTCTTTTTCGTGCAAGCTTGGGGCGGGTTACACTTTGGAGTTTTGGTTTGATTGTTGGATAGGTACTTTGCCTTTCAACATTCTCTTTCCGGACTTGTTTCTCTTGGTTGAAGAGCCTCATGTGAAGGTGGCGGAGATGGGGTTTTGGTTTGAGGATGAGTGGCGGTGGTTGTTCCCGCTTCTTAGCATCCACGATGATGATCTGGCGGCAGTCCAACAGACCGATTTGGGGTTGCTTTTGGAGCAAGTGAGGTCGGTCAACTCCCGCGCCGATAGCTTTGTTTGGTGGAAAAACGTCAACGGTTTTTCGGTTAGTAGTGCTTATAATTCTATTCTTTCGTCTCTTACTCCAAATTCGGAATTGAATGACAACATTTCTCTAGCTTTTTCTCGTCTTTGGAGTACGAAAGTACCTAGTAGAATTTCAATTTTTGGGTGGAGAATGATTTGGAATAGACTTCCTACGAAGCGGGAATTGTGGAAACGTGGTATTTTGACGGGTCCACATTCTTTGGTGTGTCCGTTGTGCTTTGGAGTTGAAGAAGATGTAGATCATCTTTTCTTGACTTGTCCTATTTCTAGAGGTTGGTGGAGAACTTTGTGCGATTGGCTCCGCGTGGATCATATTTCTTCGGCTACTTCTATTGTGGAGGGCCTTCTTTTGTTAGATAAGAATTGTAAGGCGGCTTGGAAGTTGGATACCGGTTGGTTTTTTGGATTAGTCGTTTGTTGGGTAATTTGGAAATGTAGAAATGATATTCTTTTTGAAGGTTTTTTCTTGTTCAATTTGGATGGGGTGGGGCTTGTTAAGAAATTATCTTGGGAGTGGTCGTTGGTTTTGTTTAGAGGTGGTCTTAAGGTTTCGTGGTCGGATTGGTGTGTTGATCCATCGATTGGTTTTGGTTGAGTTGGTTAGGTTGTGGTGTCTTTTGATTGTGGTTGAAACATTTAATTTCTTTGTATTTTTGGTTTAGCACCCCTAGTGCTTTTTAATTCAACCCCTTTACTTATCAAAAAAAAAAAATATTTAATAAACGTGGAATTTAAGTTTTTTCCAATACACACCCTCATATTCAACACTATTGAATTTGATGCAAAGATATAAATGATGTTGGTCCGAATTATTGATCCGTGGGACTCGAATTTTCCAATTCATCAAACTCTAGGGTGAGTCAGCATAGTCGTGACCTAACTAAATTAATTACAATAGCTTATAAATATTAGGTAAGCCATTTCCAATAACAATTGAATTGGTTTCTATCAGTTCAATAAAAATATCTCAACAACATTCTCTCTTTAACTTTTTTAGAATATTCTAGATAACGAAATCTCCTATCTTCTTACATTTTTAATATGGTATCAAAAACCTATGATCCATATCTATGATTTTCAATTATGAAACCAAACACTCGTCTCCAAGATGAATCTACAACAAAGAACATCTTCAAAACCTTCAATCGCATCAACATTACACCTAATAATATAGATTTGAATTCTAATGCAAATAAAAGTGTCACCAAAACTACACCACGTGGCACAATAAATTGGTTCAATTGCTCATCACGAGGCACTCAAAACTATTCTCAACATCTGTAATATGCTTAATATACCTTTACGATCAAACTTGGATTTCTGTATTGCTTGTTATCTAGGCAAAGATCAAAAACTACCTTCTTTTACTTTAACTTCCATTTATTATGCTTCTTTTGAATTGATTTTCGCAGAATTTTGGGGTCCTATTCCTTTTACCTCTTCATAAGGTAAGAAGTACTCACTAACTTGTCATGATGTCTTCACCAAGTACACATGATCTTTCTCACTTAAGATGAAATAAGAAGTCAACACAATTTCCATAAATTGCTCACACTTATTGCAACTTAATTCAATACTAAGGTTATATCAGTACAATTTGATAGAGGTGGGGAGTTTAAACTCTTATCTCAATTGAAGACTTGTTGGAAGAGGGATTTTATCAGCACCAAGGATTTGACTTCCAAGATACTTTCTCCTAGTCAATTAATAATTGAACTCACCCTTGGTATTTATTGAAAGTAGGGGGTTCGTGGTTCATGAATTGTACTGAACCAAACCACATTTATGGTTTAATTCAGTCTACAATAACCATTTCAATAAAAATACAGTTAACTGCTAAAATTGTTTCAATTCAGTTTAAAACTAGTTTAGAATCGGTTTGTGTTTATAAACTAGTTTATAATCAGTTTGCAATTATAAACCAATTTTATAATTTCAACTCTTTTAAAACCAATTTTTTTAATTTCATAAAAAAATGTTAATTTAAAAAAAAAAATTTATAATTTTTGAAAATTTTATTCAAAAAATAGTAACTTTTTATTTTTCTAAAAAAAAGAAAAAAAAATCAAAATAAATTATTTTCATTTTATATAAAATTTTTGGAAAGTCTTTTTTTTTTAATTTGATATAAAATTTCTATTTTAGATTGTTGTATAAGTTTTTTTAATCTTCAACCTGCGTTTAGCTTTGATATTATAGTTTTAAAACGATTAACTAATTAATCTATTATAAATTTGACTTGTTCTTAAAAAAGAGGATAATACTTAATTTAGTTAATTTAGTGATCAAACAGTATACAACATCAAAGGGAAAATATTAAAAACCTAAACCCAACCATATCACAAATTCATGTTTATGATTTAGGATACTGGAGTGGTTGTTGAAATTTTAGTATAAGACACAAATAGTGAGAGAAAGTTAAATATTGTATATTCCTTCTTTGTTATTTTTTATAACGAATATTCGTTTTGATCATTTATTTATTTATTTTAATCATTTATTTATTTTAAATGTTGAACATTAACCATTCATGAGAGATTTTTGTAAATTATAGAATTTGTTTACAACTTTCTTCACAAATAACTTACCTTTAAATTTCCGAATAAAAAGTTATCAGAATAAATTTATTTTTTTCATTTTTTTTTTTATTTTGGGAATTTTATTTAATTTATAATATTTTTTTTCTTCAGTTTTTCTTCTTCTTGTATGAAAAATTTATTTATACAAATAAAGCAGATTATAAAAGAAAACTGGTTATGAATCGATTTTAAACTGAATTAGAATTGTTTAATTTCAATGGTTCAGTTCATTAAACATTTAAGTGATTCAGTTTTTTTATGGTGCAATGCAATTCAATTTAATAATATAGTTTGGTTCCTCAACTCGAGTTTTTTTACCTATCTGCCGCTATATTGAAAATAAAACACCAAAATATCATTAGTTAAAATTTTTTTTCAGATATGTCATGCTTCTAGATTGAGCTCGACAAACCATTAGATGAACCAACGAATCTAGCCCACGAAATGAATAAGCCAGTGAAGAAAATTTTCTTTTTAATTTTTATTGATTAAATAGTTTAAAAATGATTTTAAAATTTGTAAAATGATTTTCATATTTTAAATAATAATAATAAACATTTTCATTAATGTTATAATATAATAAAATATTTTAATTAATATTTAAATTAAATATATTTTTTAATCGTATGTAATATATTTTCTTATATAATATTTAACACTTAATTAATTAATTAATATTATTATTTATTAAATAATATGTAACAAATAACAATTTTATTAATATTATTGAAAAGATAAGATACATTAAGTGGGTTTAAATAAATGACCTCCTGTTCCACACCGTGTACTGTTTTTTTTACAATTCCCTCTGCCTAAGTCTTGGGTTTGCTGTCTTTGAGAAGATGAAGTAGAGTCGGAAGACAACTCTTCATTTTGATGTGATGTATTGACAACCATGTCCATATCCACATCAGCAACAGAAAAGCCTATCCACTCCGTGAGCTGATCATCGGTGAAGTTAAAATTGGAGACTGACTGTGTAGGTGGGTTGAAGATGGCTGAAGGTCTATGTTGAATGAGAGGATAATAAACATCTTCAGTGTTGTATATAGAAGTAGGTTGAGAGAGTGAAGGGTTATATGTTTTTTGTTGAGATTGGGGGTATTAGTTGGCAAAGTTAGGTCGAAGAATTGGAGTGTATTGTATGGATGGTTGAAGTGTGGTTTGTTGTTGATATTATTGGTGGAAGTAGTAGTTAGTTTGAGTGGTTGAGGTGTGAGGTGTTAGTTGTTGAGATGAGGTGACATAACATGCGTGTTGTGGTGTGGTTTAGGTGTGATGATATGTTTGTTGGGGTAGTGTGGTTTGGGTGTGATGGTATGTGTGTTGGGGGAATGAAGATGTTTGGGATTGAAATAGTGATGGGTTCATTTGGGGGATTTCATGATGTATGGGCGGCGAGGATGTTTGTTGTGTTGAAGAAGAGGCATATTGACGGGGGTAGTATAGAAACTGAGTCTGAGAAGCATGCATAAATGAAATTGATCTAATCCATTGAATATATGCCTCGCTATGCACATAAGCACTATTGACCATGTTTCAATTCAATGTCAAATGTCTTCTGTTTTTCCACTCGTTGTTCTCATCTTTATTCAGATTGTGCCAATGATCTCCTCATGTATTAGGCATTTTTGTTTCATGATGTTCAACTAGACAATTTAGGTGAGTAGGGATTTCTTGTTCATATCCAAACAAAAATTTGACCATATCTGCTTGATGCATTTCAAGAGTATGAAAACAGATGATTGATGTCGTCGCAGTCCAAACCCGACTATCATCAAGAACGCAAGGTGGGTAGTGAGGGTATGACCTCCAAATAAACTGTTACACAAAATTTAATAGTCATAGTGCAAATACATATCTCATAAACTATTTAGAGAGTGTACGATAACAAACTTGCATCGTTCGACCTTAGTCTATCTAGTGCGAACCGATATCCACGTAGATGAAAACGAGAATTTTTTGATAAGCCATTCCTCGTTGAGCAAATCTTGCAATTTCAAAATAAAGAAATGTGATAAAATTATCGGTTTAAATTTATATGCATATAAATAGTGCAAGTATAAATTATATTTACCTTACTCCATACGGATAAGATAGTACATGTGGACGCATTTTTTGGTGAATCGGAGACCATGCTATTGGATTAACGTGACTTGCAAATCAAATATTGCCACTGAACTTTAATTTTTCCAAAGGGAAGGGCTAAAGAAAGAAAAACTTACAAGTATTCAATGTGAAACAATGCAATAAGAGATCTAATGTTCGGGGGTTGGTTATACAAAGGGAAGGTACTAGTACCCTAAGTATCTATAGTATCCTATAGGAACCTCTTAAAATATTTGTGTTATTATTTTAAGTTATTTGCTATTGAATTGGTAATTTTCTGGTGTTTAGATGAGATTTGGGAGTGAATTTGGTTGAATTTTGCAGCAGAAGTTCTGCAGGAAAAATTCTGGGTTTCGCTGCTCATACGCGTATCATGCTTGACATTACACGTATTGGTTTGGGCAATACACGTAGGGCAAGGGGGAAATGAGGGCAATACGCGTATGGAGCACATTTTTCACGGCCTTCTGCTGATTTGCGTAATGGTACGCGTACTTGGCAAGGCATTACACGTATCAAGTGAGGCATTACGTGTATGGAGTTTTAGTGGATTTTTTGGGAGAAATCAGTCTCTGCCCATACGCGTAGCACTTTGGGCATTACGCGTATGGAATGGGCGAGGGAGCTGGGCGGTACGCGTATGGCCTAAGGCAATACGCGTATGACCAAAGAGGGTGTAGAATGGTTCCCGTTTTTGCGTCCGATGCCGTAACTTTTGATCCGTAACTCGGATCGAGGCGTTCTTAGTACCGTTAGAAAGTTATTAAGATGTTCTCTCTTATTAAAAATGGGTTTGAGATTGTTGGCCGATTTAATTATGTCGGAAATTTGGAAATGTGTCGTTTTGTCAACTTTTACCGTATGGGATTGTTGTTTTATCATGCAATATGCTTCATATATATATCGTAGAACTTGTGTGATGTTATACGATGTGAATGCATGTGATGAAATGTTGTGATGATGGTTTGTGGCCTAAGGGCAAGAAAATGCATTGTGTTGTGTTTGATTGTATATGCATGATTATGGATGGGTATATGTGTGCATTTGAGTGTCATGAGTCATTGTATGCCAAGCATCATGATATGCATTCTTGTGATGTCGTGTGCCCTAGTCGGTGTGAGCGACGAAACGATCCATTAACGTCGTGAGCCTTATACCAAGAGGGCCTAAAGTGACGGGGAACATCGTTTTCCCGACGGGGAGTTACACTAAGTAACAAGCGATGATTCCAATAGTTCCTGAGTGAACTAATGATGAGAATGATGGAAGGAACGGTACCGTATTGCATTGCATAGAGTCGTTGTGTCGGTCTCTGTGCATTTGTATAAATCATGAATGGATTGATTTTGTGTGGAATTGTGAATGGAATTGATGAGTTGAGATATATATATATATATATATGTTGGTGATAAATGTATTGTGCACGATTGATATGCCTTTGTGATGGATGTATGAGATATGATTTGTGTTGGTTTGCATTTGAGTTATGGTGTAAGTTGTGGTGAGAATGCTTTACATGTGTATTTTTGTGTTATTTTATAATTGTATGCAATTATATTATGATTGTGTTTCTCACCCTTCTGCTGTTTTTAATGCTCTATGAGGCATTGCAGATTAGATGCTGGAGGTCTTTTAGTGAAGCTTAGGTCTTCATTCTTTTGTCGGTCGGCTCTGATATGTAGCACCGGATAGTCGGGGAGATCGTTTGTGATTATGTGTATATGTATATGTTCTTTTTGGGATTGTACATGTATGACTCTGTGTATGACAGACAAACCTTTATGTTATATATATATATATATATATATATATATATATATATATATATATATATATATATATATATATATATATATGAGATTCAGTTGCAGATTTTCCGCTTTTATTCTGTATCTGAATTGTGGGTGTTAGGAACTGAGTTCCTCTGTTATGTGCTACCTGATTGTTGCGTATCTATATGAGCAGGTTGTTGTATTTTGTTTCAATTGATGTGATGCCTCCGTCTATGCCATGAATGTTTTAATTATACTCTGATTATTTGTTATCGCTTTAATTAATTGGGGGTGTTACAAGAAGAAGATCAAAGTTTTGCGAACTGATGGAGGTGGCGAATACACTTCGAAGATGTTTGAAAAATTCTATGCAGAACATGGTGTTGATCACGAGGTAACTGCTTCTTATACTCCTCAACATAATGGAATTACTGAAAGAAGAAACAGAACCATAGTGGATATGGCAAGATGTATGCTCAAGCAGAAGAATTTGCCAAAATCTTTATTGGGTGAAGCTGTTTCGATTGCAGTTTATATCCTGAACAGGTGCCCTACCAAGAAATTGAAGAACAAGGTTCCTGAAGAAGTGTGGAGTGGAAAACGACCATCAGTGAGTCATCTGAAGGTGTTTGGCTCTATGTGTTACAAGCATGTTCCTGATGCAAGAAGAAGGAAGCTTGATGACAAGAGTAAACCTATGATTCTGGTAGGATATCATAAGACAGGTGCATGCAGGCTATTCAATCCAATTAATGAGAAAATTGTGTTGAGTCGAGATATTGTGATTGATGAAAATTCTTCCTGGGATTGGAATTCTAATAATTCAATTAACAAGCCATTGATGAGCTCTGATTTTCGACGATGAAACTGATGAAGTCGAAGTTGAAGGAATTGCTCAGAATCAAGTCGAAGTCGAAGTAGAAGCAGTTGCTGACATTCCCGATACAGAGGTTGTGGCCGAAACAAGCCAAAGACCTCGGCGAAATAGAGTTCGTCCAGCAAGACTTCATGATTATGAAGTGATTGGTGATGATGAAGTCACACCAGATGGCGAATTAGTTCATTTTGCTTGCAGGTGCTGAACCAATCAACCATAACGAAGCTTAAAAAATTCAATAGTGGAAGTTAGCTATGGTCGAAGAGTTATAGGCAATCGAAAGAAACAACACATGGGAGTTAGTCGAATTGCCAGCACATACAAAATCTATCAAAGTAAAGTGGGTTTTCAAGTTAAAACACAATGTTGATGGGTCGATAGAAAGACATAAAGCAAGATTAGTAGCTCGAGGATTTCTTCAAAGAGAAGGACTTGACTACTCTGAAGTATTTTCTCCAGTAGCAAGACTGGAGACTGTTCGACTAGTGGTAGCATTGGCATGTAACCAAGGTTGGTTGACATTTCACCTAGATGTGAAGTTAGCTTTTCTGAATGGTCCGTTAGACGAAGAGGTCTATGTCACACAACCTCCTGGGTTTGTGATTCAGAAGGAAGCGAGTAAAGTATATAAGTTGCACAAAGCACTCTATGGCCTCAAGCAGGCACCTAGGGCATGGAACAAGAAGATCGACTCATACTTAGTCGAATTGGGATTTGTAAAATGCAAGTCTGAGTATGGTGTCTATGTTCAGGTTGTAGCACAAGATATAACAATCATCTGCTTATATGTCGATGACTTGTTAGTAACTGGAAATAGCCTGAAGAACTTGTCGAAGTTCAAAGAGAAGATGAAGAAGGAATTTGAAATGTCAGATCTAGGAAAATTGTCTTATTTCCTAGGCATGGAATTTCATATGTCGAAGTAAGGTATGGTGCTACATCAAAGGAAGTATGTCAAAGAGATACTCAAGAGATTCAGAATGGATGATTCGAATCCTGCATCCTCACCTGTCGAACCAAACTTGAGTTGGAGAAGCATGGAGAAGAAGACAAAGTTGATGTAACTTTGTTCAAACAAATAGTTGGATCTCTGAGATATGTGTGCAATAGTCGACCTGATATAGGTTTCGCAGTCGGATTAGTGAGCAGATTCATGAGCGAACCTAGAGTGTCACACATGAAAGCTACAAGAAGAATTCTAAGATACTTAAAATGAACAACAGAATTTGGAATTATATTTCGACGAGATTCTGAAGGCAAAGGAGCAATAGTTAATTGCTTTTCAGATGCAGATTGGTGTGGAGATAAGGGAGATCGAAGAAATACAACTGACTATTTCTTTCAAGTATTTGGTGCCCCAATCTCATGGTGTTCGAAGAAGCAACCTGTGGTGGCATTGTCATCGTGAGAAACTGAATATATAGCAGGATCCTATGATGCATGTCAAGCAATTTGGATCAGATCAGTACTTGAAGAAATGGAGGTCGAAGTGAAGAAACCACTTGTGTTGCAAATCGACAACAAGTCAGCAATAAATCTGGCGAAGAATCCAGTTTTACATGGAAGGAGTAAACATATCGAAGCCAGATTTCACTTCTTAAGGGAAAAGGTAAATCGAGGTGAACTTGAAGTTAGGCACTGCTCAAGTGAAGCACAGTTGGCTGATATTTTCACCAAAGGATTGAAGATCGACAGATTCCTGAATTTGAGAAAGAAATTAGGAATAGTTCAGATCGACTAACGTAGGTTCGACAACTTGGATTATGGGGTGTGTTGAAATATTAAATTAGATTTTATTTAATATGATTAGATTTGATTAGATTTAATATTTAGATATAATTCAAGTTGTGTTAACCCAAGCCCAATTAGGGTTGTATATAAATAGACCTAACTTGTATCATTATTTACACAATTAAATAATACAAATCCTTATTTCCTTATTCTCTCTTTCTCTCCTCACTAAAAGTGCCTTACGCACTAACACATGGACATAGAACGTACAAATAATGACTTAAGTACATGGACATAGAACGTATGGACATAGAACGTACAAATAATGACTTAATGATGAAGAACACGTATGAAGCACATATTCTTATGATTAATTAATTAAGTCAAAATGTTATCAGATACGATCTTCTGATAAGCTATATTTTTGTGAGAAAAAAAATGTTGACATTGACAATACCACACCATAAACGAAACACATGGGTAACCACTAGCTGCTTTAATTCCCATTGTTATATTCTATTCCCACAACAAGTAAATATTAATCAATCAACAAACATTTTTGGCAAGAAAATGAGCCAATTGTCAACTATATTTTTCTTCTGTAGCATAAATTTGATTCTATATGTACCACAATAACGGTTTTGTATAAGAAGAATCAAGGACTGATACATTGGTTAAAGGGGGTCAATGTCTAATATGGAATATTTCCTTTGAAGAAATTGAAACTATAAATACATGTCCAAATGAAGGGTATGATACCTTGATTAATATATAAAAAAGAGATAAAAAGTATGGTCTGAATAATTTTTATACCATGCAACTGTGTTAGAGCTTGCCATAAAAAAGGCCTATAAATGTTGATTTGAAGACACCGTGACTATGTTCTATGTGTCTTGTTAGTTCATTTGAAGAGTTGTGGTGCAAGGACTGTATTTTGTAGAAACAATATGTTATTTTCATTTGTTATTTTCTTGCTGTGTGTTTGTGAATTATTAATATCTAGTCATCAATGAGTCGTTTTCATTTTTATTTTCTTGACAAAAAACAAATATATTTATTTTTGTATTTAGGTTTATTTGACACGTTATGGTTACATTTTTGATGAATTATCTAATATTTTTTACCGTGTTTTAGATTTTTTAGTATATCATCCCTCGTTTAAATTTTAAAGGTAAAAGAAAAATAATTATATTATTAGGAGTCTAATATATTTCCCTTACACTTGAAAGATTTTTACCATTATCACAATCGACTACAGACGACTTAAGATAACATAATCTTATAATTCCTTGCATTACCTCCTTTAAGAGCTTCATTGTCTTAAATCTTTAAGGATTAGTTTGCTTCAGAGTTTTGAAAAAATTACAAAGTGCTTTGTTTATAAACCTAATACATCTCGATTTTTATAAGTTATTGACATTCCTAAGAAAAAATAATGAAAATAGCACTTATTTTTAAGTGTTTTTTTTTTATAAGCACATCCTTTAATAAGAGATTAAAGAAATCTCAAACCAAAAAGGATTATAACAATCAACAAAAGGGGATAATGCCCAAAAACCTACACCAAACCCTTCAACTAAAAGTTACAAAAAATAAAAAGAAAATTTAGTACATTCGTACAAACGACCACTACAAAAAAAAAAAGACTTTAGACAACAAACAAAAACCGTTGCTATATATTAAAAAACCGTGGTTGGAACGTTTAGACTACGGATTTCTAGGTGTGGCGTGTGCCATCATTGCCTTTTCCCATAAGCGACGGTTTTGTTCCATTTGCCCACGGATTTCTTTAACCGTCACCTAAAGTGTGTGAATATACGACGATTTTCATGAGTAGTTTGCAGCCACGGTTTATTTCAGGCTACAACTATAAACTATCGCCTATTCCTTAAAACCACTACTGTAAAACGTTGCCTATACTTAAAGCAACCAAATCATCTGGTACACATGATGTTTCTTTGTTATACAGACTTTAAACCAATATTTTAAATTATAAAAATTATCTATATTATATTACTGATAATAAGATGATTTTTTATTCTTTACATTTCAGAATTTTAATACAAACAAACAATTAAGTTAAACTCAAAAAGTTAAAAATAAAATAATTAAAACCCATCTCAAATAACAACTATAACAATTATAATGTCATTTTAAAATCTCTGCTATGTAATATTATAGTTTACGTATCCTAAAAATCAAACTCATACATTATTCATCATCTAACAAAAATCTTTAAAAAATTAAGGTCATGTACAAAACAAAGGTTCCCATTATCAATGATCACAAAAAAAAAGATGGATGTAATTGGCCTTATAAAATTCTTCTATCCACGTCAGCTCTGATCCAGCTCTGAACTGTTCCTACAATATTAATTGTTCTAGTTGAATAACTTCCATGCACTGCTCGAACACGACTGGGAGCAGTGAGTTCATGTCTTAACTTAACAATTGAATAACCTAAAATTTAAGTTCCAATCAAAACAATTCAATAGTGTTTAATTAAAAGTGATAACAACACACATTTATACATATCTTACTTAGAAATAAAAGATGCACTTGTATGCATAGTTCCACAAGTAAAAAAGTGTCTAGTAATTCTATCATCTTAAACTTTGTTCTTCATAAATAAGTTATGACTAAAAAAATTAATAGTGTATTTTAAAAGTTCAATAGTAAAATTGAATGTATAAAATAGAAACATACACTCTAAAGATTTAGCTGCCTTTAATTAGAAGAAGTAATGCAATCCTAACTAGAGGGAAGCTCTAGGAAAGAGCTTAAACTACTTGGAAACTCAGTCCCTATCTCGGGCAATGAGAGAGAACAAGTAACCTCTTATTTAATAGCTAGCAATTATACATATTATTCTATATTGTACTAAAACAAGAATAAGAATTATATTTAGATCAAAACTACATGAAATAAACTTTATAACTCTAAATTTTTGGCATAGTGATCTCTCTGGAATTTTTTTAGATTAATGAGAGCAAAAAATCAGTATAGTAGAAAACCAATAAAAGTAAAAATAAATTCTCAAAATAAGAATGATTGTATTTTAAAGCTCATTAGCATCACCTAAAAGGCATTTACTATGCCAAGTAAGAGAAAAGACAGCGCTTTTTTTGGCCTTTAACAGCGCTTAAAAGCGTTGTCTAAGGTGGCACTGCTGTAAGTAAAGACAGCGCTTTTTTTATGCAAAAGCGCTGCTAAAGGCCTGCTTTAGGCAGCGCTTTCTAACGTAGGCCTTTAGCCGCGCTTTTTCCTGGAAAAGCGCGTTCTAAAGTGGGCCTTTAGCAGCGCTTTTTCAGGCCTTTTAGCTTTCTTTTGGCATATTTAGGCAGCGCTTTTTTAGGAAAAGCCGCTGTCTATTGTCCCCCTTTAGAAAGCGTTGTCTAATGTTTTTTTATATCACTTTAAGGTCGCTTTTAGGGGAAAGCGTTGTCTATTGTGTACTATAGGCAGCGCTTTTTCTAAAAAGCGCTTTCTTTTCTTCATGTAAAATTTTTCTTTTGAAAATCACTTATTTAAAAATCTGAATTTAGGAAGCGTTTTTTGTTTAAAAGCGCTGCCTATTCCTTATTTTTTAGAAAAAAAAATTCTGGAAATAATACCATAATTCTGTATAATTCAAGCCTTTCTTTCAAACAACCTTCTTTATATAACATTCAACAAACCTTTATTTCAACACATAGGCCTTATATTTCAACCATTGAGCCTTTATTTCAACAAACAATCCTTTATTTAAACATAGACATTATATACCATTATAATCCAAAATATATACACCATTACCATTCAACACATAAACCTTTTGTTATAAATCAACACAAGCATGCATCATATATACACCAATCCATAATTCTAATAACAATTTGTTCACTTAGAAATCATTTAACTTCTAAAGATTCCTAACTATACACAACATTCCAAAACCACTTTTCTCAACATTTCATAACTATACCACATTCCAAAACTATAAACAACATCTTCCATACCTTATATGATTCTTTCTCAATAAAGTATTCACATAATTCCTCCTTGATTCCTCCCAACTTCTCTTTCGAGTAATAAGCACATTTGTATTCATCAAAGTATTACATAATAAAACATAATATGCATGATTTTGTTAAAAGTCATAAATTATATGAAATATTCGATAAATACTAAAATAAATCCTAAGTTATAAATCCATACCAAGATTGGAATCTCTATTTGATCCAAATGAAGAATTTCTCTCATAAACCTCAAAACATAATAACCGCAATCTATTCCGTTACACTGACGAGCACACTACACAGAAAAACAAGTAATGTTACCTCCATATCAAGTACCATCCCTATTATATGCAAAATTGTGAAAATTAATATACCTCCAATCTGGTCCAAGTAATGTTGTTTGCTTTAGACCGTGGTACTCGAGTTTCTCTTTGTGATCGGAATACTCGTATTGCTCTAACAAAATAAAAACATATATTTAGAACAATCTCACAGAAATAATTAAATATACAAATACACACGAATATTTAGAAAAATCTCACTTACGTATCAACCATATTCTTCATATCAGGATATGTTGTCCAATCACCATCCAATGAATTCAGAAAATACACTACTTCTTTTGTAGGATTAATAGCAACCAACAACCAGTGACCACTGTAAAATAAAACAAATGTTAAGATGGAAATTTTCTACGCAAAAGATACAAAGATTAGAATGAAATTAGAAGGAAAATCTAACTCGTTGCCAATATTATACGGTAAAAGACACAAACCTTCTGTATTGCAGGTGTCATACCCTAATTTTTGACCCTAAGATTCCGTTTTCATTTTACATCGTCTGCATAGCATATCACATCATTTCTAGGTCAATCATCCATGCATAGCTAACCAATTTATCAGACTTGTGTTTGTCTGTCTTCCTTTGTGAATATAGGGTTGCTGCAGAAGGTTCAAAGGTTATGAAGGTTGTATGTGTGTGCTCATGGGGACTATGGTCCTTGCAATTTGTGTGGAATTCCTATGGAAACGAATGAGGGGAGTACCCTAATGCTTATAGTCCAACAGTCGTGACGTGATTCATGGCCTAAGTTGTAGGATGGTGTCAACTTTAAGATAATTCGTCCAGAAGGTTCATGGCATGTTGGGATTAAGATTATGAACAAGTCATGAATGGACCCGTTGTGCTTCAAAGTAATACAAGGTAAATTTGCCTCAGAATTTCTCGGAAGGTTTCAGGGTTTAATCTTGAAGATATAGTGCACTGATCTCCAACTCGGGTTTGTTGGACTTTCGTACATTATAGTTTGTAGTCTGGGATTTCAAGTTTGGTTGCAATATGGTGTCATTTGAGGAGCATTATTCTTTGAAGGAGTTTGGACGTTATTAAGAGTTATTCATGGTTACAAATTCAAGCATAAAAGTTCAAGTTATATTCACCACCAGTCAAAGTACAAACTCAAGAATTCAAGATACAAGAGATTTTTAGATGGTTGTCATGATATTCTAAGCTCAAGATTCATTCAAGTAAACTCAAATTCCTTCAAGGATTACAAATTTCATAGAAGTCAACTAGGAGATTTATATTATATTACAAGTCAAATTCAAGAATTCTTTACAAGATATCCAAGAGTTCCCTATAGCCTTCTTCAAGCCATACAAGTGTCCGGATTCACGTGTCATAAGTTGTGGTCATAAAGGGTTTTATTTTATAAAAAAAAAAGAATTTGCAATTTGAATTCATAAGAGTAAAGTAATCCATAAGAACACAATCAAGAGGGAAGCTCACATATTCACACTAATTTTAAAATCTCCTATTATAAAGGCACATGATAATTGGAGTGCATCAACCTTCAGACGTTGCGAAGCTGCCACCGAAAGTTCATTTTGTATAAACAACAACATTTCCATTCCTAGATTTTGGGGTGACCTAGAAATCAAACCCAAGTATCCAATGTTTGACGGCTGGAAAATTGCTCCCCACTGTAGGACGTCATGTTTCGCATTGATGGAAGTTTGTCCTACCAGAACAACACCCAATCAACCATAACTCAACAAGCAACGACAATAAGAAGGGATCTGAAGTAAATTAAAGAGTAGAAATCAGAAAGGATAACACATAATAAGCATTAAAAAGAGAAAAGTTGAATAGAAGTAGAAATGGATATTTAAGGCTCACGTGCATCATTACCTTCCACAAGTCAACTAATGTGTCGACATTGCAAATGTTAGGTGGACCGCAGAACTGCTGTAAATCACCAAAACACCATCTCACGACCTTCGTCATTCCATCGATCCAGTAATTTCTCATCCCTGCAAGTTAAGGTAAGAACGATTTGTTGTTTGAAATGGAAGAATAAAGTTGAACTTTGTGATTGAAAAGATTAGTGTTGCTGCTAGAGTCCATTCCATCCTGTGTCACTTGTGGCTAGCTGGTAGCTTGAAATCAAAGTCAGATGAGTGTTACTACTGGCTGGTGATTTAGAATCGATTCCCTGCACAATCAAACACCATCAAAGAGTCAGTACAACCCTGATAAAGTGGGGCATATTCCCAGGAATCACATGTTTGATAAGAATAAGTCTAATTCAAGGAAAACTAAATGCAAGACAGTAACAACCAATACTAGAATTTTCAAATCATCCTCTCCACATTCCATCAAGACTGCGCTCATGTTTTGCAAACAGAAACAAATTACCAAGCTGCATGCACTGATGATCCACACTCTACAGAGGTTCTTAGCTTTGAATCAAAGGTTGTGGAGTCAGTAGAAGGATTTGTAGGTTCCTGTCCATCTAGTACTGTGCCTGTGCATAATTCTGATTCTGAAACCATTCAAGATGTTGGAAATTGTGATGTTGCTCTGGTTGCCCTCAGAGACGGGCTATTGCCAACTAGAAGTGTAATGTTGGATCTTCCCCCACCTCTGCCCCAACCAGCAGAAGAAAATACTGTAAGCGCTGATTCTGACATGGAGATGGAAGAACTAGGACCTTCATATGATGTTGAGCCCATGAAATCTGCAAGATCAGCTGCCAAGGTTCTTAGTCCCCTGAATGACTCAATTGATTTGGCCGAGTCCCTCCCAAGCACTGGGTCGGGAAGATTTGAAGCTCCTCTAGACAAGGATTTTATAGGAAATGGTGCTTCTGATCATGGCGAAGTCACTGATCCCAATATAGATTCTAAAAATTTTACTTCAGCAGCCCACTTACCCCCTTTAAAGCCTTAACAAGCTCTCGCACTGCTGTATCATCTACACGAAAGCACAACCGTCCTCTCCGCAAATCGTGAAAACTGCGTAATGGTCGTATTCTGCAAACAGAGCCAAAGAACACGGTTAAGGCAATGGAACGTTAGGGAAAATCCAATCAGTCATGAAATTGTCGATTACGAGAATCACAAACATTAATAGCAAATGGTATCAAATCTTCAAGTGTTAAACTGAAGCATTATAGTTTTGGCAAAAATCTCAAACATCAAATATCTTTATCACAAAACCAACACAGTTTTGGCAGGAAATCGAAAATCATCGCATAGGCACAGTCTTTATTTCCTAAACCAGAATTCGATAATCAATTCGAAATCACCGAATTTAATTCATTGAGTCTATAAAAGAGACACAACGGTGAACACAAAGGACATCAAAAAAATATCACAATACCACACACCACAAACATACAACAAGAAGCAGAGGAGAGAAACAGAGTCAATACGAAAAAAAACCACTCCACAGACGCAACAACCAAACCGTCAATTCCATAACCCAAACAAAAGGAAGCACAGAGATTCGGAAGCATATCTATTCATCATCATCTCAAAGGACGCAACAGACAGAGAAAGGAGCAGAACAATGCAAACAAAATCACAAGAAGGTAAAAGATGAAGAATCTTCCCTGAAGGAGGATCCATTCGCGTCATTCTTGCAGCTCTCGCCGGCCCTTTTATTTTTTCCGTCTTTTATTTTTGCTTGCCATCTCTGTAAATTTTAACCTCTGAAATATAGTAAATTGGGGTTGGGTTTTTGTGGGATTTAGGGTAGTTAGGTTTTTTTGTTCGACCGATCGAGAGAGTTAGAGGGGATGGAAAGGAAACGGAAGCGGCGGCGACCCCATGGTTTAAAAAACCCTAATTTTGCCTTTCGTGAGAGAAGGAGAACGGGAGAGGGGAAAGACGAGAGTGAGATTCCGTTTGGAATCTTTTTTCTTTTTTTCTTTTGTTTGTTGTTTTTGATTACATACACACGCATACGTTAGCCCTACCGTGCACTTTCATTTGTGTGCATTGGATCACATGTTTGCAGATCCAGAGGTTGAGATATGAGGGTCCACAATGAACCCTCTCTCCCTCGTAGCACCAGATCCTCCCGTTTCATTTATCTTTTTTTTTAACCTTTCATTTTCTTTTTTATTTATTAATCAAAAAAATCTAATTTTTGTTTTTCTAAAAAAAAAAATAAGTAGTCTTTTAATCTAAAAAAATATATATATAACTTTTATTATCAACATATCTTTTAATATATAACTAATTTAATAAATTGAAAACTTTTTTTTATTATTAGTAGAATCTCTTTTATATAAAAAACTATTATTCATTAAAATACTAAAATTAAAACTCTTTTTATTAATAAAAACTTTTTTTAAACCCCTTTTAATTTAACTTTAAACCAAATAATAACAAATAATTTTTTTTCTTTATTTTAAATAATAAAAAATTTTAATAAAAAAAACCCTTTAACTCTTCTTCAAAAATAATCTTTAAGAATAACTCTCAAAATAAAAATAAACCTTTCTCTCTTAAAAAATCAAAACTCTTTTTCTTAATAAACCGCTCCCTATTAGAATCCCTTGCTGTGCACTTAATCGTACGCTTGTGTGTGAATAGTTTAAGTCTTGTTTGGTATTATGTTTTGCTTATGCTTATGATGTATGCATGCCTCTTGTATTCTAAACCTTTTCAAAAATAATTAAAATTCTCGATCCAACGTCGAGCCCATTTTCTACCTATCTAAGTCGATTGCCTTTAGGCATCGCATTCAACCTTTTGGTCACAAGACACAAGACTAGCCCACTTTGCTAGCACTCTCGTTAAATCTTACAATTAATCACGTAATATCCAAGGGAAAACCCCATGCATGGTAACTATCGTGCATGGTGCATAACCATTTGCATTTCATACTTCCCTATAGGTCTCCCTACCCCTTAGCAAACAGATAACAATTAACAAATAACATAATAAAATAAGAGGTTCCTATAGAGTACTACAGATATCTAGGATGCTAACACCTTCCCTAGGTATAACCAACCCCCGAACCTTAGACTCTTAGTTTGCATTTGCATTACATACTGTGGGACATTCGATCTTTCTCCCTTCCCTTGGATAAAATCAAAGACCGGTGGTGACAATAAAAGAAATGCGATTGAAGTTAATATAATAGCTTGGTATCCAATTTTCACCGCGACAGAAATGGCGACTTCACTGGGGAAAAAATAAGAGGGTTCCCCCTAACCTGTTTAATTATGTTATTTGTTAAATATATGTATCTGTTATGCTTGCTTGGGTTATTACTTGTGTGGTGAGACAAAGTCCTACAGCCGGACTAGAGTGAAAATTATGATAGGAACAATGAGAATTCAAGGAAACTTTGAGGGAGTCGATTCCTGAAGAAGTTGAATTGAGACTTCACCACTCAGTCTAGGCCCTCTCGAATTTAATTTTGTCCAACGAGTCTATTCGTGAAGACGCTATTATTTCGAACTAAAGGCCATCGAGACTGGGGACCGTAGTTACCTTTAACCCAACTTGGCCTATTAGGATGTAGTGTGGGGACTATGCAGGGATCTATTTCTGCAATAGTCGCTACGCGATACTACACTCAGACGAGATTCTCTTGAGAATATTATTGACTACCAAGTGATTTGGGAAATCGATAATATCCGAAAGATGGGTTGTAGACTTTGGGAACTTTGTAGAACCCGTTCGGCAGGTACATTTGAAACTATAGTACACACCTATTGGGGTGGGTAGACCTTGGCTCCATGATCGCGACCTTTGAACCTAGGATCTTTGTCTGTGTGTTTGTGAATATGTGTATACATGTGTTTGTGCATTCATGCATCCATGCAATCATGCACCATCTTTCTAACCCTTTCAAGGAACTTGGAGTTATCTTGCAAGCATCATAGGTTTTACCATGGATTTTGGATGTTGTACTTTATTTTGTAACCCTTCAAAAAAAAATTCAATGAAATGAGACCTTTTCAGTCATTCAAAAGTTTTATCCACTTTATGGTGTTTGTAATATAACCTTTGAGTTCCTTGAAATTCATTTGCATTCTGCATTTGCATCACATCCTTTGCATTCCAAGTTCTCACTTTTGTTTCTTCTACCATAGCCGAGTCATCATAAGCACGGTACTCAAACCAAGAAGATGGATCATTTAGAACAAGAAAACCACACACTTCGAGCAGAGATTTCCACTTTGGAAGCTAACATGGAAACTTTTTCTACCACGATGAAGAATCTGAGGGAAACCTAAGAGTTGGAGAATCAAGTACTTCGCGACAAAGTTGCAAACTTGAAGGCTACCAAGAAGAGCCTGATGAATTGGGCCAAAGATTTGGTCATATCCCAACACCATGATATCGAGGAATGCTATGTCTTGAAGGAGAAAGTGAAAGAGATGATTCAAAAGGGAGTCTTGTCCTTCGAATTGTGCGAACCCCAAGTTGAGATCCATCTCTTACTTGAGCAAGAAGTAATCCCCTCCTTGCACATGTTGGATTGATACAGAGGACGGTTTTCTCTAGGCTATGTCTCTCCATATTTTAAGCTTATTTGTTGTTTTCATATGTAATTTTCTGCGTTCGTTAATGCACTTGTTTTGCGTGTGAGGACTTGCTATTTTGAATAATTAATGCAATGAACAATGTTTGTCTTGAAGAAATCCATTCGTTTCACTCATTTTAAAGGCTTTTTCTACTTTATAATGCCAACGCTACCCGATCTCTTGCTTAGGCAGAGAATTGGAGGGAGGATGACGAATCAAAAACAGAAGATCTCTTTTTGTATGCTTTTGAATAAGACTCTGCTGAGGATGTAAGGCATTGTTTCAAATCCCAAACACCGGAGATATAAGGGAGATAGACCCTCATTAACCCCTTTGAGCCTTGAAGTAGGAGTTTTCTTTTCTAAATAAAAAAAAACCCTCAATTTTAACCTGGGGCAGGGTAGTGTTCAGTTAAGCTGATTGAGCGCCCAGACTTTCCAAAAAAAAAGAGGAGTGAACATCCGAGAATCCACTTTATCTATCCCTCACACATTAGGAGGCTAGCAGTAAAATTCACAATGATTATCCTTCAACCATATAAAGAGTGAGGCAGTCACAATCCTTTCAAAAATGTCAAAATGACTTAGAGTCACACGACTTGTTCATGAATCAAAAAAGAAAAAGCCTGCTACGTCAAAACCTATGAAGGAGACTTAGGCAAAATTGGGGCATCCCGCTGGACTTCAAATTCAAATCCAAAAGACTTCGTCTGGGTAAAAGTTAGGGAATAAAACAAAGAACGTGAAAACGAAAGCAAAGGATTATAAAGAAAAATCCTCAATGAATAACAAAGTCGTGTGATCGAACGCCAAAAGAAAATAGGTGAGTGACTGTCATGTCCAAAGCCTCAGTGGTTTCTCAACCGTATAAAAAAAAACTCCTTTTGAGAGATGAGTACTCGCGTCAGTTAGCTGAACATAGGATTGAAGAACATTACGAAGAAGGGGTGGGTACAAATAAACTTTGAACCTTTATCCTTTGTTTCTTAAACCGTGAACCAAGCCACAATACAACCCTCAAAAGACCTAATTGAAGCAGGGTTTATTTTGAAAGCATACTAATTGAGGTAACGTTTCCCGACTCCTATGAGGTATGCTCAAAATTTGCGTTGGATTTGTAAAATAAATCAATTTCATATGCCAACTGGTGATTTGGTCACAAGTTATTGCGATATTCTTTTCAATAAAAAAAAACCTCAAGACAAACATGTGTGTTGCATTAAAAGTTTTAGAATTTTGATATATTCGGTTCTATTACCTTTTTAGATCCTTTACCAGGATTTTGATATATGGCAGGATATTGGAGTCTTGGGTCCACTGGTCCATCTAGTTCGGTTCCGCTTCGCAGTGTGATAGCATTAATATGTTCTTTCGGGTTTGGTTGTGGTTGTCCAGGAAATGTTCCTGCAGGGCTCCTACTGTTGCTTGTTGTTGGGCTACTTGAGAGATTTGAGTTTCTAACATCTTGTTATGGGTAACCATGGCGTCCAGCTTAGTTACCATTGTTGAAACAGTATTTAGGGGGTGTTTTTATTGTCTCCACAGGGATTGTGCGATATTCGATGCTTGTCGTTCAATAGTCGCAACGTTTTAAGTTAAAGAGTTTCAAATGGTTCTTGGTTTTGTTTAACATGAATTTGTAGTAAAGAGTAAATTCGTAGCAAAAAGTTTGTAAGGTTTTAGAAAAGCATGTCAAGATTAGGTTTCGCTAATCCTTTTCACACATATTCGATTAATCAAGCATATGAACTCAGTTTCCGACCAATACAACCGCGTATCCTCTCAACTAAGTTTATGTCTAAAGCAAAGTCGTGAGTATCGCTGTTTAGACCGTTAGATGATGTCTCACGCTAACAATCGAAACAACAATCGTTAAAATCAACACAAAGCGAATCACAAATCTCAAATCTATGTCTAGAGTTTGGTTTTTAAGAGATGAAAATATTAGGTCATGGTTTTCAAAATCTATGTCTAGAGCAATACAAACCACACATACATCATTGAGAACAAATAAATTCATCTATATTGATTATAAACCTTGTTCATATACAAAAGATCAAAAGAAATACATATGATCAAGATCAACTACATCTAACCTTAACACAAGAGTGTTTAGCTACTCATTATCATGGTAGCTTGGATGACGAGTTTCAAGAGGAGATGAACGAACATCCGAGTCGAATAATCGAGATTGGATGTAATTTCAGCTTCTCTATGGGAAAATTTCCTTTTGGATGATCAAAATACAGAAAACTATGTTTTTGTGTGAAAATAGCAAAAGTCTTCTCTAAAGAAAAGTGAAACCTAATCTCCCACAAAAGAGTCGCCGCGAGACTGAGGGAATGAATTGAGGAAGATGTTGAAGCGGAACATAGAGATAGAGAGAGTTAATTGCGAAACGAGATGAAGTGAGAAAGAAACGAGTGACAGGGAAGAACAAATGAAATTTTTTTTTTGTGTTGAAACAATAAGCACGTGAGTTATCTTTTGCTGGTAGATATTGTTGCTGGAAAAAACCCTATCTTGTTTTGGTCTCAAAGAAGGCCCATTGTTTCTGCTTCAATACAGCCCAACATCATTTTTTTACGCCCCTTATTTTCTTTAACTTTATTTGTAATAATTTTAGAATTAATTTAGGTTAACTAATTGTTTTTGTTTAGATTATAATATGTTACTAATTGATGTTTTTTTAAATATTTGAAAGTTATTTTTCCTAATTATGTTTTATTTAGGATTTAATTTTTTTTAGGATTGTTAATTATTATTTGGATTATTTAGTTTAGATGTTTTCAATTAATTAAAAATCGCTAAAAAAATATTTTTTTAATGTTGCTTTTGTACATTATCTTTTTAATTTTGACTTTTAGAATATAATTATTTAAGATTTATTTTTGATCATTCCAATTTTAATTTTATTAATTTTCTTGACTCCTAACTTTTTTGACTCGATTCCTTGGCTGGGAGTTTTGGCTATTTCTGTTTAAGCTTATGATCTCGATTTTTTTCCGACTTTTGTCTTGTTCATATCTTGTGCTTATCATTCATCTAATTCATGCATCTTCTGATATGTCATTGTTTACTTCCATGCTTCAGATTTGCTTTGTCTTATTAATTAATTTTGACCCCTGAATGTTACCTTGATTATTTGCTTGCTTGTGAATTCATATGTTCCCTTAGGATCTCCTAGTTCGACTTAATTTTCAATTAAGATTGGAGTAGGATAGACATTAGGTTCTCAATCCAAACATGACAACTCTAGGTTAGAACCTCCTTTCATTCTCAATTTTAGGACCATCATTGCAGATTTGGAAGAAGGTATTCGAGTGGTTGAACATTGAGACGATGAGCGAACCGGGCTGTTGTCGTTTTTTCCTGTCCTGGATGACGAACATGAAAAGCATGACATCCCTAGAAACAGGTGCTGCTATCTGGATTATATCTTGCTAGAGTATTTAGAAGAGTCGAAATAATATCATGTTTAACGATGAGATTTGTAACATCGAAAGCATATTCCATAGTATTATTGCGTCTTCCTGGAAGTGGTTAGCTATCCGTAAACATCGGACGACTGTCTGTAATTTTTACGATTGGATGAAATATCCGTTCGATTTTATTTAAGGTTGAGGGGTGGGGCTGTGTTGAGTATTCTTCTTCAGTCTCCTGTTTTTTTATTTGTATTTCCAACTCTGTATTGAGGGTTGAGAGATCTCCTTAATCTCTCTTTGGAATGATATTTGCTTATTAAAAAAAACACTGTTAGTTTCTCCCCTTATTTTATTCTATTCCCACAATAACAGTAATTATTCAATCAACAAAATAGTATTGACAAGAAAATGTGCCAAGTCAACTAAAGTTTGATTGATTGTTCTTACATATCCAAAATCTTATTGCTAGCTAGCTACAAGTAGTAAGATGAAAATTGATTCCGGACAAGAACAACGGTTTTGGATAGACCAACGTTATTGGAGATTTGTTGTTTTTATCAATTCGAGAACAGTCAGTGATTAACATTCATACATTTCGGACATTAGGCTTTTTTTTTTCCTCTAATAGTTTAATACTCAGAATTTTATTCTTTAAAGCACAATAAATGACATGTCATTAAGTTTTATATGCTAGATCTAGTCTTATCTTAAAATTGAACCAAAATATGCACTTAAATAGTCCTAAGTTTAACTTAAAAAAAAAAGTAAAATGAAAGAATAAAATAAATAGGTTATAAACGAGTTGTCAAGTTCTCAAATTTGGTGTGTTGCATGAACCCTCAACAAGTTAAAGGGAATGAATATTTTTCTCTCTAGCGAATCAAGAATCAGTTAGTGAAATAATGCAAGTTGGAATTTCAGCCTTGACGTATTTTCAACTTATAAATACATTGAAAAACATGAATTTCAAGAGCATCGACAATCAAATATGAAATGTGATAGTTAAAATATTAATGCTCAAAAGTCTTGCATGAAGAGGCAGAGAGAGTATATTTGAGCCAGGATGACTTGCCGGCATCTACTGCAAAAATGAAAGGGCGTTGCTGGTGAGGAATCTTGGCTTATATTTGCTCTCTTTCCACTCATATGAGACTCATTCAAGAGCTTCAAATATAGGTGACAGAAACAATAAATTCAACTGAACTTTCCTATATCCTTTCCTCCTTTCTTCCATGATGCTTCATTTTTCTTTTCTTTGCTGCAAATTCTGAACTTGTTGCTGGCGAGGTTTCCGGTCCAATTCAATAATATTCTCTCCATAAAATTTTGTCTTTTTTTTGGTTAATTATACGATCCCTTGCTATTAGGGCGAGATTTGGTTTTGCCTCCCTGAAATAATTTTTTTTTAACGCCCTGTCACCAAACCAAGATTCTATTTTCACTCCCCTTTGTTACTGACTGGACGACGGAATCTGCACATGTGGACTATATTAATTTGCTGACTGGATAAATTTTGAATTAATTTTTTTTTACTTTTCGTTTTGGTATAAATTTTTTTTAAATTTTCATTTTGTTTTTAAATATTATATATTTTTTTTTTTTCGATTTTTTTAAATTATATATTTTTTATTTTTTGTATTAATTTTTATTACTTTTTCTTAATTTATTTTTAAATTAATTATTAAAATAAAGGTGACAGAAACAAGAACTTCAACTAAACTTGCATGTCTCTTTTCATGGATTCTCTATGATGATCCATTTCTCTTTTCTTTGCTGCAAATTCTGAACGAGTTGTTGGTGAGATTTCCTGTTTCAATTTTACTCTCTTTCCAATCATGTATAGGATTTTGGCCAAACTTATGGCTTCCAGATTGAAATTAGTGGTGGGAAAGCTTATTTCGAGGTGTCAATCTGCTTTTATTCCTAGTAGAAACATGTTGGATGGCGTTCTTGTTGTGAATGAAGTGATTGATTACGCCAAGAGGTTTAAGAGGAGTTGTATGATTGTCAAAGTGGATTTTGAGAAAGCTTATGATTGTGTGTCATGGGATTTCCTAAGGTACATGTTGAAAAGAATGGGATTCGGAGCCAAATGGCGAAGTTGGATTGAGGCTTTAGTGTTTAATAGTTTGATGTCTGTTTTGGTGAATGGTAGCCCGACGAATGATTTCTCGGTCTCTAGAGGTTTACGCCAGGGGGGTCCTCTTTCCCCGTTCCTTTTCTTGTTGGTGGCGGAGGGTTTGACGGCTATGGTTAAGATGGCCTCTTCGGTGGGGGACTTTAAGGGGTTCTATGTGGAGGAAAATACTAAGGTTGATATCCTCCAATTTGCCGATGACACAATTTTAATCGGAGAACCTTCTTGGAACAATCTCTGGACGCTTAAGGCTATCCTCCGCGGTTTTGAGATTATTTCCGGGTTGAGGGTCAATTTAAACAAGAGTACGGCGATACTAAAAGAGCTATGCGTTTAGTGACTCCTCTCCATTCCCGGAGTAAGGTGTCTCTTTGGTGGAGGGATCTTTGTGCGGTTGGTCATGAACCAAATTGGTTCACGTCGTCTTTTTCGTGCAAGCTTGGGGCGGGTTACACTTTGGAGTTTTGGTTTGATTATTGGATAGGTACTTTGCCTTTCAACATTCTCTTTCCGGACTTGTTTCTCTTGGTTGAAGCGCCTCATGTGAAGGTGGCGGAGATGGGGTTTTGGTTTGAGGATGAGTGGCGGTGGTTGTTCCCGCTTCTTAGCATCCACGATGATGATTCGGCGGCAGTCCAACAGACCGATTTGGGGTTGCTTTTGGAGCAAGTGAGGCCGGTCAACTCCCGCGCCGATAGCTTTGTTTGGTGGAAAAACGTCAACGGTTTTTCGGTTAGTAGTGCTTATAATTCTATTCTTTCGTCTCTTACTCCAAATTCGGAATTGAATGACAACATTTCTCTAGCTTTTTCTCGTCTTTGGAGTACGAAAGTACCTAGTAGAATTTCAATTTTTGGGTGGAGAATGATTTGGAATAGACTTCCTATGAAGCGGGAATTGTGGAAACGTGGTATTTTGACGGGTCCACATTCTTTGGTGTGTCCGTTGTGCTTTGGAGTTGAAGAAGATGTAGATCATCTTTTCTTGACTTGTCCTATTTCTAGAGGTTGGTGGAGAACTTTGTGCGATTGGCTCCGCGTGGATCATATTTCTTCGGCTACTTCTATTGTGGAGGGCCTTCTTTTGTTAGATAAGAATTGTAAGGCGGCTTGGAAGTTGGATACCGGTTGGTTTTTTGGATTGGTCGTTTGTTGGGTAATTTGGAAATGTAGAAATGATATTCTTTTTGAAGGTTTTTTCTTGTTCAATTTGGATGGGGTGGGGCTTGTTAAGAAATTATCTTGGGAGTGGTCGTTGGTTTTGTTTAGAGGTGGTCTTAAGGTTTCGTGGTCGGATTGGTGTGTTGATCCATCGATTGGTTTTGGTTGAGTTGGTTAGGTTGTGGTGTCTTTTGATTGTGGTTGAAACATTTAATTTCTTTGTATTTTGGGTTTAGCACCCCTAGTGCTTTTTAATTCAACCACTTTACTTATCAAAAAAAAAATATATTTAATAAACGTGGAATTTAAGTTTTTTCCAATACACACCCTCATATTCAACACTATTGAATTTGATGCAAATATATAAATGATGTTGGTCCGAATTATTGATCCGTGGGACTCGAATTTTCCAATTCATCAAACTCTAGGGTGAGTCAGCATAGTTGTGACCTAACTAAATTAATTACAATAGCTTATAAATATTAGGTAAGCCATTTCCAATAACAATTGAATTGATTTCTATCAGTTCAATAAAAATATCTCAACAACATTCTCTCTTTAACTTTTTTAGAATATTCTAGATAACCAAATCTCCTATCTTCTTACATTTTTAATATGGTATCAAAAACCTATGATCCATATCTATGATTTTCAATTATGAAACCAAACACTCGTCTCCAAGATGAATCTACAACAAAGAAATCTTCAAAACCTTCAATCGCATCAACATTACACCTAATAATATAGATTTGAATTCTAATGCAAATAAAAGTGTCACCAAAACTACACCACGTGGCACAATAAATTGGTTCAATTGCTCATCACGAGGCACTCAAAACTATTCTCAACATCTGTAATATGCTTAATATACCTTTACGATCAAACTTGGATTTCTGTATTGCTTGTTATCTAGGCAAAGATCAAAAACTACCTTCTTTTACTTTAACTTCCATTTATTATGCTTCTTTTGAATTGATTTTCGCAGAATTTTGGGGTCCTATTCCTTTTACCTCTTCATAAGGTAAGAAGTACTCACTAACTTGTCATGATGTCTTCACCAAGTACACATGATCTTTCTCACTTAAGATGAAATAAGAAGTCAACACAATTTCCATAAATTGCTCACACTTATTGCAACTTAATTCAATACTAAGGTTATATCAGTACAATTTGATAGAGGTGGGGAGTTTAAACTCTTATCTCAATTGAAGACTTGTTGGAAGAGGGATTTTATCAGCACCAAGGATTTGACTTCCAAGATACCTTCTCCTAGTCAATTAATAATTGAACTCACCCTTGCTATTTATTGAAAGTAGGGGGTTCGTGGTTCATGAATTGTACTGAACCAAACCACATTTATGGTTCAATTCAGTCTACAATAACCATTTTAATAAAAATACAGTTAACTGCTAAAATGGTTTCAATTCAGTTTAAAACTAGTTTAGAATCAGTTTGTGTTTATAAACTAGTTTATAATCAGTTTGTAATTATAAACCAATTTTATAATTTCAACTCTTTTAAAACCAATTTTTTTAATTTCATAAAAAAATGTTAATTTAAAAAAAAAATTTATAATTTTTGAAAATTTTATTCAAAAAATAGTAACTTTTTATTTTTCTAAAAAAAAGAAAAAAAAATCAAAATAAATTATTTTCATTTTATATAAAATTTTTGGAAAGTCTTTTTTTTTTAATTTGATATAAAATTTCTATTTTAGATTGTTGTATAAGTTTTTTTAATCTTCAACCTGCGTTTAGCGTTGATATTATAGTTTTAAAACGATTAACTAATTAATCTATTATAAATTTGACTTGTTCTTAAAAAAGAGGATAATACTTAATTTAGTTAATTTAGTGATCAAACAGTATACAACATCAAAGGGAAAATATTAAAAACCTAAACCCAACCATATCACAAATTCATGTTTATGATTTAGGATACTGGAGTGGTTGTTGAAATTTTAGTATAAGACACAAATAGTGAGTGAAAGTTAAATACTGTATATTCCTTCTTTGTTATTTTTTTAACGAATATTCGTTTTGATCATTTATTTATTTTAAATGTTGAACATTACCCATTCATGAGAGATTTTTGTAAATTATAGAATTTGTTTACAACTTTCTTCACAAATAACTTACCTTTAAATTTCAGAATAAAATGTTATCAGAATAAATTTATTTTTTTCATTTTTTTTTTATTTTGGGAATTTTATTTAATTTTTAATATTTTTTTTCTTCAGTTTTTCTTCTTCTTGTATGAAAAATTTATTTATACAAATAAAGCAGATTATAAAAGAAAACTGGTTATGAATCGGTTTTAAACTGAATTAGAATTGTTTAATTTAAATGGTTCAGTTCATTAACCATTTAAGTGATTCAATTTTTTTATGATGCAATGCAATTCAATTTAATAATATAGTTTGGTTCCTCAACTCGAGTTTTTTTACCTATCTGCCGCTATATTGAAAATAAAACACCAAAATATCATTAGTTAAAATTTTTTTTCAGATATGTCATGCTTCTAGATTGGGCTCGACAAACCATTAGATGAACAAACGAATCTAGCCCACGAAATGAATAAGCCAGTGAAGAAAATTTTCTTTTTAATTTTTATTGATTAAATAGTTTAAAAATGATTTTAAAATTTGTAAAATGATTTTCATATTTTAAATAATAATAATAAACATTTTCATTAATGTTATAATATAATAAAATATTTTAATTAATATTTAAATTAAATATATTTTTTAATCGTATGTAATATATTTTCTTATATAATATTTAACACTTAATTAATTAATTAATATTATTATTTATTAAATAATATGTAACAAATAACAATTTTATTAATATTATTGAAAAGATAAGATACATTAAGTGGGTTTAAATAAATGACCGCTCGTTCCACACCGTGTACTGTTTTTTTTGCAATTCCCTCTGCCTAAGTCTTGGGTTTGCTGTCTTTGAGAAGATGAAGTAGAGTCGGAAGACAACTCTTCATTTTGATGTGATGTATTGACAACCATGTCCATATCCACATCAGCAACAGAAAAGCCTATCCACTCCGTGAGCTGATCATCGGTGAAGTTAAAATTGGAGACTGACTGTGTAGGTGGGTTGAAGATGGCTGAAGGTCTATGTTGAATGAGAGGATAATAAACATCCTCAGTGTTGTATATAGAAGTAGGTTGAGAGAGTGAAGGGTTATATGTTTTTTGTTGAGATTGGGGGTATTAGTTGGCAAAGTTAGGTCGAAGAATTGGAGTGTATTGCATGGATGGTTGAAGTGTGGTTTGTTGTTGATATTATTGGTGGAAGTAGTAGTTAGTTTGAGTGGTTGAGGTGTGAGGTGTTAGTTGTTGAGATGAGGTGACATAACATGTGTGTTGTGGTGTGGTTTAAGTGTGATGATATGTTTGTTGGGGTAGTGTGGTTTGGGTGTGATGGTATGTGTGTTGGGGGAATGAAGATGTTTGGGATTGAAATTGTGATGGGTTCATTTGGGGGATTTCATGATGTATGGGCGGCGAGGATGTTTGTTGTGTTGAAGAAGAGGCATATTGACGGGGGTAGTATAGAAACTGAGTCTGAGAAGCATGCATAAATGAAATTGATCTAATCCATTGAATATATGCCTCGCTATGCACATAAGCACTATTGACCATGTTTCAATTCAATGTCAAATGTCTTCTGTTTTTCCACTCGTTGTTCTCATCTTTATTCAGATTGTGCCAATGATCTCCTCATGTATTAGGCATTTCTGTTTCATGACGTTCAACTAGACAATTTAGGTGAGTAGGGATTTCTTGTTCATATCTAAACAAAAATTTGACCATATCTGCTTGATGCATTTCAAGAGTATGAAAACAGATGATTGATGTCGTCGCAGTCCAAACCCGACTATCATCAAGAACGCAAGGTGGGTAGTGAGGGTATGACCTCCAAATAAACTGTTACACAAAATTTAATAGTCATAGTGCAAATACATATCTCATAAACTATTTAGAGAGTGTACGATAACAAACTTGCATCGTTCGACCTTAGTCTATCTAGTGCGAACCGATATCCACGTAGATGAAAACGAGAATTTTTTTGATAAGCCATTCCTCGTTGAGCAAATATTGCAATTTCAAAACAAAGAAATGTGATAAAATTATCGGTTTAAATTTATATGCATATAAATAGTGCAAGTATAAATTATATTTACCTTAATCCATACGGATAAGATAGTACATGTGGACGCATTTTTTGGTGAATCGGAGACCAAGCTATTGGATTAACGTGACTTGCAAATCAAATATTGCCACTGAACTTTAATTTTTCCAAAGGGAAGGGCTAAAGAAAGAATAACTTACAAGTATTCAATGTGAAACAATGCAATAAGAGATCTAAGGTTCGGGGGTTGGTTATACAAAGGGAAGGTACTAGTACCCTAAGTATCTATAGTATCCTATAGGAACCTCTTAAAATATTTGTGTTATTGTTTTAAGTTATTTGCTATTGAATTGGTAATTTTCTGGTGTTTAGATGAGATTTGGGAGTGAATTTGGTTGAATTTTGCAGCAGAAGTTCTGCAGGAAAAATTCTGGGTTTCGCTGCCCATACGCGTATCAGGCTTAGCATTACGCGTATTGGTTTGGGAAATACACGTAGGGCAAGGGGGAAATGAGGGCAATACGCGTATGGAACACATTTTTCACGGCCTTATGCTGATTTGCGTATTGGTACGCGTACTTGGCAAGGCATTACACGTATCAAGTGAGGCATTACGTGTATGGAGTTTTAGTGGAATTTTTTGGGAGAAATCAGTCTCTGCCCATACGCGTAGCACTTTGGGCATTACGCGTATGGAATGGGCGAGCGAACTGCGCGGTACGCGTATGGCCTAAGGCAGTACGCGTATGACCAGAGAGGGTGTATAATGGTTCCCGTTTTTGCGTCCGATGCCGTAACTTTTGATCCGTAACTCGGATCGAGGCGTTCTTGGTACCGTTAGAAAGTTATTAAGATGTTCTTTCTTATTAAAAATGGGTTTAAGATTGTTGGCCGATTTAATTATGTCGGAAATTTGGAAATGTGTCGTTTTGTCAACTTTTACCATATGTGATTGTTGTTTTATCATGCAATATGCTTCATTTATATATTGTAGGACTTGTGTGATGTTATACGATGTGAATGCATGTGATGAAATGTTGTGATGATGGTTTGTGGCATAAGGGCAAGAAAATGCATTGTGTTGTGTTTGATTGTATATGCATGATTATGGATGGGTATATGTGTGCATTTGAATGTCATGAGTCATTGTATGCCAAGCATCATGATAGGCATTCTTGTGATGTCGTGTGCCCTAGTGGGTGTGAGCGTGTTGAATGCAGAATAGGGCAAGCAAGCAAAAATATTTATTTTCGGAAGAATTCCCTCCGGGATTTATGTCGTGTCCACAGAGATCGGTTCGAGGGAAAGAATGCCATTCGACAATCTCTCACGTTAATGAGTTTGGATTAAAATGGTTTAAAGCATGAAAACGGAAAAGTAAACATTAAAACAAAAAGAAATCATTCTTCAGAGAGAAAAACTTGTCCGGCAATGCATATAAATCACTCCTCACAAAATTAAACTTACCGACCAGTTATACTCCACCTATAATACTCATCAATATCACCCAGCATCGCTCACAACACAGGTTATGTCTAACGCAAAGTTGAGAGAACAACCGTGTTACCATTGCCGATACTTTCGTACACTAGCTCAAGGCACGGAGGCATTAAGTTTCGACGCCTATTGAAGATTGCTAGCCCTAAATCTATCTTTAGAATCCAGAAACTAACAGACAATCACCCCTAATCGAAGTTTGCGACGGTTATCTCTAACGCAACCCAAACCCCGCGCATAAAGCAAAAATCAGAGACAATCACCAATAAAGATGTGTAAAGCAAGTTTTATACAACGCTATGGGTGACAAATATACATGAGATCACAACAAATACATATACACAACCCAACCATAAAGAAAAACACAAAGAAGAAGAGAAATGAACCAAACATCTCGCGGATTGTCGGAGCCGGTCGACGATCAATCCACTCTGGATCATCCGTATGCATGCTCCACAGTTGTTTTCTAAGCTAATACTATGAAGAAATGAAGTTTGATGGAGTTAGAGCCAGAATCCCCAAAACCATAACCTAAAAAATGCTGAAAAATGAAGTTTATAGGTGTTTGTTGCTGCCCAGGTTCGCACTGCGAACATACGCCGCCTTTCCAACGTCAAAAATTGTGTTTTTTAAGCATTCAGGCACTATTCATTCGCCCCCGGGTTCGCAGTACGAGTGCGCCAGCGAGTGCTCGCCACGGGGGTTCGCATTACGAACATGACAGAAAACCAGAATTTGTTTTGATCATAACTCTTGAATCGTAACTCCGATTGACGCACGGTTTGAAGCGTTGGAAAATTTATTCAATGCTCTTTATAAATATGGAAAAATACCATTGCTGGAACACCTGTAAAAATAAATGAAAATCAATTACTCTCAATGATATTTACACGGTAACGCACTATACACCGAAAACGTAAAGTAAACGCATTTACAACCAAAGCGGGGTTTATTCAACCAATTTTAACACAAAGTAATGATAAGTGCAACAAAACTTATATACAAAAATAGGTACATTTTGCACTTATCAAACTCTCCCCAACTTACATAATTGTTTGTCCACAAATAAGAATCAAACAACTCAACGAAACAGAGTGATAACCAAAAAATCACGAACAACAAGTTTTGAAAAACGGAAGACAAATGTATGGTTCAGATGAAAAATAGTACACACAAAGTAAATACTTACCACTAAACTACGACGATAACATAGTCACGAAACAAATGCAAAATACAAAAATTCATGCCGAACATTCTAAAACAACACAAGTTCCAAAGTGAATCACACCTAGTAAAAACAATCATCGGTAGATGAAAAACACAAAATGAGGTTCTTTTCACTCACACAACAATCTTGCAAACAAAAGACTAAATTATACAACATCTACAAATTCACATTGAAAATACAAAGGCAAGAATCACAAGGACTTTCAAGGTTGTAGCGTGGTCGGGTAAACAAACAAGGGGCAATTTCTAAAGGTAATTGAAACAAAAACTTGCCTAAACCTAAGGGAGTGAAAACTCACAAAGATTCACACACAAAATTTCAACCAACTTCTTCCAAAATCCCAAGTGCTACACAACACACAACACTTATTTAGCACACTTATTGAAACTCTTTTTGTTTCCTTTTTCAAGGATTTTTCTTTTTTCTTCCTTTTGGCTTTTTTTTTTCTCTTTCACAAATTTTTCTCTTTTTTCTTTTCTTTTTCAATCCTCATAGAATCCAACCAATGAGTACATAATCATTCTCTCCCCAACTTGAATTCAACCACACCATCATGTGAATATTCCCTACTTTCTAAGGCAAGGAAAAAATCCATACAACAACACATAGTTGAGGTTCAAGAAAAAATAAAATCTATTAAAAAATAAGTGAACTAAATACTCATAGACAAGCATTAAGTTCAATTAGAAACATGGATCAAAAAGCTCAAAGGGGTTACGAATTCTCACACACTCACAAGGTGAATTGACTATTTGGCTAAGGTAGTTGTGCTCAAAATGAAACAATTGCCTTGATCCTTTTCATGCTTTCATATAATCAACACAAACAAAAGATTCAACATAATAAAATCCAGTTAGATCAAGAATGTTGGTTCTCCGCGCATATATGAACAATGGAAGGCCACCTCACAAAAAGGTTGGGAACTAAAGTGATTCACAATAGAACAAGTATACAAAAGAATGAATGGCATGAAAGTTTGGAAAATGCCTAAGTATCATGAATATGCTAAAGTATAGAAAACGATAAATACATACCTCAGACGTGTACAAAACTTAACAAGATCATTACCACGCATTCGCAAGTTGAAACGAACCAACATGGAAAATAAAAAAAGCATCCTCAAGCTACTCAAAACAAGCTCATTGACAAACGCGAAAAATATTAATATACACAAACACACTACCAATGGAACCCTTCATTCGCACTGCGAATCATTCACAAGCTTTATTCGCACTGCGAACCAATCAGCGAGCCTTCGCTGGACCCTCGCCAGGAGTTCGCAGTGCGAACACACGGAAATTGCAAAACTGGAACTCTCTGCCCCCATTCGCTGGCGCCTTCGCTGGTCCTTCGAAGTGCGAACCTTCGCTGGGCCTTCGCCAGATTGTTCGCACTGCGAACACCCTGTTGCAGCAAAAAAAAAACTCAGTGGAAACTTGCATTGGTTCCATGTGTTCACAATTTTGCTCCATTCATGCCTATACCTGCACATTAACACACAAATTACAAGCTCCACACATATATTCCAATGGGAACAAACCAAAAGCAAGCGTCCTAACCAAACACTTGAACAAACGTTAAAATATACAAGTATCATAATAAACAAGTGAAAATATACAAAATGTACGATATCTACAAAACTCAAAAACAAAGAAACTATCGCAATGCGATTCAATATCAAAACAAATCCCCAGCAATGGCGCCATTTTGTTGAATGCAGAATAGGGCAAGTAAGCAAAAATATTTATTTTGGGAAGAATTCCCTCCGGGATTTATGTCGTGTCCGCAGAGATCGGTTCGAGGGAAAGAATGCCATTCGACAATCTCTCACGTTAATGAGTTTGGATTAAAATGGTTTAAAGCATGAAAACGGAAAAGTAAACATTAAAACAAAAAGAAATCATTCTTCAGAGAGAAAAACTTGTCCAGCAATGCATATAAATCACTCCTCACAAACCTAAACTTACCGACCAGTTATACTCCACCTACAATACTCATCAATATCACCCAGCATCGCTCACAACACAGGTTATGTCTAACGCAAAGTTGAGAGAACAACCGTGTTACCATTGCCGATACTTTCGTACGCTAGCTCAAGGCACGGAGGCATTAAGTTTCGACGCCTATTGAAGATTGCTAGCCCTAAATCTATCTCTAGAATCCAGAAACTAACAGACAATCATCCCTAATCGAAGTTTGCGAAGGTTATCTCTAACGCAACCCAAACCCCGCGCATAAAGAAAAAATCAGAGACAATCACCAATAAAGATGTGTAAACCAAGTTTTATACAATGCCATGGGCGACAAATATACATGAGATCACAACAAATACATATACACAACCCAACCATAAAGAAAAACACAAAGAAGAAGAGAAATGAACCAAACATCTCGCGGATTGTCGGAGCCGGTCGACGATCAATCCACTCCGGATCATCCGTATGCATGCTCCACAGTTGTTTTCTAAGCTAATACTATGAAGAAATGAAGTTTGATGGAGTTGGAGCAAGAATCCCCAAAACCATAACCTAAAAAATGCTGAAAAATGAAGTTTATAGGTGTTTGTTGCTGCCCAGGTTCGCACTGCGAACATCCATTCGCACTGCGAACATACGACGCCTTTCCAACGTCAAAAATTGTGTTTTTTAAGCATTCAGGCACTATTCATTCGCCCCCTGGTTCGCATTACGAGTGCGCTAGCGAGTGCTCGCCACGGGCGTTCGCATTGCGAACATGACAGAAAACCAGAATTTGTTTTGATCATAACTCTTGAACCGTAACTCCGATTGACGCACGGTTTGAAGCGTTGGAAAGCTTATTCAATGCTCTTTATAAATATGGAAAAATCCCATTGCTGGAACACCTGTAAAAATAAATGAAAATCAATTACTCTCAATGATATTTACACGGTAACGGACTATACACTGAAAACGTAAAGTAAACGCATTTACAACCAAAGCGGGGTTTATTCAACCAATTTTAACACAAAGTAATGATAAGTGCAACAAAACATATATACAAAAATAGGTACATTTTGCACTTATCTGAGCGACGAAACGATTCCAAAGGGAATCTGCTATAACATCGTGAGCCTTATACCGAGAGGAGCTAAAGCGATGATTATAGACAATCGTGAGCCTTATACAAAGAGGACCTAAAGCGATCGGATCGTGAGCCTTATACCGAGAGGACCTAAAGCGATCCATTAACGTCGTGAGTCGTATACCAAGAGGACCTAAAGTGACGGGGAACATCGTTTTCCCGACGGGGAGTTACACTAAGTAACAAGCGATGATTCCAATAGTTCCTGAGTGAACTAATGATGAGAATGATGGATGGAACGGTACCGTATTGCATTGCATAGAATCGTTGTGTCGGTCTCTGTGCATTTGTATAAATCATGAATGGATTGATTTTGTGTGGAATTGTGAATGGAATTGATGAGTTGAGATATATATATGTTGGTGATAAATGTATTGTGCACGATTGATATGCCTTTGTGATGGATGTATGAGATATGATTTGTGTTGGTTTGCATTTGAGTTATGGTGTAAGTTGTGGTGAGAATGCTTTACATGTGTATTTCGGTGTTATTATATAATCGTATGCAATTATATTATGATTGTGTTTCTCACCCTTCTGCTGTTTTTAATGCTCTATGAGGCATTGCAGATTAGATGCTGGAGGTCTTTTAGTGAAGCTTAGGTCTTCATTCTTTTGTCGGTCGGATCTGATATGTAGCACCGGGTAGTCGGGGAGATCGTTTGTGATTATGTGTATATGTATATGTTCTTTTTGAGATTGTACATCTATGACTCTGTGTATGACAGACAAACCTTTATGTTATATATATATATATATGAGATTCAGTTGCAGATTTTTCGCTTTTATTCTGTATCTGAATTGTGGGTGTTAGGAACTGAGTTCCTCTGTTATGTGCTACCTGATTGTTGCGTATCTATATGAGCAGGTTTTTGTATTTTGTTTCAATTGATGTGACGCCTCCGTCTATGCCATGAATGTTTTAATTATACTATGATTATTTGTTATCGTTTTAATTAATTGGGGGGTGTTACAAGAAGAAGATCAAAGTTTTGCGAACTGATGGAGGTGGCGAATACACTTCGAAGATGTTTGAAAAATTCTATGCAGAACATGGTGTTGATCATGAGGTAACTACTTCTTATACTCCTCAACATAATGGAATTGCTGAAAGAAGAAACAGAACCATAGTGGATATGGCAAGATGTATGCTCAAGCAGAAGAATTTGTAAAAATCTTTATTGGGTGAAGCTGTTTCGATTGCAGTTTATATCCTGAACAGGTGCCCTACCAAGAAATTGAAGAACAAGGTTCCTGAAGAAGTGTGGAGTGGAAAAATGACCATCGGTGAGTCATCTGAAGGTGTTTGGCTCTATGTGTTACAAGCATGTTCCTGATGCAAGAAGAATGAAACTTGATGACAAGAGTAAACCTATGATTCTGGTAGGATATCATAAGACAGGTGCATGCAGGCTATTCAATCTAATTAATGAGAAAATTGTGTTGAGTAGAGATATTGTGATTGATGAAAATTCTTCCTGGGATTGGAATTCTAGTAATTCAATTAACAAGCCATTGATGAGCTCTGATTTTCGACGATGAAACTGATGAAGTCGAAGTTGAAGGAATTGCTGAGAATCAAGTCGAAGTCGAAGTAGAAGCAGTTGCTGACATTCCCGATACAGAGGTTGTGGCCGAAACAAGCCAAACACCTCGGCGAAATAGAGTTCGTCCAACAAGACTTCATGATTATGAAGTGACTGGTGATGATGAAGTCACACCAGATGGCGAATTAGTTCATTTTGCTTTACTTGCAGGTGCTGAACTAATCAACGATAACGAAGCTTAAAAAATTCAACAGTGGAAGTTAGCTATGGTCGAAGAGTTATAGGCAATCGAAAGAAACAACATATGGGAGTTAGTCGAATTGCCAGCACATACAAAAGCTATCGAAGTAAAGTGGGTTTTCAAGTTAAAACACAATGTTGATGGGTCGATAGCAACACATAAAGCAAGATTAGTAGCTCGAGGATTTCTTCAAAGAGAAGGACTTGACTACTCTGAAGTATTTTCTCCAGTAGCAAGACTGGAGACTGTTCGACTAGTGGTAGCATTGGCATGTAACCAAGGTTGGTTGACATTTCACCTAGATGTGAAGTCAGCTTTTCTGAATGGTCCGTTAGACGAAGAGGTCTATGTCACACAACCTCCTGGGTTTGTGATTCAGAAGGAAGCGAGTAAAGTATATAAGTTGCACAAAGCACTCTATGGCCTCAAGCAGGCACCTAGGGCATGGGATTTGTAAAATGCAAGTCTGAGTATGTTGTCTATGTTCAGGTTGTAGCACAAGATATAACAATCATCTGCTTATATGTCGATGACTTGTTAGTAACTGGAAATAGCCTGAAGAACTTGTCGAAGTTCAAAGAGCAGATGAAGAAGGAATTTGAAATTTCAGATCTAGGGAAATTGTCTTATTTCCTAGGCATGGAATTTCATATGTCGAAGCAAGGTATGGTGCTACATCAAAGGAAGTATGTCAAAGAGATACTCAAGAGATTCAGAATGGATGATTCGAATCCTACATCCTCACCTGTCGAACCAAACTTGAGTTGGAGAAGCATGGAGAAGAAGACAAAGTTGATGTAACTTTGTTCAAACAAATAGTTGGATCTCTGAGATATGTGTGCAATAGTCGACCTGATATAGGTTTCGCAGTCGGATTAGTGAGCAGATTCATGAGCGAACCAAGAGTGTCACACATGAAAGCTGCAAGAAGAATTCTAAGATACTTAAAAGGAACAACAGAATTTGGAATTATATTTCGACGAGATTCTGAAGGCAAAGGAGCAATAGTTAATTACTTTTCAGATGCAGATTGGTGTGGAGATAAGGGAGATCGAAGAAGTACAACTGACTATTTCTTTCAAGTATTTGGTGCCCCAATCTCATGGTGTTCGAAGAAGCAACCTGTGGTGGCATTGTCATCGTGTGAAGCTGAATATATAGCAGGATCCTATGATGCATGTCAAGCAATTTGGATCAGATCAGTACTTGAAGAAATGGAGGTCGAAGTGAAGAAACCACTTGTGTTGCAAATTGACAACAAGTCAGCAATAAATCAGGCGAAGAATCCAGTTCTACATGGAAGGAGTAAACATATCGAAGCCAGATTTCACTTCTTAAGGGAAAAGGTAAATCGAGGTGAACTTGAAGTTAGGCACTGCTCAAGTGAAGCACAGTTGGCTGATATTTTCACCAAAGGATTGAAGATCGACAGATTCCTGAATTTGAGAAAGAAATTAGGAATATTTCAGATCGACTAACGTAGGTTCGACAACTTGGATTATGGGGGTGTGTTGAAATATTAAATTAGATTTTATTTAATATGATTAGATTTGATTAGATTTAATATTTAGATATAATTCAAGTTGTGTTAACCCAAGCCCAATTAGGGTTGTATATAAATAGACCTAACTTGTATCATTATTTACACAATTAAATAATACAAATCCTTATTTCCTTATTCTCTCTTTCTCTCCTCACTAAAAGTGCCTTACGCACTAACACATGGACATAGAACGTACAAATAATGACTTAAGTACATGGACATAGAACGTATGGACATAGAACGTACAAATAATGACTTAATGATGAAGAACACGTATGAAGCACATATTCTTATGATTAATTAATTAAGTCAAAATGTTATCAAATACGATCTTCTGATAAGCTATATTTTTGTGAGAAAAAAAATGTTGACATTGACAATACCACACCATAAACGAAACACATGGGTAACCACTAGCTGCTTTAATTCCCATTGTTATATTCTATTCCCACAACAAGTAAATATTAATCAATCAACAAACATTTTTGGCAAGAAAATGAGCCAATTGTCAACTATATTTTTCTTCTGTAGCATAAATTTGATTCTATATGTACCACAATAACGGTTTTGTATAAGAAGAATCAAGGACTGATACATTGGTTAAAGGGGGTCAATGTCTAATATGGAATATTTCCTTTGAAGAAATTGAAACTATAAATACATGTCCAAATGAAGGGTATGATACATATTTGAGTTTAGAAGATTATATGTTAAGTTTCATTGATGTTGTTGATTTGCTCAAATGTCTTGCATGAAGAGGCAGAGAGAGTGGATTTGAGCCAAGGATGACTTGCCGGCGACTTCTTCCAATGTAGAATACTTTCTCATTTGGGTGTCGTTGGCGATGAGTCCTTGCTCACGTTTGCTCTCTTTTCTTTCATATGAGACTTGTTAAAGAGCTTCAAATTAAAGTGAGTTTGCATTGTTCCGTGTTAAAATATACCATGTTTGTAATATCATTGTGTTAATAAATTAAAATGTTTTTGAGTTTTGATATTTGCAACACTACCTTGATTAATATATAAAAAAGAGATAAAAAGTATGGTCTGAATAATTTTTATACCATGCAACTGTGTTAGAGCTTGCCATAAAAAAGGCCTATAAATGTTGATTTGAAGACACCGTGACTATGTTCTATGTGTCTTGTTAGTTCATTTGAAGAGTTGTGGTGCAAGGACTGTATTTTGTAGAAACAATATGTTATTTTCATTTGTTATTTTCTTGCTGTGTGTTTGTGAATTATTAATATCTAGTCATCAATGAGTCGTTTTCATTTTTATTTTCTTGACAAAAAACAAATATATTTATTTTTGTATTTAGGTTTATTTGACACGTTATGGTTACATTTTTGATGAATTATCTAATATTTTTTACCGTGTTTTAGATTTTTTAGTATATCATCCCTCGTTTAAATTTTAAAGGTAAAAGAAAAATAATTATATTATTAGGAGTCTAATATATTTCCCTTACACTTGAAAGATTTTTACCATTATCACAATTGATAACAGACGACTTAAGATAACATAATCGTATAATTCCTTGCATTACCTCCTTTAAGAGCTTCATTGTCTTAAATCTTTAAGGATTAGTTTGCTTCAGAGTTTTGAAAAAATTACAAAGTGCTTTGTTTATAAACCTAATACATCTCGATTTTTATAAGTTATTGACATTCCTAAGAAAAAATAATGAAAATAGCACTTATTTTTAAGTGTTTTTTTTTTATAAGCACATCCTTTAATAAGAGATTAAAGAAATCTCAAACCAAAAAGGATTATAACAATCAACAAAAGGGGATAATGCCCAAAAACCTACACCAAACCCTTCAACTAAAAGTTACAAAAAATAAAAAGAAAATTTAGTTCATTCGTACAAACGGCCACTACCAAAAAAAAAGACTTTAGACAACAAACAAAAACCGTTGCTATATATTAAAAAACCGTGGTTGGAACGTTTAGACTACGGATTTCTAGGTGTGGCGTGTGTCGTCGTTGCCTTTTCCCATAAGCGACGGTTTTGTTCCTTTTGCCCACGGATTTCTATAACCGTCACCTAAAGTGTGTGAATATACGACGATTTTCATGAGTAGTTTGCAGCCACGGTTTATTTCATGCTACAACTATAAACTATCGCCTATTCCTTAAAACCACTACTGTAAAACGTTGCCTATACTTAAAGCAACCAAATCATCTGGTACACATGATGTTTCTTTGTTATACACACTTTAAACCAATATTTTAAATTATTAAAATTATCTATATTATATTACTGATAATAAGATGATTTTTTATTCTTTACATTGCAGAATTTTAATACAAACAAACAATTAAGTTAAACTCAAAAAGTTAAAAATAAAATAATTAAAACCCATCTCAAATAACAACTATAACAATTATAATGTCATTTTAAAATCTATGCTATGTAATATTATAGTTTACGTATCCTAAAAATCAAACTCATACATTATTCATCATCTAACAAAAATCTTTAAAAAATTAAGGTCATGTACAAAACAAAGGTTCCCATTATCAATGATCACAAAAGAAAAGATGTATGTAATTGGCCTTATAAAATTCTTCTATCCACGTCAGCTCTGATCCAGCTCTGAACTGTTCCTACAATATTAATTGTTCTAGTTGAATAACTTCCATGCACTGCTCGAACACGACTGGGAGCAGTGAGTTCATGTCTTAACTTAACAATTGAATAACCTAAAATTTAAGTTCCAATCAAAACAATTCAATAGTGTTTAATTAAAAGTGATAACAACACACATTTATACATATCTTACTTAGAAATAAAAGATGCACTTGTATGCATAGTTCCACAAGTAAAAAAGTGTCTAGTAATTCTATCGTCTTAAACTTTGTTCTTCATAAATAAGTTATGACTAAATAAATTAATAGTGTATTTTAAAAGTTCAATAGTAAAATTGAATGTATAAAATAGAAACATACACTCTAAAAATTTAGCTGCCTTTAATTAGAAGAAGTAATGCAATCCTAACTAGAGGGAAGCTCTAGGAAAGAGCTTAAACTACTTGGAAACTCAGTCCCTATCTCGGGCAATGAGAGAGAACAAGTAACCTCTTATTTAATAGCTAGCAATTATACATATTATTCTATATTGTACTAAAACAAGAATAAGAATTATATTTAGATCAAAACTACATGAAATAAACTTTATAACTCTAAATTTTTGGCATAGTGATCTCTCTAGAATTTTTTTAGATTAATGAGAGCAAAAAATCAGTATAGTAGAAAACCAATAAAAGTAAAAATAAATTCTCAAAATAAGAATGATTGTATTTTAAAGCTCATTAGCATCACCTAAAAGGCATTTACTATGCCAAGTAAGAGAAAAGACAGCGCTTTTTTTTGCCTTTAACAGCGCTTAAAAGCGCTGTCTAAGGTGGCGCTGCTGTAAGTAAAGACAGCGCTTTTTTTTATGCAAAAGCGCTGCTAAAGGCCTGCTTTAGGCAGCGCTTTACCTTTAAAAGCGCTTTCTAACGTAGGCCTTTAGTTGCGCTTTTTTCTGGAAAAGCGCGTTCTAAAGTGGGCCTTTAGCAGCTCTTTTTCAGGCCTTTTAGCTTTCTTTTGGCATATTTAGGCAGCGCTTTTAGGGGAAAGCGTTGTCTAATGTTTTTTTATATCACTTTAAGGCAGCGCTTTTAGGGGAAAGCGTTGTCTATTGTGTACTATAGGCAGCGCTTTTTCTAAAATGCGCTTTCGTTTCTTCACGTAAAATTTGCTTTTGAAAATCACTTATTTAAAAATCTGAATTTAGGAAGCGTTTTTTGTTTAAAAGCGTTGCCTATTCCTTATTTTTTAGAAAAAAAAATCTGGAAATAATACCATAATTCTGTATAATTCAAGCCTTTCTTTCAAACAACCTTCTTTATATAACATTCAACAAACCTTTATTTCAACACATAGGCCTTATATTTCAACCATTGAGCCTTTATTTCAACAAACAATCCTTTATTTAAACATAGACATTATATACCATTATAATCCAAAATATATACACCATTACCATTCAACACATAAACCTTTTGTTATAAATCAACACAAGCATGCATCATATATACACCAATCCATAATTCTAATAACAATGTGTTCACTTAGAAATCATTTAACTTCTAAAGATTCCTAACTATACACAACATTCCAAAACCACTTTTCTCAACATTTCATAACTATACAACATTCCAAAACTATAAACAACATCTTCCATACCTTATATGATTCTTTCTCAATAAAGTATTCACATAATTCCTCCTTGATTCCTTCCAACTTCTCTTTCGAGTAATAAGCACATTTGTATTCATCAAAGTACTACATAATAAAACATAATATGCATGATTTTGTTAAAAGTCATAAATTATATGAAATATTCGATAAATACTAAAATAAATCCTAAGTTATAAATCCATACCAAGATTGGAATCTCTATTTGATCCAAATGAAGAATTTCTCTCATAAACCTCAAAACATAATAACCGTAATCTATTCCGTTACACTGACGAGCACACTACACAAAAAAACAAGTAATGTTACCTCCATATCAAGTACCATCCCTATTATATGCAAAATTGTGAAAATTAATATACCTCTAATCTGATCCAAGTAATGTTGTTTGCTTTAGACCGTGGTACTCGAGTTTCTCTTTGTGATCGGAATACTCGTATTGCTCTAACAAAATAAAAACATATATTTAGAATAATCTCACAGAAATAATTAAATATACAAATACACACGAATATTTAGAAAAATCTCACTTATGTATCAAACATATTCTTCATATCCGGATATGTTGTCCAATCACCATCCAATGAATTCAGAAAATACACTACTTCTTTTGTAGGATTAATAGCAACCAACAACCAGTGACCACTGTAAAATAAAACAAATGTTAAGATGGAAATTTTCTACGCAAAAGATACAAAGATTAGAATGAAATTAGAAGGAAAATCTAACCCGTTGCCAGTATTATACGGTAAAAGACACAAACCTTCTGTACTGCTGGTGTCATACCCTAATTTTTGACCCTAAGATTCTGTTTTCATTTTACATCGTCTGCATAGCATATCACATCATTTCTAGGTCAATCATCCATGCATAGCTAACCAATTTATCAGACTTGTGTTTGTCTGTCTTCCTTTGTGAATATAGGGTTGCTGCAGAAGGTTCAAAGATTATGAAGGTTGTATGTGTGTGCTCATGGGGACTATGGTCCTTGCAATTTGTGTGGAATTCCTATGGAAACGAATGAGGGGAGTACCCTAATGCTTATAGTCCAACAGTCGTGACGTGATTCATGGCCTAAGTTGTAGGATGGTGTCAACTCTAAGATAATTCGTCCAGAAGGTTCATGGCATGTTGGGATTAAGATTATGAACAAGTCATGAATGGACCCGTTGTGCTTCAAAGTAATACAAGGTCAATTTGCCTCAGAATTTCTCGGAAGGTTTCAGGGTTTGATCTTGAAGATATAGTGCACTGATCTCCAACTCGGGTTTGTTGGGCTTTCGTACATTATAGTTTGTAGTCTGGGATTTCAAGTTTGGTTGCAATATGGTGTCATCTTAGGAGCATTATTCTTTGAAGGAGTTTGGACGTTATTAAGAGTTATTCATGGTTACAAATTCAAGCATAAAAGTTCAAGTTATATTCACCACCAATCAAAGTACAAACTCAAGAATTCAAGATACAAGAGATTTTTAGATGGTTGTCATCATATTCTAAGCTCAAGATTCATTCAAGTAAAATCAAATTCCTTCAAGGATTACAAATTTCATTTAAGTCAACTAGGAGATTTATATTATATTACAAGTCAAATTCAAGAATTCTTTACAAGATATCCAAGAGTTCCCTATAGCCTTCTTCAAGCCATACAAGTGTCCGGATTCACGTGTCATAAGTTGTGGTCATAAAGGGTTTTTATTTTATAAAAAAAAAGAATTTTCAATTTGAATTCATAAGAGTAAAGCAATCCATAAGAACACAATCAAGAGGGAAGCTCACATATTCACACTAATTTTAAAATCTCCTATTATAAAGGCACATGATAATTGGAGTGCATCAACCTTCAGACGTTGCGAAGCTGCCACCGAAAGTTCATTTTGTATAAACAACAACATTTCCATTCCTAGATTGTGGGGTGACCTAGAAATCAAACCCAAGTATCCAATGTTTGACGGCTGGAAAATTGCTCCCCACTGTAGGACGTCTTGTTTCGCATTTATGGAAGTTTGTCCTACCAGAACAACACCCAATCAACCATAACTCAACAAGCAACGACAATAAGAAGGGATCTGAAGTAAATTAAAGAGTAGAAATCAGAAAGGATAACACATAATAAGCATTAAAAAGAGAAAAGTTGAATAGAAGTAGAAATGGATATTTAAGGCTCACGTGTATCATTACCTTCCACAAGTCAACTAATGTGTCGACATTGCAAATGTTGGGTGGACCGCAGAACTGCTGTAAATCACCAAAACACCATCTCACGACCTTCGTCATTCCATCGATCCAGTAATTTCTCATCCCTGCAAGTTAAGGTAAGAACGATTTGTTGTTTGAAATGGAAGAATAAAGTTGAACTTTGTGATTGAAAAGATTAGTGTTGCTGCTAGAGTCCATTCCATCCTGTGTCACTTGTGGCTGGCTGGTAGCTTAAAATCAAAGTCAGATGAGTGTTACTACTGGCTGGTGATTTAGAATCGATTCCCTGCACAATCAAACACCATCAAAGAGTCAGTACAACCCTGATAAAGTGGGGCATATTCCCAGAAATCACATGTTTGATAAGAATAAGTCTAATTCAAGGAAAACTAAATGCAAGACAGTAACAACCAATACCAGAATTTTCAAATCATCCTCTCCACATGCCATCAAGACTGCGCTCATGTTCTGCAAACAGAAACAAATTACCAAGCTGCATGCACTGATGATCTACACTCTACAGAGGTTCTTAGCTTTGAATCAAAGGTTGTGGAGTCAGTAGAAGGATTTGTAGGTTCCTGTCCATCTAGTACTGTGCCTGTGCATAATTCTGATTCTGAAACCATTCAAGATGTTGGAAATTGTGATGTTGCTCTGGTTGCCCTCAGAGACGGGCTATTGCCAACTAGAAGTGTAATGTTGGATCTTCCCCCACCTCTGCCCCAGCCAGCAGAAGAAAATATTGTAAGCGCTGATTCTGACATGGAGACGGAAGAACTAGGACCTTCATATGATGTTGAGCCCATGAAATCTGCAAGATCAGCTGCCAAGGTTCTTAGTCCCCTGAATGACTCAATTGATTTGGCCGAGTCCCTCCCAAGCACTGGGTCGGGAAGATTTGAAGCTCCTCTAGACAAGGATTTTATAGGAAATGGTGCTTCTGATCATGGCGAAGTCACTGATCCCAATATAGATTCTGAAAATTTTACTTCAGCATCCCACTTACCCCCTTTAAAGCCTTAACAAGCTCTCGCACTGCTGTATCATCTACCCGAAAGCTCAACCGTCCTCTCCGCAAATCGTGAAAACCGCGTAATGGTCGTATTCTGCAAACAGAGCCAAAGAACACGGTTAAGGCAATGGAACGTTAGGGAAAATCCAATCATTCATGAAATTGTCGATTACGAGAATCACAAACATTAATAGCAAATGGTATCAAATCTTCAAGTGTTAAACTGAAGCATTATAGTTTTGGCAAAAATCTCAAACATCAAATATCTTTATCACAAAACCAACACAGTTTTGGCAGGAAATCGAAAATCATCGCATAGGCACAGTCTTTATTTCCTAAACCAGAATTCGATAATCAATTCGAAATCACCGAATTTAATTCATTGAGTCTATAAAAGAGACACAACGGTGAACACAAAGGACATCAAAAAAATATCACAATACCACACACCACAAACATACAACAAGAAGCAGAGGAGAGAAACAGAGTCAATACGAAAAAAAACCACTCCACAGACGCAGCAACCAAACCGTCAATTCCATAACCCAATCAAAAGGAAGCACAGAGATTCGGAAGCATATCTATTCATCATCATCTCAAAGGACGCAACAGACAGAGAAAGGAGCAGAACAACGCAAACAAAATCACAAGAAGGTAAAAGATGAAGAATCTTCCCTGAAGGAGGATCCATTCGCGTCATGCTCGCAGCTCTCGCCGGCCCTTTTATTTTTTCCGTCTTTTATTTTTGCTTGCCATCTCTGTAAATTTTAACCTCTGAAATATAGTAAATTGGGGTTGGATTTTTGTGGGATTTAGGGTAGTTAGGTTTTTTTGTTAGACCGATCGAGAGAGTTAGAGGGGATGGAAAGGAAACGGAAGCGGCGGCGCCGCCATGGTTTAAAAAAGCCTAATTTTGCCTTTCGTGAGAGAAGGAGAACGAGAGAGGGGAGAGACGAGAGTGAGATTCCGTTTAGAATCTTTTTCTTTTTTTCTTTTGTTTGTTGTTTTTGATTACATACACACGCATACGTTAGCCCTACCGTGCACTTTCATTTGTGTGCATTGGATCACATGTTTGCAGATCCAGAGGTTGAGATATGAGGGTCCACGATGGACCCTCTCTCCCTCGTAGCACCAGATCCTCCCGTTTCATTTATCTTTTTTTTTTAACCTTTCATTTTCTTTTTTATTTATTAATCAAAAAAATCTAATTTTTCTTTTTTAAAAAAAAAAAATAAGTAGACTTTTAATCTAAAAATATATATATATAACTTTTATTATTAACATATCTTTTAATATATAACTAATTTAATAAATTGAAAACTTTTTATTATTATTAGTAGAATCTCTTTTATATAAAAAACTATTATTCATTAAAATACTAAAATTAAAACTCTTTTTATTAATAAAAACTTTTTTTAAACCCCTTTTAATTTAACTTTAAACCAAATAATAACAAATAATTTTTTTTCTTTATTTTAAATAATAAAAAATTTTAATAAAAAAAAACCCTTTAACTCTTCTTCAAAAATAATCTTTAAGCATAACTCTCAAAATAAAAATAAACATTTCTCTCTTAAAAAATCAAAACACTTTTTCTTAATAAACCGCTCCCCATTAGAATCCCTTGTTGTGCACTTAATCGTACGCTTGTGTGTGAATAGTTTAAGTCTTGTTTGGTATTATGCTTTGCTTATGCTTATGATGTATGCATGCCTCTTGTATTCTAAACCTTTTCAAAAATAATTAAAATTCTCGATCCAACGTCGAGTCCATTTTCTACCTATGTAAGTCGATTGCCTTTAGGCATCGCATTCAACCTTTTGGTCACAAGACACAAGACTAGCCCACTTTGCTAGCACTCTCGTTAAATCTTACAATTAATCGCGTAATATCCAAGGGAAAACCCCATGCATGATAACTATCGTGCATGGTGCATAACCATTTGCATTTCATACTTCCCTATAGGTCTCCCTACCCCTTAGCAAACAGATAACAATTAACAAATAACATAATAAAATAAGAGGTTCCTGTAGAGTACTACAGATATCTAGGATGCTAACACCTTCCCTAGGTATAACCAACCCCCGAACCTTAGACTCTTAGTTTGCATTTGCATTACATACTGTGGGACATTCGATCTTTCTCCCGTCCCTTGGATAAAATCAAAGACCGGTGGTGACAATAAAAGAAATGCGATTCAAGTTAATATAATAGCTTGGTATCCAATTTTCACCGCGACAGAAATGGTGACTTCACTGGGGAAAAAATAAGAGGGTTCCCCCTAACCTGTTTAATTATGTTATTTGTTAAATGTCTGTATCTGTTATGCTTGCTTGGGTTATTACTTGTGTGGTGAGACAAAGTCCTACAGCCGGACTAGAGTGAAAATTATGATAGGAACGGTGAGAATTCAAGGAAACTTTGAGGGAGTCGATTCCTGAAGAAGTTGAATTGAGACTTCACCACTCAGTCTAGGCCCTCTCGAATTTAATTTTGTCCAACGAGTCTATTCGTGAAGACGCTATTATTTCGAACTAAAGGCCATCGAGACTGGGGACTGTAGTTACCTTTAACCCAACTTGGACTATTAGGATGTAGTGTGGGGACTATGCAGGATCTATTTCTGCAATAGTCGCTACGCGATACTACACTCAGACGAGATTCTCTTGAGAATATTATTGACTACCAAGTGATTTGGGAAATCGATAATATCCGAAAGATGGGTTGTAGACTTTGGGAACTTTGTAGAACCCGTTCGGCAGGTACATTTGAAACTATAGTACACACCTATTGGGGTGGGTAGACCTTGGCTCCATGATCGCGACCTTTGAACCTAGGACCTTTGTCTGTGTGTTTGTGAATATGTGTATACATGTGTTTGTGCATTCATGCATCCATGCCATCATGCACCATCTTTCTAACCCTTTCAAGGAACTTGGAGTTATCTTGCAAGCATCATAGGTTTTACCATGGATTTTGGAAGTTGTACTTTATTTTGTAACCCTTCAAAAAAAAGTTCAATGAAATGAGACCTTTTCAGTCATTCAAAAGTTTTATCCACTTTATGGTGTTTGTAACATAACCTTTGAGTTCCTTGAAATTCATTTGCATTCTGCATTTGCATCACATCCTTTGCATTCCAAGTTCTCACTTTTGTTTCTTCTACCATAGCCGAGTCATCACAAGCACGGTACTCAAACCAAGAAAATGGATCATTTGGAACAAGAAAACCACACACTTCGAGCAGAGATTTCCACTTTGGAAGCTAACATGGAAACTTTTTCTACCACGATGAAGAATCTGAGGGAAACCTAAGAGTTGGAGAATCAAGTACTTCGCGACAAAGTTGCAAACTTGAAGGCTACCAAGAAGAGCCTGATGAATTGGGTAAAAGATTTAGTCATATCCCAACACCATGATATCGAGGAATGCTATGTCTTGAAGGAGAAAGTGAAAGAGATGATTCAAAAGGGAGTCTTGTCCTTCGAATTGTGCGAACCCCAAGTTGAGATCCATCTCTTACTTGAACAAGAAGTAATCCCCTCCTTGCACATGTTGGATTGATACAGAGGACGGTTTTCTCTAGGCTATGTCTCTCCATATTTTAAGCTTATTTGCTGTTTTCATATGTAATTTTCTGCGTTCGTTAATGCACTTGTTTTGCGTGTGAGGACTTGTTATTTTGAATAATTAATGCAATGAACAATGTATGTCTTGAAGAAATCCATTCGTTTCACTCATTTTAAAGGCTTTTTCTATTTTATAATGCCAACGCTACCCGATCTCTTGCTTAGGCAGAGAATTGGAGGGAGGATGACGAATCAAAAACACAAGATCTCTTTTTGTATGCTTTTGAATAAGACTCTGCTGAGGATGTAAGGCATTGTTTCAAATGCCAAACACCGGAGATATAAGGGAGATAGACCCCCATTAACCCCTTTGAGCCTTGAAGTAGGAGTTTTCTTTTCTAAATAAAAAAAACCCTCAATTTTAACCTCGGGCAGGGTAGTGTTCAGTTAAGCTGATCGAGCGCCCAGACTTTCCAAAAAAAAAAAGAGGAGTGAACATCCGAGAATCCACTTTATCTATCCCTCACACATTAGGAGGCTAGCAGTAAAATTCACAATGATTATCCTTCAACCATCTAAAGAGTGAGGCAGTCACAATCCTTTCAAAAAGGTCAAAATGACTTAGAGTCACACGACTTGTTCATAAATCAAAAAAGAAAAAACCTGCTACGTCAAAACCTATGAAGGAGACTTAGGCAAAATTGGGGCATCCCGCTGGACTTCAAATTCAAATCCAAAAGACTTCGTCTGGGTAAAAGTTAGGGAATAGAACAAAGAACGTGAAAACAAAAGCAAATGATTATAAAGAAAAATCCTCAATGAATAACAAAGTCGTGTGATCGAACGCCAAAAGCAAATAGGTGAGTGACTGTCATGTCCAAAGCCTCAGTGGTTTCTCAACCGTATAAAAAAAACTCCTTTTGAGAGATGAGTACTCGCATCAGTTAGCTGAACATAGGATTGAAGAACATCACGAAGAAGGGGTGGGTACAAATAAACTTTGAACCTTTATCCTTTGTTTCTTAAACCGTGAACCAAGCCACGATACAACCCTCAAAAGACCTAATTGAAGCAGGGTTTATTTTGAAAGCATACTAATTGAGGTAACGTTTCCCGACTCCTATGAGGTATGCTCAAAATTTGCGTTGGATTTGTAAAATAAATCAATTTCATATCCCAACTGGTGATTTGGTCACAAGTTATTGCGATATTCTTTTCAATAAAAATAAACCTCAAGACAAACATGTGTGTTGCATTAAAAGTTTTAGAATTTTGATATATTTGGTTCTATTACCTTTTTAGATCCTTTACCAGGATTTTGATATATGGCAGGATATTGGAGTCTTGGGTCCACTGGTCCATCTAGTTCGTTTCCGCTTCGCAGTGTGATAGCATTAATATGTTCTTTCGGGTTTGGTTGTGGTTGTCCAGGAAATGTTCCTGCAGGGCTCCTACTGTTGCTTGTTGTTGGGCTACTTGAGAGATTTGAGTTTCTAACATCTTGTTATGGGTAGCCATGGCGTCCAGCTTAGTTACCATTGTTGAAACAGTATTTAGGGGGTGTTTTTATCGTCTCCACAGGGATTGTGCGATATTCGATGCTTGCCATTCAATAGTCGCAACGTTTTAAGTTAAAGAGTTTCAAATGGTTCTTGGTTTTGTTTAACATGAATTTGTAGCAAAGAGTAAATTTGTAGCAAAAAGTTTGTAAGGATTTAGAAAAGAGTAAATTTGTAGCAAAGAGTAAATTTCGCTAATCCTTTTCACACATATTCTATTAATCAAGCATATGAACTCAGTTTCCGACCAATACAACCGCGTATCCTCTCAACTAAGTTTATGTCTAAAGCAAAGTCGTGAGTATCGCTGTTTAGACCGTTAGATGATGCCTCACGCTAACAATCGAAACAACAATCGTTAAAATCAACACAAAGCGAATCACAAATCCCAAATCTATGTCTAGAGTTTGGTTTTTAAGAGATGAAAATATTAGGTCATGGTTTGCAAAATCTATGTCTAGAGCAATACAAACCACACATACATGATTGAGAACAAATAAATTCATCTATATTGATTATAAACCTTGTTCATATACAAAAGATCAAAAGAAATACATATGATCAAGATCAACTACATCTAACCTTAACACAAGAGTGTTTAGCTACTCATTATCACGGTAGCTTGGATGACGAGTTTCAAGAGGAGATGAACGAACATCCGAGTCGAATAATCGAGATTGGATGTAATTTCAGCTTCTCTATGGGAAAATTTCCTTTTGGATGATCAAAATACAGAAAACTATGTTTTTGTGTGAAAATAGCAAAAGTCCTCTCTAAAGAAAAGTGAAAATCTATTTATAATGTACACAAATTCTGCAGCCTTCGCCTAGCGAAGGAATCACTCGCCTAGCGAATGGATCAAAAAATGGGACTTTAAGTGCCTCAGAACTTAAACCGCCCGCAAAATTTATCGCGGGTTCGCTAGGCGAACAAATCATTCGCGAAGCGAGCATTCGCCAAAACCTTCGCCCCAGCGAATTTTGGTCCCTTTTTCCACTGTCTCTTTCTGCCTCTCTTCGTTAGAAGCTTCGCCTAGCGAGCAAAGCAGCGAACATTCGCTGGCTCCCTCGCTATAGCGAATTTTACTCCCTTTTCCACTGCCTCTCTTCGCTAGAAGCTTCGCCACCGTTCGCTAAGCGAATGTTCGCTGGTGACTTCGCCAGGATTCGCCTAGCGAACCCTGCTGTAGCTTTCTTGATTCTATGGCAGCTTGCATCCACTCCTTGTGTCTTACTTTCTTGATCATTCCATGCCTATTTCTGCACACTAGCACACAAATTACAAGCACCACAAGTATATTACAGTGTTTGAAGAACTACAACACATCACCACTAAAATCAACAAGTTAGACATAAAAAGTAATGAAAATTGCCACGTATCGAATGCAAATATGTAGTATGTTTGACATCTAACAGCCATCTACTTTAACAATTCACTTGTGTGCACATTTTGGTTGGCAAACTCATTGGTTTGTTGAGTAACGTTTGACTTTCATGGTGCTTGAGGGGCAGCGGGTGCTCCCTTCTGATATCCTGGTGGAACGACAGGGGCTTGGGTTGGAGCAAACAGAGCGTTGTTGTTCTTGTAGGAAAAAGTTGGATGATTCCTCCAGCCAGGCTTGTACTTGTTTGAGTACATGTTTCCTTGGGCGTAATTCACATGGTCGGTAGGAATACCAGCTAATAAATGACATTCAACGTTACTATACCCAAGGGTTCCGCACAATTCATAGCTTGGTGTCACAACGGCCAAGGTGGCTGCTGGAGCTACAGTCAAACTTTCTATCTTTTGAGTAAGCGCATCCAATTTAGCACTGACACGGTCCAAACTGTTAACATCGTACATTCCGTTCTTCGTAGCAGGCTTTTCTATTGGAGTTCTCTCGCCTCCGCATTGGAATTGGTTTTGAGTCATATTTTCAATGAGTTGAGAAGCTTCTTCATATAGTTTGTCCATTAGAGCGCCACCAACTGCAGCGTTCAGATTCAACTTTGTGCTGTAAAGAAGACCATCATAGAAAGTATGAATTATCAACCATTGTTCAAGTCCATGGTGCGGGCAAAGCCTTAGCATGTCCTTGGATCTTTCCCAAGCATCGAAAAGAGATTCATTGTCTTTCTGCCTAAATCAGTTGATTTGGGCTCTTATCATAACAGTTTGCTTGGCGAAAAATATCAGCCTAAAAAGACTTTCTTCAACTCGTCCTACGTAGTGATGGAGTTGGATGGTAGAGACTGGAGCCAAGCTCTAGCTCTATCTCTCATAGAGAAAGGTAAAAGACGTAGTCGTATGGCTTCGTTACTAACACCGTTTGGTTTTACGATATCAACATAATGCACAAACATAGATAAGTGAAGGTACGGGTCATCCACGGAACTTCAAGAAAATTGGTTCTATTGAACGACTTGTAACAATGAAGGTTTCAGCTCAAAATCGTTTCGATTGATGGCAGGGGAAGCAGTGCTGTTATGCGGTTCATCTTGCGATGGGATAGCATAATCCTTAAGAGGACGGTCCAGTGGGTTCTCAGCCATGGGAATTTTTAATTCTGGATAAGGGATTTCAGGTTCGGGAAGATTATACTTAATTCAGAATTCATTATTTTGGCGTCTTAAATTAATAAAACACTCGATGTCATCAATCGGTTGTTCAAGATTGTCGTCTCGAGAGCGAGTGTTTGGCATACAATCGACGAATTAGAGAAAAAGGAAAAATATTGGTGCCTTAGTCTATATTGCGAAACAATGGAATCACAATATTGACTAAATCATCCTTCCCCGACAACAAATTAAGAGATTCAGTATACCGCTTTCATATTTTACAGTCCCGCATCTTCAATTTACTTTTATTTTCTCTCAAATTCCTTTTTTCGTCAAGTTCCTCTAACCCTTAATGCTTAAATCCCTTTTCACTTTTTCTTCCCCTTTCACTTGTTCTATTTTCTCTAAAATCCTTCACATTTGTTTCGTTTCCTTTTTAGTTCTCATTCTCAAATTCATTTAACCCTTGCATCTTGCGCTGTAAGAAAAAGTGATTCCAACAGCCAATTGTACCTCTAAAAACATATCCAACAAAGAATCTTATGTCTTATGTATTGATATGCATGTTTTTTGCTTTAGGTTTTGGAGAAACTTGCGGATGATTAGTTTTGTCTTGAGCGGTGAGTTTTTTCCAAACAAACCATTCTTTAGTTTTTAAAATCATTTTATGTTAACTTTAGTGTATCTTGTGTGACCAGATTCTATCGATATCGATTAGTGAGTTATGAATCCATGTTTACACAAACGACAAAGGGAAAGATAATGTTCGTTAAGGTTAGTCTATTGAAACTGAGAACAAATAGACACTCTAACGATGAAGGTTATTATCTCTTCACTTGTATGGATTCTTCCAACCATGGTGGTCAGTCGTCGGTGATAGCTTCTCTTCCCACTTGAATCACTGAATATGTTGATAGAGACAAATCTGATGCATAAAGTGATATTTTTTGACGATTTCTGGTTCTTATGCATGAAGTTTTCTTGATGTTTTAAATAATAAATTGAGTTGATAGAAAATTAAATAAAAAATATAGAAATATTATAAAAAATAATAATAATTTAAATAAAAAATAATATTATAAAAAAAAATTGAGTTGATAATAATTTAAATAAAAAAATTGAGATGATAATAATTTAAATAAAAAAATTTTATAAAAAAATTACTATAGATGGTTGATAATAATTTAAATAAAAAATATTATAAAAAAATTTCTTAGAAAATAAAATTACGACGGTTGAAACCGTCCCAAAATGCATAAATTATATTCAAAATTAGTGCTTAAAATTACGACGGTTGAAACCGTCCCAATATTCATAAATTAATTTTAAAATTAGTCATTAAAATTACGATGGTTGAAACCGTCACTTTTTGCAATTTACGTCAGTTTTACAACCGCCGTAACTTACAACGACAATTGGAGTGGCGGTTTTGGAAACCGTCGTAGTAAAGCCTGGCGACACAAGTTTTTGTGACAAAAACAAAACTGTTGCGACTAGCAAATTACGACGGTTGGAACCGTCGTAACCTTCCAAAAATAACCGTCGCAACTTGCCAATTTTCTTGTAATGTTAGTATATTCCTCACTTTCGTGGCGAAATAATAAAACATGAAAATTAGAAACAAAGACCAAAACTAACATACAATCAATAATTTCGCAGCTAAATTTTCTACGGAGTCCCGTCGGTAACGACGGTCCTCATACGCTGAACTCAATTAATTTAGCAAGACATGATATTTTACATAGCAAACACGTTAACGGTAATCGGAATTAAAACTAACATTGCATACAAAATTAAAGTAATTCAAAAGCAAAAGTAAAAAATAAGAAATAACATGTAGAGTAAATATTCGAAACTGGAATTGAAATAATGCCGGCAGGCTTCTTCGTAATCCAAAGGTACATCAAAGAAAGGAAAATTACAATAAAAGTGCGACAATTCCTCGATGTGAGTAATCACCGCTTTAAAACTAAATTTATGCCTAAAAATGTAAACAGAATTTCAGAAGAGCTTCCGCACGATTTTTCGGTGTCCGGAACATGACCAAGGAGTCCTATATATAGAGGAAATGCTGATCTCAACAGTCCTGGTCGTGGTATCTGAGTGGAGGGAAAAGAAAAAGTATGTTAACTGCTCAAAACGGTTGCAGAACTTGAATTCTGCAACTGCGCTGCTATGGCGAACGCCATGGTCTTGCTTCACATAATTACGTGGCAGGCTGATGTATGGCGAACGCCCTATAAGCAAAATGGAAGAATCTCTTCTTTCTTAATGCTTTTTCCTCTTCTTTCACTCTTTTTCCGCTTCGCTCCCGATTCCGAAACAGATGAAGCTATCAACTGCAAAACACACAAAACAAAGTAAAATGCATATAAAACGCATTAAAAACTGACGAATAATATGCGCAATAAGCCTAAAAATAGGATATGATTTCTCGTTATCACAAGACAATGCACAAACCATTGAAGCTTCATTCTTCAAAACCAAACAAAAAGCCAACCACTTCAAGGCTGCATTTTCACCATGCTCTGAACCACACAGCCACACGAACTCCCATTACCAAACCACCCTTTATTTCAACACAATGTACACCATTACCGCCGCGAGAAACTGAACGCGAGAGGAAGAGAGAGCGGATCAAAAGCGCGACCAGAAGATGATGATGCAATCCACTGTGAAACCTAATCTCCCACAAAAGAGTCGCCGCGAGACTAAGGGAATGAATTGAGGAAGATGTTGAAGCGGAACATAAAGATAGAGAGAGTTAATTGCGAAACGAGATGAAGTGAGAAAGAAACGAGTGGCGGAGAAGAACAAATGAAATTTTTTTTTTGTGTTGAAACAATAAGCACGTGAGTTATCTTTTGCTGGTAGATATTGTTGCTGGAAAAAACCCTATCTTGTTTTGGTCTCAAAGAAGGCCCATTGTTTCTGCTTCAATACAGCCCAACATCATTTTTTTACGCCCCTTAATTTCTTTAACTTTATTTGTAATAATTTTAGAATTAATTTAGTTTAACTAATTGTTTTTGTTTAGATTATAATATGTTACTAATTGATTTTTTTTAAATATTTGAAAGTTATTTTTTCTAATTATGTTTTATTTAGGATTAAATTTTTTTTAGGATTGTTAATTATTATTTGGATTATTTAGTTTAGATGTTTTCAATTAATTAAAAATCGCTAAAAAAATATTTTTTTAATGTTGCTTTTGTGCATTATCTTTTTAATTTTGACTTTTAGAATATAATTATTTAAGATTTATTTTTGATCATTTCAATTTTAATTTAATTAATTTTATTGACTCCTAACTTTTTTGACTCGATTCCTTGGCTGGGAGTTTTGGCTATTTCTGTTTAAGCTTATGATCTCGATTTTTTTCCGACTTTTGTCTTGTTCATATCTTGTGCTTATCATTCATCTAATTCATGCATCTTCTGATATGTCATTGTTTACTTCCATGCTTCAGATTTGCTTTGTCTTATTAATTAATTTTGACCCCTGAATGTTACCTTGATTATTTGCTTGCTTGTGAATTCATATGTTCCCTTAGGATCTCCTAGTTCGACTTAATTTTCAATTAAGATTGGAGAAGGATAGACATTAGGTTCTCAATCCAAACATGACAACTCTAGGTTAGAACCTCCTTTCATTCTCAATTTTAGGACCATCATTGCAGATTTGGAAGAAGGTATTCGAGTGGTTGAACATTGAGACGATGAGCTAACCGGGCTGTTGTCGTTTTTTCCTGTCCTGGATGACGAACATGAAAAGCATGACATCCCTAGAAACAGGTGCTGCTATCTGGATTATATCTTGCTGGAGTATTTAGAAGAGTCGAAATAATATCTGTTTAACGATGAGATTTGTAACATCGAAAGCATATTCCATAGTATTATTGCGTCTTCCTGGAAGTGGTTAGCTATCCGTAAACATCGGACGACTGTCTGTAATTTTTACGATTGGATGAAATATCCGTTCGATTTTATTTAAGGTTGAGGGGTGGGGCTGTGTTGAGTATTCTTCTTCAGTCTCCTGTTTTTTTATTTGTATTTCCAACTCTGTATTGAGGGTTGAGAGATCCCCTTAATCTCTCTTTGGAATGATATTTGCTTATTAAAAAAAACACTGTTAGTTTCTCCCCTTATTTTATTCTATTCCCACAATAACAGTATCAACAAAATAGTATTGAGAAGAAAATGTGCCAAGTCAACTAAAGTTTGATTGATTGTTCTTACATATCCAAAATCTTATTGCTAGCTAGCTACAAGTAGTAAGATGAAAATTGATTCCGGACAAGAACAACGGTTTTGGATAGACCAACGTTATTGGAGATTTGTTGTTTTTATCAATTCGAGTACAGTCAGAGATTAACATTCATACATTTCGGACATTAGGCTTTTTTTTTTCCTCTAATAGTTTAATAGTCAGAATTTTATTCTTTAAAGCACAATAAATGACATGTCATTAAGTTTTATATGCTAGATCCAGTCTTATCTTAAAATTGAACCAAAAGATGCACTTAAATAGTCCTAAGTTTAACTTAAAAAAAAAAGTAAAATGAAAGAATAAAATAAATAGGTTATAAACGAGTTGTCAAGCTCTCAAATTTGGTGTGTTGCATGAACCCTTAACAAGTTAAAGGGAATGAATATTTTTCTCTCTAGCGAATCAAGAATCAGTTAGTGAAATAATGCAAGTTGGAATTTCAGCCTTGACGTATTTTCAACTTATAAATACATTGAAAAACATGAATTTCAAGAGCATCGACAATCAAATATGAAATGTGATAGTTAAAATATTAATGCTCAAAAGTCTTGCATGAAGAGGCAGAGAGAGTATATTTGAGCCAGGATGACTTGCCGGCATCTACTGCAAAAATGAAAGGGCGTTGCTGGTGAGGAATCTTGGCTTATATTTGCTCTCTTTCCACTCATATGAGACTCATTCAAGAGCTTCAAATATAGGTGACAGAAACAATAAGTTCAACTGAACTTTCCTATATCGTTTCCTCCTTTCTTCCATGATGCTTCATTTTTCTTTTCTTTGCTGCAAATTCTGAACTTGTTGCTGGCGAGGTTTCCGGTCCAATTCAATAATATTCTCTCCATAAAATTTTGTCTTTTTTTTGGTTAATTATACGATCCCTTGCTATTAGAGCGATATTTGGTTTTGCCTCCCTGAAGTAATTTTTTTTTAACGCCCTGTCACCAAATCAAGATTCTATTTTCACTCCCCTCTATTGCTGACTGGACGACGGAATCTGCACATGTGGATTATATTAATTTGCTGACTGGATAAATTTTGAATTAATTTTCTTTTTATTTTCGTTTTGGTATAAATTGTTTTTTTTAATTTTCGTTTTGTTTTTAAATATTATATATTATTTCTTTTTCGATTTTTTTAAATTATATATTTTTTATTTTTTGTATTAATTTTTATTACTTTCAATCGCATCAACATTACACCTAATAATATAGATTTGAATTCTAATGCAAATAAAAGTGTCACCAAAACTACACCACGTGGCACAATAAATTGGTTCAATTGCTCATCACGAGGCACTCAAAACTATTCTCAACATCTGTAATATGCTTAATATACCTTTACGATCAAACTTGGATTTCTGTATTGCTTGTTATCTAGGCAAAGATCAAAAACTACCTTCTTTTACTTTAACTTCCATTTATTATGCTTCTTTTGAATTGATTTTCGCAGAATTTTGGGGTCCTATTCCTTTTACCTCTTCATAAGGTAAGAAGTACTCACTAACTTGTCATGATGTCTTCACCAAGTACACATGATCTTTCTCACTTAAGATGAAATAAGAAGTCAACACAATTTCCATAAATTGCTCACACTTATTGCAACTTAATTCAATACTAAGGTTATATCAGTTCAATTTGATAGAGGTGGGGAGTTTAAACTCTTATCTCAATTCAAGACTTGTTGGAAGAGGGATTTTATCAGCACCAAGGATTTGACTTCCAAGATACTTTCTCCTAGTCAATTAATAATTGAACTCACCCTTGGTATTTATTGAAAGTAGGGGGTTCGTGGTTCATGAATTGTACTGAACCAAATCACATTTATGGTTTTATTCAGTCTACAATAACCATTTCAATAAAAATACAGTTAACTGCAAAAATTGTTTCAATTCAGTTTAAAACTAGTTTAGAATAGGTTTGTGTTTATAAACTAGTTTATAATCAGTTTGCAATTATAAACCAATTTTATAATTTCAACTCTTTTAAAACCAATTTTTTTAATTTCATAAAAAAATGTTAATTTAAAAAAAAAAATTTATAATTTTTTAAAATTTTATTCAAAAAATAGTAACTTTTTATTTTTCTAAAAAAAAGAAAAAAAAATCAAAATAAATTATTTTCATTTTATATAAAATTTTTGGAAAGTCTTTTTTTTTTAATTTGATATAAAATTTCTATTTTAGATTGTTGTATAAGTTTTTTTAATCTTCAACCTGCGTTTAGCTTTGATATTATAGTTTTAAAACGATTAACTAATTAATCTATTATAAATTTGACTTGTTCTTAAAAAAGAGGATAATACTTAATTTAGTTAATTTAGTGATCAAACAGTATACAACATCAAACGGAAAATATTAAAAACCTAAACCCAACCATATCACAAATTCATGTTTATGATTTAGGATAGTGGAGTGGTTGTTGAAATTTTAGTATAAGATAAAAATAGTGAGTGAAAGTTAAATACTGTATATTCCTTCTTTGTTATTTTATTTAACGAATATTCGTTTTGATCATTTATTTATTTATTTTAATCATTTATTTATTTTAAATGTTGAACATTAACCATTCATGAGAGATTTTTGTAAATTATAGAATTTGTTTACAACTTTCTTCACAAATAACTTACCTTTAAATTTCAGAATAAAAACTTATCAGAATAAATTTATTTTTTTCATTTTTTTTTATTTTGGGAATTTTATTTAATTTGTAATATTTTTTTTCTTCAGTTTTTCTTCTTTTTGTATGAAAAATTTATTTATACAGATAAAGCAGATTATAAAAGAAAACTGGTTATGAATCGGTTTTAAACTGAATTAGAATTGTTTAATTTAAATGGTTCAATTCATTAACCATTTAAGTGATTCAGTTTTTTTATGGTTCAATGCAATTCAATTTAGTAATATAGTTTGGTTCCTCAACTCGAGTTTTTTTACCTTTCTGCCGCTATATTGAAAATAAAACAACATAATATCATTAGTTAAAAAAAATTTTCAGATATGTCATGCTTCTAGATTGGGCTCGACAAACCATTAGATGAACAAACGAATCTAGCCCACGAAATATTGATTAAATAGTTTAAAAATGATTTTAAAATTTTTAAAATGATTTTCATATTTTAAATAATAATAATAAACATTTTCATTAATGTTATAATATAATAAAATATTTTAATTAATATTTAAATTAAATATATTTTTTAATCGTATGTAATATATTTTCTTATATAATATTTAACACTTAATTAATTAATTAATATTATTATTTATTAAATAATATGTAACAAATAACAATTGTATTAATATTATTGAAAAGATAAGATACATTAAGTGGGTTTAAATAAATGACCGCCCGTTCCACACTGTGTACTGTTTTTTTTGCAATCCCCTCTGCCTCAGTCTTGGTTTTGCTGTCTTTGAGAAGATGAAGTAGAGTCGGAAGACAACTCTTCATTTTGATGTGATGTATTGACAACCATGTCCATATCCACATCAGCAACATAAGAGCCTATCCACTCCGTGAGCTGATCATCGGTGAAGTTAAAATTGGAGATTGGCTGTGTAGGTGGGTTGAAGATGGTTGAAGGGCTATGTTGAATGAGAGGATAATAAACATCTTCAGTGTTGTATATAGAAATAGGTTGAGAGAGTGAAGGGTTATATGTTTTTTTTTTAGATTGGGGGTATTAGTTGGCAAAGTTAGGTCGAAGAATTGGAGTGTATTGTATGGATGGTTGAAGTGTGGTTTGTTGTTGATATTATTGGTGGAGGTAGTAGTTAGTTTGAGTGGTTGAGGTGTGAGGTGTTAGTTGTTGAGATGAGGTGACATAACATGTGTGTTGTGTTGTGGTTTAGGTGTGATGATATGTTTGTTGGGGTAGTGTGGTTTGGGTGTGATGGTATGTGTGTTGGGGGAATGAAGATGTTTGGGATTGAAATTGTGATGGGTTCATTTGGGGGATTTCTTGATGTATGGGAGGCGAGGATGTTTGTTGTGTTGAAGAAAAGGCATATTGACGGGGGTAGTATAGAAACTGAGTTTGAGAAGCATGCATAAATGAAATTGATCTAATCCATTGAATATATGCATCGCTATACACATAAGCACTATTGACCATGTTTCAATTCAATGTCAAATGTCTTCTGTTTTTCCACTCGTTGTTCTCATCTTTATTCAGATTGTGCCAATGATCTCCTCATGTATTAGGCATTTCTGTTTCATGATGTTCAGCTAGACAATTTAGGTGAGTAGGGATTTCTTGTTCATATCCAAACAAAAATTTGACCTTTATCTGCTTGATGCATTTCAAGAGTATGAAAACAGATGATTGATGTCGTCGCACTCCAAACCCGACTATCATCAAGAACGCAAGGTGGGTAGTGAGGGTATGACCTCCAAATAAACTATTACACAAAATTTAATAGTCATAGTGCAAATACATATCTCATAAACTATTTAGAGGGTGTACGATAACAAACTTGCATCGTTCGACCTTAGTCTATCTAGTGCGAACCGATATCCACGTAGATGAAAACGAGAATTTTTTTGATAAGCCATTCCTCGTTGAGCAAATCTTGCAATTTCAAAATAAAGAAATGTGATAAAATTATCGGTTTAAATTTATATGAATATAAATAGTGCAAGTATAAATTATATTTACCTTACTCCATACGGATAAGATAGTACATGTGGACGCATTTTTTGGTGAATCGGAGACCAAGCTATTGGATTGACTTGCAAATCAAATATTGCCACTGAACTTTAATTTTTCCAAAGGGAAGGGGTAAAGAAAGAATAACTTACGAGTATTCAATGTGAAACAATGCAATAAGAGATCTAAGGTTCGGGGATTGGTTATACAAAGGGAAGGTACTAGTACCCTAAGTATCTATAGTATCCTATAGGAACCTCTTAAAATATCTGTGTTATTGTTTTAAGTTATTTGCTATTGAATTGGTAATTTTCTGGTGTTTAGATGAGATTTGGGAGTGAATTTGGTTGAATTTCGCAGCAGAAGTTCTGCAAGAAAAATTCTGGGTTTCGCTGCCCATACGCGTATCAGGCTTGGCATTACGCGTATTGGTTTGGGCAATACGCGTAGGGCAAGGGGGAAATGAGGGCAATACGCGTATGGAACACATTTTTCACGGCCTTCTGCTGATTTGCGTAATGGTACGCGTACTTGGCAAGGCATTACGCGTATCAAGTGAGGCATTACGTGTAATGAGTTTTAGTGGTATTTTTTGGGAGAAATCAGTCTCTACCCATACGCGTAGCACTTTGGGCATTACGCGTATGGAATGGGCGAGCGAGCTGGGAGGTACGCGTATGGCCTAAGGCAATACGCGTATGACCAGAGAGGGTGTAGAATAGTTCCCGTTTTTGCGTTCGATGCCGTAACTTTTGATCCGTAACTCGGATCGAGGCGTTCTTGGTACCGTTAGAAAGCTATTAAGATGTTCTTTCTTATTAAAAATGGGTTTGAGATTGTTGGCCGATTTAATTATGTCGGAAATTTTGAAATGTGTCGTTTTGTCGACTTTTACCGTCTTAACTGTATGTGATTGTTGTTTTATCATGTAATATGCTTCATATATATATCGTAGGACTTGTGTGATGTTATACGATGTGAATGCATATGATGAAATGTTGTGATGATGGTTTGTGCCCTAAGGGCAAGAAAATGCATTGTGTTGTGTTTGATTGGATATGCATGATTATGGATGGGTATATGTGTGCATTTGAATGTCATGAGTCATTGTATGCCAAGCATCATGATATGCATTCTTGTGATGTCGTGTGCCCTAGTGGGTGTGAGCGACGAAACGATTCCAGAAGGAATCCGCTATAACATCGTGAGCCTTATACCGAGAGGACCTAAAGCGATGATTATAGATGATCGTGAGCCTTATACAAAGAGGACCTAAAGCGATCGGATCGTGAGCCTTATACCGAGAGGACCTACAGCGATCCATTAACGTCGTGAGCCTTATACCAAGAGGACCTAAAGTGACGGGGAACATCGTTTTCCCGACGAGGAGTTACACTAAGTAACAAGCGATGATTCCAATTGTTCCTGAGTGAACTAATGATGAGAATGATGGATGGAACGGTACCGTATTGCATTGCATAGAGTCGTTATGTCTGTCTCTGTGCATTTGCATAAATCATGAATGGATTGATTTTGTGTGGAATTGTGAATGGAATTGATGAGTTGAGATATATACATGTTGGTGATAAATGTATTGTGCACGATTGATATGCCTTTGTGATGGATGTATGAGATATGATTTGTGTTGGTTTGTATTTGAGTTATGGTGTAATTTGTGGTGAGAATACTTTACATGTGTATTTTTGTGTTATTATATAATTGTATGCAATTATATTATGACTTTGTTTCTCACCCTTCTGCTGTTTTTAATGCTCTATGAGGCATTGCAGATTAGATGCTGGAGGTCTTTTAGTGAAGCTTAGGTCTTCATTCTTTTGTCGGTCGGCTCTGATATGTAGCACCGGGTAGTCGGGGAGATCGTTTGTGATTATGTGTATATGTATATGTTCTTTTTTGGATTGTACATGTATGATTCTGTGTATGACAGACAAACCTTTATGTTATATATATATATATATATATATATGAGATTCAGTTGCAGATTTTCCGCTTTTATTGTGTATCTGAATTTTGGGTGTTAGGAACTGAGTTCCTCTGTTATGTGCTACCTGATTGTTGCATATCTATATGAGCAGGTTGTTGTATTTTGTTTCAATTGATGTGACGCCTCCGTCTATGC